>BSBN01001683.1:2590704-3238380 GCA_027924645.1 Cunninghamia lanceolata
CTCAAAGATATTATGAAGTCCTGAAGGGAATTTGTTGTGGGTAAGTGAGGAAAGGAAGAAGACCTGCAACTGCAGAGGGCTTGCTTAAAATGGCACAAAGAGGACGTGGCAGAGGAAGAGGGGCATGAAGAGATGCAGACCCTGTCCCGATGGAGATGTTGAGGGAAATTATGGTCAGACTGGAGGCCGTTGAGACTGCACAATGAAGAGGTCATCATGTCGAAGACGTGAGTGACGATGAAGAAGAGCAGGTTGAAGGTGAAGGATAAGAAAACCAACCTAAGCTTGATCAAGGAGAAGAGAGGTTCATTCGAGCCCTAACCAGAATAAATACCAGGCCCCATTTTAATCCTCTAGACTATAGTGGTAACCTGAATTCAAATGAATTGTTGGATTGGATCACTGAGATGGAGAAGTACTTTGACTTTGAAGGTACAAAAGAAGACAAGAAGGTGAAATATGCCTGTACAAAGTTGAAAGGGCATGCATCCCTATTGTGGGATCATTTGCAGACTGATAGACAAAGAAGAGGCAAGGAGAAGATAAAGTCATGGCCGAATGGTAAACAAATTGAAGACGAAATTCATGCCTGCAGACTATCAGATAAATTTGTTTAGAAAATTGCAGAACTTGAAGCAAAGAGAATCTAGTGTCAAGGAGTACACAGAAGAGTTTTACCGATTGAGCATTTGAGCAGACCACTCAGAGAATGAGGTTGAGCAAGTTGCAAGGTATCTAAATGGCTTGCGGGTGTCCATACAAGACGAGATTAGATTGCTCAGATTGCAGAGTGTGGAAGAGGCCTATCAATGTGCCTTGATGGCTGAGGAGAAGTTAAATAGGAAACAACAAAACAATAATAGGGGTAGAGGCAGAAATGCATGTGGCAGAGGGCAAAGCAGTGGTGGAAGAGGATATCCTGCCAAACAAGATGAAGATGGTACCTCTCAAACTCAGGAAATGGGAGGTAGAGGAAACTTTCAAGGAAGAGGAGAATCTTTTCGAGGAAGAGGTAACTTTGGAAGAGGGAGAGGCAAAGGCTTAACTAGTACATGCTACCAATGTGGAGAGATTGGGCATAGGTCTTTTGAATGTTCACAAGTTCAAGGTGGAGGTAAGGGAAAAGAGGCCCAAGTTCATGTGGCCCAAGCAGAAGATGAAGTGGTAGAATCTTCAAAGCATGGAGAAGAACCAGAGGACAGAGAGTCCTTGATGATAAGGAAGATTTTGTTAAGTCCTAGGAAGGTAGAAACCGAACCAATACAGAGAAGAAATTTGTTCAGAACCAAATGCAAGTCAGGCGGCAAGTGTTGTAAAGTGATTGTAGATAGTGGTAGCACAGACAATATTCTGTTTAAAGAAATGGTGAAGAAGTTGAAGTTGAAAAGAATGAAGCATCCCAGCCCATACAAGGTTTCGTGGTTGCAGAAGGAGCACCAATTGGTGGTAAGAGAACAATGCTTGGTTAATTTCCAGATTCATAATTACAAGGATGAAATACTCTGAGATGTAATGCTAATGGATATCTGTCATATCTTGTTGGGAAGACTGTGGTAATTTGATAGACAAGTTGTTCATGATGGTTTAAAAGTAATACATATACCATTAAGAAGGATGGTCAGGAATTTATTTCGAATCCTATGAAGGATAAAGATGAAGATACAGAAGGTACTTCCAGGGTGTGTCTTGTCTCAAGAAAGAAGTTCCTGAAGGATCTGAAGAAGGATGGTGTTTGTTATGCATTTGTAGCCCAACCATCTCAAAACTTGACAGCAAAAAGAGAAGAAAGGCTGCCGATAGAAATTCAAGAATTGGTTGATGAGTATGCTGACATAATGATGAAGGAGTTGCCGGATGGACTGCTGCCAGTGAGAGAAATCAGTCAATGTATGGATTTGATCCTAGGTGCAAGTTTACCAAACAAGGCACCGTATAGGATGACACCTCAAGAGAATGAGGAAATAAATAGACAAGTCCATGAGTTGTTGGACAAGGGGCTGATTAGGGAAAGTCTCAGTCCATGCATTGTACCTACAATATTAGCACCTAAGAAGGGAGGTGAATGGAGGATGTGTACAGACTCCTATTCAATCAATAAGATCACCATCAAATATAGATTCCCATTGCCCAGAATGGATGATTTAATGGACTGTTTGATTGGAGCAAGGTACTTCACGAAGATTGACTTGAAGAGTGGGTATCATCAAATCAGAAACCGTGAAGGGGATGAGTGGAAGACAGTGTTCAAGACCAAGGATGGATTGTATGAGTGGCTGGTCATGCTATTTGGATTGACAAATGCACCCAGTACATTCATGAGATTGATGAATCAAGTGTTGAACCCCTATCTTGGTAAGTTTTTCATACACACACATATTTGTAGGTATACTCTTATACATACACACACATATTTGTATGTATATTTTCTTTTATTTCATAATTTCTTAATTCCTTAATCTCTGTGTCTTAATATTATTTTATTTTATTTTCACATTTCAACTCTTTATACATATATTTATCTTATATATTTTAATTAACATATTTTTATAGTTATTTTTGTATTAATATATATCCTTTAATTTTCTTTTTATCATAAATTATTTCTTTTAATTTATATTGATATTAGTTTATTTACTTTTTAATATATAGATAGATAGAATTTATTTATCAAATTCTTTTTTTGAGCCTTCTTTTTGCTTGTGAATGTAATTACTTTATAATTTATCATTTTTTTCTTTCTGTTGCTTTGGGTCCTCTAGCTTAGTTCCCTTTGTCCCTTCTCCCTAGAGATTTCTTGGATCCCGCGCTATCTCTCTCCCTCCTTTTTATTCAGATTGGGTCTACAATTTCATCATTTTCATTCTCTTCTCTTGCTCTTTTTCTCTTGATGATGGATCACAAAGTGTGATTTGAAACGTTGAGGGAAAAAATCGATCACAGTCAAATCCAGAAGCATTGATATCACAACACTATGGACTGGTGGAAAATTAATGAATTCAAGTTTGTCATAGTTTATTTTGATGATATTTTAATTTTTAGTAAGACAAAAGAACATTTAAAACATATTAGGGTTGTCTTGCAAAGATTGAAAGAAGAAAAACTAATGGTGAATCTGAAAAAGTGTACTTTCATGAAGGAGTTAGTGTACTTGGGATTTGTAGTTTCAGAAGAAGGGTTGAAAATGGACCTTGAAAAAGTAAAGGCTATTGTTGAATGGCCATCACCAAGGAGTATGTTTGAAGCCCGTAGTTTTTATGGGTCAGCAAACTTCTATAGGAAGTTCATAAGAAATTTTAGTGGGATATGTGCTCCCATTACTGAAACGATGAAGGGAACAAGAAGAGAGTTCAAGTGGATGGTTGCAGTAGAGAAAAGTTTTCAATTGTTGAAGAATTAGGTAATAGAACAGTCGGTGTTGGCGCTACTAGACTTTGGAAAAGTTTTCCAGGTGGATTGTGACGCAAGTGGAACAACAATATGAGGAGTTCTTAGCCAAGAGGGAAGACCAATAGTGTACTTCAGTGAGAAGTTGAATGAAGCCAAGAGGAAATATTGTGTATGACCAGGAGTTCTATGCAATTGTGCAAGCACTCAAGAAGTGGAGGCATTATTTGCTACCAAAAGAATTTGTGCTGTATACAGACAATCATGCCCCGCAATTCATAAATAGCCAAGGTAAGTTGAACCAGAGGCATATGAAATGGATTGAGTTTTTACAAAGTTGTTCTTTTTGTGTTAAAACATAGGAGTGGTAAATCCAATCGAGTTGCTGATGCACTAAGTAGGAGAACTTTGTTGTTGAATGAGATGAAAGAGAATGTTGTTGGTTTTGATGCTTTGGGTGAGTTGTATGAACAAGACCCAAATTTCAGAGAGGCATGGTTAGCATGCAAGAATCCAGTGGAATTGGATAGAACTCCATGGCTGGAGTATTTCATTCAAGAGAACTTGTTCAAAGAAAAGAGGTTATGTATACCTAGAGGCTCCACAAGGGAAAATTTAATCAGAGAAAAGCATAGTGGCGGATTGGGTGGACATTTTGGAGTAGATAAAACAATAGCTCTACTGAATGAGAGTTATTATTGGCCAGGAATGAGTGTTGATGTCAAGATAATGGTACAAGGATGCAGAATTTGTCATCATGCGAAGGGTATGAAGCAAAATACCAGACTGTATCAACCATTACCAATTCCAGAGAGACCGTGGGAACACATTAGCAAGGATTTTGTTCTGGGACTACCTCGAACTCAAAGAGGTAATTATTTTGTTTTTGTGGTTGTTGATAGATTTTTAAAAATGACTCATTTTATTCCATGTCAGAAAACTAGTGATGCTTCCCATATAGAAAATTTGTTTTTCAAAGAAATCGTTCGGTTGCATGGCTTGCCTAAGAGTATCATATCTGATTGGGATACAAAGTTTGTTGGCTATTTCTGGCATACATTGTGGAAGAAATTAGGCACACATTTGGGTTTCAGTTCAGCCTACCATCCACAAACAGTCAGACTGAAGTTGTGAACAGGAGTTTGGGTAATCTCCTTCGGTGTTTGATTGGAAACAAACCAAAACAGTGGGACTTGATGTTGCCACAGGCAAAGTTTACCTATAACAATTTGGTTAACATGAGTGTTGGAAAAAGTCCATTCAATGTGGTGTACAGCCCTAGAGGTGTAGATGAATTCAGAGATAGTGCACATCTGGTGCGAACAAGTGTAGTGGCAGAAGATTTTACAGAGTATATAAGGGATTTGCACAAGGAAGTGAAAGAAAAGTTGGAGAAGAGTACGACAAAGTGCAAAGAATCTGCTAAACAACACAGGAGAGAGCAAGAATTCTAGATTGGAGAATTGGTATGGGTTCATTTGAGAAAGGAGAGGTTTCCATAGGGAACCTCTAACAAGTTGAAATGGAAGAAAATAGGTCCTTGCCAGATCCCTCGAAAATTTTCAGCCAATGCTTATGAAGTTGAACTTCCAGAGCATGTGGATATATCTCCAATCTTCAATGGCAGTAACTGTACAAATATTTTAAAGGGGAGACAAGTACTCAACCACATCTTCCTGCAAATATAACGAATAATACAAATTGGATGGATCAACTACCTGAGAAGCAGACTGAAGAAGTAGATGAGATCATTGATTCCAAGGTTGCAAAGAAAACACATGGTAAAGAGTACATGGAGTACTTGGTTCGCTGAAAGGGAAAATCAATGGATGAAGCATCTTGGTTGAAGGCACATGAGTTGGCTCAGTTTGGAATTTCGATTCTAGATTGGCCTAAATGTTCCTGAGTCTCCACTCTTGGAACATTTCTCCTTCTCGAGGTGTTTGATGCAAGAGCATTTCGGGCTCCCAAAGTTATCTGCATCAAAGTGTACATAAACAATTTTGTTTTCTAAATTTTGTTGTTTGCAGGATGCATTGAAGTTCTTTTTGTGTCTTATCTCACTATAAAACCCTTGCCCCGTTGGTTGGTGTTAACTCCTTCATTAGTCTGACAGCTCCATTTCGGCGGGACGCAGTACACAGTCCCTTCGATGGTCAGAGAGCTTTTCGGAGGGAAGTGGTTATATTGCTGGCATAGAATCCCATGTCTCTCTGATATCGGTGGAACCCATCAACTTCGGTGGGACTTGAAATGAAGTCTCCTGGATAAGCCAATGGCGTTGGTCAATGAAGCCGTGGTGCCTTCGGTGGGACCTGGTCATTTCGGTGGGAGATGATTTGATGTCCCCCCGATATGGAGAAACGTTTGACTCTGCTGGCCCGTATCTTTTGTGGTGGGTCCTGGGTAGACTCTGATGGAGAACGAGGATTGGCTAAATGTTGATCGATGGTGGATGACAGGATGACTTGGCAGGTAATACAATTGTTGAAGAGACTTTGAGAGTTTGAAGAGAGTGCAGTTGGTGTCTCTTCGATGGTTCGAAAGTCTTTGACAGTTAAATTGTATCGTGACCATTCTTCTGAGGGGGGCGTGATGGCGAACTGCTTCGGCTTCCAATTGAACCTGGCCGAATATTTTAGGGGATTTTGAGAGTTCTTTTGGTACAATGTGAAAGGGTAGACTATAATATTTTTGGGGCGATTGGGAAGTTGGCAAAATCTGTACTTCTCTGTAACAGAACTTCTGATGTAATATGTAATCGCTTTGAGAATTTAAAAAAAGAGGGTTGATTTATTTTGGGCAATTGTCGAATTGATAAGATTGGTTTGCTGCTTGATTGACACCTTGATAAGGCTCTTCAATCTCGATTGCGTCATAATGGAATACATTTTCATGTCATCTCTAGAAGAGAAGCACACCCCTCACTAGAAGAGAAGCACACACAGTTCACTAAAAGAAAAGCACACACCACTCACTAAAAGAGAAGCACACACCACTCAAAACTTAAATTTGCTTATCAAGCAAATTTTTCATGACAATTATTTATTCAAATTTATTCTTTAAATACTAAGATATATATATATATATAAAATTAATGATGTAAATGTGGCAGGATGCATATAAATTATGTAAATTTCACAGCTGCCATTCTTTGTGTTCTTTTGACCTTTTAGTGTGCCATGCGGTGGGAGGAGGCACAAGATCTGGAATGGGTATGATGTAAATTTCACAACTGCTTTGTGTTCTTTTGGCCTCTAGGTGTGCCATGCCGTGGGAGGAGGCACGAGATTTGGAATGGGATGTTTCTGATATCAAAGATCAATACAAGTGCAAATTCAAGTCCATTTAGATTTTGTTTTCTTTTAGTAGAAATATTGATTTTTCTTGAATATGAGAAACGGGCACAAAATTAAAACTTAACAGAATAATTTTTCTACTGTCTATGAAGCTTGGAAGACTCTGATTCTGAAGGTGCAAATTCATGTCCATTTAGATTTTGTAAAATCTATTCAATCTATTCATATAAAATCTAAGGTCACTACTTAACTGCGTTCAACAAATCTTTTTATGCTTCAGAGTGTTGACTTCAGTTTAATTTTGATTGACTTGCAGGGCAACTTAGTAGATTGATTTTTTAAAGCATGGCTTGAAAGCCCTTGGATTGTGAAAATATCAATGAAAATGTGAAGAATTGTGCATGTGTTGTTAGAGGGGAGCTCTTCCTGCGGGCTTCCTAGCTTGAGAGGCAAAGTAAAAAGGGGACTTTTATTTTTATGTGAAGTTATGGTCTTAATGAGATGCCAAATATCCATTACAAATCGAAACTTAAAGGGGAATGGTAACTGTAACACACAAACTTCACTTTTAGTTTCAAAGTAAACCATGTAGGGCAACCTCTTCCTCTGTTTCTTTATTACGATTTGGGTAGTGGGGTGTATATAATGATATAAAGACATATTTGATTGACTTCAATCGTGGCTTTTCGTGGGGATTCAATCCAGCCTTAGGGCAGGAGCCCAAATTTGTTTCAATTCCCATGCAAGTCACCTCTTTATGAGATGAGTTGATTTAGCCTTCATTGAAAATTACCTGGTCTTAAAGCTAAAATATGAAATCTTTCTATAAGTCAATCTTAGACTTTCTAAAGCTTCAAAATAAAAGATTTAATGAACATTTTCTCTGTGAGCTGCATGGGATGAGGTGACTTGCAGAGTCCTCTTTTGACTGATTCTACTATGTTCTTGGGGGATGTCATCTATGTATGTAATACTAGGGATTCTTTTAAGCATTTTAAATTAGTATTGGGCTTTGATTGTAGGAAACTAGGTAGAATTGCACGGCTTGATTGAAATTTGCATGAAAATGGAAATGCCAAAGCCACTAAAAATGCACTTTTCTATTTAAATATAAAATCTTTTCTACCAAAAAGATGATTTGTCTTCAGAATTTTAAAAGTGACACCACATCCTTAAAAATGTTATTATAGAAATTTTGAATAGCTATCGAGAATTTTAAACATCACACCACATCCTTAAAAATGTTATTATAGAAACTTTGAATAGCTATCTAGAATTTTAAACGTCACACCACATCCTTAAAAATGTTATTATAGAAATTTTGAATAACGATCTATTTATTTTTTTATAGTTTCCTCATTAAATGAGTGGTTGGATATATTGAGTCTAGTTTTAGAGCTTTGATAAACAAGTATTGATAGGTACTTTAAATGGAAGCTAATTTGGGTACAACAATGATGTAAATAGCAAATGAGTTGCAGATAAATTGTTCAAATTTTTGTTGTTACTTAATTAATCTTTTCGATTTAGATAGTAGACCAACTAAAAATCTTTAGAAGTGAAAATTACAAATAAAACTTTTTAGAGTATATTTCAAGCTACATTAGCAATGCATTAATACCTATAGAAGTAAGTCAAAGATAGTTGGCATAAGTTTAAATGACTTAAAAGGCTTTTCAAATTGAACAAAGTTTCACATGAAATTATCTGAATTTATTGGTCTTTGCAAATTGCCCCTTATTCTATTTTTTCTTAGCTTACAAAGCAAATAATCTGAATTTATTGGTCTCTGCAAACTGCCCCTTATTCTATTTATTCTTAGCTTACAAAGCAAATATTCTCGTTTTTAATTATGTTTTGTTTATTCTTTTACAACTGGTCAACTTAATGCATAATTCATTATTCATTAGTTCCAAACTTTTCAATTCCATTTGATCTATAACTTGCAATTGTAGTGCAATGTGTCATGTCCAGATTGAAAAGGAGGACAAAATTGTAAAATTTTATCGATATGTAAAAGAAGATTACATTCTTGTTTATATAGGTAGAAGAACAATTTAATTGCCGCATAACCTTTTTAATTCGAAAAATAGATTGCATAAATTGTGTTAACCTTGATGATTAACACGTTAATATGCCCCCTTAATCTGAATGGGTTATCATGAAACTAAGCAGTATTTTGAATTGCTCAAACTTCTGTCGGGCAAGCACTTTAGTGAGAATATCTGCTAGCTGATCTGAAGCTTCTTGAAAAAAGCCTGCTACTGTGACAGGTCTAAGACTGAGCCTGTTGCTTTGATAGGTCTCAAATTTGTTTGACCTAACACTGTTACCTTGATAGGGTTCAAATTTTGATACTGAGCTTGTTGCCTTGATAGGTCTCAAATTTTTATATTGAGCATGTTGCTTTGACAGGTCTTAAATTTGGACTTGTTTTGTCCATACTAAAATTAAGAAAAATGATCAATCCTTAGTAGCTAATATGAGTAGTCACCAACTATCAATCTGGGACAACTCTGTGGGCGAGGGGCCTGGCTCGATTGGTGAGAGCTTCCTATGGTAGGCACAAGATCATGAGGTCTAGTCTCCCCCCCGCCCACGTGGTATTGTACCCGATTCATCACTCTAGTCAAAAGCGTTTACCCATGTTGAATTAAAAAAAAATTGGGACAACTGTGCATTAACACTAAAAATAAAATCAATCACAAGGTGTCAACAATCTTTGAATTCTCCACTTGAATTTAGCATACACACAAGATTCCCCCCTTGGTAGATGAGAGAGGAAAATGCTAAGACCTTGATCTGCTTGATGGAGTAGAGAGCACATATCATACTAAATCAACAAGAGGCAACATCTTAATCTCCATGGCCTCAAATAATTGGAATACATTAGTAAGGATCAATATCATCATAAGTTGCATATCCAATATACTCAGTACAATCACATTGCTTAGCAAAATCATTCTTTATGGGAAGCAGATTCAATTCTTCAATCTTCTCAACAATTTGTGGCTTATCAAATATACCAAGTGGTATCTCAAAAAAATCAATTTTAACACTAGTCAATGTAGGCTCAATAAGATCTACATCATCATTAGAAGAATTATAATGGATAACATCATCACCATTATGAGTAGGCACATGTTCATCATCAATAATAGATTGAACTCTCTTATACGATTTGGTTAGCAAATCAACCTTGGATCTCCATCTAGAATGATCTGTCCAACCAAAATACATACATCTCATAGACTTTGGATGTGGATTTTGTAGATAACAATGTTTGGTAGAATAAGGATGTAGACCACATGATGTACAAGGGTGTAGATCAATGCAATTACTAGAAAGATGACCTTGACGCTCACAATGAGAACAAATTTGGACATTATTGGACTTAGGACATATTGCTTTTGGTTGACCAACAGGGGAAGACTCAACATGACATTTATTCATATGTCCTCTTGATACAAATTTTATGGGTTTAGAATTATTTAGGACATAAGACCCAACAAAACCCATATAACCAAGTCCACATTTTCCACTATTTATTTTTTGGCATTCCCAAACTCTCACAATGGGTTTTTATGAAGTAACAAATTTTGATTTAATGAGATTCTTCTTCTGTGGCTTTGATTGGTGGCATTTTTGAGTCATAGATTTAGACACAACATTTTGCCTATGTGGCACAAGAGGGGACACAACACTGTTGATTTTGCCTATTTTTTTTTTTTAAAGCAGAAAGAGGATGGTGCAGGAGCACGTTGACTTCCATAGGAGTTTGATTAAAATGATCCAATATTGTAATGATTCATCATTGTATAAGGTTAATCAAGTCATTTTTATGTGTTTAGGTCAATAGGAGTTTCAAATATGCAAAATATTGCAAACCATGTAAAGGTTGTCATTGTAAAGTTGGAAAAAAGATGTAGAATGAGGGAAGGTGAAGAGTCATTTGGCTCTTGGTTCATTCCAAGTAGTTAGAAACTGAAAGGTCATTTGTAATACCTTTAAAAAGGCTTTGTATACCTTTGAAAACTCGGAGGTGATTGAAGATTGAGAATGGAATGGTAAAAAGCAATGTTTTCTGTATTATACTTCAGAAATTTGTTGTTTTCTTGCATGGTACAGACTAGTAAGGGTAGGAAGACATTTCTTTTTGATTTCAAATGAAAGTATATTCAATCACCCTCCCTTTCCTTTTTGTCTCATCAAATTTGGTGCAATATTGAGAAAGTTATGACCGTTTTAGTGACTGCGATTTCTAGAATTCTCCTATAACAGTCCTGTTGCAGCGTTTGGTACGGTTTTGTATAGATAGATATAGGGGCAAGCCATATATGGTTGGAAATATTCTTGAGTCTAATTTCCATTTCTTTCTGTTGCATCAAATTTCATTAAGATTTGAATAAGTTATGGCATTTTTATTGAGGGTAGGTCTGCAGAGTTTAATTTTTTGAAATTGTAGTATGAAAATATGCATGGTACAGCCTAGTAAAACCTCACTTTGATGCATATAATAGATGGATGGAAAGATATGTGTTTCTAGTTTACAATTCTTTTGGTTTGGTATAATTTCATTAAGTTTTGTGAGAGATATTGCAATTTTGGTAAGGACAGGTCTGAACGCTGCCTAGGGTTTGTAGTTTTGGGAAAAGAGTCATAACTTTCTCCCCTACCATTGGATCTTCATGAAAATTAGATGAAAAGTCTGTATAAATGTTCTCTTCAACCTGACCAAAGCAATTGGATTAGTTCTTTGATTTGTTAATGTTATTGAGGATAGTTTTGGTCCTCCTACCTCTGCATCATATTGGTATCAGAGCTGGCAAAAGATTTGGGTGGTGTGTATTTTTTTTTTCTCCTGTCACTGAGAAGGCAGGTGAAGAGCGAGAAGATCTTGATTGTGTAGATAGATTGCCAAGGGAGGCAATCTACACCTTTTGCATATTGTGTTGCTCAGTTGTTTGGTTGCAGGTGCTTGTTCCATCTAGCTGCAAGAAGGATGTTTTCTGAGGTTGTGTGTGTTGGCAAACAAGATGAGGTTTGTCATGACCATTCTCCAATAGAGATTTGGCTGGAGAAGGATGCAGAGAGAAACCACTGAGGAGAGAGTGGTAGGTGCATCACCAGGATCTGCTGTTGGGTGAGATGAATGGTTTGGTGAGTTGGTTTGTTGTGAAGCAATGAGAGAGATGGATACCTGTAGACGCACTTGATGTTGCAGCCTGAAGAATACTCCACTAATGGGAGTAGAAGGAGCCTGAGGATGCTCTATGAAGATGGTAGTTTGTTTTGTTGGTTGGTTGGTCACCTTTCTTGATGTGAAGATTTGGAAGATTGTAGCTGAGAAGATTGAAGATTGAAGACTGAAGACAGAGGAAAGAGACTTTTGTTGCAGATACATTTCCAAGGGACTTGGAAATCTTTGTTGGTTGGTTGTATGGTGCAGGAGCACCTTGACTTCTATAGGAGTTTGATTAAAATGATCCAATATTGTAATGATTCATCATTATATAAGGTTAATCAAGTCATTTTTATGTGTTTAGGTCAATAGGAGTTTCAAATATGCAAAATATTGCAAACCATGTAAAGGTTGTCATTGTAAAGTTGGAAAAAAGATGTAGAATGAGGGAAGGTGAAGAGTCATTTGGCTCTTGGTTCATTCCAAGTAGTTGGAAACTGAAAGGTCATTTGTAATACCTTTAAAAAGGCCTTGTATACCTTTGAAAACTCGGAGGTGATTGAAGATTGAGAATGGAATGGTAAAAAGCAATGTTTTCTGTATTATACTTCAGAAATTTGTTGTTTTCTTGCATGGTACAGACTAGTAAGGGTAGGAAGACATTTCTTTTTGATTTCAAATGAAAGTATATTCAATCACCCTCCCTTTCCTTTTTGTCTCATCAAATTTGGTGCAATATTGAGGAAGTTATGACCGTTTTAGTGACTGCGATTTCTAGAATTCTCCTATAACAGTCCTGTTGCAGCGTTTGGTACGGTTTTGTATAGATAGATATAGGGGCAAGCCATATATGGTTGGAAATATTCTTGAGTCTAATTTCCATTTCTTTCTGTTGCATCAAATTTCATTAAGATTTGAATAAGTTATGGCATTTTTATTGAGGGTAGGTCTGCAGAGTTTAATTTTCTGAAATTGTAGTCTGAAAATATGCATGGTACGGCCTAGTAAAACCTCACTTTGATGCATATAATAGATGGATGGAAAGATATGTGTTTCTAGTTTACAATTCTTTTGGTTTGGTATAATTTCATTAAGTTTTGTGAGAGATATTGCAATTTTGGTAAGGACAGGTCTGACGCTGCCTAGGGTTTGTAGTTTTGGGAAAAGAGTCATAACTTTCTCCCCTACCATTAGATCTTCATGAAAATTAGATGAAAAGTCTGTATAAATGTTCTCTTCAACCTGACCAAAGCAATTGGATTAGTTCTTTGATTTGTTAATGTTATTGAGGATAGTTTTGGTCCTCCTACCTCTGCATCAGAGGACGAGCCTCAGAAATGTATTAATATATAAGAGTATACAAAACAAAATAGGGAAATATTCAAATCCCCTGCAAAGAGTATCGATAAACCAAGAGCTAGAAGAGAGCACGGCTTTGTCTTCACAGATAAAACATTAAAACCCAAACATACCAGAGCCACAAAACATGACTACCCCCACAAAAACCTACACTTATAAGAAACCAATAAACAGAAATTAAACATGCCCAATGACCATCGGGCTAGCTACTCCACTTGTTTCCGCCTTTGGTTCATGGACTTCGTTCTGGTCAGGCAGAAGGTCGGTATCCGACACAGAATTAATGTAGCCACCCAAAGGACACTTGTTACTGCGTGTGAGAGGCCAAATGGAGTGAAATACAAAAGCTCTTATTAAATTTTCTTTTAAATAAGCCATGAGTAAAAAAGAGTGAGATGTATGTCATTAATGGGAGCCGAATCCCATTTAAGAACTTCCAGATTTGAAGAAGTGTATTTGACACCCCCAAGGTGAAGCTGTAAATAGGAATAAATGTTGTCCTTCTGTAGATTTGCGTGAGCTTATGGCCATTGGAGAGGGATGTGACCACCAAAAAGACTTGGGCCGCCTACCCACCCCGTCCCTCCTTTGTATTGGAAAAGAAGGGACCCTAGATAGAAACTCCTTCAACGTCCTAAAAATTCAAAACCAATCATGAGACTTGAAGTTGGATATCTCCTGAAACCATATCACATTGCTTGGCAGGCTAGTCACTTGAAAATTGATCAAAAAACATCTCTTGATCCTTTTGGTCAATAGCAAAATTTGCTAGCCAATCCACCACTTTATTCCCTTCCTTGTAGCAATGAGAAATTTTGAAGGATTGGAAAAACTGGAGACATGTCCATGCCTGTTCAAGAAAGTAACGTAGGGACGAGCTTTCCGCTTTACGGTTTCGCAGAGCTAAGATTATGATTTGTGAATCCCCTTCAATCCAAATGTTTTTAAAACCTTTTTCCCGAGTTAGTTGGAGAGCATGTAACAAGGCAAAGCTTCAGCGGTATTATTTGTACCTTTAGGAAGCTTCATGGCTTTCGCGGCTAAAAGTTTGCCTTCGCTGCTTCTAATGACGCATCCCAGACCCGAGGGCCTCGGGTTCCCTCTACTGGGTCCATCGAAATTCACCTTTACAAAGGGGTCACTGGGTGGCCTCCATTTAAAGGTGGATCTATCTATTTTCAGCTGCTTTGATTTTACCTACTTGTTGTGTTGAAGTGCTAGAAGGAGGTACATCCTCCTTTTACATATTTCCTCTAAGTGTCTTGTAAATGATCTTTAACGGATTAAGTTCTTTTCTCAATAATATGTATTGGTTGCAAAATTGTATGACACAACATTTTGCCTATGTGACACAACAGAGGACACAACACTGTGGAAATCGAAATGCTCTTTGTTCGCTTATCCTCTCGGATGCCCGCAATTGAACTGCTGTATGCAACCGCGACTGGAAGTCGCATGCCCTCACGTATCCTCGATATATTCCCAATCGAATCCACCCCAGTTGGCCCCTGCCTGCATTTACAGACCCTTTGATATATAAACACGAAATATATTCAGAATCGATTGATTACAGAGCAGGTGAGATTCCTCAATGTTTCAAGGGAAAGTCTGTGCAGATCAATTGATTACAGAGCAGCTGAAATTCTTCGAAGTTGAAAGGAAAAATCGTGCAAAGTTTCAGCAGAATATATGAAATTCAATGCACTGGAATTTTTTGTTGTCAGATGAGAGGAACCCGAGATTTGTCATGGTGAGGTGCAGGAAGAAGATGCAGAAATTGCAATTCAATGCAAAACACTGTTTCAACATTTTTCCTTCAATACTTATGGCATTTCTGCAGTTTGGAACACTGGGAAACCATTTCGCCCTCCCATCAAACAAGAAATGCTCAAAGCGTTCACCCTGTGCAAGATCTTTTGCACTAACAAGCTTTTGTTGACTATGTGGTAGATATTCAGAAAGAGGGAAACGGAGTAACAAGCAGGACATGATTTGAAAAGATACATACATAATCATTCACGATGGAAGGGACATATGGATTCTCAAAAAATGTTAAAACCCAAAACATTCAACCTCCTCAATCTCCTCCTATGATTTTCATTGTGGTTCTGATACCACTGTCAGGTTTAGATTGAAAAGGAGGACAGAATTGTAAAACTTTATTGATATGTAAAAGAAGATTACATTCTTGTTTATATAGGCAGAATAACAGTTTAATTGTCACATAACTATGTAAACTGAAAATAGATTATATAAATCACATAAGTGTTTTTGATTAAGATAAGCAGCAAACTATGGTGTTGATCTCTTTTATACAAAGCACCCAAGGCAGAGCAAAACAGGGCACAAACAGACCAACAACAACACAAAAAAAGTAGAAAGACCTTCCTGTAGAACAAAACAAACATTAACCCTAATGATTAACACGTTAACACAATCGTCCTTATTTTTATTTCTAATTTTTATCAAAATCTTACGCCCTGTATCATACCTTGGTCATTAAACTTCATTGCTTTTCTCTGGTAGTATTCTTATGATCAAGTGTTGTTCTGGCCATAGTTTGTAAATTTGATGAGTTTTTGCCATACTCGCAAGAAACTCTGCAGGCTGAGTAACTCTCCAAAGGCTCGTGCGAGTTGTGCAGAGAATCTCATGATTCTCGTCTGAGATTTATGAGTTACTTGGCAAGTCTCACCTGAAACTTGCATGTTTTCTCTTCAAACTTAACCAAAAAAATGTAGACCCTTAATAAAAACTCTTATTTTTTGTTACAATGAAATTCATGTTGATTGTCAAAAGTTAATTGCTACAGTCATTTTACTTCAAATGTCTATTGTCTTTGTTGAGTATGTGGAAGCTAATCTCTAACTTATTAGATTAACGGTTGAATTTGAGCTTTGTGACAGCTGTTGAATATGCTCTGTTTTATCTTATGCTGGATAAGAAAGCAGGCACAATTAGCAGGAGTCCTCTAACTTCTTTGTTGGGTTAGCAACAATACTCTTGCTCAAAGATTGGGGTTTTCTTTACTGTGGAAGGTAAAGGTTATTTCTCAGTCCTTCGATTTCTCTATTTTTCAATTTTAGAGTTGATTTGTTTTTCTTAAACTAGTAAAGGGAAAATGTGGATTAGTTTTCCTCATTCTGGAGGATAATCGTATCATATAAAATGGGCTCTATTTTGGATATTTCCAAGGATAACCAGAGTGAGTAGTGGGCTTATTTGGAAATTTCATTGTAGTAATTTATAGCTGCACAAAATTAGTCTTCATATTTTCCAAAGGTGTATTAATTTCTTCCACCAATATTAATTGTAATTATAATTAATTGAAAAGATAAATTGTAAATGTAATGTTCTAGGAGGATGAAACTAATAAGTTTCTAGGTGTATTAATTTCTTCCACCAAGATTAATTGTAATTATAATTAATTGAAAAGATAAATTGTAAATGTAATGTTCTAGGAGGATGAAACTAATAAGTTTCTAGAAGACATAAGATAAAGATGGAAGATTGTAAGTTTCTAGATAAGATAAGAAAGTTTTTAGAGGTGAAAATTATTTAATTCAATGTACTAGTAAAGTCTTGGAAAGACCTCTATAAATAGAGGCATCATATAATGATTTTTCTCATTAAGCAATAGAAATTGTTTTGATCATCAACCAATAGATGTCGAGTGCTGTAGAACAATTTGATCAATTACTGTGTTTGTGTAATTTCATGTTTGTGTAATTGATCACCTCCATCCACCACCCTCATGTAATTTAGAAATTTGGGCCACCATGCTATATATGTTTCTATATGAGCCTCCTCTTTGTGAAACCAAGCTCCAATCGTGGAATTTTTAGACATACATAGATCCTCATTCCTCATTCTATGATCAAGTTTTTAATTATGAACCATAAAATTGTAGAATCACTTTTGGATATGTTCTTGTTGGCAACATGCCCTTCCATACAAGGGCAAAAGGGTCAAGAAAACAATTTTGGGGGCTGCTGATAGGGCTATAGAAATCTTCCATAATGTGACTTCATCTATGAGGATAATGCAAGAGGAATTACAACCTTATGAACAAACATATAGCAGACATTGTCTTACAAATATTGTATTTTTTTCTTCTTTTCAACTCCAATGACTTCTTTCCATTTCCATTTCTGGGTTGAAAGATATGGTTGCCATATATTTATTGTATACATAACTCTTCATGAAAATCGTGGTCCTGATTAGTATAAATACTTCTTTGTTGCAGGCTATTTTATAAATATGTGGCATACTAAATTACTGGCTCCAGCATTCCTGACACAATAAGATACAAATTGCTATAACTCATTACTATTGGCAGTTTGATACTTCCCTTTATATTCAGGAAAGAGAAAGCAGCTTTTCTTAGAAAGAGCCTTTGAATGGAACAACTTATATACCTTAAATTACTTTTGTTGGCTCAACTTTCTCGCCTTTTACTCCCAGTGGGTTTGCATGCAAGAAGATTGTTTATGTTCCCATTCAACCTGAACTAGTTTAAAATAATTTGCTGGCCATCTCTGCAAAGTGCAAACTGTTTTGTAGCCTTTTGTAAGAACTTGAGCTACAACATAACCCTTATTTTAATAAAGATTCTGAAGAAGCTAATATGCATTTTTAAGATGAAATACATTCTTTTATTATATTATCAAATGTTCCCTTCACTAAAGCTAAAATGTTATTCTACAACAACAATATATGTTGGCACTTTGCACTAATGAATAGGTAGGTTTGTTATCCAATATTCTCAGAAATAATTGGAACGTTTGGACATACAAAAGTCCATTTAATAGTTGATAATGAATGTATTGTTGCAGTATTGTAATTTCTTCCACCATAATAAATTATTGTATTTGTATAAACAAAAAAGCAAAAGTATTGGTAAATTCTGGAAGAAGGAATAAACTAGTAAATGTCTTAGTAAGTTTCTAGATGAAGCTGGATAAGCTGGAGAAGTATCTAGAAGGGGAAAAATATTAATACAATTATACTACTATATAATTGAAAGACCTCTATAAATTGAAGCAATTTATAATGTTTTTAATCAGTAATATAAGTTATGTTGAATGCTGTAGCATTTCAATTTTAAGCATTTGTGTGTTGGAATTTGTATGTTGTGTGTTTGCCTCCTCCACCATCAGAGCCGTATTAGAGCAGGTGAGATTGTGGGACCAAAGGTGTGTCATTGGTCGATTAAGTAGATCTCTGCAAACTGCCCAAGGTGTGGTTACTAATTTTTTTTTTACATATAAAGTACCCGCTTAACGGACCAAGTGTCTTCTATTTGATTTAGAAGAATCAACTTCAAAGACTTACCAACCATAGTCATGACAACAAATATGTGCCATGACTCATATGCTCGTACTAGAGTATGGTAAGCTCCCAAGGTCAGGGTAATCCCTAGATCCGAACCTAAATCTCGAGGGTTCATTCGTAATGGTCCTGCCTACATATCCCCTCATGGGAATCAGAGGCTCCATAGTTCATATATCAACAATAGAGAGGCTTCATCCTCTCCTTTGATACGAGATCTCTAATCTCACTCTTAAATCATTGCTTTTGAGTAAATCCCATGATTCCAATTCAATTCATATGTAATAATATGATAGAAAATGTAATCCAGTCAAAGGTTAGTTCAATGCCAACATCAAGGTATGAAAACACACATAACCACACAGTGACCAGCTCATATAAATATTACTTGATTAAACATAGTGATTGGTTCAAGCATACATTACATGTTCACAATGTGACCGTCTCTCACATGGGTCACACATACATAGTGTGACTAGCTCATGGGTACAACCCATTTACACAAAGTGAATAACTCACGCACGTGTCACATATACACAACGTAACTAGCTCATGTGTACCACATATACATAGAGTGAATAATTCATGCATGTGTCACATACAACCAAAGTGACTATTTCATGCATTAATGCATATACACAAGGAGAATAATTCATGCATGCGTCACATACACATAGAGTGACTAGCTAATGCATATAACACATATACACAATGTGATTAGTTCACTCTATAACACATATACACAATGTGATTAGTTCCCTCTATACCACATATACACAATGTGAATAGCCAGGGAAGGAATCATATATACACAATGTGACTAATTCACATATAAAAAATGTGACTAATTCACATATACACAATGTGAATTGCTTGTGCAGGCATCATATGCACATCATAGGTATACATAATGACCAGGTAACAAAAAGGAATGGTTGCGACCATATTGCAAGCATCTTCCCATTTACTTGATTCACTAGCCCATAAGTCCTCCAGAATATCCCAACCAGGCAAGGGAATGTTGGTGTATCTAATGGTACACTAGGGGTTCCATCATTTTTCCTAACTTATAGCCAACTATGATGACTAGCAAGCATCCCATACTACTTGTAGTCATCACTAGCAAAGGCTCAACTGTGACAACGCACAAAACATAAGGTCCTTAATACAAATGCACATAGGGATTGACTCACACATACATAGTGACCAACTAGTAAGATGAAGTACATGCAACCTACTACATGCCTCTTCCCATTACCTAATGCACTAGCACATAAGCTCATGAATACCTTCTATCGAGACAAAAGAATGTTGGCGCATCTCATGCTATACCATGAATCCCATTCTTTTCTCGATTCATAGCTAACTATGATGACAAGCAAGCATCCCAGACTTCTTGTTGTCAACATTCGCTAAAGAGTAGGTGCAACAACATACATACTCACAACCAACTATGATGACATGCAAGTATCCCATAATACTTCTTGTCCTCATTGGATAAGGAGTAGGTGTAACAACATACATCACATGTGGCCATTAATAAGATTTCCACAACCTGTTGAACCAGTCGAGTCAGTGGATCCTGACATCTATCGCATTCATGCCACTAGCAAAAGTCAGTCCAATCTAGTATGGGGTAGCTCCTGGCATCTATCACCTGCATGGTACTGGTGAAAGCCAACTAAGCCCTATCATACCAAAGGGTAGCTCCTGGCATCCATCACCTCCGTGGTATTGGTGATAGCCGACTAACCCTATGATACGGCGGATAGCACCTAGTATCTGTCACCTCTACGGTACTAGTGACAACTGGCTAACCGCACCTGTATCATAACATGGATGGCTCCTGGTATCTATCACCTCCATGCTACTGGCAACAATCAGCTCATCCTAAGATACGGAGGATAGCACCTGGCATCTGTCACGTGCATGGTATTGGTGACAGCCAGCTATCCACACCTGTATCATACTTAGTTCTGTCTTGTGGCTCATCTTATAGCCAGGTACACACATAATAAGGATATCACAAGGATTCACCAACATTGGTTAGGTTAACTTGGTTACATTCCACATAGAGGTCCATAAACCAATACACAGGGTCTCATACATCCAGGGGTCTAAATTATGGGTCACACACAATAAACATATTGGTCCCACATGAGTTGGATTCTATCCGGTCACACATGCATAAATATATACAAACTGGTGAAGTATTATCAATGACCATTCCATACATTCAGTTGACACTTGGAAGCACAGTATCCATCATACAATAAACAAACCCACAATAGTAATATTAAACAATATTCTATTTCTAAGTGCATCACATTTACATATTAACAATCACAAAGCTCCACATGCAATTATCCACCAACTAGGCGTTAAGATAGAACCCCATACATAGTTGGTAATTCTGACCATTAACTGCCTATAGTGTTCAATACACAAGACTCTGATTATTTTAGTCTAGACAAGTCCATCTTTGTACATTCCCGTTAGAGATAAACTATGAAGATGACAATTTGAAAAAGTTCATCCAAGATTGAGACAGATTTAGAGAACCTAACCCGACAACCTCAACGTAGGTGAGTTTAGTGCTTATAGAGTGTCTTTTACTGGTTCAAGCCTGTATAGTGGGGACTTACTAATTTGAAGGTGAGATCATAGCCATTTGATGTAGTTTCAGCCTCGAGCTGAAACATACCGAAGAGAGAAGATTCGTCAAGTTTAGGAACACCCCATACCTCGAAGTCATTCCCTAAACCCCTCCCCTAGGGACTTGAGGTCTAGGGGCATCCTTTGCCCAAGAACTGCCTACATACCTGCTTCCAAACGAGATCGAAGTCACATGCAGTTCTCCTCACATAATCTCTCAAGGTTTATACCCATAGGTTCCTACCCTCAGGGTTTCATTGTCATCCCAATTTCATACCAACACTTATTAATATTCTCAAATCAAGTCCATACAAGAAATATGTGTACAACAACATAATCAATATAAAATAAATCAACCATAGTTGAGCATAGGATGTGAGAAGACCAAATGTATTCATAATGCAATAATTATGCTAAGCCCTAATATGGTTCCTCAATGACGTCCTACTATAATAGGATTCGATAATATCAATATCATAGTCATATCCACGGTAGTCATTCCCTAATAATTATATATTAAGGATATCATGCAACATTCGGTAACCTGATGATAACACCACACATGTATTTACCACCTACCACATGAATCATGAAGACATCTCCTTGTGTTTCGATACATAATGTTGTTTATAACTAGGGAATATCATAACATTTAGTTTTGCTCTATGATGACCTCATTAACCTCTCTAGAAGAGAGCTACATATTCATAAGAAATAGCTCACATATTGTTTCCATGAAATTTATCATAAGAAAAGGAAATTAGATTATTCAACTTTCTAAACTAACTAACTATAGTTAAGCTTTGCTCTACTCAAAGTGTTTTAACTATATTACTATGCCCATGATCAATCACTAAATATGTTCCACTATGAAGAATATTCAATTACATAATTTACATTATTAAGATCGGAGTCACATATACTTACAACACATCTTTAGTATCCGACATCATCTGGCCAGCAAGCAATGGACAAAACAATAATATAAAAGCATGCTCTTTAAACTCAATGAGCTGAGCTCACACTTTAGCAAACTTGTACTAAAGAACTTCTAACAAACGACATCAAGGTCTCAATTTAGACCTCTCCACCATTATGATTCATAAATTAGCATAAACACATTAGACTCTTATAGGCTCACCGTATTAACACAAAGACTAGAGAGAGTACTTAACAACATGTAGTTTTTCTTTTCTCAGACAGTCCATTTGTGACCATCATCATATAACTTAATACTCATAGAGAATCAGTAATTACCTATTTAAGTCTTCGCATAGACTCGATAGGATAAATAGGGAGTCAGACAAACTCCTTACCACCTCGTTCAAGTTTCTCACAAGGCATGATAAGTCACATTTATTAATGCCAACATTAACGATAATTATCTATCATACCATGTTGACACTAATAAGATATTGAGTTGATTATATATATATCAACTGAGATTAATACTCACTTCATATCAAATATTATCAAATTAAGCAGTAACATTAAAGATATTTTTAGTAGTATGATTCCACTACCACTATGTGAAGTCATCATTACTTACATTTTATGTAACTGCAATCCAAGTCTTAAATTATGTGCATCTTATTCTTGGTTCATATTATAAGGTAATCTTATAGCTAGAGATTTGACCTAAAACTCTTTTCCACCATATTTCATGTAAAGTCCCAACACCAGGATATAATGAAATCAAGGCAAGATCGTGTGTTATAATCCAACTTTGTCTACTCGAAGATCTAAACACTCATACATTCAAATAATTAATCCTCAATTATAGCAAGTTCTTGAGCACAACACTAGATATTGATTACCTCTAGCTTTTGATTCCCAGATGCTTCTAAAGCTTGATTTTCATTTCATTTAATGTCATTATTTATTGTGCCCAAAATAGTATATAGACAACTTTACCAAAAATCACACCGTTCTTACACTTACTAACAAATTGCATCACGATTTAACAATAAGAACAAATACCTCTTAATTTATTAAATATCCACTAATTCACATATGAGCATAAATCAACCTAGATAACAATTTTCAGCTACAATAGTGGATAATTTAGAACTTCATGTTATATAAGCTACAAGAGAGTTTATCTCCATTTGAACTCATTCAAGAGAGAGTTTGTGCATAAATTCTTCTTTAATGAATTTGAAGCATAAGATTTGTGAAGGCTATAGTGCTAAGAAGTGGCTTTTGCCATTTACAACATCTGCAAGAAACACTTTTCAGTCATACTTGGCTGGGTATCTACACCCTCTTCTCAAGCTCTAATTTGTGCACAGGCAGGCAAGAGGTTGGTTATCATTTGATTAAACGTTTCTAAGGTCTTTTCAACAATCCGTTTTGAACATATTCTGCCATCAGCTCATTCCCTGAGACCACATGTCTTGCGGCAAATTGTCAAATAGTTCATGTTCTTTGTCTATATTTCCCATTCTTTGAATTCCTGTTTACCCTACGTGTGAGAGAGTGGAAAGAGAGAAAGGGACTGCTATTTTATTAATTGAACTGTCACCTAAAAATTCCCTCTTCTGATTTCATCTACACATCCCATAGCCAACTATTACGTTTTAATGAGTATTTTGGATTCTATCAACATATAAGTAGTAGAGTTGATGGACACTCTACTTAAACATCATCTATTTCAATAGTGAAACAATCAATAACAATTTTACACCTCATCCTTAGAAAAAAGTGGCAAATATTTGTCCTATTTTTATTGGCGAAAACTAACATTTGACTGTTGAAATAGATGATGTTTAAGAATAGTCATTGATGGAGTCTATCAACATAACGTCAATATGCAGTTTAGACTAATTATTATCTAGCTGCAAGAATGAATAATTCAGAGATAAGTACTACGTTAGAAAATTAATGTGGAGGTAGGTACTCAGCTATAGGGACGAGGCTAAAGATATCTTTGAAGTGGTCACTGGATCCTGCCTTTAAACCTATCTGAAAAAGCAAAAGATTTGACTGATATAGGTGTTGAAATCTGCTCTGCTGCCTCTGCCAGAGTTTACCCTGCCTCACACTATTCTCGTGCCCTTCAGACACAAGAAATCGACCCCAAAAAGGCCACGAACTTCCTTCTTTGCCTTCTCCTTCCTTAATTTCTCCTTTCTCCTCTGCCCTTCTCTCATTTCTTTTATGCGTCTCACTTCCTCCTCAACTTCCTTGAAAAAATCCTTCTTTTCAAATGAAATTCCTCTATCCTTAATGCGTTGATCAATGTCCATTCCTGTGCCTGTTTTTCTCCCTTTTTCCACTCAATCAGTGTGGTAGATATATAATTTTAATAGTCTCAACTACAGGCCCATACCATAGTAATTGAGTTTGCAGGTTTTTGTTTCTTTGCCCACGCCTCCCATGCCTCCTTTAATGGCCTGCAAGCGACCCCTCTCTCCATCGTGGCACCCATACCGGTGCCATTACTTTGTCTATCCCATCACAAAATACTCTTCCTCCCATTTACTTCGCCCCCCATCGGTCACTTTAAAGATACGCCTTTTAGATTTATTCATAATTTTTTTATTGTTTTCCTTGTCACTGATGTTTAAGTAAAGTGATCCCAATTTAGCTAATTTTTATGTTAGCCTATCTAAAAAAATCAGAAGAATAAATGTATAAAATTAGTTTGCCCTTATTAGAAGCCTAGTATCTTTTTAATGCACCCCTCATTACTATCAGTGTTAACTGGGCAGACTTGTTCATGGTTATGGCCCGTAAAATCATATCTTGTCTTCTGGTTTTATACTTGGTTGCAGTTCTTTCAGCTCATCTGAGCAATTAGATAGGCTTCCTACAAACCAATATTAACTAGTCTTTGGTTTTTTCATTATCTTTATGCATAGTGCCATGCTCTTTTGTCTATCTAATTTTGTCTGGATATGAATGAAATCCTCTTACCTTAATATTACCAGCTTCTTTGATGGCCTCCACTAGTTTGAGCTGTTCAAGTATATGGTGGCTCAGAACACCTCCTGCCAAAGCACTGATGACAACATCGACTTGTTTCAGAGCATCTACAAGCCTTTGATGGTCATCCAATGAAGCCTGCACAATACCATGCAATTGGATTCCAAATCTTCAACAGTTAAAAGAGGAGGATCTAATACCATCTACACTAAACTTAATTTTGTTGCCTTTACCTCAATAAGTTTGGCACCAAGCTGTTTGAAGGATAACAACATCTGCACTTTGTCAATGTTAGACACCACTTCTGGCCTGAACAAAATATAAGTAGGATGACCAAGCTGTATGCTGGCCTTGACAATTCTTTTACCTATATAACCAGTACCCCCTACTATTAGAACTCTGCTCTTCTTATCCATACTCTTATGTGCATCTACTCTTGACAATTAAATTTTTTGGCCTGGTTACTCCTTATATATATTTGAACATGCTGTTCCTTGCTCTTTTTATTTTCTGGATATGTGTAAATATGTTTCTAATGAATATGGTTTTTTGAAGAGACCCAACAAACACAGGTATGAACTGATAAAAACAAACACAAGCCAGAAATCTTTATCCTCCAAACAAAAGCATTTTTAACCACATTGTTGTCAGAAAAACGCTGTCGAGCCTTTTCTTTCAATTCTTGTGAAGACACCTTTCAGAGAGAGTGAACATCTCTTATTTTCTTTCAATTCTTGTGTAGACACCTTTCAGAGAGAGTGAACATCTCTTATTTGAATGATTAAAGGTGTGATCTAAATGATGATGGGACATGATACCAACTCTCAGTTGAATTGCTTTGATTCAATGTGGTAAGTAAACTGGGACCTTTGCACTGGTACGTAATATACAAAATAAAATATAATATGCACTTTTGAAAAAAGTAACGTCCTCTAAATGATGATGGGACATGATACCAACTCTAAGTTGAATTGCTTTGGTTCAATGTGGTAAGTAAACTGGGACCTTTGCACTGGTACGTAATATACAAAATAAAATATAATATGCACTTTTGAAAAAAGTAACGTCCTGTCCAAAATCTAAATTTATGAGATAATCAATGGCATCATCCTAACATTGGAGGATACGTCCCCATAGAAGACTACTAATAAAGGCAGAGATGAGAGACGACTAATGATCCATTACCATGGTTTCCAAGTTGAAGACTCAATGCCTTCTCTCTAGATAAGATTTCTTAGAGCGTCTATCAAAATCTCCAACCCAAGCCGTTATCATGCTACTTACGGAAAATCAATTTTTGGATAAGTTTTGCCACTATAGTTTCTCATGCCCTTCCTAAATTCAATGGTGTCATTTTGAATCCAATCGTTCTAAACTTTATGGAAACTATATGCATCTTTAAACTCTTATTTTGACCCAAAAAGCAAACCTCTTAAGGCATGTCCCCATGCTGCTGCTTAATTTAGTTTGGCTAGCAGCGACTGCTCAAGTTTTTTAGGAGATATTTGTGGAGTTAGTGATCCCATAAATATTTTATTTTTCTGCTTATCTTAAGCAGTTATCTTAATATGTAGTTTTTACTATATTAAAAAATAAAAACAAATTATTCTAATTATCTTAATTTAGAAGAAAAATAAAAAAAAAGAAGAGGGAAGGAAATATATGCAGCCACATAGCATATTTTTCATTATGCAGTGGCTGCTTATTTCCAACCTCCCTTTTTTTTCCACAACTTATCTGCAATTCCTCCACAAAAATAGGGAAAGATTCTATATTACCCTTTCCCATAATTGTAAATTTCCATGGGGCCACTCCAACTGATTTTAAGAAGAAAAATAACTTCAGATGCATGGGGACATGGGGTTATAGGCCACTGTTTATTGTTAAATATATGTAGCTTATTCCTATGTAAAGTTTTGTTGCTATATTTGTACAAATATGTGTAATGGTGAAGTTAGCACATCCATGTCATTTTCATTTAGTTTTGTGTTTATGTTAAGGAAATGTATTCATACAACATGTACATGGTGATAAATGGTGTAATATCGTGTGAAGTTAGACTCATTATCCCAGTCTTTATTCATTTCTATATACACTTGTTCCCATGCATTTAGTTCTACCTTATCCTTACACACACATATTTCCATACATTTGCCTATATCCCACATCTATTACACCTCTCCATTCACCTACCTCTGTATTGTCATTAGCCACTTGGATCTAACTGTTCACTCGCCTTGGGACATTCTCTTGGATGTAGAAACAACTCCATAGTTGTGAACTTGTTTCCTTCCTTTTAAATTTCAAAATTCAAATTTGGCCAATTGATCCTTTTTACCTTTCCCATCCAAAGTTGACTAAACACACATTTGTGTATTTTTTTATTATTTGCTAGTAATTAAAGACATTCGATTGCATTCATTTTAATCATTGAATAATTTTTCATTCTAAAGCATTGAAGTAGCAATCAATAGGAACACATTTCAATTTGGTTCTTTAAAAAGAGTAACAAATATTCATATTAAGGACCTTACATGTTGTTTTCGATTCTTTTACACTATTTTAAGGTTTGATCTATGAGAACTTGTCTCTTTGTGATGCAATGACAACCCTTTAAGGTATTTCTAAATATTACTAGTCCCCATATCTTCAGGGAGAGCAAAGTAGAATCAAGCAAGTAGAAAAGTAGAGAATCATTGTTCTCAAGAACAAGTTTGGACTCAAAGGACTAAATTGCAATTGTGAACTTGTTGTCTGATAGTGCATAGTTCAAGCTAAAAAACTGAGTCATTCTTCTAACAAAGAGGTTGCATTTTTAGACCAACAACATTGAACATTCTAGAATCTTCATTGAGTGTCTATAGTCTTTAATCATAAAGCTAAGTATACATATCCTCCTTATTTACTTTTTGAATCTAGCAAACTTACACTTGTCAAAGTTCCATTACGCAACTATCATTAATTAATCTAGGCTAATTTATGATTATGTGCCTTTAATTGCAATGGATTAGCCTAGATTACTCTAAGGGAAGTTTATTTTCCTTTACATTTTGGTGAACTCTATTGATTCTTCTAGGGTTAGCATTTTTAGATCTACTATTTTATGATATAACTTACATCTCATTTTTAGATCTAAAACTCTTTAATATTCCCTTCATTGATTTTACCTTGCATTATTTTTCTCCTACTAGTGTTTTTTTATCTTTATTGTGGAATCTCTTTTACCCACCTTACCCATCCTTGGCCACCACATTAGGGTTTCATTCTCAGATTTGATACATCGCTAATATTTTTTTATTTTGTAATCTAAAAGTGTGCATTTGGGCTTGATTTTCAATATCTTTTGTTTATGCCACCTAGGAGTGCTAGGCTAAACCCTAACATGGCCCAAATCCTTAAGAATGAGGTATATTCTAATGCTCATAATAAGAACAATGAAGAGTATGATTATGAAGTCCATTTAAAGAAACAAGATTTTATAATCAAGCTTGTTAGTTTGGATAATTCAAACAATCTTACACAACTAGTTTATATAAGTCCAATGCAGCAGTACCAAGTAAATTTAATTATTTGTTCCAATGGAAAAGATTGGTAAAAGAGTGAAGAAAGGAAATAATAATTTAATGTGTGAAAATATATTTTTGAGGAAGAATTGGTGAAAGTTAAAAAGAAAAATGAAGAATTGAAATTAAAGTTGAAGTGGTTTGATAAAGTTAAAAAGAAAAATAAAGAATTAAAATAGAAGTTGAAGTGGTTTGAAAAGGAAAATAGTTCTCAAAAGGATGAAATATCAAGATTGAAAGAACAAAATAATCAGTTAGATCAATTACTTGTAGAATACATGTTTTTTATTTGGTTGATATAATTTCTTTAGAAAAAGAGTGTAAGGTTGGAGATAACAAGATGTTTGAATTTGTGAATCTTGCTAGTTGTGATAAGAATAACAAAGGATGTTCTATAAAGAATGTTAGTTTTAAGATTATGAAAAGAATGGGCTATCATAGAAAAGGTTTGAGAAAGAATGGACTATCATGGAAAAGGTTTGGTTCTAGTATGGGCAAGGAATTAAAGAGCTCATTGAACCAAGAGTGATGCTAAATAATGAAGGCCTTGGATATGTTAGAGGTAAAGAAAAAATAAACAATGTTACAAGTACAAACAAATTGGTTCAAGAAATGTAGTGTTTCCAGTGTTATCATTGTAATAGGCAAGGACATAAAAATTATGTGTTGGGATCTTCATCCTTGTACTATTTGTGGATTAAAGAATCATTCTGAAAAAGTGTGCTGGAACAGAGAGTGGAAGAAATCTATAAAAGATTGTATACAAATGAATTGTGGATGGATTGGTGTATCGAATTGGAAAAAAGTCCTAAATATGTTCAAAAATTTGTACAAGCATAAATATTCATATGTCGAACAAAATATCAATCAAGCAAGGATTGAATGTTTGAGTTGTGTGATTGATGATTGTTTGTTATGACTCAAAGGAAGTCATTGTCTTATATGAAAGGTATCATGCAATTGTGATTTTGTAGAAAGAGTACTTCCAAACATGTTTTTCACAAGAGGAGTAAGCACATGTACCATTTCATCAGAGAGCTAGTAAGCAATGGAGAAATCTATTTGAAGTTTTACAGATCTAAAGATCAATTAGCAAACATATTCACAAAGGCATTTTAAAGACAAAGTTTGGCTATTGTAGATGTTGAAGCAGTTAGTGGTAGAAATTAAGGGGGAGTGTTGGAGTATTATAATTTCTCCCATCTAATAAATCATTGTATTTGCATAATTCTTTTTTTTAAAAAAGGCAAAAGTATTGGTAAATTCTAGAAGGAACAAACTAGTAAATGTCTTAGTAAGTTTCTAGATGAAGTTGGATAGTTCGGAAAGTGTCTAGAAGGGGAAAAATATTAAATGCATTGTACAAGTATCTAATGAAACGACCTCTATAAATTGAGGCAATTTTGTAATGTTTTTTATAAGACAATACAAGTTGTGTTCAATGCTGTAGCATTCCAATTTTTAGCATTTGTATGTTGGCATTTGTGTGTTGTGTATTTGTCTCCTCCACCATCATGTATAATTGAAATTAGTAGTAGTGGTGAAAATAATACCTAGAACAAGGCCATGAGTTCAAGTTAACTATCAAGGTGAAGTAGAATAAGAGTTAGATAACCTGCTGTAATTTGTTATCATAACTGTCACCTACAATTTTTACTCTTAGCAATTATCTATTGAAAAAATGTCTCTTGGGTTTTTTCCCTTCTTTCAATGTGCTACTTTGTTGATTATTCCTATGTATCTATTGTTTTCTTAATATATTAAAAAAAAAAACTCATACCAACAACAAGTTATAACATTTTGGGCATATCTACAGAAATTGTACTTCCTCAGAAGATGTATTGGTCAATTCCATCAAGAGTCTACTCACCATGACAAGGTGCTCAACCACTCTACTTAAACATCATCCACTTCAATGGTCAAACCGTCAATAGCAATTTTACACCTCATCCACACCAAACACTGATAAATATTTGTTCTATTTGTATTGACCACATTTGACTATTGACCACATTTGTCTTAAAAAGAGCTTCACAATTGTTTCTTTATCAGGTGCTCTTAGAGTAGAGCTTCACAATTGTTTCTTTATCTCGGGATCTTAGAGTAGGGTACTAAAAACTCATTATCGGACAGAGACAATAAATAATATTGGTACTATTCAATTCTCAATAAAAATGCTATTGCTCAAGTTAAATATATAGTGTTTTTTTTGCAGGTGATGCCCTGGGAACACAGCGATGACTATAGTCAAGACGTTAAAATGCAAGTAACAATTGCTTTGGATTAGGTCTTGTTCAGCGTATACCCAGGTACGAATAAAATCTTCGTAGAACTCTCTACTCCTTGCACAAAAGCAACTATACAACTTGCTATGATTGCACGCATTGGGACGAATTCTTTCATGTGGAGAAAAAATGATTACACCCATTGGGAAATGTATGCCATCAGAGGATGCAAACCCCACCATCAACAACCAAGGAAATAAATTCCTTACCCTTGACAATCCAGTCCACAATAAGGTAAAAAGACCAACAACACCTAGGTACACAATTCATGTCTCATATATTTTGTATAGAATGGACGTACAATAATTTTGGTATGGGTAATTTGCAGGGGACAAAGCATGAAGATGCAACAGAAAGTACGTGGAGGAGCTAGAATTGGAGTTCAGGCCCCTCGAAGTCTTTAAACTCTAATTCTGCCAGTGGATTGCAGAGACTCCGCCAGTTCATTGGTACTTTTACTTCTCACTCCACCCCAGCCTTTCCCCTTTCTTTTTTTTTTTGGTTTCCTTCTCTGATTTGGTCTGGCAAGTGTTCGGCCATTCTTAAATAATATTCAGTTTACGAAAAAGTTAAATTTTGGTTAATAAAAGTAAGATAACTATTTACCACTTTTTGGTAATAAAATTGTTATTAACCATTTGACTGTTGAGTGTGATATTTATGTAGAGTGTAAGTGATCCATCATCTAACTTAGGAAAAAAAAAAAACTGCTTTCTTTTCGATTTCGAACAGTTTTTGAATGCTTGCTAGTTTTTAACTACTACAGGTAACCTAATTTTAATCATTGTTGGTTTCTTGTCAATTTTAGTTGGGATCCTAATAGCTGGTTATATATAAAAATGAATAAAAAGGGGTTGGCAAATATTTATAATTATGACTTTTTATTAGGATTTAACTGTTTAGTTTTTTATTCAAACTTATTGACTCATATTTTATGAGTAGTGGTTCACATGAACTCATCTTTTATGGGTATGAATGGTCCACTTAGCATTCATTGCATCGAAGTGATGCTTGCTCACAAGGGTGAAGCATTAGGACTTTTCAAGAGGTCACCCATCCCATAATTATTATGATTCAAGCACACTTAACTACTATGGAGTTTTTCACTAAGCTTGCTACCCCATTTGCAAAACCTTCAACAAGTAAATTGCACCTTATGAACCATTAATTATAGACCCCTTTAGCTTTGGGATGGGTAGCCTCCTAAGAAGTTCCAAAGCTTCACTTGTGTGAGGATCACCTTGATGCAATGAGTGCTAAGTAGACCATTCATGCACACGAGAGATGAGATCATGAGAATCACTACTCATGAAATACATGGGTCAATGAGTTTGACTAAAAAAGTATATAGTTAATTTCTAATAAAACATCATAATTTGACACATTGTGAGAAATTGAAGTTGCTTTTTGGTAATGGGAAGGGTTGGATTTGTGAATTGAAGTCTCAACTTTCATCATAGTTTTAGATGAAAGATGTAGGGGCAATTAGGTAATCTTGGGGATAGAGATCAAGAGAGATAGAGTGAACATAAAACTTTGGTTGGCCTAGTAAGTATGTTAACTTAGGTTTGGAGAGGTTCAACATGTCAGCTTGCAGGCCATTGTGTGTTCCTATTATGATGGAGACAAAGTTATTATTTGAGAATTGTCTAAAGTCTCCTAGTGAGATGGAGGCTAAGAGTAGAGTACCTTATGTTAGTGTTATTAAAAATTTGATGTATGTTATGGTATGTACAAGACTAGACATTGCCTAAGCAATGAGAGTTCTTAGACATTTTATGGCTAATCTTGGATGGGTACATTGGGATGCACTAAAGAGGGTCTTTGATATTTGTGGGGTACTTTTGAGTATCCCATTTGTTATCACATCAGATTATCCTACATGGACCTGACATTCAGTGTATATTCATGGATATGTGGATTCTAATTGGGTTGGTGGTATTGACAGCAAGAGATCCACTAATGGATATGTTTTGACTATGTTTGGTGGTGCAATCAGTTGGATTAGTAAGCGACAGGTTGTGGTCACTTTGTCCACTACAGAAGAAGAGTACATGGTAGTTACTCATGCTTGTAAGGAAGCCATCTGGATTAAGATATTATGTTAAAATGTTGGACTAGATGTAGGAGTTGTTACGATTCGTTGTGATAGTCAGAGTGCTATATGTTTGGCAAATAAATTGACCTGTCATGTGAGGATGAAGCACATTTGTGTCTAATACCATTTTGTTCATGATATGGTAGAGGATGGAAGGATGATGTTGGAGAAGGTTGATACTCGGATTAATGTTGCAGATTTATAGAAAAGGCTAGTGAGCACAAACAAGTTTAGGTGGTGTAGTGAGTCTATGGGCCTCTCGACCTCTAGCAGTTAGGTTTTAGTATTGGTAAGTTCCCCCTTTTCTCTTGCAAGGTGTTAGACAATTGAGAGAATATTATGAAATGTGTCTCAACCTTCACCTAATGTTAAGATTATAAATAGTGTAATTTTTAGGTTGAAAAACAAAAAAAAACTCAATTTTTAAGCTATCGAGTTAGTTTTGTCCAAAATAAAAAGTTTGGGTTGTTCAACAATGGCTCCCCAATGCTTGTCATGTGGACCTCTTCAAGATCTACAATTTACAAAAAAAGGGGCCCAATCGACCTTATGGATCAAAAGTTATGGCCTCTGAGAGTTGGGCCTCTTGCATTAGAAATGCAAAAATATCAACACATAAAAGAGCTATAAAGGGGAGTTACACTTGTTGACCAACACATCTAAGGCATATTTGGATGGGGATAATGAAGCCACAACGGAATGCCCTATTTGGTGAGTGGATTATAACATAGTTATGATAGGTGGAAGGAATATGTTATTTTTAGCCTATAGACTCATTTTGGAATTTGGGCATTGGATTTTCAACTAAGGATTTGGGCACCACTATTCTAGGTGGTTATTGCTCATGGTTTTCTAATTATCATTTGATGGTTTCATGTATTACAAGTATCTCCTATTTATTAGGCATTTGAGATGGAGGTTTAATATTGATTTTTGTACGTATTATTTTGCTGTCAAAATTCTTCTAGATCTTTGGTTGGTGATACTCTTGTGAAGGCTTGCTTTGCAAGTGAATTGTAACTATGTTGTTTACCAAATAATACATTGAGCTTCTTTGGAGTGTCGAGTTTTTCTCTCAAAAGAGTTTTCTCCACCTACATCTATGTTATGGTATATTATTTATTTTATGTTTATATGTGTTTCTACTTTTTGTAATTGATAAAAGATTGAAATTTGCACAACACTCTCCTCAAAAGTTTAGTGTAGAAAGCATTTATATATACCTTGGTTCCTTTCATAGTTTTCCAAAAGAGAAAAGGAGTGAAGTTTAAAGTTGCTTATAGCATATTCTTTTATTCCCATGATCAATTGTGAACTGAAGGTTCAAATGTTGTAAGATGTTAGATGTTGATCAAATCTAGGTCTCTCTTATTCTCTTAAATTGTAATTTTTGGGTCTTGTCTAAGGGTTGGTTTGTTGTGTCTCAAGCTTTAGCTAGAGCATCTTGGCCAATCTAGAACCGGTTTCCTATAAATAAGCAATGTAATTAGACATGTAGGACTTTATTTGAAATCTTCCATGGAGTTTGATTATGAGTTTAATTTGTATATCTATCATTGTATGCACTTACTTAGAAAATTAATGTAAGACTGGTTCCCATCTATTAATGACAATTGTCTCTAATGTTTGATTGATCTTTTCAGGGAGTTAGGAATAGCTTCTTGGCACACATTTGTTATGTTTGTAATGTAGTTTGATTAGTAATCAACCAAGTGTTATTATAAATCTTTTCAATGCATTATATGGTATGATTGGTACAAGTAGTGGATCACTAAGCAAGAGTTGTCTTTGGTGAATGGGAGAGCATTTAAGGGTTTGAGATTTGCAAGACAAAGATGGGTGATATCAAATCTCTCTGAATTTAAGTGATGCAAAAATTTATTTCCAAGTTAATTTATTTTTGACTTTGTTGTAATGGATTAGGCACCAGTTTAAATAATAATTTATAGCTAATCTAGTCTCTTTGAAATTAAATGCAAACCATTCACCTAGTTATGATAAATTATTTATGATTTATGTTTCACCGTAATGCATAAATCTAGTGTTATAATCCTCTACCAGATCTTTTGTGAACCTACAACTTACATGAGTTAGTTTTAGGAGACTTTACATACTATTAGTTTTCAGGATATTGATGATGTAAATGGCTATGAAAAGTCTTATCTATGGGGATTCTAATTTGTTCTACATCTTATATTGTATCATGACCTACCATAATTCTACCTTGTTGAGAAATATATGCCCTGCAAGTCGATGGACCAATATAAAGACATGGAGTGAACCATTATTTGGAATGTCTTTACGCATAGGTTTGGTCAAACCATGTGATCAATCAATTTGTTATTATTTTACACACGTCTATAGGATTACCCTCCTAATCATGGTAGGGCTCAAAGTGCAGAAGAGTTATCCCACTCTTGTCTAAATGATCTTTTCTTGTCCTTGGTTTAATCATAATTTTCTCACTTTTCCTTGATCAACTTGAATCCCTAGGTCTGGGTGTTGTGTCATTCCTTAGAGTTGAGAGTTGTAAGAGAAAATACCAACAGAACCATAGATCAAGATAGTGCAAGAAAGTTCTAGTAAGTACAAAGAAATGTGTCGTACATTTTAAAAAACTAAGAGTCTTCACCATGACTATGTCATAACGAAAGAGGAGAATACATTGTGAGTAAGACTCACAAAAAACCAATGATTGTAAATGGAGACTTAATAAGACTTCGTTCTAGGACCCATCTTTTCTAGATTATGGGAGGACATCTAAAATTGATTAGTAAAATTAATTTACAGGGAGGTGTTAGTGTTGGTGTTGGAAATAAGCTAGGACTCCAACCTAGGACCTTCCATATGCTGCTGGAGTGCTCTACCACTGAGCTACTGGCCCCTCTTGGACCAGTCCATCATCGGTCCGAGTGTGGCTTATTTCCAACACCAACACCCCCCCTTAAGCCACACCTCTCGTGTGCTTGGGGCTCCTAGCCTGGGCTTGGCTCTGATACCATGATGAGACATGGACCAGCTAGGAATCGAACCTAGGACCTTCCATTCGCTGTTGGAGTGCTCTACCACTGAGCTACTAGCCCCTCTTGGACCAGTCCATCATCGGTTCGGGTGTGGCTTATTTCCAACACCAACAGTTAGAATAAATTAGTATTTAGTTTGGTTGATGCAAACCAAAGCTAACACCACCACTCACCCCACTTCTAGTCAACATTTCAACCAACAACCATTAACAATTAACGTGGAAAATATAAACTATGTCCATATATTTACTTATAAATAAAAATAGGAGCAAGGAGATTAATTAACTCTAATCTTCAACTTCGATAATCAACTCCAATGAGCAACCACGTAATCTCCTGTTTTTCTTTTCATTAAGGGATCTTCAACATAAATTTTAGATATCTTTTTAATAAAATTTACAAGAATCTATATCAAATCATTCTTCATTTTTCTTCAACAAATTAATTAGTATAAAAAAAGAACGAGTCTTAATTTCTTCTTGCAGGGTGATCTTCAGCTTAGATACAAATTTAGTAAATTATATATACACTCGTATTCTATTTTGCTAGACTTATCATGAGACCTTATCTTACGTATATAATGTAGATTGCAAACAATCCCTTTCATTACTAAGGTAAGTATAAGTATGGCATTACCTAATTTACTTTGTTTTAGAGTTTGAGGTCTTATTCTCACAAATAATAATTTATTTTATGTTATAATTTTGAATTAATATTTAATGTGGAATAATATTTTTTTAATTGATGTATATTTATTATCAATTAAAGGTAATGTAAACATATTATGATGGATTCAATGGTAATGTTGATGGTAAAGAATCAATATAATAGATGAAGTGGTGGAATTTGAAGTTTCTCTTTATATTATTAAAAAAAAAATTGGCATTACTTTTTTTAAAAATTTACACGTTAGAGAATAATTTTATCAAGGTCCATTACTTTTATAACTAATTTTTTAAGCAAGAATCTCTTAATTAAATTATTGTCTTCCTTAGTTAAGTTTAGTTCTACTTTTTTACATGCTTTAAAGATTGTAATCATTTTTTTTCATTATGAAGTGCATGAGGTTATAAGTGAAAAGTTTGTCCATCATGTTTTACAACATCAAATAATTTTTTGGTTAAATTTCAAAAGAATGATATAAATTATTATTGTAACTCTTTACTCTTATTCTTATTGTCAAACATATTTAATTCAGAGCATTTTAATTGCTCTACAAATTAACTAAAATTAGAGGCAAGCTCAATACAAATATTTAAAATCACATTTATAAATGTAAACTTTTATCGAGACTCAAACAAAATTATTTTACAAACAAAACAAATTACATTAATAAATTACAAGCTATCTATTATGTAACACTTTCTTTTTCTTAGAATATAAATATTTTGGATGTCTAAATAAAAATTCCAAATAAAAGGATTTACTTTTACCTTCATAAAAGTAATATATTTTGTTTCATGTCACTAATATTTTTAATTTTCCCTTTGGGTAGCTTAGGTTCACACATCTTCATTAAATATTAAGGGCTATTTAAAACATAAAGATGTTAGAAAGTTTGACTTTATTTCATTTAGGAGAAAAGACCTAATCCCTGAGATAGTTCAAATGGCTCATATAGTATTTGTGCATTTAAGACCCAATATTTTTAAAAGTTTAGCATTAGTAGTTGTGACTTTAATGTTGTTAGTATTGACTATAAGTAGTAATAATTAAATGAAATGTGCCCTTTAGATCTAAAAAGCAACCATAGAAAGTTTGACTTTATTTCATTTAGGGGAAAAGACCCGATACCTAAGATAGTTCCAATCGCTGATATAGTATTTGTGCATTTAAGGCCCAATATTTTTTAAAGTTTAGCACTAGTAGTTGTGACTTGAAGGTTGTTAGTGTTGACTATAAGTAGTAATAATTAAATGAAATGTGCCCTTTAAATCTAAAAAGCAACTAATCATGTGATGTCACATTAGTGCACCAAAAAAACATGACTTAATGCACACCTATTGGTCCACCCTTTTTGGGGGGAACTATTTGACACCTCAACAAAAAACATGCTGATTTGGCATCATATTTGATGATGTGGCCCTGAAAGTTAGTTATAAGCAAGGGCCTTGCCAAAAAGCTACTATAAAATTTTTGGAGTGATTCGAAATCGCCACATATGATTTTGAAAGGCGTGAAGTTAAGGTGCTCAACTACTGGATCCTCTCCCCTAATAATTAAAAATAAAAAAGTATAAGATGTGTGATGCAAAATGTGAATTCACCAACCATTTCACGTTCATTGACAACAATTCCACTTTAGCTCATTTTTACGTTAGCCTATCTGAAAAAATCAGAAGGATAAATGTATAAAATTAGTTTGCTCTTATTAGAAGCCTAATATCTTTTCTAATGCACCCCCCAATTACTATCAGTGTTAACCGGGCAGACTTGTGCAATGGTTATGGGATTTCAGATATGTAGCCTGTAAAATCATTTCTTGTTTTCTGGTTTTATACTTGGTTGCAGTTCTTTCAGCTAATCTGAGCAAGTACACAGGCTTCCTACAAACCAATATTTTCATTATCTTTATGCATAGTGCCATGCTCTTTTGTCTATCTAATTTTGTCTGGATATAAATGAAATCCTCTTACCTTAATATTACCAGCTTCTTTGATGGCCTCCAATAGTTTGAGCTGCTCAAGTATATGGTGGCTCAGAACACCTCCTGCCAAAGCACTGATGACAACATCTACTTGTTTCAGAGCATCTACAAGCCTTTGGTGGTCATCCAATGAAGCCTGCACAATACCATGAAATCGGATTCCAAATCTTCAACAGTTAAAGAACAGGATCTAATACCATCTACACTAAACTTAATTTTGTTGCCTTTACCTCAACGAGTTTGGCACCAAGCTGTTTGAAGGATAACAACATCTGCACTTTGTCAATGTTAGACACCACTTCTGGCCTGAACAAAATATAAGTAGGATGACCAAGCTGTATGCTGGCCTTGACAATTCTTTTACCTATATAGCCAGTACCCCCTACTATTAGAACTCTGCTCTTCTTATCCATACTCTTATGTGCATCTACTCTGACAATTAAATTTTTTGGCCTTGCTACTCCTTATATATCTTTGAACATGCTGTTCCTTGCTCTTTTTTTGTTTGCTGGATATTTGTGTAAATACGTTTCTAATGAATATGGTTTTTGAAGAGACCCAACAAACACAGTTATGAACTGGCACCAAAAAGAACAAAAAAATAAAAAATTAGCCTCCAAACAAAAGAAATTACAACCACCTTCTTGTGAGAAAAAGTAGTTGAACCTTTTCTTTCACTTCTTGTCAGAAAAAGTTTAGTCTTTTCTTTCACTTCTTGTGAAGAGACTTCTCAGAGAGAGTGAACATTAAACCCCGAAGGAAAAAAGTATTCTACCCGTGAAAATGAGTGACGATGGGACATACACCAAATTTAAGGCGAATTGCTTTGATTCAATAGGGTAGGCATACTAGCACCTACTCACTGGTACGGAATAGAGAAAATAAAATATAACATTCACTTTTGAAAAAAGGAACGTCCTCTCCAAAATCATAAATTTATGAGATAATCCATGACATCATCCTAATATTGGAGGATACATCCCCATAGAAGACAAAGATGAGAGACAACCAATGATCCATTACCATGGTTTCTAAGTGAAAGACTCAATGCCTTCCCTTTATATAAGATTTCTTAGTGTTAGATTATAATGAATAACTAGTTTATTGGTATGTGGTGAATATGTGTCAATTAGAATTGTGTAGTTATAGATGTGTCAATAAAAGTTGTAGGTGTTACTACTTGTTGTAGTTGAGTCAATGAGTTTCATGTAGCTATCATGTTGGATCTCTGTTTTGTAGGGAGCTGTTGAGCTTCTCTAAAACTATAAATGTAATCTCTTTTATTGAATAAAAGAGAATAAATCAAGCAATAGTTTTATTCTCCAATTTGGTATCAGAGCCAGGTTGGGCATGAATCCCTCATAGGAGTGCCCAGGTAGATGAAAGGGTTGTGAGTGGTGTGTGGATACCTGGACTATGGTTCGACTTGTTGTTGCTGATTCATCGTTATTTGCCTGGTCTGTATTGGTCTTTGCATAGAGTTGTTGGTGCAGTAAGCGTGGAATCCGCAGAGGAAGATAGTCATATTGTAGCAAGCAGAGCCAACCAAAGCAAGATCCGCCCTGCTTGAGGAGTCAAGCATGTGAAATTTGCTATAAGGAAATTTGCACTTGCATAGGCAGCGGTTGACCCAGTTCTTCCACAAATTCATGAAAGTTGGTTATATCATCTCATGTCAACATGAAGCTCCATAATAGAGGGTGGTGGCCAACAGGTGGAGATTTTTTTTGAAGTGGCATGAAGAGCATTTTTGCTAATACATAGGCATTCTTTGTTGATTCTATGACTGATTTGATTTTTTACAACTATGTGTTCTATTTGGGAGAGAGTAAAGAGGGAGTTATGCTATTAATTCTCCTGGCTACATGAAGAAGAAGATGAATTTATTCAACTACTTGTTGATTGATTGTTAGATGTGTTAAGATCATCAAAGCACATTTATAAAAGGTTGTTAAAGGAAATAGGGGTTCCTCGACATGCCTCCATTTATGGTGTTGGAGGAGGAGAGGTGCATGAGGTCTCATAGGAGCATGGTGTGTTCATATGAGAGTTGAAAATATTTTTAGTTCTTCATTAAGGGAGAGTGTTAGAATATAATGAATAACTGGTTTATTGGCATGTGGTGAATATGTGTCAACTAGGGTTGTGCAGTTATAGATGTGTCAATAGAAGTTGTAGAGGTGTCACTAATTATTGTAGTTGTGTCAATGAGTTTCACGTAGGTGTCATGTTGGATCCCTATTTTGTAGGGAGCTGTTGAGCTTCTCTAAAACTATAAATGTAATCTCTTTTATTGAATAAAAGAGAATAATTCAAGCAACAATTTTATTCTCCAATTCTTAGAGTGTCTATCAAAATCTCCAACCCAAGCAGTTATCAAGCTACTTACGAAAAATCAATTTGTGGATAAGTGTTGTCACTATAGTTTCTCATGCCCTTCCTTGCAAATTCAATGGTGTCATTTTGAATCCAATAGTTCTACACTTCATGGAAACTATATGCATCTTTAAACTCTTATCTTGACCCAAAAAGCAAACCTCTTATAGACCACTTTCTATTGTTAAAGATATGTGTAGCTTATTCTTAAGATAATTTTTGTTGTTATATTTGTACAAATATGTGTAATGGTGAAGTTAGCTCACATCCATGTCATTTTCATTTAGTTTTACGTTTATGTTAAGGACATGTTTTCATACAACATGTACATGGTGATAAATGGTGTAATATTGTGTGAAGTTAGACTCATTACCCTAGTCTTTATTCATTTCTATATACACTTGTTGTCACACCCCGTTTTTAAACTAACGTATTTATTTTCATTATTTTCGTGAAGACAGATAGTAGTAAGATAAAATATTATGATTATAGTAATGATGGAAAATACATTTTCTTTATATGCAAGAAATAATTGTTTATGAGGTTATTAATTATCATTCGGTTAAATGATGAAATGGACTAACTACCATCATGTAACTGAGGTGGATGCAGGAACAATGTTTTTTTCCCTCCGATATGAGGAGAGAATCACCATGGAGAGGATGCTAGATCGTGTGAATGCAATGATCCTTATGCCATCTTAAAACACACACACACACATATTTAGTAATGAGATCCTGTTTATCCTTGTCAAATTATATCGTCATTAAAACAAAGGTTAAAATCTTTTTCGTCATTTGATAGAAGTGTTGTCACTTAAATTTGCATCATTTTGTTGAAGCTTTTGGTAGTTTCAACAAATTTAGTGAACATAGGAATGCTCTCAAGGTGTGGGACCATTCAAATGAGATCAGACCTCTAGAGAAGGCTAGTTCCTCTTTCTGAACTTAAGGTTCAGAGCAATTAACTAAACCTATGTTAATGATCACCAAGGGAAAGGGAAAGAAGGAATACAGAAGGGAAAAGGAGGTGATACACCAAGATTTAGTATTCTTAGTTGGAGCTGACATAACATAGTAATGATTTCAAAGGCTGAATGGACTAACACAGACTCATTCGTTCTCTATCAGAGGTCAAAATAGACTCAAACCTATAAAGGGACCGCTTTATCCACAAGATAAGTGAAAAACATTCAAGTAGACACAGTGAAAGAGAAATGAGAGAGGTAGAATCCATTGCTTATATTAATCATAGAGGCTAAATAGCCATTACAAAGATAGAAAAGCTAAATACAGATCAGGGAGACACAGAATGATAGCTTTCCTCTCATAGTTGAAATAAAAATGAAGACAAAGACGTCCATAAGAGGACACAATCGATCAAATTCATGTAGTTTTAGGAAATATCATGAGGTCAAGATCAAGCATTAAGCACTTCAATCTGATTAAAGACCTAGGACCAACTAACCGAAAATAGAACTATTTCACATGCATATATAGCTTTTCAGCTCAAATTGTAGTAGTCATGGACGTGGAAGAGGAGTCAACAAGGAAAGAACGTTTCCCATGCTACAATAACTCCATTCCAGTGTCCTTGGAGTGTGCCAACATGGCTTTGCCCATGAAATCTGTTGAAATAGGGGGCTCACCCATGCCTTGAGTACAAAGATTTAATGCAATTGAGGCTATAGAGGCATGCAGAGGCGAGAAATCCATTTTCTATAAGTAATCGGGCTTTGAAGAAACATTAATGGTGATAAGGAAGGTCATTGAGTAGTCTCGTCGTGTCTTGAACAGTAGAAAAGGTGCCTAGAAGGCAAAAAGGTCGTGCCCCGACAGATTGGACTTCCTCCAATCGGCCTTCCACCGATCGGACTTTGAAAAGGTGAAGGAGGAAACCTCGACCTCCGAAGTCTGAGAGAAAAGAAATTGTCAAACTTTGGGGCTCGGGCATTCACTGTGCATCGTTCTTTGAAAAGAGGAAGCGCTTGACCCCCGCCTCCACAAGACTTAGCCAATTTGAGAATTCAATGGAGATCGGGCCTTGGGCCTTCCATCTGTCACCTTCAGAAAAGAATTAGAAGAGGGAAGGAAGAACCTTTGACCTCCACTTTCTAAAAGACTTAGAAAAATTTGAAACCACAGACCCCTACCACATGTTAGCACTGTGCACTAGCGCGCTTTGCCTCATATTTCACTTTATCGTCACCGCGCAATGCGCTAAGGAAGGAGCTTGGGACACATGGAAACATCACACATCAACGTGTCCTACATGATCTTTTTTCATTTTATCGATGGCATGCAATGCACAAAGCCTTGGAACTTTGAAAACAACGGAGATCGGGCCTCGGGCCTTCCGCTTTCTGCCTTCTGCCAAAATGGAAAGGGAAAAGATGAACCCCTAAAGTCTAGTCGCCCGCAACACTTAGAAAATTTAACTTGTCAGGCCTGGACATGTGTCGGCTCCACGCACTAGTGCATTTCACATTTAACTCAACTTTTCTGCTATCATGCACTGCGCCAAGGAGGAATTCTGAGACACGTGTCGGCACCGCGCACCAGTGCATTCCATATTACATTTAATGTCATCGTTGTCGCGCAATGCGCAAAGGAGAAGAAACCCAGATAAGTGGCAGTATTTCACATCCGTGCATCCCACTTTACATTTTACTTTATCGTCATTGCGTGATGCGCCAAGTCAGAGCTTGGGACACGTGGCAACACCGCGCATTAGCACATTTCTTTTCTCTTTCACTTTAACTATCACCACGTGATGCACTTGCCTTGAACATTAAAAGTCATAACAGATCGGTCACAAGGCCTTCCGCATTTCGTCTTTAAAAGGAAAGGAAGAAGGAAGAAGAAACTCCCGACTCCCAACGCCTGCCTGGTGCAGGAGCACCTAGTGATAGCATGCCTCCATGAGGCAATCTTGCTAAAGTTGGTTTAGTTTTGGTGTTTTGATGTTGTAATAAGGTCATTTAAACCATTTTGAACTTGTATGAGTCTATTTTGGGTCTTAGAAGGTCATTTTGGAATCATTTGTCAAACATTGTAAAAATTGTCAAATTGTCACAAAGTTGTCAAGTGCAATTTAGCAATTTTGTCATAGGGTGGAAGATGAACGGTTAGTAGTTGAAAAGATGGTTTGTAAATGTTGGGACAAGTTTGAAAAGACATAAATAGCCTGAATCCATCATTGCAATGTGGTGGAGTGGTTGTTGAAGACTTTTGGAAGATCAATAATAGTAACAATACCCTGTTTTCTACAATTTTGATTATTTTTTCGTTGTTCCTGAGGCTAGTACAACCCTATATTGCCTGATAATGACATGAAACCAATTGGGTTTGATAGTTCTCTGAATTGTCTTTTATTTGGTGTTGGTTTCATCAATTTTTATCATGTTTTGAGAAAGTTATGGAAATTTTACTAAAAACTACCTATTAACCTAGGGTTTGTGAGCTTGAATGGAAAAAACGTGATTTGAAGCACTTGCCACAATTGAAAAATTCTGAAAATCGGTGGGATGGAAGGTTTTAACATGTTCTTTCAGATTTTGAAAGTGGGTATTGTAGGAAATGGAGTTTTGGGTGAATTCCAAGTAGCCCTAGCCTGATTTTCTTATGTTTTTGGCTTGTTTGAATAGGTTGAGGTGGGGTTTTGATAAAAGGTGATATGGGTATTGTCCAAGTCAACAAAATTGGTGGATTTAGACCCCATGCAATGTGTGGAGCACCCTGGAGTTGAGTTTTGTGTTGTGGGTTTTGAATCTCATAGACTTACTTTGCAAAACAGGGCTAATTAGGCCTCTTGGACATTAGGACAATCAAATTTTGAGCCATACTTTCCAAAGCAACCTATACCCATTTCAAAATATGTTTTAAAGTGGCCAAATGGGTACTCAAATATGTTTTTACAGTTAGGATATCAGGTCTTATTCAAAAGTTACAAATGACTGTTCATTTCTTGAAAGCTAGTAGGAAGGTTTGCCTCTTGTGTGGAACCACCATTGTTTGAAGACATTAGGTTTTGGAAACCATTTTGTTGGTTTAATCCTATCATGTTCAAGGTGTGGTAAAGGTTCAGTGGGATTTTGGTGTCATGAAACCACTTTTAGTGCATTTGTAGGCCTTGTAATAAAGTTTTATTGAAGAAGAGTTTGTGATTGTTTGGTTGAACAGTCAAGATCTTTGTTTTGTATCTTTGGAAACCTTTTGTAGACCTCCATGCTCTGCATCATATTGGTAACAAAGATAGAAGACTTTGGGAAAGGAAAGTTGTGTGTTTGTGTGTGTTGTCTTTTTGCAGGTTGAAGAAAGAACCTGGATGCCAAGAGACTAGGTAGTGAAGAAGAGAGGAAACCTAGGTGAGGTGTCACAAAGACAAGGAGAAGCAAGGTGAAAGAGACTTGCTTGAATAAAGATAAAAATGGATGTGTTGAGGAGATACTTGTAGGCTGAGGGTTCACAAAAGAAGAAACAAGAAAAAAAAAGAGGAAAAAGAGATGAAGAAGGAAAAAGAAAAGGCAAAACAAAGGGAAATTGACCAAGAGATAAAAGAGCTGAGGCAGACTTTAGAACACATAAAAGATATGCAAGAAAGAATGGAAGAGAAATGGAAGGATTTGCTTAAACAAGAGAAAAGTTGGCACTTATGAGTGAGCAAGAGGGTATCATGGCCTATTAAGAAGATTATTCAAAGGAGAAGACAAGTAAGGGCAGTAAAATCTGTCATGAAGGAGTCCTTGATTGAAGAGCACAAGCAAAGAAAAGAGGAAGAGGCAACTGATACAAAGGTAAGTAAACCTATCACTGTTATAACAACAGTTAGAGTTGATGAATTACCATTATAAGTTCAAAAAAATTTGTAAGGCCATGTTGATGTGTTGATAGATGATAGTACAAGGCAAGATATGAGTTCTCATGCAGAATGGGAGGACAAAACTTTCAAAGGGATGGAAGATAAGGGTGCAGCATATTGTGAGGTTGAAGGGACAAAGGTTCCTTGTTATGTTTTCCAAATTGACAAAGATGAAGGAAAATTTGCTGATGGCATAGACATTGAGATGAGAACAACACCTAGTAGGGTTATGGAGGAAGGAATACATAATTTTCTTGTTGAGATTACACTTTTGAGGAAGGATAAACCAAAGTTCAAGATGAAATAGGTTATAGAAGAAGGACAAGGTGCCGAGGTAAAGAAAGTGATACATCAGGACAAAAGACATCAGCTGCAAGGTAGCAAGATGGATAGAAGACAAGTTGGCATGCACAAGATGAAGCCAAAGGTGAAGATGAAGACTACATGCTTCCAAGAAGAAAAAGGGTAGGAGTTAGAAGACATCAAGCAATCTCATTCAGAGATGAATACCTGTTACTACCCTCAATTCAAGAGGGCTTTGAATTTCTTTTGGTTGGGAGTATGGTGCAGGACCACCTAGTGATGGCATGCCTCCATGAGGAAATCTTGCTAAAGTTGGTTTAGTTTTGGTGATTTGATGTTGTAATAAGGTCATTTAGACCATTTTGAACTTGTATGAGTCTATTTTGGGTCTTAGAAGGTAATTTTGGAATCATTTGTCAAACATTGTAAAAATTATCAAATTGTTACAGAGTTGTCAAGTGCAATTTAACAATTTTGTCATAAGGTGGAAGATGAACGGTTAGTAGTTGAAAAGATGGTTTGTAAATGTTGGGACAAGTTTGAAAAGGCATAAATATCCTGAATCTATCATTGCAATGTGGTGGAGTGGTTGTTGAAGACTTTTGGAAGATCAATAATAGTAACAATACCCTATTTTTTGTAGTTTTGACTATTTTTCATTGTTCCTGAGGCTAGTACGGCCCTGTACGACCTGATAATGATGTGAAACTAATTGTGTTTGATAGTTCTCTGATTCATCTTTCATTTGGCATTGGTTTCATCGATTTTTATCTTGTTTTGAAAAAGTTATGGAAATTTTACTAAAAACTACCTGTTAACCTAGGGTTTGTGAGCTTGAATGGCAAAAACGTGATTTGAAGCACTTGCCACTGTTGAAAATTTTTGAAAATCAGTGGAATGGAAGGTTTTAACATATTATTTAGATTTTGAAAGTGTGTATTGTAGGAAATGGAGTTTTGGGTGAATTCCAAGTATCCCTAGCCTGATTTTCTTATGTTTTTGGCTTGTTTGAATAGGTTGAGGTAGGGTTTTGATAAAAGGTGATATGGGTATTGTCCCAATCAACAAAATTGGTGGATTTAGACCCCATGCAATGTGTGGAGCACCTTAGAGTTGAGTTTTGTGTTGTGGGTTTTGAATCTCATAGACTTGCTTTGCAAAACAAGCCTAATTAGGCATTTGGGACAGCGTAGCAACAAGTTTTTGAGGGATACATTACAAAGTAACCCCACTTGTATTTAAGATATGTTATAGAAGGGCTTAATGGGTATCCAAATCCATTTTTAGATCATGGGTTTGAGTTATCTTCTAAAAATTATGTCAAAATTACCTTGTTTGTTGTTCTCATCAAAGCATAGTGGAAGATTGTGAGAAAAGTCATTTGTTTGAAGTGTGTTTGTTTGATTGAATCCTCCATGCTCTGCATCACTGCCACACTTAGAACATTAACTTGTCAGGCCTCGATGAGAAGACCTTTGGTCTTCCGCCTTCCAATAGAAAGAATGAAGAAGAGCGAACCCTCGACCTCCTACGCTCAAAATACTTAGGTGAAACACAAGCCATAATGTGAAGATCAACATGATGAAAGGGAGAAGCCTGAATTCCAAAACTCTAAAAAAGATGAAAACACAAGGAAAACTTATGATTTTTTGGATTTAGTCGTTTTGGGTGGTTTTTCCTTGCATTCCAAAAGGTGAAAACACTAAAAATTTGTGGATCCTTAGGCTATTTGGCTAGAAGGAAAAATAGGATAACATTTTGGTGACTATGTAGGGGTGTTTTCCTACTAAACACTATGATCCAAAGGCCTTATCAATCCATTGGGCATAGAGTCAAAGGGCACAACAACAAGAACATGGGGTTGACGAGACTAACACTAAACTGAACATTGCCTCCAGAAAACAAGACAAAACAAAACAAAGAAGGCAAGCATCCTCCTAATGAGAATGCAACAGAGTGTAAAAACACTTATTGAAGGGAAACCTAACATATTTACACAATTCCACAACCATGCTAAAAATAAGGTTTGAGATGAATCCCATTGACTAGGATTGTAGAACATCTCCATTCATCTTGGAAAGTTAAAATGCATTGGCATGTTTGCAACTGGTAATAATATAAGGGCCACTCCACATGGCATCAAATTTTGAATGTATTTTAGCTTTAGCTCTGTCTTCATTCCATTTCAACACCAAATCTCCCTCAATGAATGTTCTGCTAATTGATTTTCTGTCAAAAGTTCTTTTGACCTAATCCTGGTGAGCCTCAAGAGTCCTCATGGCAGCATCTCTTTTCTCTTCAAGGTCCATTAGCTCAGCAAACCTGACTATCATGGCATCACTTTCCAGCAATTCCAGTTGTTGTGCCAACTCAAGGGAAGGCAACTCCAATGATAATGGAACTTTTGGTTCCTTTCCATAGACAAGCATGAAAGGGGAATTTCCTATGGCCCTCTTGGGAGTGCTTCTATCATCCCAGAGAGCTGTTTTCAACTTGGAATGCCAACTTCTTTGATTATCATCCACTATCCTCTTGATGATTTTGATTAGGTTATTGTTTGTGGACTTAGCCAAGCCATTCCCTTGGGGGTAGTAATTGGATGATGTCTTCAAATAAATCCCATAGCTAAGTGCCCACTCACTAATTTTTGTGCCTACAAAGGCCTTGGCATTGTCAGAAATAATGGTGAATGGAACACCAAACTTGGTAACTATTCTCTCAAGGAAATCTAAAATGGAGGCCTTCGTGGCATCCTTCAATGCAACTGCCTTTGTCCACCTTGTGAAATAGTCAGTGGCTATTAAAATCCACTTATGACCAGCACTAGAAGGTGGATTGATCATTCCAATGAAGTCCAAACCCCATTGGAAAAATGGCTGATCAATCTAAATTGGGTGCAGGGGAAGAGCACCCAACCTTTATTTACTTGCAAATAATGCACATTTTTTGTAGCTTTTTTCCCATTTGTGGGCATCTATGAACAATCTAGGCCAATAATAACCAACCCTCATGATTTTAATAGCAGTTGTTCTTGGTGAATAATGACCACTAGCAGGGCCATTATGAAATTCTTCTAGCACCCTTGAGATCTAATCTTGTGCAATGCATCTAAGAAGAACTTCATTGATGTCTTTCCTAAACAAGACACCATCAACAAGAACATAGGGGATGGACTAAAGTCTAGAATACCTCATTTTGGCTTGATTTAGTCCATCTGGGCATCACCTTGACTGTAAAAATGTGGCCATATCATGGTACCAGTTAGTTGGAGCATGGGAACCAGCTGGCTGTGCCTACCCAGGGCCACATACACCATCATCTTTGTCTTCAATGTTTGTGGTCATCTACTCACATAGGCCTTTGCCTTGCACCAGCTTGGTGATGTTGATGTTAACATCATACTCCATTACTTTTGTGATCCACCTAGCTCTCTTCTCATTGACCATCTCTTCTCAAAAGGAACTCTTTCACGCCAAGGTGGTTCACCATCAACTGTATCTTGTTGTTTGAAAGCATATGTCAGAACTTTTTGAGTGCTTTCACCACAGGAAACACCTGCTTCTCCACAAAATCATACTTCAACTCATATTCTTTGAGAGGCTGGCTGAAGAAAGCAATTGATTGTTTCAATTTCTCTTCATTTTGTTGTGTCAAGACTGCTGATATGCCCTCTTTGCCTCCAAAGGTGTAAATGATAAAATCCTTCTCATAGTTAGGGTTTATCAGCGTGGGAGCCTGTGCAATGGTCTGCTTGATAGCTTCAAAACTATTCTTGCCTTCTTTTGAGCATGTGAAGGCAACATTCTTCTTAAGCATGGCGGTGAGGGGTTTTGCTATTGAAGCAAAATAGGTATGAACCTCCTCACAAAGTTGATCTTGCCCAATAAAATTTGTAATCCCTTCTTGTGACTGGGAAGGGGAAGAGACAGAATGGCACTGGTTCTTTCAGAGTCAATGGCAACTCCTTCCTTTGAAACATGTCCTAGCAATTTGCCTTTCGGGACAACAAACACATATTTCTTTGGATTCAATGATATACCATATTCCCTACATCTCTCAAAGACTTTTCTCAAATGACCCAAATGGTCAGTTGTATGCTTGGAATATATAGTCAAATCATCAAGATACACTAAAATAATATAATTGATCAAGCCTTTAAAGGCCAAATCCATTGCTCTTTGGAAGGTTGCCCCAACATTGGTCAACCCAAATGGCATCTTTTGATAAGCCAATGTACCCCATTTGGTGGTAAAGGTTGTCTTGTATTGATTTGTTTATTTTACAAGAATTTGGTTGTAGTCTGAGTATCCATCTAGGAGTGAAAACCTTTCAGCTCCTACTACTATCTGTAAGATCTACTCCATGGAGAGGAGTGGATAGTGGTCTTTAAGGGAGGCCCTATTCAGGTCTCTAAAGTCTACACATAGTCTGATTTCCCCATTCTTCTTCTTGACTAGAACAAGGTTAGCCACCCAAGAGGAATGCTTAATAGAATAAATGATTTTAGCCTCTATGAGCTTGGATAGCTCTTTTCTCATTAATGGATCTATTTTGGGGTTGATAGACCTTTGCTTTTGTCGAACAGGTTTGGCATTAGGGTCTAAATCAATGGTATGTCGGATTAAACTAGGGTCAAAGCATTTCAGATCCCTATAATCCCAAGCAATAAAATTGTCAAATTCATTACAAAGTTCAACAAAACCCTACCTTTTAGCTTGGTCACATACCTTGCCATGTTTTAGAAATTTGCCTTGAGCAATTTCTACTTCTTCATAGTCTTCTTGCTTGACTGGCATGTTCATCTTTTCCCTTTCAGGTTGATCATCAACACCAAAAATGTTCTCTAAAGTGACCAATCCACTAGGCAGTTTATTGGTCTTCACTTGGATCACCTGGTCACCATACTGCTCCTACAACTTGGACTTATTACTGGCAGCAAATTCTACCTCATCTTGCAAGAAATTCACAATTTGCTGGTCATTCTCAAATACTTTCTAGCTTGTAATATGCCTGACAATAATTTTCACATGTTGATTTGAATTTTGTTTGACATTCTGGGGAATGTCAAACTGGGCACCAATTGTAGCCAGCCTATCAACATCTTTGTTTCTCTGTCTTGGCACTTCTTGGATATTGAAGGCATCAAAGTCTTCAATCAGGTCCCAAACCCTGTGTTTGTATGACTTCAACAAGTCGTTCCTTGAAGCACTTTGTGATCTGATTTGGTGAACAACCAGCTCATTGTCACCAAATACTTGTAAAAATTTTATTCCCCTCTTTTGTGCCAGTTGCATACCCTGAATTAAGGCCTCATACTCAACCACATTATTGGTACAACTGAACTGTAATCTAAAAGTAGAGAAATAACTTTCCTTTTTTGGGTGAAATCAGTACAACCCCAACACTTGCTTCATTTTTGCTTCTAGAACCATCAAAGTATAACTGCAATATCCCACTTGGATTTGTTGTTGGCTTCACAAGATTAGGGATAAAGGCATCCTCATCATGGATATAATATGTACCCAACCCTGTGTCTTCTATATGGTCAGGAGTATCAAACTGAAAATAGTTTTCCCACTCATCAAGCAGTATATCAGGGATCTCTTCCACAGGTGTGGTAGCCTCATGCCTATTGTTGTCATCTTCCTCTAACTCATGGATTGTACAATTCATGTTGGTTGGGTTAGAGGAATAGGGCTCTACATGATCATTGGCAATAGGCTCAGCGTTAATGCTCACCTTAGTACCATATCTTACTCTAAATAACATGTGGGACCAATCAGAAGATAGGTACCAACCTATTTTGGCAGTGAAATCTCTAGATAGGCATATGCCAAAGTATGCAGGGAGATCAATAACTGAGATGTCTTGTGAAACAGAGCAACTAGGGAATGCTTGTAAAGTGAGTTTCAAATCTTTGACTACACCTGCTATTTTAACAACAGTGCCATCTAATTGCACTACCCCCTTACTCACAGACTCATATGCTATGCCTAATTGATTAGCTATATTTTTTTGGCATAACAGAGGTACCCGTCCTAGAATCTATCATACAATTATGCAACAATTTGTCACCAATGATTATGAAAACATAGAAGGGAGGGGGCTTACTACTTTTTCTTGTGCTTGCCTCCTCTGTTGGTTGGCACAAGTTTGCTAGGGTGGATGCCTTTTCTTTTGTTGTCTCCACAGTAGGCTGACTGAAGCTTGTTAGGGCTTCTTGCAGTAAATCCCTCTAAGCTAGGATTAACAGGGCATCCCACATAGTGACACTCAGGTTAGTCTTTTCATCTGATCAACTATGTTGAAGGGAATCTAACTAATTTTATAGGATACCTTTGTGACCACAGTGTCAACATTTGACGGTTGACTGATCTAGGGTTGTTGTTCTGGCACTAAATTTGCCTTACCAACAGCCTGATCTGCTTGTTTTGAAGGAGTCTTGGCTGCTACTCCATTTGTAGCCATTTGGGATGCATGAGAGGAAGATGTTTGTTGACTAACTGTAGGTACTGATGCATCCTTAGTGGCTCTTCTTTTGGCCCTTGTGTTGTGTGCTATTGGACCTACACCTTGATTAACACCACATAAGTCATCATGTGTCCAATTCATCAAGGTAGAGTTGTTTTGTATTTGTTCTTGCCCTCCTACCATTTCTTGGATGGAATTAGCTTGTTACTATGGGAGGATTGATTGGCTTTGCACTGTCAAAGCTTGACTGAACTGGCCACTTTGGCACTAATTCTGATCATGTGGTTGATTGCAGGGGTAGCACTAATCACTATCTTGAGCCATGTTGTTTTGTATGGGCACCAAAGGTCTAGATGTGCTTGCAGCATTGAGATGGACAACATTTAGTGGCCTAATGTAGCTAGGCTGATTTTGCCTCTGCAAATTACCTTGATATGGCGGTTTGTTTTTCTGATAACCCTGATTGAATGGTTGATATGGTCTAGTAGGTTGTGCCTATTGTCTCTTTAATGTTACCACTCTATTGGTCAAGCTTTTGATCAGAGCATCTTTATCATCTACCTTTTCCACTGCAGGTGTAATTAGAGGAGTGACAGGGCTGATTGTTGTAGGAATGGGAGCCACAACAAGATGAATGACAAGAGCCTCTAGAAATAAAGGCATTGGTGGTCTTGGAGCAATTTTCCTATCTTGAATTAGGTAATTATCTACCCTTATTGCTATGTCATATGCTCCTAGTAACACATCTTCTCCCATAGACTAAATCATGAGAACAGTATCAGGATTCAAAGACTTCAAATAATATATAAATGTTGTGTTTGGAGAGGATTTCACCAACAATGGGATCTTGTCCCATGTCTTCTAAAACTTATAATTGAAGTCTACCATATATTCATGGGGAGCTCTCTTGATTGTGGCTAACTGTTCCATCAGAGATAGGTGATCACTTTTGTCTTCAAAATATTGGCAGAGCCTTGTTTCCAAGTCATCCCAACTATGAATGAATTAGTAGGCAAATCTCTGTACCACTGCACAACTTTTCCTTTAAAGGAAGACGTCAGAAGCCTCACAACAATATTGTCAGTAGTGACATTGTGGATAGAGCACACGCTGTCAATATCTTGGATATGCTCAACAGGGGTGGTAGAGTTTTCACTATTAAAAAATGGGATTGCTTTTAGAGAAGAGGTGGGGATGTCATCATATTGGGCTAGGTCAAGAGGGCTACCCCCATTGAAAGAAACAAAAGGGAGGTTCCTTGCCATGTTGGGGATATTTAGATTAATTCTAGGTATATGCAAGGTCCTTCCCGGATATTGAAATGTAACTGGAGGATGGGTAGACTGGGCTCTTAAAGGAGGTGGAACAACACTCCTATTTCTTAGCAAGGGAGACCTAGATAGTCTACTTCTTAAATCGGTAAAAGATAACTCTATGAATCAAAAATTACCTCTTGAAGAAGATCTTATTTTCACTCTAGGCATGAAATGTTGAATTGGTTTGAATACTAGACCAATAGAGTTGCTAGGTGCTTGTTGAATGCTTCCACAACAGTGAATGAACCAATAATAACACTAATTCTTCTTAGTTCAACTCTTACCTAGAGCAGAGGAGTCCCACCGAGCGTGCTAGAAACTGTTGTCACTTGAATTTGCACCCTGTTATTGAATCTTTTAGCAATTTCAACAAATTCAGTGAACATGGGAATGATCTAAAGGTGTGGGACCTTGCAAATGAGATCAAACCTCCAAAGAAGACCGGTTCCTCTTTCTGAACTAAAGGTTTAGAACAATTAACTAAACCTATGCTAATTATCACCAAGGAAAAGGGGAAGAAGGAATATAGAGGGGAAAGGGAGGTGATACACCAAGATTTAGTATGCTTAGTTGGAGATGACTTAACATAGTAATGATTGCAAAGGTTGAATGGACTAACACAGACTCATTTGTTCTCTATTAGAGGTCAAAATAGAATATTCAAACCTATAAAGGGATCATTTTATCCACAAGATAAGTGAAAATCATTTAAGCAAACATAGTGAAAGAGAAATGAGAGACAAAATCAGTTTCTTATATTAATCATAGAGGATAAATAGCCATTACAAAGATAGAAAAGATAAATACAGATCAAGGAGATATAGAATGATAGCTCTCCCCTCATAGATGAACCAAAAAATGAAGACAAAGAGGTCCAGAAGAGGACACAGTCGATCAGATTCATGTAGGTCTAGGAAATATCATGAGGTCAAGATCAAGCATTAAGGACTTAAGTCTGAATAAAGACCCAATGACCAACTAATTGAAAATACATCTATTTCACATGCATATATAGCTTTTCAGCTCAAACTGTAGTAGTCATGGACGTGGGAAGAGGAGTCAACAAGGAAACAACATCATCCATACTGTAATAACTCCATTCTAGTGTCCTTAGAGCACACCCACATGGCTCTTCTCATGAAATCTGCTAAAACAAGGGGTCCGCCCATGCCTTGAGTACAAAGATTTAATTCAATTAAGGCTACAGTGGCATGGGGAGGTGAGAAATCCATTTTATATAAGTAATCGGGCTCTGAAGAAACATGAATGGTGACCAGGAAGGTCACTGAGCAGTCTCGTCATGTCTTGAATAGTAGAAAAGGTGCTTGGAAGGCAAAAAGGTTAGGCCTGACAAATTAGACTTCCTCTGATCAGCCTTCCACCAACTGGGCTTTGAAAAGGTGAAGCAGGAAACCCCAACCTCTGAAGTCTGAGAGAAAAGAAATCATCAGGCTTCGAGGGTTAGGCCTTCGCCATGCATTATTCTTTGAAAAGAGGAAGCGCTTGACCCCCGCCTCTGCAAGACTTAGCCGATTTGAGTATTCAACAGAGATTGGGCCTCGAGCCTTTTGTCTGTCACAGGTTCAGAAAAGAAGAAGAGGGAAGGAAGAACCTCTAACCTCCACTTTCTGAAAGAATTAGAAAAATTTGAAACCTCAGACCCCTGCCACATGTCAGCACCATGCACCAGCATGTTCTGCCTCATATTTCACTTTATCGTCGCCACGCGATGTGCCAAGGAAGGAGCCCGGGACACGTGGCAACACTGTGCATTAGTGTGTCCCGCATCGTTTTTCATTTTATTGGTGCTGTGCAATGCACAAAGCCTTGGAACATTGAAAACATCAGAGATCAGGCCTCAGGCTTTCCCTTGAAGTCCAGTCACTTGCAACACTTAGAAAATTTAACTTGTTAGGATTAGAGACATGTTGGCACCACGTGCTAGTACATTTCGCATTAGACTCTACTTTTCTACCGCTGCACACTGTGCCAAGGAAGAAGTCTGAGGCACATATTAGCACCATGTACCAGTACATTCCATATTACATTTTATTTCACCACTGTTGTGCAATGCACAAAGGAGGAGAAACCTGGGACACGTGGCATCAGTTTGCATCCGCGCATCCTATTTTACATTTAACTTTATCATCGATGGACAATGCAACAAGCTGGAGCTTAGAACATGTGGTGACATTGCGCATCAACACATTTCTTTTCTCTTTCACTTTAACTGTCTCCATGCGATGCGCTTGCATTGAAAATTAAAATTCGTTGGATATTGGTTGTCGGGCCTTCCATCTTCTGTATTTAAAAGGAAAGGAAGAGGGAAGAAGAAACCCTTGACTCCCAATGCCTGCCACACTTAGAACATTAACTTGTTGGGCCTCAGTGAGAGGACCTTTGGCCTTTCGCCTTGCAATAGAAAGAACAAAGAAGAGCGAACCCCTGACCTCTGACGCTTGAAATACTTAGGCAAGAAACAAGCAATAAGACGGAGCTTAGAGGCAACAAGATCAACATGATGAAGGGGAGAAGCCTAAACTCCAAAACTCTGAAAAAGATGAAAACACAAAGAAAACTTAGGATTTTTTGGACTTAGTCATTTTGGGTGGTTTTCCTTACATTCCAAAAGGTGAAAACGCTAAAAATTCATGGATCCTTGGGCTATTTGGCCAGAAGGTAAAATAGGATAACAAGAAGCATGTTGTATGCCTTCAGATGACAAGTCAACGTGTGTAAATCAACTAAAGATGTTTAATTTTATTTTCAAGATCTTAGTCAACTTGTGAGAATTCTCCGTCGATAATTGTGCTTACAAATAAGCACAATTAGTGTTTGAGAGTATGCTATTGCGACATCTATTAGATAAGTGTGTTATGTCTATCTATAAGTTATTATTATTATTATTATTTTCATGGTTTAAATCATGTTGGAGAGGTAAAACATCTCTCTTGAATCCTCCTTAGCGTACTCCCTAGATGCTAGGGGAGTGGGGGAGGGAGCAGCTGCTCCATACTCCCCACTTATCCCTGTATGTTAAGCTTTGCAGGGAGTGGAGAGAGATTCTTGGGGGCAATATAATTTCTATCTTCCCAAAACTATGTTAGGGGGATTAAGTAGAAGCGCAGAGGGAGTGAGAGAGGATTGGTATGTGAAGGAAGAAAGGATCAAAAGCTAGAAAGAGTCGAGGACAGACAACAAAGAGACAAATGGGGAAGACTTAGCCTATCATGCTATTCAGGTAAGTCTATTACACTCTGTAGGCTATGATAGAGTGAATAAATGTGCCTTTCATTTGATTAGACCAGTAAGAATGAAATAAGTTATGAGAATGGTGATAGCTTGCCATTTGGCATGTATATTATTATTGAGCCTTTATTTAAGTAAATGTATACTGGTTGTTCATCCTCTATAGAGGATTTAATTGTTTCTATATTATTATTATCATGACCAAATTGAGGAATAGAATGTTTATTTCTATTTATTTATCTATTCTTTGTCACATAGATTATACCTTTGGAAATGTTAAGCAATTCAATGTCTCTGAGTAAAGAATCTCAGGGCTGCCTCATAGTTATGTATTATCCTTTCATTGATAGAGAAGCACAATAAGCTTCATAGGTTATCGATCATGGACCGTGCCTAAGTCTTTTGTTATTTTAAATGTAGCTACTTCCTACATCAACCTTAGTTTGATAGTAAGACTGTGTTGTTATTATAAGGCTGATTGAGATATACCATAGGCCGACTGTGTTGTTATTGTAAGACCGATTGAGATATACCATAGGCCGACTGTATTGTTATTGTAAGGCCAATTGAGATATACCATAGACTGACCATGTTGTTACTGTAAGGCTAAATGAGATGTATCATAGGTCGACTATGTTGTTATTGTAAGACCGAATGAGATATATCATAGACCAACAATATTTTACATATGAGGTTGACTGTGTCTTTTATATTAGACCAAATGTGTTTATAAGAGAGACTGATTGTATCTTACATATGAGGCCAACTGTATCTTATATAAGAGGTTGACTGTGTACTAAGTAGAGGCCAACTGTGCCTTAAGTATGGTCGATTGTGCCAAGGAACTTAGAGTCGGGCTATGTAATGGATAAGTTGACAAGAAGTGTTTGACTACTAGATGAAAACCATGTTGGGTTGTAGAAATTATATTATGAGCCAATGCAGACTTAGGAGAGACCTAAGATAAGGTCATAGTCGTAATTAGAGTTTTCTTCTCACAACAGTAGCCAACCAAGAAGACTTAGATTGTGTTTGGAAAGATTTCAAAAGCTAGTTTTTGTTGGTTTAGGTCTGGACAACTAAGAGGGGGGGTGAATTAGTTGTCACTTTTTCAATCTTTTCTACCTTTAATCAAATTAATGATATAAACATTTCAGCATCAATCAATAACACATGAGCAGAAACATAAATAACACACTTGACACCAAGATTTTTGATGTGGAAACCCGGTTAAGGGAAAAACCATGGTGGGGGTTAACCCAAAAAGAGTAATACCCTATTAAAAGTATTTTTACAAATGAGAATGCATATACATTCAGGCTCACTGTCCAGAGCTCACTGCTTAAATAGAGGCTCACTGCCAACAAAAAGACTGCAAGAGAATAATAGAGATTTTGAACTGATAAATAGCATCTACCCATGCAAGAGTTTTAGTTCCAGTTAAGTGCAAAAACTGATCTTACACATTTCATCTTTACTTGCTCTTCTTACTACTCTGCCTTCATTCACTCCTTAGATTTTCTGTTCTTCTCACAATTACACCTTTTTTGCACACACAACTTAGAAATCATCCAATTCCATCTGCTATATATATCCACAACATGATCTACAATCATTTTACCAGTCAGCTTCAAGAACATTTAGAACTTTGTTGAGTACTCTGCTCTGTTGGCTAGATCCATACATAATATGAGATGTGGACCAAAAATTGCACTTGCAAATCATCAATCATGTCAGCTACCATCACTGATCATCACACATTACCCAGTAAACAACTTCTATACATCCGGAGTTAAGATCATTTACAAGGTTGGCCTGTTCTTCTTCTGTCTGTTTTGTCAAACTAAAACCTGATACTCAGAAGCTAATATCTTTTGATTCCTTTATTTCTAGAAGATAAAACTATGGATTTAGAGTGTCTTGATAATGCTTACAACTACCTCAGATACGCAACAAACCATGCCTTTCCACCAGAGAGATCTGGACCAAGATACTGGACCCTGTCACCTGCTCTGTTCTTGACTGCCCGGACTTAGACAAATTTTGATTCTGACTTCCGGTGTGAACAAATTGTGTTATGTGGATGATTGGGATGATCTTAGTTTCCATCTATGAAAAAACCTATCATGCCTAGCAGTGTCTCTTGCCAACAATTTCCCCCTTTGGCATTGATGGCAACACTTAGTGAAAAATGACTAAGTGTTGAAATGGCTCCCCCTTAGCTTGTGCTCCATATTGTTGTTCACACTACTTTCTAGTACTCCCCCTTAGCTGGATTCCTCATTTTCATTGATCTTCACTCCCCCTTTGACATCAATGGCAAAGGGTGGGGTCCACAAGCCAAAATTTTCCAAAAATTTGTATATAGGACCGCATATGTACAACTGATCATTAAGTTCTATTTACATGAACTTGAGAATGTCTGCAAAGCTAGTTTTATTTGCACAAGTTCAGAGGCCCAAGTACTCTTCATTCCATCCAAAATAGATATGTGCCAACTTAACAAAAATGAATATGCTTGTGCCTTTGACAGATCTGATGGATCACTAGTCTAAACTGTAGTCTGAGCTTCAGATAAGGCATTATACATTGTCTCTAACTTAGGGGAAATCAATCCTCGAAGCTCACATATTCTCTTCATAATGTTGCTTTTCTCTTTAACAAGTCTCTTTATCTCATCAGTCAAGATAATTACTTGACATTCCTGACTTATGGGTGAAATAGTTAGAGGATCAAAATTATTGGACAGATTTGACAATTTCAGTTCTTCTTCCTTTATCTTCTTCTCAATATCCTCATTTACTTTGGGCTAGGATAGAAAAAATTTATATACATCACTTCCATCACTTAGAGCATTTTGAACACTCTTTATACTAATAGCAAGTATAGTCCTATCATACCCTATTAGACTCTTAATTTCACTAAATCTCTTATCCAAAAACTCATTTCTGACTTTTGTCTCTGCAGACTTCTCAAATGACTCAAAACATGAGTATTTACAAACTTACAAGATTTTTCAGATGTTTGGAGGGGGAATAACATAGACTCTTCTGGTAGGAAGGCATTAATTTTTCCAAAATCTCAGTTGCAAGCCCCAGTAGCTCATTGTCCTCCATGTAGAACTTTAACATCTTTTCTCTAGCCTTTACTTGGGTGAATAATGCAATTTTCATCAATTGAATTGGAGAGAGAGCGTCTGGATTGGCTAGACCTTGGATTAGTTCAGGCTCATCAAGTTTAATCATCTCTTTTTCAAGAAGACTTTTCACTACATCTACAGTGTCTCTTGCAACATTTTATGAACCATCCTTTTGTTCATCAAATTTCTCAGTATCCACTTTAGGTGCTTCAACATTTGCACCATCTTCTTCTGCTTTATCTTTCTTTCCTTTTTCTTCCTCTTTCTCTACTTTACTTTTCTTTGTGTTCTCTGCAGAGGGACTCTTTTTTGTTTGATCACCACTTGCTACCTGATCTGGAGGGCTTTGTGAAGTAGTAATATTATCTTCTTTTCCTGATGGGTCAGGTGGATTAGGAATATCTCCTGTATCAACTACTTTATCCATCATTTTTGTATCATCCTGATTTACTTGTTCCACTTCTAGAATAAAGGCTTCACCCAACTCAGATTGTTGCTCAATGATGTTCTCTTCTTCACCATCTGGAACTTCTTCTATGACTATGGGAAAATTGTGCTTTTCCAATGCTTTCAAAAGAATTTCTTGAGTTTCTTTAACGATTTCACTTGTTTCTCAAAGCATGAGTTTGTTCATTCTCTTTTTTCTTCTAAAGTCATCTTTGACTTCCTTCAATATCATATCTATTTGATTAGGTGAAATCTGAGGACACAAATTTATTAGCTCATGTTCCCTGATTTCCATGTCCTTACTCTTGGAATTTTCTTTTCTCAACTCAAAAATATTTGTCAGACTTTATGACAACTCAGAAGTTATCTCAATCAGTGCCTTGTTGTAGATGTTGAGATATCTGACAGTTGCTTCCTCCAACACCCTTTTATCCACATCACTTATTCATCATAGAATTTAATTATGGGTTTTAGATTACCATCTATAGTGACTGACTGTATCACATCCTCCAGGGAAAGTGTGGGCTTCTCAACATATTCCTCATATGCTTCTATCTTTTGCCTTTTACTAGCCCTTTTGCTTCCAGAGGACTTTTCTTTGGTTACTTTTGCAACTTTTGTTTCAGTAACCTTTGTTTCCTTGATTTCAATGTCATAATATGTATCTTCTTCTTCTCTCTTATGCTTTCATAGGTCCGGGATACTTTTGTTTTTTTCCTTTTCTCCCATTTTCCAGATGATTTTGCTTCCAGTTTTGTAGTCTTGGAAGGAATAGGGGCAGAGCTCCTAGTAGTTCTTGAAGTGGAAGAGAGTTCCACCAGAGCATGTATTTGTTTCTTATCTTGTTTCTCTTTCTCAGCCTTTCCAGTTCTTTCTCTGAGTTTCCTCACAGCCTCCTTAGCTAGGCCCAGATTTTTAGCTAACTGCTCAACTTCTTTTCTTACTTTCTTATTGGTTTCAGGTTCTCTGAATTCAGTATGCAGTTTTAAATTTAGCTCCTCATAAGTTCCAAATCTTTCAACCATTGTGTCTTTAGGTTTTCTTAGAAGATGTTGAGCATACATATTCAAGATTTTTCCATCTACTTCATACCCCATGGGCATGATCCAAGTAGTTTTGGGTTCCACTGCTTCCACTAGATACTGATTAGTATCAACCATGAAACATATATCATTTGTGTACTTCTCAATAATTGATTTAGGGATTCTTTCCCTTAAGTGCATCATACTCTGAAAATTCTTGAAATAACCCCATATTGCAGTTTTATGAGCTTTGAAATCACCAATGCTGCGAAGATGATCTTTGATTTGAATGGCAATTGGCTCATCCTTAGTCTAGTGCACACCTTTTACCCCAGGTACCTCATTCATAAAGTAAAAGAACATACATAGAACCAATGCACCATACTTGAAAGTGTTTGTCTTATTTTTCTTGATTTTGTTTAAATTTTCAATTAGTTGATTCTATAGTAATTCACACAAGTCATAATCAATATTTTCTTTTAGCGTCTTGTATGCAACATATATGGCTTTTTCAGAAACAAAATTTTCTCTGCTTGAGTGGTAAATCTTGTACCCAATCACCATGGAGGTGAATTTGACATCCGGTTCTATAATATCATTAATGGTCATTGCCCTTCTGTCAAACTTAGCACCAGTAGCATCAGTCACTATCTGGTTTTTCACAGCTTTCAGCATGGGCAATCCTCCAGTTGAGTTTAAGCCAATTACAATTCTGATAGCATCCTTGGTAATCTTGAATGGTTTTAACAACCAAATGAATTCATCATGCATCTAACTCAAAACATATCGGACCCATTCATCCTCATCAAATGTTGGAAATCCCATAATCTAAATAAAGTGTTTATCTTGTAGTGCCTTATACTTAGGTTTAAGTTCATGATTTTCATCCCTGAGTTGTTTCTCAAACAAGTCTACATACCTTGAATCTCTAAACTCATCTATGTTTGCTTGAATATAAACCCTAATGTCTTCAACATGCAACACCATATGGAACATTTGAAAAAGAGCCTAATGGGTCAACTTCAATTGATTTGTGAGGATGCTTCTTAAATTTGGGTCGAGGCCTTTCAGTAATGTCAACAACATGAGGAGTAGCCATCTCAATAGATTTCAGATTCAAATCTTTACAGCGAGGTACCTTTTTCTTTCGCGAGGTTAGGGTTGATCAGTTGTCGGTTGAATTCGCTCTTTGCCTCAGTCTTTGGTTTTACAGCTCGAATGCTCTTCTTCTTGTTTCCTCCAAATGCAAAGTGATTCAAATGAGTGACCAGTGACCTTTTATCTTTTGTAAAACCTAATTTGACATTGTAATAAATGTGTTTCCCTAACTATATCTGGTTACTCTATTTTTGACAGTTCTTCATGAATCACTCCACAACATCTTTTCTTCCAAAAATCCTTCCGAAGGTTCTAAACCAATTCAAAATATTCTCTTTTATTGTGCTAGATTCAGGCACCCACTTACTGACTGGGGGGAATTTGATGTTCAATGCAGCTCCCCCTAAGCCAGAGCTCCTGAATTAATTCCCGAAGGAATTGTCAGCACTTGATTCTAGTTTGGACCCATCACTGTTGCTTATTGTATCTTTCTTTACCCAGATCTTGTTCATTTCACTCCATATCTCATTCACATCAATTTTTCTTTTGCCTTTGTCTTGTCTCTGTTCATCTAGTTTTCTATTTACCGGACCTCTTCTTCCATTGTTCCTACTTCTGTAGAATCTTGCAATATGACCAAATTTATTGCAATTAAAGAACACAACATTTCCTTGCTTATGAACTTGATTTCCTCTTGATCTGCATTGATTAGCCATGTGTCCAAACCCATTGCAAGCAAAACAGTAACCATTGAAAGAATTGCCAATTCCTCTATTGTTAACATTATTCATTATCATACTTCTGCATTCGTTTGATCTATGACCATACCTCTTACACTTGAAGCATTAACTGGAGAAGGATGGACCATTTTGATTCACTCTGCTTCTACATTAAGTAGCTCTATGACCAAATTTATTGCAATTGAAACAATTTCCATTGAATGATGGATATCTTTGAACATTAGGTTGTCTTACCAGAGGTTTTCTAGTTCTGTTTCTTTTATTCCTTGGTTGAAAATTTATTTGTTCAGATGCAGAGCTTTCACCTTTCTCATTTCTAAGATCATGCGTGTCATCATCCTTTCTCTGTTCTTCAATTAGTGCTTCAAGTTTAGCTAAGCTTATCTTGAACTTCTCCTTATACTCATTGGCAATTTCTAGGTCATGTCTAAGAGTGATAATCTGTCTCTCAAGTTTTCTCTCATTTTTTTGCTTTCTTGTAGATTTGATTCTAGGAGAGTGGCTAGTCCATCTAATCTACAACATTCTTTAGTTCTCTCCTTTAGATTTTGCTTCATTTCTTCTTCAGTTTTCTTCCTATCTTCAATTTCCTTGGTTAGTCTCATCACCCCCAGTTTCCATCTCATGTTTTAGGACAACTTCTTTAGTTAACTTTTCACATTCCTTTGTCTTCTCTTTCATGGCCTTGTCTTCCAGTTGAAGAGGTTGCTCCTTTCCTTTTATATTGGGTTTACTCAATTTTTCTTTTAAAATTTCAATGAAGTTTTCATCCTTTTTGAGGTTATCTTGCAGCTCTTGGACTTTTGCCTTGGACTGCTCAAGATCATCTAGGGTGAGATTTAGTTGCCCTTGAAGGTTATATTCATCCATTTTTATTGACTTCCCAGATCTTCCTTAAGCTGTTAAACTTTTCAAAAGGAACCTTGCTCTGATACCAATAATTAGTTTAGGTCTAGACAACTGAGAGGGGGGTGAATCAGTTGTCACATATTTTAATCTTTTCTACCTTTAATCAAATTAATGATATAAACATTTCAGCATGAATCAATAACACATGAGAAGAAACATAAATAACACACTTGAAACTAAGATTTTTGACGTGGAAACCCAGTTAAGGGAAAAACCACGATGGGGGTTAACCCACAAAGATTAATACCCTGTTAAAAGTATTTTTACAAATGAGAATGCACATGTATTTGGGCTCACAGCCCAAAGATCATTGCTTAAATAGAGGCTCACTGCCTACAGAAAGACTATAAGGGAATAACAGAGATTTTGAACTGATAAATAGAATCTACTCATGCAAGAGTTTCAGTTCCAGTTAAGTGCAAAAATTGATCTTACACATTTCATCTTTACTTGCTCTTCTTACTTCTCTACCTTCATTCGCTCCTTAGATTTTTTGCTCTTCTCACAATTACACCTTTTTTGCACACACAACTTAAAAATCTTCCAATTCCATCTGCTATATATATCTGCAACATGATATACAATCATTTTACGAGTAAGCTTCAAGAACATTTAGAACTTTGTTGAGTACTCTTCTCTATCGGCTAGATCCATACATAATATGAGATGTGGACCAAAACTTGCAATCACAAATCATCAATCATGTTGGCTACCATCATTGATAATCACACATTGCCCAATAAACAACTTCTATACATCAGGAGTTAAGATCATTTACAAGGTCATCTTGTTCTTCTTCTGTCTATTTTGTCAAACTAAAACCCGATACTCAAAAGCTAATATATTTTGAGTCCATCTCTGGAGGACAAAATTGTGGATTTAGAGTGTCTTGATAATGCTTACAACTACCTCAGATCTACAACAAACCATGCCTTTCCACCAGAGAGATCCAGACCAAGATACCGGACCCTGTCACCTGCTCTGTTCCTAACTGCCCAGACTTAGACAAATTTTGATTCTGGCTTCCAGTGTGAACAAATTGTGTTATGCGGATGATTGGGATGATCTTAGTTTCCATCAATGACAACACCTATCATGCCTAGCAGCGTCTCTTTCCAACAGTTTTGAGTCAAAGTCATTGTGTAGGAGCACTTGACATTACACCATTATTTCCAAGTATATAAAGAAGAACAAGTTGTTTTGAAAAGCTATTCTAGAGTTGTTTAAATTATATGTATTCTAATTTTATAGAGGAATAATCTTTAGCCCAATCTTAGGCTAAGAATAGCCACAAGATTGTCATGAGATATACTCACTATGACAATGAAAAGTCATGATATAGAATACTTTATTATTATGTTATCTTTTGATATACATGAGGAAGTGTATTCAATTCATTGATATTTGAAACTATAAATTATCTTCAATAGATTATGAGTCAAATGATTATTGTCTTAAATTGAGACAGATAGAGTCTTTAATCATAAAACCCTATGGCTTAAATGTCAGAATTCTTGCATGTGTAGAAGAACACATATGAGCATGAGAATAGGTAGACATGTTATTGAGTAGATGATAGGACGTTATAGACCTGTGATTGCAAGGATGCAAAGAGGGACTCAATGTATGTAATATAGTCACCTAAGTTCTCACCTTAGACTTGTCAAAATGACTATTAGATAAAGGATTAAGATATGTCTTAAGACCAATGTGATATAAGCAAGTCAAAAAGAATTATTTTTATTTATATAACATAAATTGAGAAATAAGAATGTTGTCTCCAAGTTGAGAAAAGAGTGAGTGAACATATATTTATATAAAAATTTGGCCAAAGTAATGCAAAATTCACTGCTTGCATTGTCAGTTCATGATGTACTAGATAGCTAAATAATCAAATTGGGCAATACATAGCTAGAGCTAGACTAGAGTTGTAAACTTGATTGTTATTAGCCAGGACACATCACTAGTTCTCAGATGGCATAAAGAATCAGTTGATTCTCATTATCTATTACCCTCGCAAAGGGAAGGGCCACTTCCAGAAGGAAGGTGTGTGGGGGACCGTTGGTTTGTGGTGTGAGGAAAAGCACCAGGGTGATTCTCTCTCTCTCTCTCTCTCTCTCTCTCTCCTATAGTTGACTGCCAAAGACTTGTGAACAAGAATACATTACTTATTTTGTAAAAGATATTGGTAAAATTGTAAGTCATAAGAAATACGACCATTTGTTATATGTGGAATTTTTTTAGTCGCATGTGAAGTGACCATTTTCTGAATATATGTATTTTACTTGAAATTACAAATATAATATCTTTGATTATAGTTAATTAAAAATAAATTTAGTGAGATATTTTCTTTAATTATGTTTAAGGATATCTAATATTCTAGTTGGGATGTTACACATGGTATCAGAGCTACCAAGTTCAACACTTGGACCTTGGAGCTCATTGTGAGGTTTCACAAGATTGGAAAGATATGCTAATGTTAAAACATTTGTTCTTGTGCTAGAATGGTAGGAAACAGAAGGACAAGAAAGTGAGCCAAGAAAACAAAACTTAGTGAAATGCCTAAGATCACTATTAAAAAAGAGCCATCTCCTGAACCAAAGATGGAAGATACAATGAGTTATGCAAAGGAAGATTGGCTCACTGATTTTGAAACACTAGCTGATGCACTTAAACATATCCACCTAGAAAGGAGGAAATGGATTGAGAAGGCAAAAATATTGTCAACCCCTACTATTGTTAAGATTAGTAAACCATCTGTTCATCATGACACGTGTTTTGGGTGTGGTCAAGATGTGCCTGTTATGAGTCTAGAGGTGTTGAAGGAGTACTCTCAAGTACATCCACCTACTAATTTATGTTACTCAATTCTGATGGAGATGAGGAACCAAAGGAATTTCCTCTATCAGAATGTGATATGTAGACATTTCATTTTTAAACAAAAGTTTTGTATTTGAATAAGGATGTAAAGATCTAGAAAGTGAATAAAGTAAAGTTTTAGCTTTTTGAGTAAGTAAATGTTTCTCTGATGAATCTCCAAGTTTCTGTATTTGTGAATTTGTATTTTTATGATAGTGTATCAAAAAGTTATGTTTCTTGATAAATTTCTATGCAAATGATTAGGTGTGGTAATATCATGGAACACTCTAGAAACCAACCAGGAGGGAACCTGGATGGCCCAGATCTTGAGAATAACCCCATGGAAAAATTAGATCAAATTTTATCAGTTTTAAATAAACAAAAGGAAGATTGGAAACATTGGAACAAGAAGATAGAGGGGGAGAAACCAATCAAGAACATTACTATGAAAGGAGAGAAGAATCTGGTTTCCATGGTGAACCTAGAGTAAATAATCAAGACTCACAAATTCATAATGAGGCAAAAACTCATCTTACTAACGAGTTAGCCCGAGATATGAAGAAATTTATACATCCTAAGTTTGATGGAATAGTGAGTGGAGATGTAGCCGAGGCTTGGTTGATAGAGATGGAAAAATATTTTGAGATAATAAATTATTTTGAGATCACCAAGGCCATATGGGGAGCATACTAGTTAGTTGGAGAAGCATCCATGTGGTGGATGGACAATAAAATGGAATTAGGATTGAGTTCCTTGAGTCTAAATTGGGATCAATTTGTGGTCATATTTAGGAAAAGGTGATTGTCCCAACTTTAATTTGACAAAAAATTAATAGATTTTCAAAATCTGTGTCATGGAAATATGACTATCACTAAATACTAGGAAAAATTTACCAGATTATTAAAGCATGTGCCACAATATCAGAAGGATGAGAGATTTAGAATAAGGAAGTTTATCATGGGCTTGAATGATCAGATTGGCAGAGAAGTGGATGTCCATGGACCCACAACCATGGATCAAGTCTTTGAGAAAGCCATCAAGCAGAGCAGAAGCTCAAATCGATCTTTGTGTATTGAGAAAGATCTCAAAGGAAATTTAACTGGAGTCGTCCTTCATCATCTTTCAAAAAGAGAAACACAAATCAAGAGAGAGGAACCATGGTAAAAGTTCTAGATTTAATAGAAATGAATCTAGGGATGGAAACATGGATTTCAATTCTAAAAAGAATGATGATCATACCAACCAATCTTCTGGAAAGAGAGGTCCTCTTGGAGGGTGTTTCAAGTGTGGAGGATATCATTATGCTAACTAGTGCCCCATGAAGAGTCAAGGGAATTCTTATGGAGGCAAACCTTTACCTCCATAGAAAATGACTTTTTAGCAAAGGATTCATGTTTCCCTTGATAGTCGTCAAGATGAGTATCAAGTTACTCCTATTAAAACCACATGTACTCTTTTTGGAACCCCAATTTCTATTCTTATAGATACAAGAGCAACTAAAATTTTTGTGAACCGTAAAAAACTTTATAAAATGTCTAGGAAAGTTGGTTTCATGGCTAATTCATGGATAGTAGAGTTTGCAAACCAGTCAAGAGCTCGGGTAGAGCAATGCTTGTTTGAAGCTAGATTAACCCTACCTACTTTCTCCATAGAGTCTAATCTTTTTGTAGCACCTCTAGGATCCTATGATGTCATTCTAGGAATGAAATGGTTACCGCAACATAAGGAAAAAGTTGATTGTCTTTCCAAAACAATAGAATGCCTTGATGATGACGGAAATGTTGCCCTTATCCAAGGTTTTCAGTGAGAAATGAAAATTGGCCAAATTTTTGAGATGCAATTGAAAAGAGAAAAATGGAAAGGATGCCTGATGTATTTAGTTAAAATGGAGGAGGTGAAAGATAAAGAGTAGAAGGAAACTAAGAAAAACATTTTTGAAGTTTATCTTTTTCTTCATGATTTTCAGGATGTGTTTCTGAAAGACCTTCCAGGTTTGCCCCTGAAAAAAGTTTTTGATTTTGCAATAGATATTATTCTTGGTTCCAAACCAGTGTCCAAAGCACCTTATCGGATGACTAATACTGAGTTGATGGAGCTAAAGGCTCAACTCTAGGAATTGTTTCAAAAAGGATTGATTAGACCTAGTCTGTCACCTTGGGGAGTGCCAGTGATCTTTGTTAAGAATAAAGATGGCACTTTGCATCTTTGTATAGATTATCGTATGCTTAACAAAGCAACAATTAAGAATAAGTATCCTCTACCTCGCATAGACAATCTTTTTGGTCAAATGCATGATGCAGCTATATTTTCCAAAATTGACCTTAGATCAGGTTATCATTAGTTGAGACTGAAGGAAGAAGATATTCACAAGACAACCTTTCAAACAAGGTCTGGGCATTATGAGTTCATTGTCTTACCTTTTGGTTTAACCAATGCTCCAGCAACATTTATGAATTTGATGAATAGTGTTTTTAGATGATATTTTAATCTACTCTCGTAATGAGGAGGAACACCATCAACACTTGTAGATAGTTCTGTAATGATTCAGGGAGCATAAACTTTATGGAAAGCTATCCAAATGTACCTTCTTTCAAAAAGAGGTGCAGTACTTGGGTCATATCATATCATCTAAAGGAATTGTTGTAGATCCATCGAAGATAAAGGATATTTTAGAATGGCCTACTCCTAAAAATGTGCATGAAGTGTGTAGTTTTTTGGGATTAGCAGGGTATTACAAGAAGTTTATTTTGAATTTTTCTAGAATTGCCCATCCTATCACTCCCTTATAGAGGAAAGGAAAGAGATTTGAATGGTCTGATAAGTGTGAAGAAGCATTTAATATTCTTAAAAGGAAATTGATTTCAACACCAATTCTTAAAGTACCAGACCCAGAGGGTTGTTTTGTTATTGTGACTGATGCTTCAGGAGAAGGGTTAGGAGGAGTGCTCATGCAAGAAGACCAAGTTGTAGCCTATGAGTCCAGAAGTTTTGTGACCTTATGAGCATAATTATGCCCCTCATGATTTGGAATTAGTGGCAATTGTGTATGCTCTTCAAGTATGGAGGCATTATTTGTTGGGAAAACAATTTGAACTAAAATCTGATAATCAAGGTTTGAAGTATATCTTCACGGAACGTAACCTTAACACTCAACAAAGAAGATGCTTAGATATCATCTCTAACTATGATTTTGAGGTTAATTACATTAAGGGTAAGGAAAATCAGGTGGCAAGATGCCTAGAGTGTCAACAAGTTAAGGCTGAACACCAACACCCAACAAGACTTTTATATCCTCATGACATACCTGAATGGAAATGGTAGGTTATTAGTATGGATTTTGTCTAAGGATTACCTATGTCCCTCTATAAGCATGATGATATTCTTGTAGTAGTTGATAAAATTACTAAGGTAGCTCATTTTATACTTGGTAATCTTATAGATAGAGCGCCCATCTTAGCCAAGAAGTCATGCAAGAAGTTTTCAGGTTGCATGGAATTCTGGAAAAGATAATTTACAATAGAGATGCATGAGTAACTTTAAGGTTTTGGCAAACTTTGTTCTCAGCTCTAGGAACACAACTAAATATAAGCTTAACTTATCATCTAGAAACAGATGGACAAATTAAGAGAGTAAATCAAATATTGGAGGATTTTTTGAGGATTTATTGCATGGATCAACAATATAAGTAGGAAGAGTATCTTCCACTAGTTGAATTTTCATATAATAATTGTTATCATTCTACAATTAAGATGGTTCCATATGAAGCATTGTACGGTAGGAAGTGTCAAACTCCTATAAGCTAGGATAAGCTAGATGATAGGATTTGCCTTGGGCTAGAGATACTTTTAGAAATGGAAGAACAAGTAAAGATCAGGAAAAGATTGGTTGAAGCAAATGATAGATAGAAAATCTATGTTGATGCCAAGCAAATACCTCAATAATTTTTAGTAGGAGATACAGTTCTCTTAAGAGTCAAACCACATAAGAGCCCAATTAAGTTTGAAAAGTCTTCCAAACTAGCACCTAGATATGTTGGACCTTCTGAAGTCCTACAGGTGGTTAATCTAGTTGCTTATAGGATAGCTCTACCACTAACCCTTGCTAGAATGCATGATGTTTTCCATGTGTCATATTTGAAGAAATATATTTCAGGATCTAATCATATACTTGATTAGAATGCTCTCCAGGTGCAGGATCCAGGGGTGGTCATGATTGAGCCTCTCAAAGTGCTTGAGGTATGCAAGCTCCGCCCACATAATAGAGAGGTTACCCAGTGCAAGGTCCAATGGGACTAGTATTCAGAGGATAATGTAGCTGGGAGGATTACAATGATATTTATCAAAAGTTTCCACATCTTTTTTTATAGCTTGATGTATAAGAACATGTTTGAAGTATTTATTTTGGTTTGGATTTAATCATTGAGGATGATGAGCTCTAAGGGGGGAGATATGTCACACCCCATTTTTAAACTAATGTATTTATTTTCATTATTTTTGTGAAGAAAAATAGTAGTCAAAGAAAATATTATGATTATATTAATGATGGAAAATGCATTTGCTTTATAAGTAAGAAATAATTATTTATGACATTATTAATGATCATGTGGTTAAATGATGAAATGGACTAACTACCATCATGTACCTGAGGTGGATGCATGAACAGTGTTGTTTTCCCTCTGATATGAGGAGAGAGAGTATCACCATGGAGAGGATGCTAGATCACATGAATGCAACGATCCTTATGCCATCTAGAAACACACACACACATATATTTAGTAATAAGATCCTATTTATCCTTGTCAAATTATGTCGTCGTTAAGATAGGTTAAAATCCTTTTCATCATCTGATAGAAGCATGGTGTATGCCTTTAGATGACAAGTTGACATGTGTAAATTGACTGAACATGTTTAATTTTATTTTCAAGATCTTAGTTGACTTGTGAGAATTGTCCATCAATAATTGCGATTACAGATAAGCACAATTAGTGTTCGAAAGTACACTATTGTGACATCTATTAGATAAGTGTGTTATGTCTATCTATAACTTATTATTATTATTATTGTCATAGTTTAAATAATGTTGGAGAGGTAAAAAATCTCTATTTAATACTCCTTAGTGTAGTCCCTAGATGCTAGGGGAGTGGGAGAGGGAGCAATCGCTCCATACTACTCACTTATCCCTGCATGTTAATCTTCACGGGGAGTGGAGAGAGATTCTTGAGGGCAATATAATTTCTATCTACCCATAACTATGTGAGGGGGTTTAAGTAGAAGCGCAGAGGGAGAGAGAGAGGACTGGTATGCGAAGAAAGAAAGGCTCGAAAGTTGGAAAGAGCCGAGGACAGACAACAAAGAGACAAACAGGGAAGACTCAGCTTGTCGTGCTATTTAGGTAAGTCTATTACACTCCGTAGGCTATGACAAAGTGAATATATTTGCCTTTAATTCGATTAGATTAGTAAGAATGAAAGAAGTTATGAGAATGGTGAATGTAGACACCTAAAAATGTCCACCTTGTCACAACGTTGCATCATCTAGGCATCTGGTAGCATTTTTGCCCTAAGCACCCATATCATCACTTAACCTACCATTTCCTCTAATAAATTAAATAAATACAACATTTATTTAATTTAACCCCATCCTCTTCTCATTATTAAATAAATAAATTTTATTTATTTATTTAACCCTCCTTTCCTCTTAAATAAAATAAAATTAATATTCTATTTTATTTAATTTATCATTTTTATCCTCATTTTCTTCATATTTTAAAAAATATTAAATTATTTGGGCCCACCTTCCATATCCATCTCTTAAGATGACTCAACTCATCTCTCCTACCTTCCATGCCCATCTCTTGAGATGACTCAACTCATCTCTTTCACCTTCCATTTCTAACTTGACTCATCTCTAAAATCACTCTAATCACCTTCTATTTCCCTCTCGAGTGAACTCTTCCACCTTCTATTTCCTCTCCTAAGTTGCACAAGCAACTTTCCATTTTCAACCATCACACGCAAAATGGAAACTTTCTAACTCCTCTCCTACCAAAAAAAACTATTTAAACCCCTCAAACAAGACATTTTGGCATGGATGAATCTTCTAAGCGTCGTTACTCTACCAGAATTCCTCCTCATCCATCACCTACCTACTTTCTTATCATCAAATCTTTATCCTATCCAATCGTCATGCTACAGATTGTGAGCAACCAACAATCCAACCATTCAAACAATCAACATGCATGCATCATCAATTTGAGGTATTCGTAAAATTTGGGTAAGAAGGTAATTTGCATGTTATTGTTTATCTTTGATTTTATCCAAATTTTTCATTTTACATTCTGGCACGCCTGGTGGGACTGAATCATTAGTTTTTGCAACTTTTTTCTTTAAAAATTTGCTTTTGCCTAACCCTCGTTGTCAAGTTTTGAAGGTGATCTGCTGTAGGTGATCTCCGGGGCAAAAACACATAGTGCCATCATGTCCAAGAGGCTGCTTCCAAGCTCTTGGACTATAAATTTGACATAGTTTGCTCACTATAAAATTTTTGGAAAAAATTGAAAAGTTTTTTAGTTGACAACCATACTATATGGATCTAGACCCTTAATGGCAGATCTGTACTGTATGGATCTATATAGATCCATACAGTACGGATCTGCCATTAAGGGTCTAACCTTGGCATCATAGGTATTGGTCTCTTGTTATGGGATTTTGGTTATGTCTTGGTTGTAGATTGTAACTTCATCGTTTGCAGGTATAGGGCTTCTATGTTGACTTGCATTTCCTTAGCTGACCACTGTCTAAACCCCTGTGGACTTCCCCGTCGTCGTAGGTACCCGGTTGCCTTCCATAACAAACTTCTTAGTCGCCATTTCTATACACTCTAACCACCACACTACCTATTGACTTCGCTTGTTGCCTGTTACGGATTACCTTGTCGCTGCTCCAAAAGATTCTAGTTGTCGCCTTTAAATCTGCCAATCACCGCTTACCCTAAACTTAGTCACCACCATAAATCTTAACTTGCCACTTTGGACTAAAACTATTGTTGCCCTCACCTAAACTGTTGACATCTTCACTGGCTAGTATCTCTGTTGGTTGGCATTTCCATTGGTTAGATCGACGTCTCTAACCATTACGTATATCTAACATTAACTACTTCTGAAACCTAACCATTGACCTTTAATTCCCTATCGATCTACATTCTTAAAGGTCGACCTCAAAACCCTAGTTTAATGTTTGAGTGATGTCGACTGGTCTACTTGTGTCATCGACTTAACATTTGAGTGAATGCCTTTAAGCTTTGACCTTTAGTATTTAAGGTTTCAAGACTATAAGTTACCTTATGGTTTTGGGATTAGGAGCTTTTAATCTTAATCTTTTCCAAAGGGGGTGGAGCCTATTTCAAACTTTCAACACCAAATTGTAACCATCAAACACAAACAATGGCACATGATTCAAATTTTTTTTGCTAAAACATCAAATAGTCAACCTTCAAACAACAAGTCAACCAAGTCAACCCTGGTTCTTCTAACATGCCAAAAGAGGTATTTTGTTTCTTTTTATTGTAACTTCTGCATACGGAGGCCAAATCATGCAAACAAACACTCATTGGAAAGGTAATTCCATGAACTTCACAATGGAGTAGGTTTGTTCAGGTAATATTATCATTTTATCATCTCATTTTACAGTAAAAGTTCAGCTACCATTCCAAGCTTAAATCTATTATTTTTTTTGGAAACTAATAATTTATCTGTGCAGCTTGTCACATATGCTTGTCAAAGAATGGAGGATGAAAACATACTAACATAAATTTTGCAGCCTTGATCGGTCCAAGACATAAACAATTTTCTTACTAAAGTAGGCACACTTAAGTTTGGTGTTTTAAAATGAACCCACAACTCAAACACTTTGATTTGGTGCTCTAAAATGAACTATCTATTTTCATTATGTCTTCTTTTCATATCTTTGCTTGCTTGCTAAGTCTATGTGTTACCCTATTTAGAAATAGAAGTATCCTCTCCCCCTACCTATCCAATGGATCTGGGGTGCATGAGAAATTGTTGCTAACTCTAGAGGGCCTGCCTTCCCATTTTGAGAAGGGGTATGACCCAAGCGGAAACAGGCTAAAGCCAAGCCATTCCAAGATGCCATATAAATAATGCGTTTGTGCCAAAAGTTGTAAATGATGGGTGTTGTTCCACTATACTAACGAATGTTTCCCCCAAAACCCTGCATAGCGTAACCTCTGTAGGCTGGGAAGCCTTCTTAACAGAGTGAATCGCTGCATGTATAGCCACTTGAATGAAAACCCTTACTAGAAACCTCTATGTAGCAGCCAAAAACCCTCTATCTGCTGGTACAGAAGGTTAGTTGATCAACCTCTGATAGCCATCCCACATTTTCATGTCTCATAGCTGAGGTAGTAAAGTATCTCAAGATCTGCGTGTCTTGAGGACTTGGAACTTGGTGTGCTTGAGAAGTGAGTGCACTATAAGGGGGAGCCCGTGCCCCAAGTTCCTGTAGCTATCCACTATGAGTAGATGCAATTGGAGAAATCCAAGTGGGAACCTAGTAGATACAATCCTTGCCTAGCCTAGGGTGTACACATTGATCATTGTGTTTGGTGTGCATGCATGCTCATGTGAGATCTTGTGTTTGATATTGCCACATCATCCTCAATCCACTTGTCATAACACACATCCCAATCATTACACTTCATCCAATCTTTCCAATCCAAATCATCCTTGTCATCTAGTCAACCCCATCCTAATCCACCTAAGTCATCTAACCTCATCATTCCACATTCATCCTCTTTCTAATCCAATCCACATCATTCTACACCATGTCCACATTAGAAGAACTAGTGCCTCAATTTAAAGACCTCCTCCAAGCACTTTGTCAGGAACCACAACCCCTTGACCAACAAATCATTCAATGACTATAGGCCTTCATCCAACAACCTCAACTCCAAGTGAGCCAATCACCTCAAATGCAACATCTTATAACATAGGCCCAACACCTCATAGCCACTTGCCAATCACAAACCCAACAAGTACATCATCATCCCTTACCCATTCAACACCAACCAATTCCACCTCATTCCTATGTGGCATCCCCTTCCATTTCACACCAATCTAATCCATCCAAATATCATAACAATTCCACATCATCTTATCTTATTCCTTATCAATATAATCCATCTGCATTTCAAATCACTTCCACATCACCTCATCCTACATCTTTTCGTATCAATGCCACATCACCTTATCCTACATCCTTCCATAATAACTCCACACCACCTAATCCTATACCTTCTGATAATAATGCCACATCACCATACCCTACTTCTTCCAATATCAACCATTATCCACAACAACCCATACCCCATGATCTTTTACCTATACATCCCACCACTTCATCTCTTCATCAAACCCATTCACAAGATTATCACTGGCCCCCACAACATGAACATGCAAGTCTGAGTGGCTCTTTGTACATAAATCAAGTGAACCCAAGTCCACTTTTGCAAAAAAACCTAATAGACTTAAGTCCACTTGTACTACAAGACCTAATAACCTTTGACTCAAGTCTAAATGACTCTTTGTATATAAATCAAGTATTCTTAAGTCAGCCTATTCTACAAGACCTAATAGCCTTTAACGAGGGAGACACCAACCTAGAGCAAGTATCTTATGAACATCCTCCATCACCATCCGATCACATGCCAACACATGAGCCTACTAGTCCCATTTTGACACCATCATGTGATCCCATTCCTAGTCTATTGACCCACCAGCCATCTAATCCATCCAATCCTACTATCCTTTCATCTGATCCAAATCATGATCCATCTAATCACATTATCCCTCCTCCCAATCCTAATCCTAATCCATCCAAGCACATTATCCCTCCATCCAATTCTATCCCTACTTCTACACCTACAACACCATCCACTATCATTATCCATCCCTTATATTGTCCATTTACCCATACCCTAGCAAAGGATGTGATCCATTGGCTACTGGCTAGGAACAACTTGTCTCTATGTCAAACACCTATCTTATAACCTAGCAACGAGCCTTCGAATGCCATGCTTAACCCTCCAAACCCATCATACGATCCACATGCCATTGAGCCAATTGAAGAGCCTCCTATCATAAGCCCAAGTCAAAGTCCATCCTACTCTCTTATGGATGCATATCAAGAACCCATCAAACTCATCCAAGAGCCCCATACTTCCCTTCAAGTAACTCAAGAGTTATATCAAGAGCATAATCTTAAGCATGTGGAAATATCAAGCCTTCATTCAAATCAAGATCAAATCCCTTACATTCCACTCATGCAACCTATTCATAACATTTACCTCTTCGATGATCAAGATGATATTACCTATGAAGAAGCTATCCATGAGCACCTTGATCTTATCCATAATCCCATACCCATCCCTGAGCAAGATATCCAAATTGCTCCTATCCATCCTCCATCTAACCTTAATGAGTAAATATCCACTTCTCATAATGAGACACGTGCCTCCCAAGAACACATAAGCATAGAAGATCAAACATATACCTTGGATCCTAATGAGCATAATAATGATCCTAATGATCCTCCTTCCACATCCACCATTGACCATGTTCCACATCCACCATCATGTCCTATTGGTCTTTCCACCCTCATTCATGAGTGTTCCTCCCTAGGAACACAACAACCATTATCCTCCACTTCACCTTCTCCATCACATAATGAACTCGTGTCTAGTGTTCCACATATACATAGTCTCATAGTCTATTCCATCCTCCAAAACATGAATTATCAAGGTAAAGGCCTAGGCCTTCTTGAACAAGGAAATTTGGAGCCCATCCATGTCAAGGTCCCTCCACGCTCATTTGGCCTTGGATATACACCTCAAGGTCAACAATCTAATGATGTTGGTATTTCCTCCATGCCTCCTAAGTCCACCACTTTCCATCGCAAACCCTGTCATATTCCTAAAACATATGTTGCCATTCCACCTCCATCATCCTACAAATGTCAAAAGCATGTGACCATACACTTCCCACCATCCAACTTGCCTACGCTTCTTCCAACTCCTAACATCCCTCCATCAAATCTACCTCCATTACTTCCAACACCTTATCCATGCATCCATAAGCCCTCTAAAAACCCTAATCATGACCAAAAAATGCACACATTGTCTAAACAAGGAGCTTCCACCAACCTCACTTCCACCATACCCATGGGATTCAAAATAAAAAATTTGGATGCCTCTACCTATAAAGTCAAAAATCCTAAGGATCCTCATGCCTTAGGACATGAAAGTAAAAATCAAAGAAAAATCCATCTCCAAAGCTGTATACACCCACACACCTCAAAGCAAAAATAAAAAAGGTGTGGGTCCCCAAGCAACAAGTAATTACCTCAAAAGATGCACAAAAGCCGCATATATCCAAACCCATACCTCCACAAGCAAAGTCAAAAACTAAAATTGTATGGGTCCCTAAGCAACAAGCCCTCAAGTCAAATGAGGCATCCACCTCTCAAAAATCCCAACCATCGACTTCCACCTCACATTCCCACTCCATTCAAGAATCTCATATTCCATCCCACATGAAAAGCAAAAATCATAAAAATACTAAGTCCATGTGGGTCCCTAAATGCCTAAATCGACCATCTCCTAAGTGAACGACATTGTTGCTTCCTACCCCACCATCCCATCAAAAGCTTCAACGTTTATCATGGTGTGTGTAGCCGTTGGTCACAGTTCCCCTCCATTCCACATTCCCACATACCGCCATCTCCCCATCTTTCTTCCAATATTCTACATATCTCCCACATCGTTCTATCCCTATGGTCCATGCTTTTGCATAAGCCTTCCATCCATAAGTCCATACATAATCTGTATCATAATCCACTATTGCCCACATAATCCACATCATAATCTGCTATCTACCTATTCCATCTACCACTTTCATGCAATCCTTTACCAACATCTGATGAGCACACTTGACGTGGTCCATATGCGACACCTATCTCTAGTGGGACTATCACCTTTCATGGAACTAGACACTTGAGTCCCTCATATCCACCTATCCCATCCAAAAATTAAAAAAAAAAGTCAAAAAAAAAGAAAAAAAATGAAAAAAGTAAAGATAAATCCCGTCCAACGGTGAAAACCTGGTAAATAGGTGCCTTGGATAAGTACCATGATGAAAACCTAGCAAATAGGTGTCATGCATAAGTTCAATCTTTTATGTCAATTATACTTGGGGGCACCTTGTCTCATCCTCCTATTGTTTTCCCACCTATCATTTTCCATCCTATCATATCCTATCATTTCCTATCTTACCATCCTTATCCATCCACATACATATACCTATCCCATTGCATCCATCCATCCACTCTTCTTCCTTTTGCTCTTGATAAAAGATTGGGGGAAAAATGTTGAAACATGCTTTGGTAATCTCTTGATGTACTCCATCCTTTTCAAACCAATCAATCCTATCATCCTATCATCATCCCATTGTCATAAGCCTAATCCTAGCATGAGTCATATCGTTAGCAGCATTGCCATGAAAAATCTCAAGCATACTACCTAGAATGGGGCATGTTGTTCTTATGCGACATAGCCTTTGAGATCACATCCTTGCTCTCTTGCGCATACGTCTAGTCATCCCTTATCGCCCATCCTTTCATCCATCCAATCATACCTACCTCCTTCCTTGCACCTAGACTTGGTTCTCCCCTCGTCATTGATATCTAACACGAAAGGCTGCCCAAATTGTAAATCCATTGACATTCCCAAAACATATCAAAAACCCAAAAAAATCAAAACATATCAAAAACCCAAAAAAATCAAAACATATCAATAAATTCTAAAAAATCATAAAAAGCCTTGAAAAAATATAAAAAAATCATAAAAAGCCCTAAAAAAATCCAAAAAATTATAAAAAGACCTGAAAAAATCCAAAAAATCACAAAATGTCTTGAAAAAATACCAAAAAATTATAAAAAGCCTTGAAAAAATACCAAAAAATTATAAAAAGTCTTGAAAAAAATACCAAAAAATTATAAAATGTCCTGAAAAAATACAAATAAATAAATATTCCCAAAATACAAAAAAATCATAAAATCCAACAAAAATCCAAACAATTATCAACGTCAATCATCAAAATCAAATCGAATCAAGTCAAATCCCTCAAATCCAACCAATCACTTCATCCATTACTCAAACTCAATCCAATCATATTATTTCAATCAAATCATCACTTCAAAATCAAATCAAATAATTTCAATCACTCAATTCTATCACAATCAAATCAAAATGACATCAAAACAAATCCAATCAAATCAAGCCAATCTCTCAATCAATCAAAATCAATAACAATCAATTTATAATCCGATCAATCCATTCTTCATCATCATCATCAATAAAACACAAAATCAGAACTACATCTCATCTCTATCGTTAAGTGCCTTGATCCTGTGGACACGGGTATGTAGGTAGTCTGGAGTACGAAGGAAGTGCCTAGATTTAGGCACAGGCGATATTCCTCTTTCTTCTCTCACCATCTTCTTCTATCATCTATCTTCATCAATTCATCAATCTTTCAAAACAATTCTTCCAATCAATCATTTCCTCAAATCATCAATCTATCACTTCTTCCATTCAATCCATTCATCACATTATTCTAAGAAATAAATCCAAATGCAAGTCATTATCATTCCATACCAATCAAGTTAATCAATCTTGCCAAATTATCCAATCACAATCAATGGTCTTGATCCTAGCCTTGTTGTAAACCCAAATCAATCAATTAATCAATCTCATCATCAATCATCAATCGTCCTGGTGTTGCTCTAGGGATATATCTTTCCCCGCCATGACAATATTATCTATCATCATCAATCAATCAACAAACAATTAATCATCAGTTTACAGCTTGACAGGGGCAATACCTTGTTTGTTTTTTGTATCACTTGTGCATGCTTGCTTGCTTGCTTGTGTGTGTGTCATCATTTTTATCTTGCATTTGCATCAAATCCAAACCTACCTAGCTAATATTCATATCTTGTATCTAGACAAGGTTGTATTATGCTAGGGCATGAGACACATCGTTGCCTTGGTCCTCATACCCTGTGCATAACGTCTCGTGCTATATCAAACATCATGGTTGCTCACTTTCATTGCAGCATAACAAAGCATCCTTTCTTCTATCCATTGCCTTATCTTTCTTCCTTGACCAATCCATTTCATTCCAAGAGCATACCCGTGTTCTTCTAACCCACCTATCCTCTCGAGGGGGCATCATCATCCCATCATCATATCTTTACATCGTCATCACCCTATCTTTCCTTCATCATTATCTATTTTCTTCTATCCATACCTTAGCTTCTTTGAAATGATGTTACTTGACACAAATCTCATCATCTCGAACATCATCTCAAAGAGGGGCAAAATGTAGACACCTAAAAATGTCCACCTTGTCACAATGTTGCATCATCTAGGCATTTGGTAGCATTTTTTCCCTAAGCACCCATATCGTCACTTAACCTAGCATTTCCTCTAATAAATTAAATAAATACAACATTTATTTAATTTAACCCCATCCTCTTCTCATTATTAAATAAATAAATTTTATTTATTTATTTAACCCTCCTTTTCTCTTAAATAAAATAAAATAAATATTCTATTTTATTTAATTTATCACTTTTATCCTCATTTTCCTCATAATTTAAATAATATTAAATTATTTAAATTATTTTGGCCCACCTTCCATATCCATCTCTTGAGATGACTCAACTCATCTCTTTCACCTTCCATTTCCAACTCAACTCATCTCTAAAATCACTCTAATCACCTTCTATTTCCCTCTCGAGTGAACTCTTCCACCTTCTATTTCCTCTCCTAAGTTGTACAAGCAACTTTCTAATTTCAACCATCACACGCAAAATGGAAACTTTCCAACTCCTCTCCTACCAAAAAAAATCTATTTAAACCCCTCAAACAAGCCATTTTGGCATGGATGAATCTTCTAAGTGTCGTTACTCTGTCAGAATTCCTCCTCATCCATCACCTGCCTACTTTCTTCTCATCAAATATTTATCCTATCCAATCGTCATGCTACAGATTGTGAGCAACCAACAATACAACTATTTGAACAATCAACATGCATGCATCATCAATCTGAGGTATTCGTAAAATTTGGGTAAGAAGGTAATTTGCATGTTATTGTTTATCTTTCATTTTATCCAAATTTTTCGTATTACAGTGATAAATTGCTGTTTGGCAAGTATATTATTATTGAGCCTAAGTAAATTTATACTGGTTGTTCATCCTCTATAGAGGATTATTTTTCTGTATTATTATTATCGTGACCAAATTGAGGAATAGAATGTTTATCTCTATTTATTTATCTATTCTTTGTCACATAGATTATGCCTTTGGAAATTTTAAGCAATTCAATGCCTCTGAATAAAGAATCTCACGACTGCATCATAGTTATGTATTATCCTTTTATTGATAGAGAAGCATGATAAGCTTTGTAGGGTATTGGTCATGGATTGTGCCTAAGTCTTTTGTTATTTTAAACATAGCTAATTCCTACAACAACCTTAGTTTGATAATAAGACTGTGTTGTTATTATAAGGCCGATTGAGATATACCGTAGGCCGACTGTGTTGTTATTGTAAGGCCAATTGAGATATACCATAGGCTGACTATGTTGTTATTGTAAGGTTGAATGAGATATATCATAGGCTGACTATGTCGTTATTGTAAGGATGGATGAGATATATCATAGACCGACAATGTTTTACATATGAAGCTGACTCTGTCTTTTATATTAGACCAATTGTATTTATAAGAGAGGTCGAATGTATATTACATATGAGGCCAATTGTAAATTACATATGAGGCTGACTGTATCTTATATAAGAGGTTGACTATGTACTCAGTAGAGGCCAACTATGCCTTAAGTATGGTCGATTGTGCCAAGGAACTTAGAGCCCGACTATGTAAGGGATAAGTCAACAAGAAGTGTTCGACTACTAGATGAAAACCATGTTGGGTTGTAGAAATTATATTGTGAGCCAATACAAATTTAGGGGAGACCTAAGAGAAGGTCGTAGTCATAATTAGAGTTTTCTTCTCACAGTAGTAGCCAACCAAGAAGACTTAGAGTGTGTTTGGAAAGCTTTCAAAAGCTAGTTTTGAGTCAACGTCATTGTGTAGGAGCACTTGACATTAGACCATTATTTCCAAGTATATAAAGAAGAACAAGTTGTTTTTAGAAGCTATTCTAGAGTTATCTAAATTATATGTATTCTAGTTTTATAGAGGAATAATCTTTAGCCCAATCTTAGGCTAAGAATAGCCATAGGATTGTTGTGAGATATACTCACTATGGCAATGGAAATTCATGATATAGACTACTTTATTATTATGTTATCTTTTGATATACACGAGGAAGTGTATTCAATTTATTGATATTTGAAACTATAGATTATATTTGATATATTATGAGTCGAATGATTATTTTCTTAAATTGAGACAGATAGAGTCTTTAATCATAAAACCCTATGGCTTTAATGTCAGAATTCTTGCATGTATAGAAGAACACAAATGAGCATGAGAATAGGTAGACATGTCATTGAGTAGATGATTGGACATCATAGACCTATGATTGCAAGGATGCAAAGAGGGATTCAATGTATGTTATATAGCCACCTAAGCTCTCACATTAGACTTGTCAAAATGACTAGTAGATAAAGGATTAAGATATGTCTTAAGACCAATATGATATACGCAAGTCGAAAAGAATTATTTTTTATTTATATGACATAAATTGAGAAATAAGAATGTTGTCTCCAAGTCGAGAAATGAGTGAGTGAACATACGAATATATATTTATATGAAACTTTGGCCAAAGTAATGCAAAAGTCACTGCTTGCATTGTCAGTTCACTATGTACCAGAGAGCTGAACAATCAGACTAGGTCATACATAGCTAGAGCTAGACTAGAGTTGTAAACCCAATTGTTATTAGCTAGGACACATCACTAGTTCTCAAATGGCATAAAGAATCAGTTGATTCTCATTATCTATTACCCTCGTAAAGAGAAGAGCTACTTCCAAAAGGAAGGTGTGCGGGGGATCGTTGGTCTGTGGTTGGAGGAAAGGCACCAGGGTGATGCTCTCTCTCTCTCTCTCTCTCTCTCTCTCTCTCTTCTGTAGTTGACTACCGAAGACTTGTGAACAAGAATACATTACTTATTTTGTAAAATATAGTGGTAAAATTGTAAGTCGTAAGAAATATGACCATTTTCTATATGTGGAATTTTGTTAGTCGCATGTGAAGTGACCATTTTATGAATATATGTATTTTATTTGAAATTGCAAATGTAATATCTTTGATTACAGTTAATTACAAAAAAATTAGTGAGATGTTTGCTTTAATTATGTTTTATGAGAATCAATGAAGTAAGATTTTCGCCATAACAAACTATGTGTTTCAAATGGGCGGACTAATATTTTCTCTTGGAATTTCAGAGCAAGTACTAAATCACCTATATATTCACCAATACTATTAAAACAACATTGTGTATTGGGACACATTTCACCAACTCCATTAAATGGTCGCTACACATGAGGACCCATTTCGCCAACCCCATTACATGGTCACTGCGCGTGAGGGCCCATTTCGCCAATTAAAACTTACAAGTAGTTGATTATGAGGGGCCATTTTGCTAATTTTCATGACACCTCCATGCTAATCTTAATGCCATATTTACCTTGGAAATTTCAATGTATGTAGTCTGTCGAGGTTTGATTCGCCGACACTTAAATGTATTCCTTATATAATCACGCGGGATTCACCAAATCTTTTTGATATACCATATAGAATTCCTACAGAATTTGCCAAATATGGAATGATATAAATACAATTGAAACTCTAATTTATTCTTCAACATTTTGTTCAGTTCTAAACTTGTGACTTGTGAGCTCTCAATTCAGATTTTGGAAGTTGGAGTTGGCACCTTGAAGTTGATCATAGGCAAAGTTACAAACTTAAAACACAGGCATTCCTGCATTAGCGAATAGCAAGTCAGTGAAAACCTAAACTTAAAGGTGAGTGATCATTTCTTCATAGTATTAGTGTTTTAAGATTTCTTTATGGCTTTATCCCTCTTCCATTCTTGATTCAATCTTAAATAAGATATTTAGTAGGGAATGGGATCTATATTCTATGAGTATGTCCTTAAACAAGAAGACATTTTTTCCAACTTTTATTTGAAGTGGGAGATCAAGATGTCGAGCCGCAAGTGCGACAAGGGTAAGACTCCTCAGGGTGGTGAAGGGACTGGGAGGCCAATAAAACACAGAAAAGGTGGAGTTAGTATACAATCTTACTTTGGAAATGGCAATGTTTTTGATCCATCAAATCAAGATGGAGCTACACCATCAACTCTTTCACCAAATAATAATGAAAAAGCCATTCACAATACCTCACCTCCACCAGAAGGTGGGATTGCCATTGAGTTAAATGAGGATGGCAATACCGCATAAGATATTCCAAGGGATACCCTGGTTAGCCAGAATGAGGATGGTAATACTGTAGAAGATGTTCCAAGGGATACCCTGGTTAGCCAGAATGAGGATGGCAATACTGCAGAAGATGTTCCAAGGGATACCTTGGTTAGCCAGACTGAGGATGACAATACCACAGAAGATGTTCCAAGGGATACCTTGGTTAACTAGAATGAGGATGGTAATACCCTTGAAGATGTTCCAAGGGATACCCTAGTTAGCCAAATTGAGATAATTGACTTGGATGAAAAAGAAACTGCTGGCACTGTAGATGATGTTGGCAAGAAGAAAATAAAAGGCAAATGAAAAGATTCAAAAGATAAATCAAAAGATTCAGAACTAGGGCGCGAGTGGGAAATGTCAAGGAATTTTCAGCTTGATTGGGTGTCAAAGTACCCATTCATTGAACTAGTCGAGAAAGCAAACAAAGATGAACAACCAACATAATGCAAGTGTGTGATTTATAGTTGGAAATGTAAAAGAGATAAGAAATTGCAGCTAAATCTTGACACTATAGAAAAGCATATAGGTAAAGTTTATGAAAAACAAATCATAGATGGAAAGGAAACATCAATAGTAAGATATAAATCAAAGGAAGAATGTCTTCATGTGAAGTATGCTATAGAATATGATGAGCATAAGAAAAGAATGACGAAGCTTGCTGCAAGTGGAGGTACAATCAAGGCTTAATTTGGAAAAGCAATGGAAGGAGCACAACTGGCAAAAACTGTTCAGATGAGTGTTATTTTTCATATTTTGTCCAGAAGGCATCCTATGACAGACTACCCAGAGTATAGTAATTTATTATCTTTTTTGAGTGTTCCTCACTATCCTAGCATACATTGGTCAATAAATGCTAGACGGGAATGGGCAAACTATCTCTCTACGGTGGAAAAGAAAGATTTAAAGGAGAATGTAAAAGAGTCAAACTTCATTGCATTATCTTTAGATGAAGTTACTACGGTAGATAATACTTCTTGGGTCTGTATGCATGTGTATACTGTAAAAGAACATGTATGCTGAGCTCATCTACTCTATTTTCATAAAATGAAGGACAGTTCAACATCACAACATATATTTGAACTACTTAAAAAGTCTTTGAATCAAATTGCAGGTATGGATGACTTGACAATTGCTAAAAAGTTGGTGTGTGTATGAGCTGATGGAGTTGCAGTAATGCAAGGTCATAGGACTGGTCTTTGCACAAAACTACAAACTACTTGTGCACCATACGTGCTTTCCATTCACTGCATGGCCCACAAAATGAATTTAGCATTTAAAATTGTAAGCAAGTTTCCTATAGTATCAAAAATTGAAAATCTAGTCTGCGAGCTCCACACATACTTTTGCCAAAGTCCCAAACACTTTGTAGAATTTTAAAATTTTGCTGAGGGAATAACAATAGGAAACAAGATTCTTAAGGATGTTGATACCAGATGGATCTCCTTGCATGGACCAGCTCAATGAGTTCTTTCAGAATATCCATCCTTGATTGGAACAGTGTATGAGCATCGCAACACAGTAGACAAAGCTCCTGACCTCTTACATAGGTTAAGCTATATAGAGACACTCTTAACTTTAGCTAGTCTTCTCCCCATGTTGGATGAAATGAACAATCTTGTGAAGAAAGCCCAAGATAGAACTATGTATATCTATGAGTATAGAAAACTACGTAGAATGTCATGCATGACCCTTGATAATCTATATCTAGATCTAACTTCTCAAAGCCCAAATTTTTATAGGTGGCAGATAAGTATAGATTTGAATCATCACGAAAATTATTTATAGTTTAATGCAAGCGGGGAGTTATGTGTCTTTGTACATGGATTTGAGATACCAATGCACCATTGTAAGATAGTCAGGTGCTCTATCAGAGAAGTACCTGTTAGAAAGGATGATTTTGTTAAATCTGTTGGTAGTAATTTGAAGGAAATTGCAAGCAATCTTTCAATAGAGATTTATAATCGATTCCCTCGAGATGAAATACTTGATGCCATGTCTATTATGTATCCTCAAATTTGGGTTCAAGGCCACTGAGATAGCCCAATCTTTTTTCATCAAAACGTACTACGTTGACTGCACACTTTTCAAAAAGTGTAGAATGTAATGGACAACAAATAGAAGGAATTATAGATGGAAATAAGCTTAAAGGATAATGTAGTCGATTTACAAGAAGTATGATAGACCAGTTTAATGCCATGCAGAATCCATTCAAAACGGGATCAATAACAAAGGCCTAGAAAAACTTGGGTTAGAGTGAAATATTGCTTGATTCGATATCAAAATATCAAAAAAATTCGTTATGAAAGGACACTTACAATCTAGAAGTCCATATGTGAAAGAAGTGGGTTGTGCAACTCTTCAAGTTCAAACACTGGTAGTGGTGGCACAAATGATAGTGACACAATGACAGATGAATTTAACTTTGGGACTCAGAATCAAGACAAAGAAAATGAAGACCAGACTTAGAATCAAGATGACTCTTTTTCTTTATCTGAACGTTAGTTTGAGGACCTTGACTCGATTTGGGAAATGGAAGTGAATTAGCAGTTTTTAGGTATTTATACTGCATTTCATGAATTATATTCCAAAACTGTAGTTGATGATATTTTAAATTTGTATTCCTTGAAATTGTGAATCAAAATGAATACATTAACATATTATTAATTATTTCATATTTTAATTGAGTCATACTGATAAGTTTTACATGTACTCAGTGATTCATCATTCAACTCAATGCTTAATATTTCCTTGCTAAAGTTTATTTGTGCATAAAACATAAAATTTTCAGTAAAGTAGAATTTTAGTTTTTTATTTGATATGGTAAATAAAATTAATTTGACATATTAACAATAGTAGGATATAGAACAATGAACATCAACAATCATTGAATGTGTATTTAGTAGTTGAAACCAAAGTTTATTTTCAATTGATAAATTAAACAATACAGATAATTGAACATCAAAACATTACTGAATTTGAATTTTCTATTGATTTTTAAATGAAAGAGTACATAGAGGCAATGAAAAATCTTGCTCAAGAGTCAAAGACAACTCTACACAGAGTTGAGTTGGAACTCAGAAAGTTGAAACTCATAATATCAATATCAAATCATTCTAACAATTTTTTTAGCAAATTCCACTATTCAGGTGGTGGAATTGTCATTTCTTCTAGCTGATATTGTCTGACTTGAATTTTTGTTAACAATGTATGATCAAATTTCAATTTGGATCCTGGGTCTAACTTGAATGTTTCAGCCAAATATGCATTCAAGAGTATCGGTTGTTTTATGAAATCCAAAAAGTTCTCCTCATCTAGGTTCCCAAGAAACTGGTCCAAATCAATCTTCCTTGCATCCTCCATCTTCTTTCTAAAATTATCATTTCCAATGAATCAGTCATTTGTGTCAAAACCCTATGGAAAACCAAGCTTTGTCAAGTTCCTTACCTTTTCATCCTCCTCCTTAATCTTTGTTGTAGCCTCAATCACAAATTCTATTGTTTCACGCATTCTTGAACACTTTTTAATGATAGATGTCACCTTCATTGCGGCTTCAATCTGATTAGTAATGCCTTTTGAAATCAATTCATTATCACTAGCTTTGTAGACTATTTCTAGAACTTGATTTGCAGATTTCTCTTCTACCTGGAGTTGCAGATTTGTGTTGTCCATTAAATATTTTCTCAGCTTATCAAAATGTAATCTCATGGCATCAATGACTTGAAAGAATTCACACAATTGATCAAACCTCTGCATTATTTCTTCCCAGATCTTTTGTTTCATGTCCCTGATTGTTTGTCTACAAAATTCAGTTAACTTTTTTTGACAAGATTTTATTTCATTTTTTGCTTCCATAAGCTGTGCGGCCAATGTTCCATTTTTTTCCCTCTCTTTCTCCAATTTTTGTTCCCACTGTTCATTTTCTTTCCCAATGCTTTGTCTTAAGTTTTCTAAAGTGGATTTTTCCTCATTATATTTCTTTTTGATCTCATCTAACTCTTGCTTCAGTCCATTCAATTCCACCTCTGTTTGTTTATCCTCTTTGCTTGTTGATGTAGAGGCAGATTTTTGTATTCTTTTTTCTAATTCATTGCTCTTGTTATCTGTTACTTTCCTCTTTGCTTTCTCATTTGCTAAATCTGCCTATAATTTTTCTATTTGATTCTACAATTTTTTTTTCTCTCTATCATGCTTTAGCAATGATGTGTACACCAATTCATTGTTCTTCTTTGATATATTAATTTTTTCAATATTTTTTAATCCAGAAAAATCAAATTGCAAACTGCTCACTTGAAATTCAGATCGATCCATCTGATTTTCTGGTTTATTTTGAACTATGGGAACAACAATTATGTACTCCATGATTTCTATATTTGTGTCAAATGTTGTGAATTAAGATGTCTCAACCTTTGCAAATTCCTAATGTTGTATTTATTTATCCCATGTTGAGTTGGCATAGTCAGCACCTTGTGTATATGCAGCAGGGTAAGTTTTGGTGACTTTGGCAGCCGTTGTTTCCCCCTTGAATAATTAATGGGGGTTTGGGGGCAGTGCCCCCAAGACAGGGTCAAGGGGCGTAGCCCCTTGCGGGGTCGAGGGACAATGCCCTCGTGGGGGCTCGGGGGCAACGCCCCCAAAACCTCAAACGATTTTTAATTAATGACAAGTGTCGGTGAGTATCTTTGCACGAGAGAAAGGCATCTTTGGGCAGTCAAGGGAGGTTATGACATGTAAGAGGAATATGATACTTTTAGTCAGTGTATGATAGATTCTATGACAACTGTAAGGTGCGTAAGAGCATCTGTTGTAACCTATCTTGGGACTAGGCGCCCACTTCGGGATGGGATGTTGGACAAGTGTCCTTAGGCGTGGGTTTTGGGGCATGAGTCCAAGATGGATGCCCATCTCTAGAAGGTTCCATATTTGCCTTGTAAACTCTATATAAACAGGTGCTTGGATGGGAGATAGACAACTTTGGTACAAGTATTGTTATGCTGCCGGAATATCTCCAGATTCAACATTCAAAGACTCCTGAAAGAGCATTGGCTCTGAAACTGTATTGTAATATGTTATTGTTTACTGTAATACATTTGAGTTGTGTTTTGGAGTGTGGGGTTTCTCACCCGTAAGGGTTTTCCCCATGTATATCTTGTCTCTCTCTCTTCTATCTTCTTTCTGGTTCTTATGTTTTGCTACAATATCTCATGTTAATGGTTTAACATTGCTGTAATAGTTAGGATAAAGTTGGATTTGCATAGCCCTCTCCTCATTAGATTAGTGTAGGAAGCGTTTTCCGCACATCTAGCTTCCTTTCAGTTGGTATTAGAGCTTGATCACCTTTGGTTCTAGTTGTAGGGTAGGGGTTTTTTGAGCTAATCTTAGGTTGAGTGGGAGTCTGTGCAGAGCATTCTGTATCTTATTGCAGCAAGGAGATGGCAAGCACATCGGGAAGGTTTGAAGTAGAGAAGTTCAACAGCAGTAATTTCGAGCTATGGAAGCTCAAGATGGAAGACATGTTAGTTGACCGAGACCTTTGGGAAAGTGTGAATGGAACTAAACCAGCTGCAATGTCACAAGCTGACTGGGATCTCAAGGATCGGAAGGCTAAGTGTCTCATAAGACTTAGTCTTTCCGATTCTGTGTTGTTAAATGTCGATGAGGAGGCTACTACAACACTCCTTTGGAAGAAGTTGGGGGATGTGTATCAAGATGAATCCCTTGTCAATAAACTTTTCTTGAGAAAGAAGTTGTATTGTCTTTGAATGGAGGACGGAGGAGCCGTGGCTGAGCATATGAATGCCTTTAATATGCTGGTTGCACAATTGACATCTATCAGTGTAAAGATGGAGGAGGATCGGTGTATGACCCTGCTTTGTTCACTACTGGACTCATGGGATCATCTTGTCATGGCAATCAGAAGCACCACATCCACATTCAAAATGGAAGAAGCGGTTTCTTTGCTGTTGTCTAAAGAGATGCGGAGAAAGTCTATTGAGGTAGCCAAAGAAGCCCTTGCAGTTCGTGGAAGACCCAAGGAGAAAGGGAAGAAGAAGGACAAGAAAGCTGAGAAGGGTAGATCCAAATCCCGTGGGAGATCTAAATCTCCTGGAAAGTCCAAGGCTCTTTGTTGGAACTGTGGCAAGACCGGGCATTTCTGAAAGGAATGCAAAGAGGAAAAGAAGAAAAAGAAGAAAGATCTTGATTTAGATTCTAAAAAATCACAAGATGATGGTGATGCCTTCATCGCAGCCCTGGCAACCCATGCATCTGATGATGTGTGGCTAATCGACTTTGGTGCATCATTCCACATGACCTCGCATTGAGACTGGTTCACTAAGTATGAGGAGTTCGATGGTGGAAAGGTGTATCTGGGTGACGACTCTCATCTGAAGATCGTTGGTCATAGAAGAGTCTCTATCTAATTCCCTAATGGTTGAGTGAAGGGGATCACTAGGGTTATGCACATCCCAGCTTTAGCACGGAACTTGCTTTCTGTAAGTATGTTGAATGATGCAGGTGTGCAGGTTGTCTTTTCCAAAGATGGATGCAAAATGACTAGAGGATCTATGGTGCTTGCTAAGGGTACTCAGAGAGGTACTCTATTTCAGTTGGAAACATGCATTGCACAATGCAATAGTTCTTCTGACTCAAGGAAGAGAGCAGTAGTCACTTCATCCCCACCATCTGAACGAGCAGTGAAGAAATCTGTTGTTTCTAGTCTTGATGGTTGTAATCGTGCATTGGAAGTTAAACTTCCTACAAAAAAGACAATGTTATGGCATAAGAGATTCGACCACATTGGTGAGAAGGGTCTGCGTACCTTGAAAAATAAGAACCTCGTTGAGGGGTTAGATGATTGTAATCTTGAGTTCAACTTTTGCGAAGATTGCATTTATGGAAAACAAAACCGTGTTCAATTTTACTCGAGTTCTCATAAGTCTTCTAGTGTGTTGGACCTTATTCATTCTAATGTGTTTGGTCCCGTTAATGTTCCTTCGTTATGAAAATCTATATACTTTGTATCTTTTATAGATGATTACAGTAGAAGGACATGGATTTATTCAGAAGCAAATCTGAAGTCTATAGCAAGTTTAAGGAGTTTAAATCTTTTGCTGAAAATTAGACTGGTAAAAAGATTAAATGTTTGAGAACTGACAATGGTGGTGAGTTCTATTCTACAGAATTTGATAAGTACTGCAAGGAACTTGGGATTGAAAGACATAAGACAAATCCATATACACTGCAGAAAAATGGAGTTGTAGAGAGGATGAACATGACACTGATGGAGAAGGCTAGGGGTATGCTTAGTGGTGCTGGTCTAGAACAAAAGTTTTGGGCTGAAGCTGTTGCCACTGCTTGCTATCTGGTAAACAAATCTCCTACATCAGCTCTTGTTGGAAAGACACCCATGGAGGTGTGGTCTGGTAGAAAGCCTTTAGTAAGGCATATTCGTGTTTTTGGTTGTGAGGCATATGCACATGTGCCTAAGGAGAAGCGGTCAAAGTTGGAGAACAAAGCTGTTAAGTGTATCTTCATCGGCTATTCTGTTGGTGTGAAAGGATACAAACTTTGGGACCTCATGGCTGGAAAAGTGTTGTATAGCAGAAGTGTCATCTTCAGAGAGCTTACACCTTTTTCCACTGTTTTGCAGCTAGAAGAAAAAGAAAAGAATGAGGATGTTGTTCAGTTTCCTCTCACCCCTGAGAAGATTGAACAAAAAGACAATGTTGGACCTGATGATGAGGAGAGCTCTAGCAGCTCTGAAAGCTCAGATGAAGAAGCTAAACCTCAACCTCAGCTCTTGAGGAGGTCTACACAGATAAGAAAGCAACCTGAAATGTTTGGTTTTACATTGCTTGATTCTAGTTGTGCTTATGCTTTGCTTACTAATAGTGATGAACCTAGAACTGTATTAGAGGCTTTAGATATGAAGGATGCAAGTTCCTGGAAGTAGGCCATGAAGGAAGAAATGGCTTCTTTGGATAAGAATCAAACTTGGGACTTGGTGCCTTTGCCTCTTGGGCAGAAACCTGTTGGATGCAAATGGGTGTTCAAGAAGAAGATTGGTGTAGATGGCAGTATTGAGAAGTATAAGGCCAGATTGGTTGCGAAGGGGTATTCACAAGTGGAGGGTATAGATTATGGTGAGATCTTGTCTCCCATTGCAAAGTTGACATCCATTTGATTCCTGTTGTCACTCGCAGCAGCTTATGACTTGGAGGTAGAACAGATGGATGTGAAGACAGTTTTCCTTCATGGTGACTTGGAGGAGGAAATCTACATGTCATAGCCAGAGCATTACATGGTAAAAGGTAAAGAAAATTTGGTTTGCAAACTTAAGAAGTCTTTTTATGGTTTGAAGCAATCCCCTAGGAGATGGTACTTGAAGTTTGATGCCTTTGTGTTGTTAATTGGATTTATGAGATCAAAGTCAGATCACTGTGTGTATTATAAATTTGATGGTGATCGTATTCTCATTGTTGCACTGTATGTTGATGATATGTTGCTCATTGGGAAGGGTAAGAATATGATTTTTGATTTTAAATCTCAGTTGTCAGCTCAGCTTGAAATGAAAGATTTAGGGGCAGCCAGGTACATTCTAGGAATGGAAATCAGAAGAGACAGAACCAATAGAAAACTTTGGTTAAGTCAGAGTAAGTATGTTAAGATCGTGTTGGATAGATTTAGTATGGGAGATTGTAGACCATTGTGTGTTCCCGTTTCCTTGGGGACAAAGTTGTCTATTGAGGATTGTCCAAAATCTCTTAGTGAGGTGGAGGACATGAGCAGAGTACCTTATGCTAGTGTTGTTGGTAGTTTGATGTATGCTATGGTCTGCACAAGACTAGACATTGCCCAAGCAGTGGGAGTCCTTAGTCGATTTATGGCTAATCCTGGACAGGTTCATTGGGATGTAGTTAAGCGAGTGTTCAGATATTTGAGGGGTACTTTTGAGTATTCCATTTGCTATCATGGTAATGTTTTAGGACCTCCGCATTCTGTTGATATTCATGGATTTGTGGATTCAGATTGGGTAGGTGACATTGACAGCAGGAGATCCACCAGTGCTTATGTTTTTACGCTATTTGGTGGTGCTATTAGTTGGATGAGTAAGTGACAACTTGTTGTTGCTTTGTCCATGATAGAAGTTGAGTATATGACAGGAACTCATGCTTGTAAGGAAGCCATTTGGCTTAAGAGATTGTGTTCAGATATTGGTGTTGATGCAAGTCAGATCACGATCAGTTGTGACAGTCAGAGTACAATTTGCCTTGCGAAGAATCCAACTTTCCATGCTAGAACAAAGCACATTGATGTTCAATTTCACTTCGTACGAGACATGGTTGAGGATGGAAAAGTAAATTTGGAGAAGGTAGATACTTTGAAGAATGTTGCAGATGCATTGATGAAACCAGTGGGCACAGAGAAGTTCAGATGGTGTTCGGAGTCTATGGGCCTCTTGGCCCATAGCAATTAAATCTTGTCTTTGCTTTTAGCCCTTGCAAGGTGTTCGACAAGTGGGAGAATGTTGGGAATTAAGGTGTCTCAATCTTTGCAAATTTCTAATGTTGTATTTATTTATCCCATGTTGAGTTGGCATAGTCAGCACCTTGTGTATATGTAGCAAGGTAAATTTTGGTGACTTTGGCAGCCGCGGTTTCCCCCTTGAATAATTAACGAGGGTTTGGGGGCAATGCCCCCAAGATAGGGTCAAGGGGCATAGCCCCTTGCGGGGTTGAGGGGTAGCGCCCTCGTGGGGGCTCGAGGGCAACGCCCCCAAAACCTCAAACGATTTTTAATTAATGACAAGTGTCGGTGAGTATCTTTACACGAGAGAAAGGCATCTTTGAGCAGTCAAGGGAAGTTATGACATGTAAGAGGAATATGATATTTTTAGTCAGTGTATGACAGATTCTATGACAGCTGTAAGGTGCGTAAGAGCATCTGTCATAACCTATCTTGGGACTAGGCACCCACTTCAGGATGGGATGTTGGATAAGTGTCCTTAGGCGTGGGTTTTGGGGCATGAGTCCAAGATGGATGCCCATCTCTAGAAGGTTCCATATGTTGGATCTAGGGCATACAACTGAGAGGGGGGGGGGTGAATCAGTTGTATAGAACTTCTTCTATTTCAAACACTTAATTCTCTGTTGTTAGTTAGCAGCATATCAAATAATCATTCATGGAAGCATAATACATAAACATAAGAGCAGATAAGCATCAACACATTGAACACCAAGATTTTGACGTGGAAAACCCGGTTAAGGGAAAAACCACGGGGTGATTAACCCAAGAATTATTCTCTGTTAGAAGAATAAAGAAAAATGAATGGCACATGCCAATAAGGGCTCACTGCCCGAGCACACTGCTCACAAAGAGGCCCACTGCCTACAAGGAGACACACTGTCTACAAAGTGATAAAAATCACAGTCTTGAACTGGAGAATGACATCTCTACCATGTCCGGATCAGTTCCAATTAAGCCCAACAATCTCTGCTCTGCCTTTCACACTTTTCTTCGCTATATCATGCTCATCTTCATACCACACCTTGAAATGAACTCACAAACCGTTATTTATACAAGACATCAACTTAGGAACAAACATCTAAGTCGGCAAACAACCATAGGAGTATCCGCAAGATGAATAACACATCCGGTCGGCCATCACAAGAACATTCGCAGGATGAACAACTCATCCGGTCGTCTAAACAGAGCAATAACTTCATCCGGAAGAATAACTTCAATTCCGGGCTCTACCATCAATGCGGACCAACAACACAACCTAAACATGATCCAAGAACCTTCACAAGCCTGTCTGAATGTCCGGATACATCCGCACTTCCTCTGCTTACTGGGATCTCTTGTCTTCCTCATCCGGAACTTCAAGAACACAGTCTGTCGCCACTGTCATAATGCAAGAGGTACTTCCGGACCTCCAAATCACACACAAATCAGGATGACACATCAAGAGGACATCTCAAACACTCCTTCCAATCCGCAGATTATGATAATACAATTCCGGACCTCACCGGACCTTTTTGTGATCCTCTGTCACCTCCGGATACTTGCCGGACCCGGTTCTATACCGGCAGCCATAACTCCTTCAGATCTTCATGCGGACCTCTGAAATCTTAACTGTAGCATCTCAAGACTCATATCTACTAACCCTTTAATCCGCATCCTCCGGTTCTCATCCTATACAGTAATTTTACCTTCTTCTCATCACTGTTCTTCACTGTTCCTGACTGAGGCTAATTTTCTCAATATCCTCAGCACAAGGCTCATCAAATCCTTCTTGTCAATGCAGTATGAGTATGTTGACATCAATGACAACACTGGCTCACCTCATACTTGCAACAATCTCCCCCTTTGTCATTGATGGCAACATATGATGTGAAAAACCATCAAGACAAGAACTTCTCTTTTCTATCACAGCTCCCCCTATCAACCACTTGTTTTTCACATGTCTTCTCTCCCCCTTTGACATCAATGGCAAAGGGCTCATACTTGCAATTCTCATGCATCAGAATCATACCAGCTGCTCCCCCTTAGTTGCAGCTCCCCATTAGTCCGGATCACAAGATATGACTGTGATAGCCACCGGACTGATGCACAACAGTGCATCTTAGTTCATTACCGGAGGGGCCATGACCCCTAACTTCTCCCGGAGATATTCAAAAGAGTCCTTGGGAAGAGGTTTTGTAAAGATATCTGCAATCTGATCCTTGGAGGGAACATACTCCAATCTGACTTCTTCCTTGTTTACTTGTTCTCTCAAAAAGTGAAATTTGATAGATATGTGCTTAGTCTTAGAATGCAATACCGGATTCTTGGAAATATTAATTGCACTTGAATTATCACAGAAAATTGTGATAGGCTCCTCATATTCAACTTTGATGTCTCTTAACATCTGCTTCATCCATAAGATTTGAGTGCAACTACCTGCTACTGCAATGTATTCTGCTTCAGTTGTAGACAGAGATATTGCATCTTGTTTCTTGCTTAGCCAAGAAACCAATCTCTTCCCCAAAAAGAATGCTCCACCACTAGTGCTCTTCCGGTCATCCACATCTCCTGCCCAATCTGCATCTGTGTAAGCATGAAGAGAGAAATCCGGATCTCTAGGATACCATAGACCATACTCAACTGTCCCTTTCAAGTATCTGAAAATTCTTTTGATTGCCATAACATGAGATTCTCTAGGATCAGCCTGGAATCTTGCCACAAGACCAACAGCTTGCATTATATCTGGTCTAGTTTGAGTGAGATACAACAATCCACCAATCATTGATCTATACTTTGTCTGATCTGCCTTTGGAGAATCATCATCTTTGCTTAACTTACATCCGGTTGCCATAGGAGTGTTCATAGGCTTTGAGTCTTCCATACCAAATTTCTTTAACAGTTCTTTCGCATATTTGGTCTGAGAAATGAAGATCCCTTCTTTTGTTTGAGTAATTTGCAGACCCAAGAAGAAATTCATTTCACCAAGCATAGACATTTCAAACTCACTTTTCATCTGATTTGCAAAAGTTTTACACATACTATCTCTTCCTCCAAAAATGATATCATCCACAAACACTTCAACAATCAGAATGTTCTCATGATCAATTTTGAAATATAAGTTGCTGTCAGCAGTACCTTTGTTGAATCCAATCTGCACAAGATGCTTATCCAACCTTTCATACCATGCTCTTGGGGCTTGCTTCAATCCATACAAAGCTTTCTTCAACTTGCAGACCATATCATTATTATCAGACAATTGAAATCCATCCGGTTGTTCAATGTAGACTTCTTCTTCCAGATCACCATTTAGGAAGGCAGACTTGACATCCATCTGATATACCTTGAAATCTTTGAAGGCAGCAAATGCAAGAAGTAATCTGACTGCTTCAATTCTTGCTACCGGAGCAAAAGTCTCTTCAAAGTCAATTCCTTCTATTTGAGAGTAGCCTTTGCAGACCAATCTAGCTTTGTTTCTGATTACTTCACCAGCTTCATTTAGTTTGTTCCGGAAGACCCACTTGGTTCCAATTACATTCCTGTCTCTAGGTCTGGGAACAAGATCCCAAGTATGATTTTTCTCAATTTGCATCAGTTCATCTTCCATTGCTTTGGTCCAGTTTTCATCATTGCAGGCTTCATTTATTGTTTTAGGTTCAATTTTTGAAATCAGACAACATTCATTCTGATCTTGAGCAATATTCCTTCTAGTTTGTACACCTTTGCTTCTGTCACCTATGATCTGATCTTCAGAGTGATTCAGTCTTACATACCTTGGAATTTTGGGAGTATTCAGCACTGCTGTTTCTTGATCAGCCTCATTCAAATCTAACTCTTCATCCTGATTTACCGGATCAGGCTGACTCTGTCTCACCGGAGAGGATTGAGGTCCTTGAACACTGTCTTGGTCATCTTCATCAAACTCATAAAATCTTGAAGGCTTCTCAATTCCTTCATCAACCTTTACATTGGTGCTTTCTATCATTTTCCTCAATCTCTTATTGTAACATCGGTATGCTTTGCTTTGAGTGGAGTAGCCCAAGAAAATTCCTTCATCACTTCTAGCATCAAACTTTCCTAGATCTTCATCTCTTTTAATATAACACTTGCTACCAAATACTCTGAAATATTTCACAGTAGGAGTGATGCCAAACCAGAGTTCATAGGGGGTCTTACCGGTGTTGTTTCTGATTTGAACTCGATTGAGAGTGTAGACTGCAGTGCTGATAGCTTCTTTCCAAAACATTTGAGGAACATTTGCTTCCAACATCATTGTCCTAGCAGCTTCCTGGATGGTCCGGTTCCTTCTCTCAACTACTCCATTCTGCTGTGGAGTCTTAGGAGCAGACAACTGTCTCCTTATACCCTGTTTCTCACAAAAGTCAATGAATTCACCAGATGTAAATTCACCACCTCTATCAGACCTTAGACACTTTAGTTTCAATCCGGTTTGATTCTCCACCATAGCTTTGAAGATTTTGAACTTCTCAAAAGCTTCTGATTTTTCTTTTAGAAAGGTAACCCACATCATCCGGGAATGATCATCAATTAACAACATGAAATATCTATCACCTTGCAGACTCTTGATTCTTGTTGGACCACATAGATCAGTATGTACTAATTCCAATAATCCGGTAGAAGACTGATCTTTGCTTTTAAAAGAGACTCTGCTTTGTTTGCCTAACTGACATTCTTTACACACACTATTTGTAGGTTTTATCAACTTTGGAAGATCTCTCACAGCCTGAGTATTGCTTATCTTGATGATGTTATCAAAATTTACATGACACATTCTTCTATGCCATAACCAACTCTGATCAATTTGAACAAACAAACAACTTTTATTTGAACCAACCAGATGAAAGATGTTACCTCTTGTCTGAGTACCGGATGCAATTTCAGTTCCGGAGCTTGTAAAGATTCTGCATTTTCCATTCTTGAACCGGAGATCATAGCCTTTGTCCACTAACTGACCAACACTGAGAAGATTGTGCTTCAATCCTTCAACATACAGTACATTACCTATTTTGCTCTTACCATCAAAGGAAATAGTTCCCCTACCTCTGATTCTACCAGCAGAATTGTCACCAAACTTTACCATTCCTCCTTCATATCTTTCCAAGTCTAAGAACTTATTCTTGTCACCAGTCATATGGTGAGAACATCCACTGTCAATAACCCAATCATCCTTTTCTTCCACTTGAGCAGCCAAGGCTTTTTCAACAACTTTGTGATTGACAGATTCAGAGAGCAAGGAATCTTCTTCCTTGATGGCTATAAACACCCACTCATTTCCGGATTTGCTTCCTGGATCTGATTCATCATCTGTTACTCCTTCATTGTCATCTTCTTCATGAACATAATAGCAATTCTTTTGAAACCTTTGTCTGTGAGTATTAGATCTTGCAGATCTCTCCGGACATCTTGAGGCAAAATGACCAATCTTATTGCAGTTAAAACACTTAAAGGGTAGTTTTCCTTCATACTTACCGGATCCTCTTGGCAGTCTCTTTGCAATGAGGGCTTCAAGTTGAGCTGTTTCTGCTTCTTCTTCTTCCATGTCTCTTCTTGCTTGATCATACCATGACATTTTCCTTGATGAGTTTTCACCCGGATCAAATCTCTGTTTGCCTTTCACATAGGCACTGGCTTTGAAAGCAGATTCAGTCTTGGGAGGATCATCTCCAAACTCGGTCATTTCAAATGCAGCTAGTTTGCTAGCCAGTTGTTCTCTTGTGACAGTTGTGTGGGCTCTGAATTCATCAATGGCAGCAACTTTGATTTTGTAGGCAGCAGGAAGGGATCTTAGGATTTTGCAGACAATCTCATTTTCATCTAAAGTTCCACCAGCATTTCTGATTCCACATACCAGCTCATTTACTCTTGGCATAAAGGTAGTAATGTTTTCATCATCTCTCATTTTCAATCTTTCAAATTTCCCTTTCAGACTTTGCAACCTTGCACTTTTGACAAACTCATCTCCTTCATACAGAAGTTCCAGTTTAGTTAGGATCTCATATACAGTTGGTAGGTCAATGACATTCGAGAGATCTGAGTCATTCAATGCGCTTAGAAGAGCTTCCTTGGTCCGCAGATTGTTTTCAGCTTCTGTGGTTTCATCTGGAGTTGTCGGACCACCTTGTGGGGGTATATATGGTTTGGAAATCATAGCCAAGTATGCTTTTCCCATACATTCCAAATGACACTTCATGTGACCTTTCCAGAGAGTGAAGTTGGTTCCATCGAACTTCGGACTATCCTTCTTGTATGACGACATCCTGGATCTCCTCAAGCGGTTAAGCTCTTGTCAGAGGAACTTAGCTCTGATACCAATTGTTGGATCTAGGGCATACAACTGAGAGGGGGGGGGGTGAATCAGTTGTATAGAACTTCTTCTATTTCAAACACTTAATTCTCTATTGTTAGTTAGCAGCATATCAAATAATCATTCATGGAAGCATAATACATAAACATAAGAGCAGATAAGCATCAACACATTGAACACCAAGATTTTGACGTGGAAAACCCGGTTAAGGAAAAAACCACGGGGTGATTAACCCAAGAATTATTCTCTGTTAGAAGAATAAAGAAAAATGAATGGCACATGCCAATAAGGGCTCACTGCCCGAGCACACTGCTCACAAAGAGGCCCACTGCCTACAAGGAGACACACTGTCTACAAAGTGATAAAAATCACAGTCTTGAACTGGAGAATGACATCTCTACCATGTCCGAATCAGTTCCAATTAAGCCCAACAATCTCTGCTCTGCCTTTCGCACTTTTCTTCGCTATATCATGCTCATCTTCATACCACACCTTGAAATGAACTCACAAACCGTTATTTATACAAGACATCAACTTAGGAACAAACATCTAAGTCGGCAAACAACCATAGGAGTATCCGCAAGATGAATAACACATCCGGCCGGCCATCACAAGAACATTCGCAGGATGAACAACTCATCCGGTCGTCTAAACAGAGCAATAACTTCATCCGGAAGAATAACTTCAATTCCGGGCTCTACCATCAATGCGGACCAACAACACAACCTAAACATGATCCAAGAACCTTCACAAGCCTGTCTGAATGTCCGGATACATCCGCACTTCCTCTGCTTACTGGGATCTCTTGTCTTCCTCATCCGGAACTTCAAGAACACAGTCTGTCGCCACTGTCATAATGCAAGAGGTACTTCCGGACCTCCAAATCACACACAAATCAGGATGACACATCAAGAGGACATCTCAAACACTCCTTCCAATCCGCAGATTATGATAATACAATTCCGGACCTCACCGGACCTTTTTGTGATCCTCTGTCACCTCCGGATACTTGCCGGACCCGGTTCTATACCGGCAGCCATAACTCCTTCAGATCTTCATGCGGACCTCTGAAATCTTAACTGTAGCATCTCAAGACTCATATCTACTAACCCTTTAATCCGCATCCTCCGGTTCTCATCCTATACAGTAATTTTACCTTCTTCTCATCACTGTTCTTCACTGTTCCTGACTGAGGCTAATTTTCTCAATATCCTCAGCACAAGGCTCATCAAATCCTTCTTGTCAATGCAGTATGAGTATGTTGACATCAATGACAACACTGGCTCACCTCATACTTGCAACACCATATTTGCCTTGTAAACTCTATATAAATAGGTGCTTGGATGGGAGATAGACAACTTTGGTACAAGTACTGTTATGCTGCCGGAATATCTCCAGATTTGACATTCGAAGACTCCTGAAAGAGCATTGGCTCTGAAACTGTATTGTAATATGTTATTGTTTACTGTAATACATTTGAGCTATGTTTTGGAGTGTGGGGTTTTTCACTCGTAAGGGTTTTCCCCACGTATATCTTGTCTCTCTCTCTTCTATCTTCTTTCTGGTTCTTGTATTTTGCTACAATATCTCATGTTAATGGTTTAACATTGCTGTAATAGTTAGGATAAAGTTGGATTTGCATAACCCTCTCCTCATTAGATTAGTGTAGGAAGCATTTTCCGCACACCTAGCTTCCTTTCAAATTTCATGGTTGTTGCAGGATCTGAAGTTACAACAGACACACTCTCCATCAGTTACTTCTTATCCTTTTTCTACAATTCTGATTTCTTTTTAAACTCTTGAATGTAATCAAAACCCAAGGACACAGGAATAAGGGAATGCTTGAATGGTGAAGGAATAAGAGTACTTGCAATTTCTGTTATAGCCACACTAACTGGGGGAGTGCCTAGAAATAATTCCTTTGTAGTGGAACTGGTAGTTGGACTTGGACCTGCCATAATCCTTTGTCTCTTCTGCGTCCCTTGATCATTGAGTGTTTGTGTGGCATCTTGTATTGGTGTCCTCTTGTGTGTAACTTGTTGTTGGACCTGTTGTTGTAGCACATGTTGACTAAGTTCTCCACCAGTGGCAGTGCCAGTCGCACTAGGCTCTGCACCATAGGCATGTCCAAGTTGTGATTGCATCTGACCATGAGGATTAGGATTTGAATCTGTAACAAAATCAATTCTTTCAGTTCTACTTGTCTGACCTTGGTGTATTTTATTAGCTGATCAAGCTCCAAGGCCTCGTTTATCAAAAGGCTTTCTGGCAGTGGTGACTACATCTATTGGTTTCCAAATGCCTTGTCCTTGGGACCCCAAACCACCACCTTGATAACCCAACTTTTCTGCTATGACTACTCCTAAAGTATATGATTTTTTTGTGTTCTGACTTAAACCAGGTTGTTATATTCTTTGTTCATCCCTATCATCATTAGGTTCATCATCTCTCACTTTTAGTTTCTTCATCTTCACATTCATTGGGATGCTCTATATTCCACAATTTGCTAAACTCTTAATCTTCATCGATTTCTCCATAGTCTGCATCAGTTCTTGGTTCACCTAGATCCTTCCTCATAGACCAAAATGCAGCAATTTTTGATCGTGTCCAATATTTTTTTGTAACATAATCATCTAGATAATCTGGCATTTTTTCTCTAATAGATGGTTTATCACTTTTTCTATAAAAATTGTTGTACCTCCTGATTTCATTCTCTATTGGTACTCCTGTAATTTGGACCTAGTGCAATGCCATAATTTCTGCTGACAACTATTCATACCTTTCTCAGTAGCAATTTTCTCTATTACAATTTTGACCTCATCCTAGGAATCCTTGTTTCTCAAGTTTTCAAGCAAGGGTTTACTTTGATGTTGAATTCTACTTGCATCATTCCTATTGGGCACAATCATTATTTTAATGATGTCACATGGATCATACTGCTAGTGATAGACAACATCAAAATAAAAAAATTTCAAAAGATCTTGTGCCACCTTAAATGCTTTTCTCTCGAATGTGAACCCTCCACATGAAAAAGGTAAAGAAGGAAATAAGGTCTTCTTTTGCTGACTGACAAAGTGTAGTTCATCAGTACTCTACATCTGCCTTACATATTCCAATGCAAAAACCCTTTTTGTCACATGTATTGGAAGTTTGTATGGTTCTACTTCTGATCCATAAAATCTTAGCACAATATATTCTTCCAATAAGTACCAATCAACCAATTGTATTTCTTTTCCTAGTTGAATGAAATCTCTACATTGTATAGGCAATCTAGGCATTAGACTATTTGTAATTGCTTGATGCAATGGAGCCAAAAAGTAGTCTACAAAATGATTGTAGTTCCTTCGAGAATCATGCATCCTTATCTTAGTGGTCCAATCATATATTGGAGCCATTTTATTTTCCTCAGCATTGCTATAGGGCTAAATCTGAAGCTTGTTGTTCTGAAACATTCCACTAAATTTGAATAGAAAAAATAGCACAAGTATGTTGTGAACCTAAATGTCTTGGTGGAACCTCCTTTAATCATTTAAAATTGTTTATGCATGGATTCTACAATGTGCTCAATAAATTTATATTTGACATGTACACCATTACCATAATGGATATTATATACCATTTCAAGGAGGCTTGCATCCACTTCCCAATTGCTATCCAGTCCAAGGAAAAATGCTAGCGTGGAAATAGTATCATGAGCCCATGATTTAAAAATTTCCGAAGGATAAGGAGGCTTACGGTTATCTTTCAAGACATTTTTTTTCTTCAACTATTTTATTTAGGAAAGAATTTTTGCTCCTTTCATCTGTTGCTTCATAATCACTAGCAATCTTTTCTAGGTCAATATGGACGTCTCCAAATTCTTGGGTTGTAAACCCCAACACTTTTCCAAATTCTTCTGCATTAATGGATAAAATTTCTTCTTTCGCATCCTTATTTACAATTGCTCTTTTGTTACCATCATAATTGTGGGTAGAGACCATGATAAATTCTGGGCAAGGGAAAACCTCACGTAACATCATGTGCCCTAATCTAGTTACCCATGGTACATTGATACTATCAACATTCTTTTTCTTGGCAGCCTTATTCTCACATGAAAATCTGAGTTTTGAGGTAAATCTACCATACATGTTAGGATCATAAATATCATGGTATTCATCAGTCAAACCTGAGGTTTTAAGCAATTTAGAATAATCTATTTTTTTATCTGTACTTGCTCTACCTTTCCCAAAAACTTTGTTTGGTCTGCTAGTGGTGGTAGACATGCTTATACAGTGTGAAATTTTTCTTAAGTCTCTCAACCCTAAATGCAAAGTTTGACAAAATAAGATTTTAAGAAAAAAGTTTGACAAAATAAGATTTTAAGAAATGATGAAACGTAACCTAGGGTTTCTATGTTTTGTCTTACCGACTTTGTTGGAAATGGCACTACAATGAGCAATCTGAAATCTCCCTAGAGCACTGCAATGGGCAATATGAAATCTCCCCAACGCCCCATGTGCTGATCCTCTCGGCTCTCACTTAAAAATAAAATCACTTAGCAATAAAAAGTAGAAACTAGAAAGTTTGATTTTTTTTATGAAGTGACTTTTTTAGCAAATGAAACGTCAAGTCAAGTTTCAGCGTGTCGCTATTAGTACATGTCTGATAGCTGTCCTACATTGACAGCTCACAACAATCTCTAAACTGTTGATCTTTGTAAATCTAAGGGTTTAGGGTGATTCTAGAGATTTAAGTTTGCAAGCCTAGCATTATGTGCATTTCATTCCGGAATGCAACTAGAACCATTCGTCAAATGTTCATCAAACGATGAGTATTTTATGATATAAACAATAAACATAATTTGCATTTCTTCATTCATTTAATGTTCCAGAATCCTAAATAACCCTAAGCTATTTAGATTTAGAAGAAAAACACACACAAGTTGGAGACAGATAACCATATACATGCAACAAGTATTACTCATTTAAAAACAACATGAAACTGCTAAATTTATGCCACGTAGCAAGACTGTATCTTATTATTCCATCAAAATTTGCCAAGTATAAAAAAACCAACCCTATGAAATGACTCAATGAGAAAGATAATTCCTTTATAGATCAGGAACGTGCTATCAACATTGAATACATTGCACTTCAAATTGTTACAGATACAGAGAACAAAAGCTTGTCAATCCTCAGTTCCATATTTGTCATTCCACTCATCGTATGTCTCCTCTGTCGGCCAAGGAAATGAAAGTATTTATTCAATCTGGCCATTATGACTGACATACTTGGCATCCAACATAATTTTTACGTGGTTCTAGAATGTGGAAAGATTCCTTTCAAGAGTGTACATATTGTCCAACGTTAAGCTCAGTACTTGCATACTCATAGTTGGATCACTCGCAATTACATCACAACAAGTGGGAATTAATCGATAAAACTTTGTTGGCAAGAGACACTATATGGCTTCATGAGTGTTGTCATTGATGGCAACAAAGTTCATCCCACCCATCCGTAGAACATGGTGTACCTATATCGGAAGTCAGATTTAAGAAGTGTTGTGGTCCGGTAAGCAAGAACAGAGCATGTAGCAGGGTCTGACAGTCAGGTCCGGATCTCTCAAAGGAAGTATCTTAGTAAAATGTGAATTTGGGGAAGTCAATAGGAGTACCTTGGCTGATAGATTCTAGGGATTGAGCCTTCGGTGATGGAAGAGTGAAGAGACATGAGCACTTGAGTGTCGGGTTTCTGATTGGCAGAGTAAACAGAGGAAGAACTAACCGGTAGAGCATCAGATCTAAATCCAGATGAGATATTGATGGTGATCAAGCTTCTTGAGGTATCATTCATGACTATCCAACATGATTGATGACTTCTATAAGCATCTCTTTGATATGCATTACTTGGTAGGCAAAGATTCACCCAATAGATCAGAGTTTGGGAAAATATTAAGCATTTCGAATGCCGACTAGAAAGTGGATGAAATCCTTGGTGTGGATATATATACCAGATGGATTTAGATATGAATGTGAGGATTGTGAGGTGTGAAGAAAAGAAGAAGATCAGTGTGAAGGCAGTAAGACAGGTTCGGAATGTAATAGGACAACAACACCTAAGGAGAGTAAGAATGAAGTGCAGCAGATCAGTATATTGGGCTTAATCAGAACTGAACCTTTTCATATGTGGATGCTTCTCATCAGTTCAAGTATCTAGTTTTCTTGTATTAACTATTGTAGGTAGTGAGCCTCTTGTGAGCAGTGTGCTCGGGCAGTGAGCCCTAATTGGCAAGTGCCATTTTGTACTATCTTATTCTTCTAATAGAGAATACAATCTTGGGTTAATCACCCCGTGGTTTTTCCCCTAACAGGGTTTTCCATGTCAAAATCATTGTGTCATGTGTATTGATCTTATTTCCATTTCATGGTTATGTTTGCTTATTTAATTTAATGCTTTACTAATCGATAAGGAAGTTCAGAAAGCTAAAATAATTAAGATAATTGATTCACCCCCCTCTCAGTTATCAACAATTGGTATCAGAGCCAAGTTCCTCCAAACAGAGCGTAACAGCTTGAGGAAGATCTAGGAACTCAAATGGATGTGTATGGTATGAGGGAACAACTTCAGTCTGCCCTAGATGATCTTGAGCAATCAAACTCTAAAGTCAATGAATTGAAGGAAAGACTCAAACAGGGTGATGATTTCATAAATGAACTAAAAGGGAAACTGAGTATCTCTATGAAAAAGAGAAAAGATCTACTTCAGTAATTGGCAAAACAAAGTGAAGACAATGGTACAAATGAAGATTTGAAGGAGAAAACCAAGTTATGTGAAACATTATCAAAAGAAGTCATTATGGTAAGACATGAAATGGAATCAGGAGTTATGAAATTCACCCAAGAAATTGAAGAAAAAAAGAAAAACTAAAGATGATCTAAGACAATCTCTCAAGGAGAAATCATAAGACTACCACAAAATGGATAGAATAATCAGGCATCTAGAATCTGATCTTGAAGAAGCTAGAGATAATGAAGAACAACTTGAGAATTAGATTGACACTCTTAAAAGGGATCTTCAATCAAAAAATGAGTACAAAGAGAAATTCAAGATAAGCTCTGCTCAACTTGAAGTTCTTCTTCAAAGCCAAAAGAGGGTGGATGACAAGCAAGGCTTGGGGTATGAAAAAGGAGAAAGCTCTGGATCCAGTCAAAAGAACTCAAGATCAGAACATCCAAGAAACAGGCCTAGAAGACCTCCGGTAAGAGAACCAAATGCTCAAAGATATCCATCTTTCAATGGATAGAACCACAACTACAACAACTTTGGTCACAAAGCAAATCAATGTAGAAAACAAATGAATTAGACAAATACATCCTTCTCCGGACATTGCTTCAATTGCAAAAGGTATGGTCACAAAATTCCATGAGTGTAGAAACATACAAATAAATAATTCATTCAATGGTAGATGCTTTGCATGCAATAGAATGGGACATATGGCTAATCAGTGTAGATCAAGAGGATATCAGTCAAATATGCAAAGAAATATTGTCTGCTACAGTTGCAATAGATCTGGTCATACTGCCAAATTTTGTAGAAGTAAGAATCAAGACAAAAGGTGTTTGGAACAGTATAATCATAGCCAAGACAAAGGAAAGAGAAAAGTAAACGTGAATGAAATTCAAAGGGAGATGAATAAGATCTGGGTGAAGAGAAGCATAGAGAATGTTGGGGATGGATCCGCACCAGAATCTGGTGCTGATAATCCTTCTGAAAATTGAGTAGATGAGCTCTAACTCAGGGGGAGTCACTAAGAAAAACAAATCCCCAGCTAGTCAATTGATGCCTGAAATTGGCACATGGAAAGTTGCGGATTAAAGGTTTCTTAGAGAAATATCTAAAGAAAGCTTGGTAAAGATATGGAACATCCGTAGGAAGATTTGAAGAGTCTAATCTTCCAAGATTGATCCGGTTTAACAGTCATTCGGTGAAATAGGATTATCACAGCCAAATCTAGTATGATTCAAATTTGAGGCATCTTGTTCTATGGATAGATCAAGTGTTTGGGGAAAGTAAGATAATTTGTTATTAATCACCAAGGATAACTTTAAGTATATCTCAGTGATCCAGAAATAGATCTTTCTCAAAATAAGAAGAACCAGGCAACCGGAATGACTTGAGTTGCACATTATTACAATATGAAATTAGGGTTTTCCTAGAAATAAAAGGGTTCATTCGCTCGTCATTCACACATTTGCATTCAAGAAGAAAAGAAAAGGAGCTCCGCAACAAATTGTTTCAAATTTCTCAAAGACCAACCATTGAAGTCGATTCATCCAGCAAATCAATCTGACTTACTCCACGAACCCTAAAAGTGCAAAAGGTATTTTCTGTTATTGAATATTTCTCTGTAAAATCTTTTGAAGATGACTACACCGAATGTTGTAAAGATCACTGATAGGCCACATCCTAAATTCAAGAAACATCCATATAAATCCCTAGAAGTTGATCCCCTAGGTGCCTCTTCAAGCATTCTGCATGGGGTTCTGCATGTAGAAGATGTTAGGGCATATATTCATGTGAATATTGAAGATTTTGGGGAATCTAAATTGGTTGATATCTATCACAAGCATTTGATAGATGACTCATTTGAACTCAAAACTTAGTATAAAGCCATCCTGGACAAGCATTTTGCACAATGCATTCATTTCCCCTATTTTGCAGAAGAAGAATGGGTCTGATATATTTTGATCAGAGTGCATGATAACTTCATGTGGTTGAATGGACCATTTAAGATAACCAAGGATGCCATTAGGGCAGTAACCGGATTGCACTCATCCGGTGGGATTCCTATTCTCAAATCCATCAAGAATCCAACTGTGAGTGAGGCTACTGGATCAAAATTTGACAAACGAGCAATGATAATAGAAGACATCACTGATCCGGATGTCAAGTTTACCTCCATGATCATCGGTTATAAGATATATCACTCTAGTAGGGAAAATTTAGTACCCAGAATTGCAATTTACACTGCTTATGAAATGTTGATAAAAAATGCAGATTATGATCTTTGTGAACTCCTTTTGAACCAACTAATGGAAAACCTACAAAAGATCAAGAAGGACAAGAAGAACTCCTTCAAGTATGGTGGGCTGTTACTATGCTTGTTCTTCTACTTCATGAATGAGCTTCCTAGATCCAGTGGTTTGGTATGGCAGAATGATAGACCAGTAGCCATCCAAATCATAGATTATATACATGGGCTTGGTGATGCCAAGGCACAGAATATAGCACTCTAGGGCTACTTCAATAATTTTTAGAGCATGATGCAAGCAAGAGAGAGAATCACCCAATCCTTAGTTGAAAAGTATAAAGATACAATATGCTTTATGGTAGAAACTGATCGATGTCTAATGGAGGCAGTAGAGCCAAGAATAGTCTAGATCATGCCAATGGGGTATGAAGTAGATGAGAAAATTGTTGAACTACATATTCAACACATGCTTAGTCAACCCAAGGATCCTAAAGCAAAAAGGTTTGGAACCTTTGAAGAATTAAGTGTGAAGATCCATGTGGAGCTAAGACAACTGGAAATAAAAAGAAAAGTGAGGAGGGAAGTAGAAGAGTTTGACAAGAGGCATGGAATCTCAAAAGAGGCACTAGATGCAAATAGAGAAAAGATAGAAAGGGCAGAAAAGGAAAAGGCAGAAAAAGAAAGTACTCCGGTGCAAGCCCCTTCCTAGACTAGATCAACCAAAAGCTCTGCACCTACCACTTCCAAAGGGTCAAAAGGCTTCAAAACTAGAAGCTCAGACATCTGGAAAAGGAGAAAAGAGAACCAAGAAAAAGACAACAAGGTCTTACACAAGCTAAAAGGATGAAGAAGGGATAGAATCAGATGAGGATGTAAAGAAAATGAAGAAGAAAAGGAAAACATCCGATGAACCCTCTACTGAAGAAGTAATATAAGAATTTGTTGAGAAGCCTACTCTGTGCATTGATGACATCATAAAATCAGTTACTATGGATGGGAACCTTCAACCAATGGCTGATTCCTATGATGATTACAATGAAGCTGACCAAAAGATCTTGCAAGAAGCCACAATAAGGTATTTGAATATCTACAACAAGGCTTTTATTGAAATCATATCTCTCATTCCCAAAATATTAGAGAAGGAATTAGAAATAAGAAAGAATAATGCTATGGCAAAGGATCTTGAGATCTGTGAACAGATATCTATTTAGCTATATCCTTCAATCACTCCTAAGTAGAAGACTATGATCTTTAAAGATTGTAAGGATGAGTTCTGGAGAAAAGCCCGAATGAATCAACTCATGCTCGGAGAAACTGACAAAGTAGAAAAAGAGACAAAAGAGATCCTCTAGAATGCATACAAAAGATTCAACATTCCTATTATAGAGGACTTAGGTGATGATCCCTCGGCTATAGATGTTGAAAAAGGATCTACTGAGACAATGGCAGAAGAGGTAAAGGAGATAGGTGAAGAAAAAGGTAAGGACTTAGATTCCTTTGCTCCAGAAGAGGAGGTCCATGAACAAGCAAACATCTCTCCTCCAGTTTCCCCTGCAGACTCTGGATCTAAAGAAAAAGAAAGAGTAGAAGAAAAGATTAGTCAAGAAGTAGAGGAGAAGGAAAAATAAGATGACAGTAGTAAGGCTACAGAAGAAGAGAAAACTCCAATAGAGAAGGCCACAGATGATAGTGGTAAAGGTGCAGAAGGGGAGAAAATTTTGTCTCCGGCAAGAGACATAGCAGAAGCAGTCAAAGAGTTCTTGACCAAAGAGATGATGGAATTTGATGAACCAGAATTGCTTCAAGGTCCATTCAATTTTGATTCCCTCTCTCCGGTTCAAACCATGAAACTAGCTTCCTTCACTCAAGCAAAGGCAAAAGAAAAAATGCTGAAGTCTCACATGGAAGACTGTGAGCTCATAGAAACTGCATCCGGTATATTGGAAAAGATCATGCCATCCTTCCAAAAGGATCCTACAGCCTCCATAGCTGGTAATCTCAAGTCTCTTCTAAATTCTGTTAATACTCTTTTTGATTCTTTAGAGAAAGCAGCAAAAGAGAAAGTCAGGAAATAATTTTTGGATAAGAGATTCTTTGAAGTATAGGGTCTAATCTCAAATGATAGGAGAGTTATGGATATTGGGATAAAGAGTTTAGAAAATGCTCTCAAAGATGGCAGAAATATTTATAAATTTTGTTTATCCTGGCCCAAAGTAACCAAAGATGTTGATAAGAAAGTAAAAGAGCAAGAAGATAAACTACTAAGTTTATCTCAAAGTTTTGATCCTCTCTCATCTCCCGTAATAAATCAAGAATGTCAGACTATTGCAGTCTTGAATGAAATTAAGAAGCTTGAGAAGGAGAAGAAAAATAGAATAAGTAGGTTGAGTGAAGTAAGAGGGATCATTATCCCTAAGTTAGAGGCCATGCATGAGGCTCTAAGTGATGCTCAGACTTCAGCCTGGACTAGTGATCCGACAGATCTAAAAAGGGCAGAAGCTTTTGTATTCTTGTTGAGTGGTCACATTTCAATTTTGGACAGGATGAAGCAAATTTGGGCGACAGAAGTGGTACAGCTAAAGACCATTTTTGCAGATATATTTTAGTATATGTAGGTAAAACATGTATATATGTTTTATGCGGCTAAGTATAGATTGTTTTTTTTTTTTGGAAAATTTTGGTGTGCGGATCCCACCCTTTGCCATTGATGTCAAAGGGGGAGTGAGTAGTACTGAAAAATGAGGAATCCAGCTAAGGGGGAGCTCCAGAAAATGTACATAAGAACAAAGCATCAGCCAAGGGGGAGTATAGTGTGACACTTAGTCATTTTTCACTAAGTGTTGCCATCAATGCCAAAGCGGTAGATTGTTGGCAAGAGACACTATATGGCTTCATGAGTGTTGTCATTGATGGCAACAAAGTTCATCCCACCCATCCGCAGAACATGGTGTGCCTATACCGAAAGTTAGATTGAAGAAGTGTTGTGGTCCGATAAGCAAGAACAGAGCATGTAACAGGGTCTGACAGTCAGGTCTGAATCTCTCAAAGGAAGTATCTTAATAAAATGTGGATTTGGGGAAGTCAATAGGAGTACCTTGACTAATAGATTCTAGGGATTGAGCCTCCGGTGATGGAAGAGTGAAGAGACATGAGCACTTGAGTGTTGGGTTTCTGATTGGCAGAGTAGACAGAGGAATAACTAACTGGTAGAGCATCAAACCTAAATCCGGATGAGATATTGATGGCGATCAAGCTTCCTGAGGTATCATTCATGACTAGTTGACATGATTGATGACTTCTATAAGCATCTCTTTGATCCGCATTACTAGTTAGGCAAAGATTCAGCCGACAGATCAGAGTTTAGGAAAATATTAAGCATTCTGGATGCCGACTAGAAAGTGGATGAAATCCTTGGTGTGGATATATATACCAGATGGATTTAGATATGTATGTGAGGATTGTGAGGTGCAAAGAAAAGTAGAAGATCAGTGTGAAGGCAGTAAGATAGGTTCAAAATGTAATAGGATAGTAGCACCTAAGGAGAGTAAGAATGAAGTGCAGCAGATCAGTATATTGGGCTTAACCAGAACTGAACATCTGCATATGTGGATGCTTCTCATCAATTCAAGTATCTAGTTTTCTTGTATTAACTATTGTAGGCAGTGAGCCTCTTGTGAGCAGTGTGCTCAGGTAGTGAGCCCTAATTGGCAAGTGCCATTTTGTACTATCTTATTCTTCTAACAGAGAATACAATCTTGGGTTAATCACCCCGTGGTTTTTCCCCTAACAGGATTTTCCACGTCAAAATCATTGTGTCATGTGTATTGATGTTATTTCTATTTCATGGTTATGTTTGCTTATTTAATTTAATGCTACACTAATTGATAAGGAAGTTCAGAAAGCTAAAATAATTAAGATAACTGATTCACCCCCCTCTCAGTTATCAACAAAATTGTCTACAATCTCATTTCTCCACTTGTCCAAGTTTTTTGTTTTGCCATCACCATCCAAGATGGGAGGTGACCACTTAGTGTCCAACCCTTCAGAACCCTGCAACCTATCTTTCACAATTGAATCAAATTTCAACTGGAAACTGGCCACATCTTGAAAACACTTCAACATGTTAAGCACCTTATGTATGTCAGGAGGTGCATTGGAATCATATTTGGCACACCTCAGAAATTCTTTGACTTTTTCAGTTCTATTTAACCATTTTTTTTAAAGCTCAATAGTCTTTGTTTATCAAACTCATGCTTTTCATAGGCTTGTCTCAACTATGATTAGGATTTCCAACTCTCATCAACTCTGGTCAAAATGTTTGTCACCTTGTTCTTGATCAAGTTGGTGACCATCTCTTTAACCTTGTTATCCTTTTCCTCCTTCAATCTCCTATTATCCTCCTTCAACTCTCTAATATCTACAAGGAGAGGCTCTGTATCCACTGGAATAGATTCTGCAGTTGGGATCACTAGAGGAGGGGCTGAAGTACTAGCTACCAATGACAACTGCTGCTTCAACATGTTTATCTTTGCAACTGCCTGAGAATAATCAAGTTGCAACTTATTGTAATCCTTTTGCAATTTGTTAGCAGTTGCTTCTACAAATTGTGCAGTCTGTACATTTAGGCTTGCAACCTAAGGAGCAGGAGTATCAGATACTCTTTTTATTATTACTTCCCCTATTAGCTCTCCTAATTGAACCCTAGGATTTTTGTTGTTTGGGGCTAGAGCCCATATTGCCAATGTTTAGAATTTAGGGTTGAAGGCTACACCAGAGAGGGCCTTTTCAATCTCTTCCCTTGTCACATCTGAATCATCTCTGGTGATTGTATCAAATGCAATGACATCTGATAGAGTCCAGTGATGTAGAAGTAGAATATTACTTTTTGCCACCAGTGCTATCCCTTCCTTTGGAGTCATTTTACTTATAGACTGTTGTACTTCTTTTAGGACCCTCTGAGTAATAACATCATACTCCTTTGGGTCTACTCCAGCCTTGGCATCTTTAATTTTATTTTGAAATTCCTCACTCCTCACTTTCAAAACATAGCTCCTAAATTCAGGAGTGTTGACAAATTCATCATCCTCCATAAACTTGTCACAGTCCATCACCCTAACATCTTCAATATCAAAAGTAGGGTTTCTCATTACTCTCACTAACCTATTCTCTAGGGATGAATAAGGTCTCAGTCTATCGGGTGAACGAGGGCTAGTTTCTTGTGCATGTTTCTCCTCCCCCTCTAGGTCAACTACCTGTATCTGCTTTGGGTTCTCCAAATCAATAATCTTGGCCCTTTTGGTAGGGGAGGGGCCAACTGATTCCCTCTTTACATCATAATCTCCACTTGAGCTGCCAGGCTCATAAGCATATCTCTATTCTCCTGTAGGGGTAGAGGCAATCAACTGTTTTGCATTATCCAACATTTTCTCAATTCTCTTGATTGGGTCTTGCACTTCTGCAAATACACCCAGATATGCAAGATTCATGTTTTTCTTCATATTCTCACTAGCCATGATAGTAGCCCACTTGATCCTCAAGTGGTGGACTTCATTCATAGTAAAATAATTCCTGGCAATGTCCTCATCGTAATCCACCTAATGAAAGTACTTGACCCTTCCCTTGTAGTTGTTGACTCTGACTTTGGTTTTGTTGATGAATCCCTCAAGGTCAAAAGACCTTTGTTGTTCCAAATACATTCCAAAACATTGCATAACTAAATAAATTTGGTCCAACCTACTCTTATTAGGGATCAAAAAATCACAAAATCTAATGGAGGAAGGGAAGAATGAGCCTTTCTTGCGGTTCCTAAAGTGCTTTTTGTCAGAATCATTTAACTACCTTATAACTTCTAAAAATGCCACCCTCTTTGGCATATATTTGGGTAGTATGTGAGGTGTAGTCTGGCATCCATAGACCCTTATGCAAGTAGTACGCTTATGATAGAACCAATCACCCCAATTGTGATCAATTCCAAGGTGGGGAGTCCTGTCCAAAGGTTGTAAGAAATCCATTAAATCAGGATGCAACCTTTCACCCTCTGGATCCAAAAATCCAAGGATTCTCCTCAAAAAATATTCTTCAAAGATGACATAATTTGCTATGACACAGTGCATATCCAACATACATGTCCATACTTGCACTAGCAGCTTGTTCCCTTGAGCATCTGAATCCTTGACATGCAAATTGGGGTGCCACATACCTGATAAAGCAAATAAGTACATATGGCACAACAAGGAGTACCATATGAATTCAACTTGGACATCTGGTTTAGACAAATTATTTTTGATCTTTGTCATCTGATCATGCATATGGTCAGCTATGAAAGTGGCATAATCATATGGTTCCTTGACATCTGGTTTTTGAATAGCAACAACCATCATCAACAAAGAAATATATATTCTTTCTAAAGCATCTCTGCCTAATACTTGACATAGACTGTGATAGGTTCTGACAAATTATTCATTAAACATACTGCAATGAAAAGGCTCCTCCTCATCATCTAAAATCTTTACCAATTTCCCACCAACACCCCTTGGCCTGTGCTTTGGTAAGTAATATTCGCTGTAATGTTGTTTCACAGTCTGGTATTTTTTCTTGAAAGCCCTAAGGTCAATTTGTTTGCTAGCTGTAGGGTCCAAGTTGAATACAGTGGTAATGTATCCTTTGGTAAACTTGATCAATGTTGAACCATTTCCATCTATTACTATCCTAGTGGCTGGATTATACCTTAATGCTGATGACCTAATTAAGTCAGGGTTGGGGAATACATTGGGACGAATGATCTTGGCTAAATCATATTTCCAGGCATGACAGATAGGGGCCTTATAGTTCCTCCTCTTATGCCAATGCTCAAAGAGGATCCAACCTGGGACATGTAATTTGGTGTCTCGATAATTATAGCAGTAGTCAAGAAATCTATCCTTAGCTCTGTCTGGGCCATGCAATTTCAAAATTGTTCTAGCAGAACCAGGGAGTTGGATCATAAGATCCTCATCCAAGCTTCCTTTTGAAGTGGAAGGCTAGCCTGACTGACTCATTTTTCTTTTATGAATGTAGCTTAGGATTTTTATGGTTGACAATGGCCCTAAAAGCTTCAGAATTAAGCTACAATTGGAAAAACCTAGCACAGAGGAGGATCAGTTACTTACTAGTTATCTGCGCTTGCAGAAGCTTGAGATTACTTTTTCCTACTCATTTTGATGATTTCTTTTGAATGCAGTTGCGCTCTTGAGAATACCTTAATCCTTGAATTCTTGCACAATTCTCTATATTAATGAACTTCATGCGGTAAGAATACCTACATAATTCTCTGTATTAATGCACTTTGTGCTGCAAGCACTTTGAAATCTTTCTCTTTTGAAACTTTGAATTTGTGCCATTAATCTTTTCCTTACATTTTGAAATCCACGGTCCTGATTGGATGACTAGATTTAACAATCTTTGTCGCCATTCAGAAAATGTATGAGTTAGATACATGGTAGCACCTCAGAGCATAATAGCCTATGATGGCCAACCTCTTACCTACCCCACGCTGGCGTGCCTCACTTCTCAAAAAAGAGAATGCCACATGTCATGATGTCATGACCGCGCACTGCAAATTCTAACCAAAGAGATTCTCCTTGTAACGATGCACAACTGTTGGATCAAGTCTTTTGCCAGCTTAGATTTTTTGACATGTGTTGTTCTGTCACAACCGCGCAACAAATATTCTCTCCTGATAGATTCCTCATGCACCCTTGTGTGACCATTAGATTTCGCCCTTCCTGCAACCGTTGGATCAAGTCATTAGTGGGATAGGATGCCAGCTTTGATTTTTTGACATGTGTCATTCTATTGCAGCTGTGTAATGAATATTCTCTCCTGACAGACTCCTCATGCACCCTTGCGCGATCATTAGATTTCGCCCTTCCTACAACTGTTGGATCAAGTCTTTAGTGGGATAGGATGCTAGCTTTGATTTTTTGACATGTGTCATTCTGGCGCAGCTGTGCAACAAATATTTTCTCCTGACAGATTCCACATGCGCCCTTGCACGACCATTAGATTTTTCCCTTCCTACAACCGATGATAGTGGGTAAGCTCTAGAATCCTAGATTAAGGGGCCAGTCAACTTACGAATATTAGGACATGAAGTCATGACTTCACTGACCAATAACCTGCTCACATATTAACTTAAACAATTAAAAAGTGGACCCTGCTAGCTTGCTAGGTGAACCTGTTAACCACCAAGCCATGACCGACAAGATTAGGTATAAGGGGTTGGTAAACAACACGGTTTTGATGGTTTAGGTTTCAACTTAGACAACCAGCAACCGGAGGTAGCAAGTCAACATAAGATTATGTAGAGGGTTTCTCATATGAAATGCAACCATTGATATTTGGAAATCTAATGGTTCAAGTGTCAAAACCTAATTATGCAAATATTTCGAGCATCATGCATGTAGATGAACTACACTATCAATAGAAAGTGTAATTTTACTTGTGCATATAAAATTTTGTGATTAATCCTATCTAAAAACAACCAAACTGAAATCAAATTAAATCAAAAAAGATTGAGAGTTCACATATATTATAGCTCTCTTAGCTATGCCTATCTCAAGAGTCAAAAAGAAAACAAATGCCAAGCAACATTAGAAACCTCTAACCATAACAGAGAGTCAGAGACCATCACCAAATCCATGTCAACATATATAAATTAAAGCAAACATATAATACACACCATTAGAAACCTCTAAGTTCTAACCATAACAGAGACCAAATTATATTAATACAAAAAGTAGAAATTATATTAATACAAAAAAGATTTACACTTGCATAATTATATTAATACAAAAAGATTTACACTTGGGTAATTATATTATTACAAAAAGATTTACACTCAAGAAATTATATCAATACAAAAACCACTCCAGCGACCAGCCCAAGCTCCAAAAAACACACAGCACCAGAGAGGCTACCATAGTACCATAGAAATCCCTAGCCCCTTGACTGAGCGACTCCTTGAAAACTTGCCACCCTACCACCCCAGCATGGAAATCACCAAAAAAGTGGGCCTAAGAGCCTGACCACTCCTACGGCCATTGCGAGTAGAATCCCCCCATATTCACAATGGCTATAAAGTATTGAAGCCATATCGGAGTGTCATCTATGTCCATTGCAATTTCCCATCGAAGAAAGTGTCTCCCACGAGCTGCGCAAAGCATGTGCCTTCCAAGTTGTTGCTCATTCATGTTTAGGAGGAACGACTACCTAGCTACGCCCTCCTATCCCTCCCATAGCTTCTCTAGGTCTCTCAACTACGGGCTACCGATCCCCAATTTTGCATCAATCACCACATCTAAGTCATCCAAAAGAATATCTGGAGTGAATACCCCGTAGAATGATTAGTGCATCCACCTTTGCATCTCCTAGGTCCAACAAAGAAGCCAAAAAGCATGAGGAATTATCTAAATTTACCCTATATCTATCCTCGAAGACCAAGAAGTCTTTACCAAGGACCATCTTCACTGGCTCAAGGAAGAATAGGTTTTGTTGGTTACAAATGTTCATCAGTCTGCCATCTTTGATATGGCCCAAAAAAGCAACCTCACGTTTATTGCAGGAGAGCCTTATGGGAGTCTCCATGCTATATTTTGAGCAATCCAGTCAAGTGTTGTTTTGCTGGAGACCTCTAAGATTTAAAGGAAAATCGTTAATGAACACACGCTTCAACTGACATGCATAAATATTCATTTATTCGTTGTCCAGATTTTTTGTAGCATTAATTTTCGGCTCGTGTAAGGATCGACCATTACCAAAAGCTATTTAATAACTTGTTAGATCTATTTAATAAATTAAAAATCAATGCTTGAGAAAAGTATTTTGTAGGCCACCAAATGAAATCGATATCAATGATTCAATATATAAATTTATAATAATATCATATTTTATATAATATAATACATAATTTTATATTGAAAATTTCATTCATTGAAACATCTATGATCTATATACATTGCAATTTCAAACCGTAATTACTTTCAAACCGTAATTTTATCTATATTATTTAGTAAAATTTAACATCACCCTTCAAAAAGATTGGGGAATTACATTGTACATGAACCTTTGACCAACCTCAGTTCTAAACAAAACTCATATCCTTTGACCTTCAAACCTTGCTTTGATCCTCCAAAATCTTTTTGGTTCCTCTTATCGACGATGCGTAATGAATATTTCACTATAATCCATAATTATCCTATTAACATGCAATGGATCCGTTACAAATTTAATTGTGTGCTCATTCACAATGTCAATGAATGATTCACTATAGAACCTTGCATTACATGTACAAGAAACCACTAGGCATGGGTAACAATAAGGCCAGTAAAGGAGAATTAAATTTATTTTCTTGAGGTCACTGGCAATTGAGTTGCAATACCAATTTCATACATCAATTCAAATTTCCAATTTCTCATACATGCATGCATTTGTGGGAGATTGAACCCACGACCCAAAATAGAATGCATCATTTGCAAATGTTAATAGTGTCGATTCTTGACATGATTTATTCCGCTTGACGAATGCTCGTATTTCTTCATTCTGAGACATGCAAAGCAATAACAACCTGCATAGCCACACACAAACAAAATTTTCCATCATCTTAGATTCTTATTACTATTCTACATCTGTGAACTAAGAACTCTATCACACAGTTAAAATCAAAATCATGAATGATCACAAAATAAATACTTGGTAACTTACTTTCTTCACACAGCTGCTGTAATGAAAGTCATTACTTTGAACTTTTATAGTCTATTGATTCTTGAGCTATCTGAAAATTAGTAATGCAATATAAGTTCAAAACACTAAAGACTATCATATATACATTACATGTACGTCCGTGACAAATGGGTAATAAATAGCAAGCAACTCCGTTTAATTCATATTGGCTAATCTATGTGGTTTGTCATGACTTAGTACTCACTTGCCATTAGTGAACTTAATTGAGCATTGGCTAATCTATGTGGTTAAGTGCGTTTAATCAAATCAATCGTATCACCACTGACCATTTGATACACCCTAGAATGAAAGATGAACAGTTGTAGTTCAATTCTGGAAGGTAGATCTCCAGCGCCACACATTGCTAACAAAATCCTCCAGAATCAACTAGCAACCGTTAGATATTATTAGATCAACGGTTGACATATATATAAAATATATAATATATTTTATTGATTATTGTGCAAAGGTGGCAGCACGGCAGAGCATAAGTCCTCGGTTGTAGAACTACAAATTTGGGAAATTGGGTGTGTAAGTACTTATGCCGTCGATTTGCGATCATTTGACAACCAAAATCTATTAGAATTTTTTCTATTTAATGTCATCCATGCTGAAAGTGACCTCTGTCCTTTCGTAATAAATAAGGAATGTCATGAAAAGCACAATTGCATGTATTTGGGAAGGCAATTTATGCAGCTCAATTAAATAATTATCTATTAATTTTCGTTAATCAGAGTCGTTACTTGACACTTGTCTCTATTCCGGAGACTTTATGTAGAAAGATTGGTGAGTCAGAACTACAGCCCGGAATGGAACTTTAGTTAAAGTCTGATGCCATTCACACAGTATGATTTTTTATTGGCATAATAGTTTATTTCGCCAATTAATTTTTTATTGGTTTGAAACTATATTTAAATTCGCCAATAATTTTTTTATTGCTTTGAAAATTGGTTTAATTCGCTAATGTAAATATATTTTCTAGTTTGAAATTAGATTTTAATCGCCAGCAAAAATATTTTCTTATTTTGAAAATAGGTTTAATTCGCCAATGTAAATATATTTTCTGGTTTGAAATTAGATTTTTATCGCCAGAAAAATATTTTCTTATTTTGAAAACAGGTTTAATTCGCCAACAAAAATATTTAATTGGTTTGAAAATAGGTTTTAATCGCCAATGAAAATATTTTATTGGTTTTAAAAAAATTACAATTCACCAAGATTTTCCATAGACCTCTACCGATTACAAAAGATTTGCCAAATAAGATTATTTTTTTCCCGGAAAAATAAAAAAAATTGCCAATAAAATTAATATTATTCTCGGGAAGTATACATGATATGCCAGGTTTATACACCTTCTCCAAGGGGGGGGGGGGGGGTTCTTAAAGTTATCCCTGTATTCATTAGCCACTTGGATCTAGTTGTTCACTTAGCTTGGGACATTATTTCAGTTGTAGAAACAACTCCATAGTCATGAACTTGTTTCCTTCCTTTTTAAATTTTAAAATTCAAATATGGCCAATTGATCCTTTTACCTTTCCCATACAAAGCCGACTAAACACACATTTGTGTATTTCTATGTTATTTGCTAGTATTTAAAGACATTCGATTGTATTCATTTTAATCATTGAAGAATTTATCATTCTAAAGCATTGAAGTAACAATCAATAGTAACACATTTCAATTTGGTGCTTTAAAAAGAGTAACAAATATGCATATTAAGACCCTTACATGTTCTTTTCGATATTTTTACACTTTTTAAGATTTGATCTATGAGAACTTATCTCTTTGTGATGCAATGACAACCCTTTAAGGTATTTCTAAATATTTCTAGTCCCCATATGTTCAGGGAGTGCAAAGTAGAATCAAGCAAGTAGAAAAGTAGAGAATCATTGTTCTCAAGGACAAGTTTGGACTCAAAGGACTAAATCACAATTGTGAACTTGCTTGATAGTGCATAGTTCAAGCTAAAAAACTGAGACATTCTTCTAACAGAGAAGTTGCATTTTTAGACCAACAATTTAATGAACATTCTAGAATCTTCATTAAGTGCCTACATTGTTTAATCATAGAGCTAAGTATACATATCCTCCTTATTTACTTTTTGAATCTAGAAAGTACACTTCTCAAAACTTCATTACCCAACTATCATTAATTAAACTAGGCTAAGTTATGCTTATGTGTGTTTATTGTATTGGATTAGCCTAGATTAGCTTAAGGGAAGTTTATTTTTCTTTACATTTTAGTGAACTCGATTGGTTCTTCTAGGGTTAGCATTTTTAGATCCACTATTTTATTATATTTACATCTCATTTTTAGATCTAAAACTCTTTAATATTCCCTTCATTGATTTTACCTTGCATTATTTTTCTCCTATTAGTGTTTTTTAGCTTTATTGTGGAATCTCTTTTAGCCACCATACCCATCCTTGGCCACCACATTAGGGTTTCATTTTCAAATTTGATACATTGAAAATATTTTTTATTTCGTAATCTAAAAGTGTGCATTTGGCCTTGATTTTTCATATCTTTTGTTTATGTCGCCTAGGAGTGCTAGGATAAACCCTAACATGGCCCAATTCCTTAAGAATGATGTATATTCTAATGCTCATAATAAGAACAATGAAGAGTATGATCATGCAGATCATTTGAAGAAACAATATTTTATAATCAAGGTTGTTAGTTTGGATAATTCAGACAATCTTACACAACTAGTTGATATAAGTCACAATGTGTTCATCAATAAGCCCTATGGATTAGAGATCTTACAAGTTAGTGCTAAATTTGCTTCATCTACTATGAGTAGTGCATCTACTTCCACCCATAATTTTACCATAGATCCATTATCTAACTGTTTAGGGTAAAATTAGGATTGTTTAGTTTTTAGTGTTTAGATGTTTGAATCCTCCTTTCACCCTACACATTCAAGGATCTAGGGTCAAGTGGCAATTTACTATCATACCCTAGATTGCTGTGAGATGTAGGGAAACTTGGATTAGGGAATTAATTATCAATTTCTCTTCTTTTATGCTCAATTGACCATTAAACCCTAATTATGCAAATACGGCAATAAACTGACGAATAACGGAAAAAGCTCTTGTAGACGGAAGTAAAATAACAAATCATAGAGTACCTATTTTTGGGGTTCTGAGGTGAAATAGTTGGGGACACTCGAGCGGGTGCCCAAGCCCAAGGTACTAGTTTCTTTGTGAGATCCTAACCTCCTTTTGACATTGATCAGCATTGTAACTCCTGTTTCTAGAAATGCAGCTACAGAGGACACTAGAGTGAGCACCCAAGTCCTAGAAATGCTTTGGTGTCCTGCTTCTCTTCAGATCTAGAATCTTTGATGTCTGCTAATCCTTCCTACAACTCCACTTTTCCCAAATACGACACCTGTAACTTGAATTCACAAGACTTTGGGAGGGGGTTGTGGTGTTTAGAGGCTTGCCTCAGTCAAGCCTTGGAGGACATTTAAGTCTCCAAACACCATTGTTAGATGGAGAGTGCGTGCCCTTGTGAGGCAGAGGCAAAAACCAAAGGAAACGATGATGAAAACACAATATGATGTCACCTTGTCATGAAGGTCATGGGAGGAAGATGCTCTTCATTCCATGCGAAAATTAATGCTCAAATCTACAAATACAAACACACAAACCACACAAGTCTACTCTTGCAACACAATGAAAGCCTTGAATAACCTTGAGAACACAATAGCTTGCTAGTAATCATCTAGTTTACAAATGAATGCCTAAACATGCTTTTATATGCAACTACAAACACTCCTGCCAAGATTTTCGTAATTCAAACTTACCGTTTCAGCAAAGGACCCAAATAAGGGTCATAAACCGACACCCAAAAATTGGGGCTGCCCCAAAATAGGGCAGGACGAGGGTGCGGGTGCCCAGGTCCTCCCCCCTATTTTGGGTAGGGTATAGCTCAAGGGGTCCTCCTAGGTCCCATTTGTCATGTTACCTAGGGCTCATTCCATTAGAATGCCAAATTATGAACTAAGATGTCCTAAATGCATGCAAAAGACCTGGGAGCTAAACCTTAAGAGGGAAAAGCCCCCAAGGGGACATTTTTTGATGTTACATTTAGCCCCCACTTTAATGTATGTATAAACGCGAGGCCAACACATGCATTAAAGTAAGGTCACAAACATAGCAAACACATCAAGCACAGAGAAGACACACCAATCACATAGAAAATAGTAACAGGCACACAAAACACAGAGAAGATAGTTATAGTCATGCAGAACACGGAGAAGATAGTAAATGCATAAAAGACACATTAATGCATGGAAGACATGCATGATTCTTTTCTTTTCTTTTTCTCATATATATGAAATGCAGATGCAAGTACTGGAAAGTAAGCAAACCTCCCATAAAACATGATGTACTCATCGTGCAGGTCTTTGTATATATGAGGCAACACACACATAAGACACGCAAAACCTCCCAAAATGCAGACTGCATATGAGGCAATAGACATGCCAAACAAAGAAAGCATGCCAAACAAAGAAAGCATGCCAAACACACACACTTTAAAGACACAGAGAAAACATGGCAGACAAGTCATTAAGTGTTCCTATTTCTAGGCTCAACACCATCTCAGGCACATTATAGGCACACACTGATGATTGGGCTTCGCCACAACAATCATTCAAGACACGCTTAAGGTTTGAGTTAGTCACAGAACCGTTCCCTGCCTCCATAGAGGACTTTTAAAAATGCAACCCCACCTGCATCACAGAGATGCCTTACAGTGAAAAGGAGGTATGAGCTCAAAAGTATACAACCCCACCTGCATCACAGAGATGCCTTATGGTGAAAAGGAGTTATATGCAATAGATTTCAAGATAGATTGGTTGATTACAAACAAACTCAGGATGCAAGAAGTACTCATCGCACTAGTCTGCACTTGACGACAAGCACATTGCTAGCATCTATAACAGACAGCTTACCTTATATATGCCCCCACCTTAAGGTGGTTGATATCATGCAATGATATCAAGCACATTAAGGTAGGAAGAAAACACACAAGGGAACAAACTTTCGCAAAGCCCATGCCCCCCAGAGGTGACATGTACTTTACAACTGCCAAATATTCCCACAAACACATCCTTGCAAGAAACATGTTAGTGTCTACAAAATCATGATAAACAACAACATTAATGCATATGATTAACCACACAAAGAGCTAAGGTTATACTACGTATTCAGAGTTTGAGGATAACCGTGGGGATATATCACGAAGCTCCCCGAATTGAGCACCACCAAGGCTAGATTCAAATACAAACAAAGGTGCATAGAGCAGTAGTATTTTTAAGGTTTGTAAATGCGATAAAAACATTATCAAATTCACTAGATGAAAAACATGAGTGCTTTTACTAGCCAAGCGTCAGATAAGTTATACAACCCCATCGTCATATTAGGAACTAAGTCCATTTTTTGATTGCTCTCGAAAGGGACACTAGGTCCCCATCAGTATAAATGTTTGTCATCATCCGCCCGCTAGATAGAAACACTAGAGGAAGGGAAACAATAAATAAGAGAGGAGAAACAAGTGTCTTAGGGATAGTCACGTAGGAGGGTGTCCCCAGTGTCACCAACTACAATGCTATGTCCGTAAGACACAACACACAACAATGAAATCAAAGAGGGAGGCAATATAGAAGAATGATGATACAAATAGAAGAAGGTCACAACAAAGGTGGTCTCCTAGTATCTCAAACCTTACGAGAGAATCCGAGGTCATCCCAGGAGGCCTAAACAACACATAACACATCATGGGGAAGCACGTCATGAGAGAGAGAGAAAGGATTAGAGATACTTACCTGTAGGGTCTTCTGGGCCAAGTCTTATCATCAAGTAAATCATCATCATCTTCCCACCCCCGAATGCTAGAGGAAAGTGGGACATAAGGTACCACAGCCCAACTCTTGTCTTGCTCATCATGTTGTTCATTGTTAGGATCTTTTTTGTTTGGTTCAATGTTTGGATCAATGTTTTCTTGTTGAGATGCAAGGTAAGCTCTTCACGTTATCTTTGTCCTTTTTGCATGTTCTTGTTGATTTGCTTTGTGACTTAGTTTTTGTAAAATAGGGCTTTGCTCTTTCATGGATTTTTGTGTTGTAGAGGAGGAAACACCAGGATCAAAGTTCATTTGTTTAGGTGGAATGTTTTCTTGTTGAAGCTTATTAGCATACTCATTCTCTATCATCTTCGTGATGTCCAAATGGCTTGAATATTCAAACAAAGGAGGGACATTAAAGGTCTTCTCTTCCTTAGTGAAATCCAAGGTGTGTGAACAATCAACTAAAGGAAGAAGATTGGTGGGATGATCCACAGAGGTAGGAATTTGATTATTGTTAAATGAATGCTCATTTTCTACCCATGGAATGTTCTTTGTTAAAGGGAGCTCTTCATTCACTAATGCTTCATCTTGGCTAGGGAGAGCAGTGGAATTACTAAAGCTATCCCTAGTCTTCTCATTTGAGTATTTAGTTATAAGGGAAGTAGGATAACTTATGGGATCATCATCAGCCTTTTCCTTTCTACTCATGGAGAAGATCTCAGTTAAGCTTTCTAAAATTGTAGGATGTTCACTCATGAGGGTTAAAAATTGGTCAAAATTAAGATCTTTGATAAATGCGTGCAAAGATACCATTGAAAAATGACATGAAGGTGTAATTTCAATGTAAGATCAGATTTTAAAAGCTTTTCCAAATTTATATAAAAGACAAGTGCAAAACTATATGCAACAATGACCTAAATGCTTAATTTTTTGTATTTTTCTCAATGCAAATGAATGAAGCAAATCATGGGCAGAAAATTATATGTCTAATATCAGTCCAAAACAACAATAATATCCTTCTCAACACACTCTTGATGCAAATCCAAGATAATGCCAAGTCAAACTATAGTGAAAATATATTGAAATAGGCACTTTTTCACCAAAACTTAATGCAAAAGAGCATAACAAAGGGTGTTGTGAGGAAAGTGATGATGGAAAGAAAATTATATCAGTAATAACAACCAATTAATGTCAAAATACCCAACACAACATGCTTTTAGTGCCATTTAAGGTCAAACCTTAGTGAAAATATAGCAAAGTATGCAAATTTTCACGATTTTTCAACTCCAAGACCTAGAAAAAGGGGTGTTGTAATGAATTTTAGGAGGTGCATAAAATAAAATCAATGATATTAGTCACCTCAATCCATAAAATTTGTCACAACACACTTAGTGTGTAAACTAGGCCAAACCCTAGGGCAAAAATAGACAAAATATGTAGTTTTTCACCAAATTTTCAATACAAGATCCTGTTAAAAGGGTTTTGTAAAGAATTTTATGAGGGGAAGCAATTAATTACCTTGATAAAAATTAATTAATTCAAAAATACCCTTCACAACATGCCTATGGTGCAAGTTTAGAGAGTCGATAAGGCCAATTTTAGTGAAAATTGTTGTTTTTGAAGCCTTAGGTTTGAGATCTTGGGACAAAATGCTATGTGAGTGTTTTGAAGTATGATTTATGATGGAAATTAATTACTCTCAGATCTGAAATTTTTTTAAAATCTCTAATATGTAAAATGCCAATGCAAATCTAATGAAAATGCATAAAAATTGCTAGTTTTTGTTGAAATTTTCTATGCAAAAATGCAAATATTTTAAAACTAAATTTAAATTTACACTAAAATGCAAGACTACAGCCAAATGAAAATTTGAATTAGTCTCTAAAATTAGTAGAAAAATCTAAAAGAAGATTTTGCCTACTAACCCTAGATTTTGGAATTACTAGGTTATATGAAAATTGCCAAAATTTCTACAAAAGCCTAGCAAATTAATGATGAAAATGCAATGCAAATGATTGAATTTTTGTTTTTTTCTATAGTTTATATCAGATCTGATGCAAAAACCATGAATTAGAAAAATTTAGAAAGAATTGATGCAATTTAGTAAGTCAAACAATGCAATTTTTTTGAATTTTTCTTAATGCAATAAAATGAAAGACTATATGAATGGATGAAATCAATCTAAATCTAAAGACACACACTCAAAAATTTAAAATTTAAGTCCAAAAATATAGGTTAACCAAAATGTTTAGGGTAAAATTGGGATTGTTTAGTTTTTAGTGTTTAGATGTTTGAATCCTCCATTCACCCTATACATTCAAGGATCTAGGGTTGTGTGGCAATTCACTATCATACCCTAGATCATTGTGAGATGTAGGGAAATTTAGATTAGGGAATTAATTATCAATTTCTCTTCTCTTATGCTCAATTAACCATTAAAACCCTAATTATGCAAATACAACAATAAACTGACGAATAACAGAAAAACCTCTTGTAGACAGAAGTAAAATATCAAATCACAGAGTACCTATTTTTGGGCTTCCGGGGTAGAACAATTGAGGACACTGGAGCAGGTGCCCAAGTCCAAGGTACTAGTTTCTTTGCGAGATCCTAACCTCCTTCTGACACTGATTAGCACTGTAACTCTTATTTCTAGAAATTCAGCTACAGAGGACACTAGAGAAAGTGCCCATGTCCTGGAAACACTCCAGTGTCCTACTTCTCTTCAGATCTGGAATCTTTGATATCTGCTAATCCTTCCTGCAACTTCACTTTTCCCAAATGCGACACTATAACCTGCAATCACAAGACTTTGGGAGGTGGTTGTGGTGATTAGATATGAGAGCTTTAGTGAATTTGATAATTTAAATTGTGTCAAGCCCTGGAGGACACTTAAATCTCTGAACACTTTTGTCAAATAGAGAGTTCGTGCCCTTGTGAGGTAGAGGCAAAAACTAAAGGAAATGATGATGAAAACATAATATGATGTCACCTTGTCGTGAACCTCTCATGGGAGGAAGATGCTCTTCATTCCATGAGGAAATTGATGCTCAAATCTGTAAATACAAACACACAAACCACACAAGTCTACTCTTGCAACACAATGAAAGCCTTGAATCACCTTGAGAACACAATATCTTGCTAGTAATCACCTAGTTTACAAATGAATGCCTAAACATGCTTTTATATGCAACTACAAACACTTCTGCCAAGATTTTCGTAATTCAAACTTATCGTGTTGGCAAAGGACCCAAATAACGGTCATAAACCGACACCCAAAAATTGGGGTTGCCCCAAAAAAGGGTAGGACTAGGGCGCGGGTGCCCAAGTCCTCCCCCCTATTTTGGGTAGGGTATAGCTCAAGGGGTCCTCCTAGGTCCCATTTGTCATGTTACCTAGGGCTCATTCCATCGGGATGCCAAATTATGAACTAAGATGTCCTAAATGCATACAAAAGACCTAGGAGCTAAACCTTAATAGGGAAAAGCCCCCAAGGGGACATTTTCTAATGTTACACTAACATGGCCACCTTCACTACCACTAGTTTCCCTCCATTTAATACCTATCATTTTTTCACTTTCCCTCTCCAATATGGCTTAGCTCTTGGCTATACCCCTTGCAAAATCCCCATCACCCAAATGGTGTATCACACCTTCATTCCTCTTTCCTCCACCACAATGGGACCCACTACTACCCCCTTAGTCAATCCACTTCCAAAACCCATGTCTTGAATACCCTTAAGTATCTCCAATCCTTTATGCCTTTATCTCAAATTATTACCTCATCCACCTCCTTAACCTCCCATACTAGTAGTGGGTGTTGATATATTTTTGCCTTCTAGTGATCCATATGAACAACAAATTACTCATACCAAGGAGAAATTAAAAAAAGAACAAAAGAATAGTGCAAAAGCAACACATGTAATTGAAATTCATATGCAAAAACTCATATGAAAACAAAAGGAAGAAGTTACATGTGCATCCATTGTCTATCATTTCATCACAACCAAAAGTTAAGAGACAAGAGTGGCTGATAAAAGAAGTGCCAACATTATGTTGGAAATATGTGTTGTCATTGATGTCAACACTTACACTACAACAAAAGAGGCAATTAATGCCTAAATTAGCATTAAAATTTAGTGCATTTGAGTTCATGAATTAGACACTTTTGCCAGCACAAAACTCGGTGCCAAATTACATTTCACTTTGGAGCCAGATTTAGTGCCAGATTTAGCACCGAGTTTAACATTGGGTTTAGCATTGGGTTTTAGTGCCAGGTTTAGTGCCGGGTTTTAGTGCTGGGTTTAGTACCAAATTTAGCACTGGATTTTGTTGCTTCCAGTTTGGCTTCCAATTTTGCTTCTGGTTTTGCTTCTTGTGTTGCATCCATGTTTGCTTCCAAGTTTGCTTCTAGGTTTGCTTCTGGTTTTGCTTTCAGGTTTGCTTCCAGTTTTGCTTTCAGTTTTGCTTCCAATTTTACTTCTAGTTTTGCTTCCAATTTTGCTTCCAGTTTTGCTTTCAGGTTTGCTTCCAGTTTTGCTTCCAATTTTGCTTTCGATTTTGCTTCTAGGTTTGCTTCCAGTTTTGCTTCCAATTTTGCTTCCAGTGTTGCTTCCACTTTTTCTTCCAATTTTGCTTCTAATTTTGTTTCTAGGTTTGATTTTGGTTTTGCTTCCAATTTTGCTTCCAGGTTTGCTTCCGATTTTGCTTCCAATTTTGCTTCCAGTTTTGCTTCCAATTTTTCTTCTGCTATAACATCACTTTTTGCTTCCATTTTTGCATCTTTTGTTGCTTTTAATATGGCTTCTATTATTGCATCTTTTGTTGCTTCTAAAATTGCTTCCATTATTACTTCTTTGTTTGCTACTTGATTTTCTTTTGTTTTTCCTTCCTAGATAAAGCCAATTTTTCTTCCAAGATTGCTTCTGGTTTGCTTCTAGTTTGGCTTCCATTGTTGCTTCCTTTTTTGCTTCTTAAAATGCGTCTTGTTTTGCTTACATTTATTAATTTAATATGTTTTATTTCAATTTAATTAGTTAAATATATCATACCTCTTAAATAACTCATATGATTATAGAGTAAGTAAATTAAATAATATGTTTTATTTCAATTTAATTAGTTAAATATATCATGCCTCTTAAATAACTCATGATTATAGAGTAAGTAATTTAATTATTTAACTCATATGATTAAATAACAAGATAATTATTATAACATGATCATCATCTATAATTTAATTGAACTTAACAACATCCATCCCGAGTAGTAAATTAAAATCATCATACGTAATAAATATCCATTTAATCAATATATATAATTTGACAAGTCAATACCAATAAGATCATCATCATATATAACTAAAACAAGTGAAAGTCAAATATGCCAGCAGATCAATAACATGTCAAAATGATACATGTCCAATAGTTGACATAAGTCAAAATGATACATGTACAAATGATATAAGTAAAAATGATAAATTATGTAACTCAAAATGATACAAGTCAAGATGATACATGTCCAAATGATATAAGTCAAAATGATACATAAATTTATGATACAACTCATTAATATGGTACTGTAGGCCATAAAAATGATACATATGATAGTAACCATGAAAAGAGGCATCATAACGATATATCAACAATGATCCATGATGTAGTCTATATGATCATGAATGCCATTGGCTACTACTAGCAACTGCCTCATCATCATCATCACCATTGTGATCATCATCATCATGATCATCTTCGTCGTCATCATCATTGTCATCAACCTCGATGTCTTCTGTATCTGCGTCATCATCAGCCTCTGCCATGTGATCTATACCAGAACCAACATAATATGGATCTATATTATGAGGATCATATTGATCTTTTGGAAGACCCATGTTTTGCAAAAAAAAACATTTAAAATGAAAAGTTATTATTTATTTCATGCAATAATTTATTTTTCTATTATATATCTAATAGTACAACATATGAAATGAAACCATAATCATATTAATGCATCTTCGATGCAAGTGAGTTTAAAACTAAAGATTTGGGTGTAGGAAAGGGCTTCTGAATAAATGTTCATTAGAAAAGAAAGAAAACAAATAGTTTTGAAATGGAAAAAAACATAAATCACAAAATCTAAAGGTTTCCATATTTCGCTAAGCCCTTCTTTATCCACATATCTACTTGGAGTGTGTTGGAACTGATTCTGACTATACAAAATCTAAATCAAAATAACCTATTCTTGCCATCTTCCTATACTTGTATTGCAAAATGCAAAATAATAAATCCACTCAATTGATGCCCTAACCCTAATAATCCCGCAACATCCCCACCATTACCCTCTAAAAAGAATAAAATTATTTAATTTGACTTAAGGATCCTTTAGAAGTCATAAAGAAAAATATCGCTGGGAGAATACCATGTTGGGAGGACTCACTTTAACGTCTCCCTAATAGCCTGATGTGATAAAGTCAATTTGTATTTAGTTGACATCAGAAAATCAAGGAGATAAAATATATCGAAGAGACTGAAGGATATCTAGGAAGACTAAATCACATGTCTCTTCGATACCCTAATAACATCAAGCACATCTAAGGGAATGATACATATCAGTGTGACACTTAAATGTGTCCCACCGATACAACGATATCCAAGTGTAAAAGCATTTCAAGGGGACTTGAGGATATTGAAGGGACATAATCTCTAGTCCTGCCGATACAATGATAAAGGGCATTTTCAAAGGAAATAAAAAGGGTTCTATAACATATAAAAGGATATCTTCAGGACATAATGGTATCGATATGACATTATTAGAGGTCACTCTAATACCCCGATGAATGGTGAAATAATATCGAGGAAGGAAAAGGGCAACCATCCCAATAAATCGGTGACATGACTATTAGATATTTATCAAACGACCTCCAATTCAAATAAATTAATTACTCTTGAATTAATATTGCATTTGACACATATACACCATCAATGAACCAAAGTTGAAAGGATTAATCTCTAAAAGATTTTTAATAGGCGGGGAAAATTGAGGAGATGAAAGATAGAAAAGGGCAAGTTGCAGAACAAGGAAAACTCATCCAATTAAGTACTCTAGACCTAACTTTGAGATTATAGAGTACACTTCAATTGTGAATTCATAAACATGTGAAACCATGGAAAGTAGAAATGAAAACCCTAAGAAGAGATAGAAAACAAAAGATAGACATCTAAACCAAGACTTGATAGAACAATGCCTGGGGTTTGGGTAGAGGTCTAGAAGAAATGCCCAATTGAATCCACATGTTGAAAAACTTGAAGATAGTAACATACATGTAGGAGATTCATGGACCCCCATCAGAGGATATGACCTATTTATATACCACTACAAGAAAATTCATACACAGCCCAGTCTCTAATCCATGGAGGATGAACTTGGGGAAGTTAGTAGTGCCAAATGTGTTTGTAAATGTAGAATTGCTCAAAATGTTTGTAGATAACTATAACCCCCAAACCCATATGATTGAGCTAAAGGATGGGTCAAGGTTTATTTCTATCACCCTAGATTATATCTCAATGATTTTTCAATTAGACACAAGCTTTGATATGGTATTCAAGATCAAGGATTTATTAAATGAATATCAGAATCTAAGTAACACCTATAAAAGATGAAGATTACTATTTCATAGGCCTCGGGATGAAAGTAATCAGCTCAAAGTGTTTTTAGGAGTGGAGGATCCCCCTTATTCAGTTGAATTGTTTGAACCATATTTCAGATATACCTATTATTCTATCTGTCAAGTATTAGGTGTGGATGCCTCTGCATATATCGATATAGCTCCAATGGTTTTAGTTGTTGATATACAAAGCCCAGATACCAAAACATCAGACTATGCTGAATATCTCTCTAATGATATTCATATTGATTTAAAAGATATAAAGGAGAGCAAGAGGGGTTTTAGGTTTCTGCATTATTCTCTGTTTATGCGTCGTGTATTATATGAAGGGCAAAATTTAAGTTTATGGGATGAATCTCTTAGGGTTAGAGATCTAGACAGAAAGGGAGATATCAAGCTAGTACAAATGTGGATAGTTGTATGGGATAGCAGATGTGATCGATCACATTATCTATACTGAGGAATATTTGGTAAAGCCTTTATATGCTCTGTTTGGTCACCCATGCAGTTATCATTTGTCACCTGATACACAAAGATTTCTCAGGCCTAAGGATATGGATAAGAGTAAGAAAATCAATCACAATTGGGGTGATTGGTATGTATATAGGGATTGTATAAAGATCAGAGTTTTTGGATATGAAGGAGCACCATTTTTGCTCCCAAAAACTTGCCCTAATAGACTGGCATATTTAGAGATTGTTAGGTAGTTTGTCTTATTTTGATTTCATGCACTTGAGGAAACACAATAAGAAATCTTTCATGCCAGGTACCCTGTGTTTTGGGGATTTTACTTCCTTTTCTGAGAAAGGGTATGAAGAAATTGAAAAGAGATTAGATTATTTAGGGCTACCTAGAGGAAATGCTAGGGAGAAGTTTGACCCTGAGCACTTTATAAATCATGTCAGCACAAATTAGAAGTTAAAGAAGTAGAAACATGCTCTATTTGTAGATGATGATCTGATAAGAAATACTGATGAAGCTTCTGCTGTTGAAAGGAGATAGTTGTATCATAAGGTCATGATAGCTGAGGCTTGGAGGGTAGCCCAAAACATCAATTATAAAGGAGCCTTTCCAGAAATAGATGATCCAATTGACAAATTGAGTATGCTAGTTTCAAAAGCACAAGAATTGATTGTAGATGTCCCACCTGAGGTTTTTAAAAGTAAAGGTAGAAAATTTAGAGAAACACAAGTTAGATATGAGACTCCTTTGAGTCACCTATCTCCTCAACCTACACCTAATATTAGTTTTTCTATGGATACTAGCTTTGCAGAAGATGAGGGATTAGAAGGTGAGGATGAGACTATGCAAAGTTTTGAACCCGTGATTGACAAATATGGCCCTCTTATGGATAGAGAAGTAGTCAATACATAATCCCCTGATGAACTATCAAAGGATATGAGACATATGGCCAGCCAAAAATTTGTCTCAGATAAAGATTTTATAAAAACCCCTAAGTTTAAAACATTTCTCTATGAATTCAAAGGCAAAAAGGCTAGGGAAAAGATGAAGGATATTTCCCCTGAGGTACAAAGTGAAGTGTTGCATGAACTCCAAAAATAAATTAACAAAGCCATGGCTAATATGACCCCAGAAAAGTGAAGAGAACTGTTAGAGGAGGCAAGGGTTATGTTAGTATATGGCTGGCATATGATATCTTCTATTATTTTTGATACTTTCAAAATAAATTAGGATAAGAAAGTGTAGTTAAGCATTGAAGCTGTGGACAAGGTTAAGACAGATTCTAGGTATGATCTTGATAAAGAAGCTTTGTGGATATGGGCACTCTACCCTCCACACCAAAGGCCTCAAATCATTGATGATCCAAACAAAGAATTTGGTCATTTTATAATATAGAGAGTTGAAGATACTGACCCACTTGATACTATTGAATTGAATGTAAATGTTGCCAAACTGACAAAGGCTCAGACAAAAAATTGGTCATAAATAACAATGCTTATGTAGCAGAGAATACAAAATTGAAACAAGAAATTGCTATGTATAAAGATAAACTGGCATCATCTAGTAGTTGTTTACCTTTTCAAGAACCAGACAAAAGAATGATGGAAGCCATAGCTGATGCAAATTATTGGAAAATAAAGGCTGAGAAATTCCAAAAGAAAAGTGACAAATTGGAAAATAATATAAAGGTTGTCAAGTACCAAATGGATTCTGAGTTGATATACAAAAGATTTGAAATGATGATGAAACACAGTGATTAGATATGGGATTTACATAAAAGGACCCATAATGTTCATCAAGAACATAAATGATTGCATCTCAGAATGCTTGAGAAGAAAGAAGAGCTAAAAACTAAGGCAAACAACAATGAGCAAACACTTAGGGAATGTAATGAACTGTCACTAAACATGAAAGATTTAATACATTGTTAACAGGAGATATTAGTGATTTTGACTTGCAAGGGGACATGGCATTTCCTAATTTCTTTAATAATGAATGAAATATACAGGACAAAGGTTTGAGGAAAGAAGAATTGGCTCAGTTATTAGCCATAGCTCTGGGGAAGGTCAACGATGAAGACATGGTGATAGAGAATACACATAAACAATTGGATAAAATCTTCAACCTAGAATTTGTCATGATGGATATAATTTCCATAGACACTTGTGTATCTCAGGAGTACATTGATCACACAACCAAGGTAAACCTATTTATTGCCAGAACAGTATGAGAAAAACATAGAAACAAGAATTAAGTTTTGAAAGTTTTGGCAATATATAAAAGCGATGTATTGCTTTCAGCAATGGGAACATGCACAACATATTCAATAGAAATTGCAATATAAAGAGGAATACTTTGCCAGGCTTGTGGTCATGGGTATTCTATGAAGACTAATGGATTTAGATCTTAATTGAGTTTGTTAATGCCTATAATCACTTTTTCCTAATTATGTTTAATTATGAAAAGATACAAAATATGAATAGTTGTATCTATTTAGGCCCGAATCTTGTTCGCTTCCCATATATATATGAGGGAAACCAAGGCCTTAGTAATCATCATCATTCAATCCATTCTCTGCAAGACAATTCATACTTATATATTTACAATCATATTTCAAGTTCAAGACATTACCATGATATTTTAATATTTTAATGGGCAAGGATGATCAAAATTGTGGATATATCTATGGTGTTTTGATATTCTATTGATATTAAAGTTTATTAGTTGTTTGACTGTCTCCATCTTGGCCATTTCTAGTTATTTAAATCCCTAGATTTATCAATCACATTTGCTGTCATTATGTGGATGCTTTTTGATTGGTTTCTGTTAGAAGTTGATTTAATTCCTTCTGAGTGGTTTAATATTTACTGGTCTTTGTTTTGAGTTAAATCCTTTAATATAAATCATATTGGTGGGTTTCCTTCAAATAGAATTAAATCCTTTCAGGAAAACACAGTAACTTGAAATAATCAACTGGATATTAAAGAAGAGTCTAGTAGCTAACCATCTTGCATGTGAATACAAGGTATGAACATTTAGAAGGTGCCAGATAATCAGAGTTAAGCCAAGTAGTTCTACAAATCATTAAAGCCTTGACCCCATTACCCAATAGCATTAGGCACTAGTCACAACCTTTTTATAACAATCCTTTTATATCTCATAACCTTATACACATCTACTTCACATCCATTTGCCATTGTGAAGGTCGATCAAGTCTGCTCTAATCATAAGGTATACCCACCTAGGTTTGGCAGAACCTAAAGTGACAAGGGGGTTTTAGCCATATTTGCTCCATGTCATTAGCCAATAACATCAAGAGAGCTTGGAAATCTCTTAAGGTTTAAAACCTGTATTTTTGAGACCTAACAGAGTGCAACTTTGATCTTCCTTTAAATCACCCTGACTTCATAAGGAATCCAAAATGGGATCAGTCATAAGGAGGTAGACAAACAAGGGTTTGTTGTTCATTATTAGCCCATCAAACCTAAGCATATGAGATAGCATGGCACACACAAAATGTTGTGGATAATGACCACAAGATTAGGTTAATTGCAACCACTTTTTGTAAGCAAGCACAAGACTAGTATACTCAATATGATCCTAATGTCACCAAGAATGATCTTGGTAAACTACTAAGAGATTTCCTTCCCAATTTCAATTTCCCTAAGATGGTGGATCGTAATATTATGGCATTAAAGGAGAGAAATAGAAGAATATTTCAAGAAAAAGAGATGAGTATCTTCTCCCTTCAAAACAAGATTGAAGCAAGCATTGTGGAGATAGTGAATAGTAAGCTCAATGTCATCAGATAGAAGGACACCTCATTCACAAATTGGGATACAATCATGAGGAAAAAATGGGGGGGATTGAGAATCCCCCTTTATTGTGGTTCAAAGGATCGCGCTAAAGGAGAGTTGAGGCAAAAGGTAGTCTGGCATCCACCACAACATGGATGGATTAAATTAAACTTTGATGGATCCTCTAGAGGCAATCTAGGTCAAGCAAGGGCAGGGTGTATTATAAGGGATAGCAAGGCTAGTACTCTAGCTTATGCTTCAATTTCTCTCCAGTAGGGAACTAATAATGAAGCTGAATTCAAGGCATTGATCCATGGATTGTCTCTATACAAAGAAATCAGAGCCAACAGGGTGGAAGTCGAGGGCGACTCAGCCATTGTCATCAATCCTCTCAGATAAGGGAAGACTCCAAATTGGAAACTTAGTCCTCTGCTAGAACAAGCTTTAAGAATTTTGAGTAATTTTGAGCTGCACATGACTAATCACATCTACTGAGAAGGCAATGGAGAAGCAGATTCCCTAGCTAATAAAGGCTCCATTGGGATAGAAGATATATGCATATTGGTAGGTGATAATTTTGTTCTTTAATCCACTCTTTTCAATAGGTGTGAAAATCAAATAAGAAAATTGATTTGCTCAGCCAAGGACGAAAGAAATGACTTGCCTTATGATGCGGCACATATGAATTAAACCTTTCTTGGATAGCAAGGTGGAGCTCAAGCAAGTTTCATTAATGGCACCGGGATGGACAAGCATGCAATGGATTTATTTAATACCCATCAGCATAGAAGGATTTAACTCTTCTCTCCAGAATGACAGAAAGCATCCATGGACACCCCCATTTGCCTTTGCAGTTCTAGAAGGCAAATGGCATTTTTAGGTTTCATCACCGATGCTCAGATTCAAAGAATAATCAAGTAGCACAACAACCTAAGGTTGCATTCCCTGGAAGTGGAGGCCATCAAGATGGTCTTAGGTAGAGATTTTCTCACCAATAGAGAAAGGTATTGGGTCAACTCTAACATAGCTTCCTAATTTTTAGCTTCGCTTCTGGACCGAGGAGGTGACAAGACAAAAATCCTCCTTCTGTTTAGAGCCATTTGCAAGGCAATTTATAGAGGCATGGATATGGACATCGTGGTGGGAGCTTTTTTGGGTGAGGGAGTCCCCTGAACTCTAGAATTGGCTTTGCTAACCCTCCCAGGAACCTAAGTGCAGCGTTGGCCATTTCTCATAAACATGTCTACTAGGGCACTAGAGAGACATTGCCACTGGTCCACCATTGGCTGCAACTTCCTTCGCCTTTCTCGACCACTGAACATTGCACCGAATGGAGAATGGCTGATCACGTTTGCATACTTGGTAATTATGGGGGATTTCTATGGTTTTCCCTAGTTTGTGGTAATCCCTCCTTCAGTCTTTTGTGTGGCAAGTTCAAATCAAAGCAATTTATTTGTCTCCATTTTGGACTTTGTAAATGATATATAGGGTGTAAACCCTCACTCTTTGTTATCTTCTGTAAGTAATACGAGATGGTATATCTCTGATGTAATTTTTTGAAATTGGATGGAATGGGCGAAGAACACACAACTATAATTTTTTGAAATATTAATACATATTCCCATGTGGTGGTTTATCGACAAAAAAAAATATTGTGGCATTAAAGGAAATAAGGCAACAATTGAGAGAGATTGTGTGTAGGTATGATCAACGCTCTAAGGAATTGGTGTTAAAGATTGACCCAACTATAAAATGTTGAAATTTAGAAGGAATGATTTATTGGTAGGCTAATTGCACATATCCAACATGAACTAGTTTAGCTCACTCTCCCTAATTAAAAAGTTGCCTTAAAAGTTGTGTTGAGATTATAAGAATTAGGGGAGCCCCCAACATATGATTCTACTACATGCCTAAAAGAACAAATGGAAAAATGGTCATGTAAATAGCAGAACTTGCAAGTGAAAATCTTAATCAATGTGGTTTATGATGAACAAAGTGCCACACTAAGGGGCATACAACTACAAACTATCTAGTGGTGGGAGCTCAAGCTATTAATGCCACATAGTTCCCTCTTGCTCAACACATACCTAATTGCACATATGTCATGAGACTCATGAAATTGTCCACTACTGCAAAAGTGAAAGGATGTTCCTATCAATTACTAGTGCAAGGTTTGTCACACATCCACCCATGACATTACCACCTACAAAGTAGTATAAGTCCTCCACAAGGCAAGAGGAAAACAAAATTAAACACAACCATGCAACCCCAGTCACAACCACAATAGATGGTGTTGTGCTATTAGGAGCCATAATATATGGAGCATGGAGGAAATCAAGGAGGCCATGGTAGAGTATGCAATAGTGGAATCTGTTGCTACTAGTGTGGAGAACTTGGGCATACCTCGCGTAGTTGCACAAATTTTCCAATGTATACTTATTATGATATTGATCACAAGATAGAGGATTGTCCTACATTGTTGCAACTGTTGGAATATTCAATGATGTGCCTTTGATAAAGATATCAATGATGTACCTTTGATAAGGGACTTATCATTTTCATAAGTTCTATCACCACCTAATGATTCAATAAAGGATATGTTGTCTATACATTAATTCAATATAAACAAAGTGTGGATGATTCAGTGGCCTATTCACATAACTCACGTTTGTATATAAGTGATTTCCCTTATAGTTGTCGAGCTTTGTGGATTAAAATTATTGTGAAAAATGTCCAAGGATTGTTCTGTAAAGGTAAAAAGGTGCATTCATAATGATAGTGACTGAAGTTCAAATCTCAACACTGCAATAAGGTAACTAGGAGGACATGTGCACATGTCTCGGACTGCAAATAATGGGACAATTGAGTGGGATCTAGGGCCAATAGAGAAGCACTTTAGAACTCATCCTACGTATCAATAAACAACTCAACACAAGAAATGCAAATTGACATATTAACACAACAATATCCAACTAAGTTATTGAAAGTCAACTATTGATACCTCGTTCTCCATTCGGATTACAAAATCGGTCCACTTTTTTCTTTGTAACATTTCCTTTTCAAATTGGCTTGGATGCCGGCCATATTTCTCCTCTTGTAAAAACATGGCACATGGACTAGTTAAACTAATTACTATGCAATCATTTACATTTTCCTAGAAAATAAAAAAATATCATTTAACTTATTAAATATACTTACAAATGCATAGATCAAGGCCTATAAACCTTTTTGGCCACTGTGTTGCGTGGCATGAAGTTTGTCAAGCCTAGCCTTGGAGGCCTTGTCCTGAAATATATACTAATTCAATTTAACTATTCACAAATAAAATTTAAAAATTGTTTAATAAATTTGATATAATCTTATGAGAAAATTCAAATACCTGTGTACTCTCCTCATCAGACTTCCTCCATGCATCAGACTTCTCATATGCTTTTACAAGCTCTTTCCATACTTTCAAACTTACATCAATTAGCCTTTTTTTTAGCCTTAGCTCAGGAGGGAGTTTTTTTTATCTTCTTTGTTTGGTTGCACCAAAATCTTTTGTAGTTTTGATACATTCGTAGCTTTATCTTCTTTATAGACCAACCTATGCCAAATTTAGTCTCCATGTCATGGATAACTACTTTTTGCAGGTGCATGGGTATCTTTGAGAATCAAAAATATAGATGGTCTTTGAACCATTGAAGGCATGACTCCTTCAACCTATTCACAAACATTTTTCTAGCATCTGTCATTTAGACTTCTCCTAAAACCACATCATATTCTATCTTGGTATCGCAGGTACCAATGCAAGATGCAAAACATGGCGTGGTGGTCGAAGAAGTCTGTGTCCCAGGAGTGGCTAGGACATTGGAAGCCTCTGCTCCCTATTCCACATTCTTAGAGGTTACTATTATTGATTTCCTCCTAGATCTTTTTCCTAATCCAGGAGTGGTTGGTGAATCACTTGATTCCCTTTGACACTGTTGATTTGGTTGCAATGTTTCAGGGGCTTTACTAGATCATTTTTCTATGTATCTGGCAAGCATTGTCAAGTCCACACCATCCAATTTGTTCACAACCTCTACCCCCAATATGGAAGCCAATGCCTCTTTATCTTTGTCACTCTCATGTCCCTATATATATATATAAAATAAATTTTTTCTTTTAAATTTAGAAATAAAAAACTAAAAACTAAAAATCAAAGAAATAATGGAAACATTTACAAATCTATAAATTGACATTGAATTACCTCATTGTGGCTAGAGTCTGCTCCCTTTGCTCTCTTCCCTCTATTGCTTGACATTTTGAGGCGACCTAGGGAAAATTATTTTTGTCTAGTCAGTGGAGGAAAATGAAGTACACACTACCAGGTATGAAAGTTTTTGTTTAGTTTTTCTGTATTCCTCAAGTTTTTTGACCTTTACTTTTTAGAATAAATCATGAATCTATTTTTCTCTATAATTTTGCTGCAAGAAAGTAAGCTTATACATCAATTGAAATAAATCCAGAGAGAAATTTTATCAACTAGTGGCAAAATGTGATTTCATCCATATCAAGATACACAACAATTTCCTTTAAGTAAAGGCTGAGATATCTGATTCACACAGTTTAATCCTAAAGCACACATTTATAATATTATGGAATGTGGAAATTTATTGTCTATTATGAAAAGCCTTGCTCAAAATTATCTTCAACAAATGCCTTATGAATATTACAAGACCCGCATTTGTCCAAACGAATCTGAGATCTGACGGGAAAAAAGAGTAGATGAAAGAGAGGTGATGCCCTTACTTGGCACAAATAGAAGAAGAGTAGTACGAATTGAAAGGCTGAGATATCTGGAAGCAAAGGCTGTTGTGGCTCGAACCTGAGATTTTTGAGATGTAAGAAAGTGAGTATGCACTTTAGGAATGGAAAGGAAATTGGGGTTGGAATACAGGTCCTGCCATTGCCAACGATATGCCCAAAATAAGGGCGAAAACAAAAAACCCAAACGCTCGATCTCTGCACACCAACCGCTCAATCTCCAAACACAGAATGAACACCAAAAATCAATAAAGTTTTGTTTTGTGTTTTTTTGTTTTGGGGTATGTGCAGGTGAGAATTTTTTTTTTTTTTGATCCATTAGTCAGAGTAGTTATCATCGACTTTAGCGCTGACTACTGCTTTGACTATAGCACTGACTTTTAGGCCTAAATGTAATCTTTTTAGGGTGCAAAAGGTAGCACAAAGTGCACCTAATTTAGCACCTATCAGTGCAAAATGATGTATTTTTCTTGGAAGTTGATATCACTATCTAATTGAATGCTAAATTTTGTTTCTTGTTGCAACCTCACCAAATTTGGATTGTCCTTTTAATAAGTAACTATATCTTGTTTCCATGATAGCATTTTGACTTCATGCTTCTCTTATGATTAGCTCAATAATGACTCACTCTTTCATGACCTTACACAGATGGTTGGTGACAATCCTTATGCAACTGATATGGCTATGGAAAAACTAAACAACTCTTCTCCTACTATCATGACATGATATTGGGACTATATTGGCAGCTTATGGCAATGCTTATGGTATTGTGATTTTCATTTCTATGTTCTCATTAACCTATTTTAGGTTGAAGCATGGTAACTAACCCACTAGCTATTATGACAGTCATAAAATGACTAGACAATCCTCTCCACTTTGACTATGATAATCCTATGCATGGTGTTTTCTTCATGATAGTCCCCAATAATGTGAATTATTGATAGTAGCTAGTTCAAATGGAGTTTTGGATGGTGTAGCAATTTGTCTCTATGGCTCATGATAGTGCATGACTTGGTTATGTCCTTGTGACATTACTCTAGATATCTCCTCTTTATAGTGACATGGTTTCAAGAACATGACAACTTGGGTAAGGTATCAACTTTTCTTTTTAACCTATGGATTGTCATTTTTTAAGAACTGATCTCATTGAAATGCAAAGATAACATGTTGATTTATGACTAACTACATTGTTACTATGATAGTGACTTAACCTGGTCACAAGATTAATGAGACAATTTTAAACCTCCTATGGTTATTACCTATGCCTCATGGTATGACAACCTCTACAATGTTAATTATGATATTCATATGATGGTGAATATTGGAGCTATGGTTTGGATGACCTAATAACATTTGTGATAGTCCTTTGGGGTTGTGATAGACCTTTTGGGTTGTAACAATACTTAGGTTGATTGTCCATCAACTATAACAAGGCATAATGAGGTCCTTGATATCATCCTCCTATAATGATAGTGGGTGGGTGATATCATATGGTGGCTTCCCTTTATGACCATATCAGTCCATTGACTTGCTAATAAAGATTCTAAATCATTTTTAGTACAACATTAGGTGGTATTTGGATGATAGCAATGATATGACAACATTATGATAGCTAATGGAGGGTTTTCTTTTCAAAGGAAACCATTAATTTTGGAGTGAAAGGTAATGGTTAAATATAACATAAAGTCCCTATAATTAAAGAATAGCCAATGGATAGGATTATCCTAACAAAGATCTAACGACGTGATTTTAAAATTAACATCCAAATCATCCTTCCCTCCATTAAGAATTTAAAATTTTGGTGCCAAAGACTCTTTGAGACTTTTTTGAGGGTTTTATGGCCACTTGGAAAGATATAGATAGCCTTAAAATGACCCATAAAAGAAAAAGGAGAGTCAAATATGAAATAAATGTCTTTTTGATGTGAATTTGTAGTCATCCTGTAATCATAAGATTTGAGCTCTAGTTGTCAAGATTCTGCGTGTAAACTTTTTGTGAAGAGCAAAATGTTGCAATGTCCTATTTTGTTTTTCATATTGCATCTTAATGAAAATTGAGTGTATTAACATGATAATTTCAACAATATTCTCTTGGTGCATAACTGTTATGTGACTATTGTCATTGTTGTGTATTACAGGATCCAGAGGAGGCCATGGAGAGAGAACATTGATAGCGTAGAACTACTAAATCATAGAGAGGAAAGTGGGTGGAAATAGATATGACAATAGAATCTATAGATACAATAGAGGTAAGAAGAGAAAGCAACCTCAAACAAAGGAGGAAGGTTTTTATGAATTCATAAATGCTACAACATAGAGGAGATAAAGTCATTTTTTCTATCCATGAGGCATCTGAGGTCAAACTTATTGGTTGAAAATGCATAGGAATGGTGATTAAATGTGATTCTATGATAAAGGGAAAAGTTTGAAAATTAGGATGGCCAAAACATGATATCAATATGTCAAATATATGACTAAAGTGAGGTTTTGTGTTGGATAGTATATTCGTTGAAATGATATAATTGGTGTACTAAACATTATTTACTATGTTGTGTATTATAGGGGCCAGATGAGGCCATGGCAACAGATCGTGTCATATCAAATGAGGATACAATGGACGAAGTGGGACATCAGGTACTCAAATTTTGACTTAACTTAGGAAAAATGATTTGATGCCATTTTGTGATACGTCCATCTTTTTTCACAGTATTATTGAAATTTATAATGTATTATCCAATCTTGACATAAATTAATGCATGTTGTTGATTATTTTAGATGGAGATTGGCAAATACATAGCCTGAGCGTTCAACTAGCAAAAGAAAAAGATATGTACATGGACGTGGACCTAAAACTGTTAAATCACGTAGAGGAAAATGGGTGGAAGAGGATATGACAATGGATCATGTAGACACAACAAATGATTGCACTGAACAAGAGGTTGGTTAGGACTATAGTACTTGGGATGAATACTTTGAGAAAATTATTGTTTGTGGATGTTCTGTATGTCGTGGAAAGAAACAATTCAAACGAGAGACTGTACAAAGACATTACATATATGATGAGATTCCAGTCGGTAGTATGCCTCCTACAATCAATTCAAATCCAATACAAATTATGGTAAGGAATTTTCCAATTTGATTTAAATAACATGTATACTTCATTTAAACATTGTTTTATATTATTTAAATAACTAATTTTTTTCTTAATGGATACTTGCAAGATAAATTTCTTGGTTTAAAGTTTCCTGGATCAATGACTTCCAGCCTAGAGGGCAATGATCATTTATCAGATGATACATCTAATGAAAATATGTGCCAATATACCAGATCAAAATATGAGGAATTGATGAAAACAAGCAATAGAACAAGAACCAACTTAAAGATGCATAATTTGCTTAAAGACAAGGGGAAGGTGGAATACATACCCTATGAGAATGAATGTGATGGAGATGATGACTTGCCCCTGAGTTTGAGATCAATTTACAAAGAGATATTTGATCGTCGACTATATTGCACTTGGCCTAGTGATCAACAACTACCTAGAGTGTACGAGGTGTTTCAATTTTGGGGATACAACTACATGACATGACCCTCCAATATTCATGGAGTGAATCTAGGCCTCTTTATTGTACAAAATGTACATGTGGGATCTAAGCATAGAAATAATTCAGAACAAACCACTAGGAGATTAATGCCATATTATGGTGACCCATCATATTACAGTGGTGAATGGAGAAGGCTTGTAGAATATAATCCTAGCATGTCAACATATGGTCTAAATTCGAATATGTATACACATCATCTCCAATTGGAAAGTGGAAAGGAAATGAATAGAGGTCATCTTATGTATATAGATGGACGTGCATACACACACAAAAATATTGTAGGATTTATAAATAGTAGTAAGGGAAGGGACCCTACTGTAAGCTGAATTGTCAATTTGTTGAGGTTATAAATGATAAAATGGAGATATGGAAAGAGAGGTTGATAGATTGATAATGATTGAGGCTATTATGGACCTTACCATTGGGGATGAGTTGTTGATTGATTACCCCTTCTTAAAACGCACTCCTGCACGAAAGAAGAGGGAAGAACAAGGTCTCCCTAAGGATGTTCTTAAGGGAAGAAAACCAAAGAATAATAAATGAGTGTGGACTGATGTTTTATAAACTATGTTGTCAAAATTGTGTTTTATTTAAATTGTTGTATAAAAAAGGTAGTTTATAAAACAATGTTCCATTATTCAATTGATGTATATATGTTGATACAATTTATATTTTTATTTTTTAAGCCATATTTAATTATATTTCTTTGAAATTGATACATTTATGATTTATCCAATTGTTGCCAAACATTAAATAATGCTTGCGTTTGTTGATAGGTAGAAGATGTTGATGAAACACATACTAATATCCAAGATCCAACTGGGTTATTAAGACTTGGACGGGGTGATCCAAACCATCCTTTAAACCATACCAAGGTGAAAAGAGCAACATTGAAGATAATAATACCAGCTGAAAAATTTATGAGATCTGCATACACTAATGGCATGCCGCCTAGCCTTAATGATGATGATCATGATAGTGAACATGCAGTGCATGAAGAAGGATTGAATGAAATGCTTACAGATTTCTTTGGGGATAGAAATAATGATGACAATAATGATCATATGGTTGACAATAACGATGATAGCAGGGGTAATTACCACCAACATAATCTCGATGATAACAACATGAAAGACTCCATCAAGCAAGCAGCGAAGACACCTGTGTTCAAATCAGGTGCAAGTAGAACCTCAAAATTGGCATGCACATTAATATTATTAGAAATCAAGTCATTATTTGGTTGGTCAGACAAAGGATTCACTACCCTACTGAAGTGAGTTGAAATATATTTCTTACTTTGCATTGTCAATTGGTGTACATAATTCTTAAACATTCATCAACTTCGTTTATATTTCTTTAAGGGGATTTTAAAACCATATATTGTATATAAATAGTCCTAGTATAGATTGACATATCAAACATGTTAATCATAAGTCAAACATTCAATTGATTTAATCTTTGGCAATCTTACAGGGCACTAAAAACTAAAATATTCCCCGAAGAGAATGTGTTGCCATCAACTTGTAGAGAGGTGCGTCTTTTGTTGGTAGAGTTGGGGATTGAATATAAGAAAATTCATTCACGTAAAAATGATTTCATTTTATACAGAGATGAATATTAAAACAAGGTAGAATGCCCTGTATGCAAAGAGAAGAGATATTGTATAGATGTACAAGGTCCTATAGTTCCAAAGATGGTTTTACGTCACATGTCAATTATACCTAGACTTCAACGAATGTTTTGTTGCAAGTCACTTGCACAATTGATGGACTGACATGCAAAGAATAGGAGTAAATATGGATTCATGCGAATTCTAGCTGACTCCAAAGAAATGAAACACAAAGGAAAAATGGCCAAGAATATTCAGAGATGAACCTCGTAGTATTAGGTTTGGTCTTGCAATTGGAGTGTGCCCATTCTCTTTCCTGAGCTCAAATTATAGTGTTTGGCCAGTCAAATTGATAGTATACAATATTCCCCCAAGGATGAGTGTTAGAAAGGAGCATCTTATGCTGACTCTCATTGTTCCAGGAAAACATCAAGTTAAAAACATGGATGTTTATCTTGTGCCTTTTATTGATGAGATGCAACTGCTATAGAAAGGCATAAGAATGTATGACATATCACGTCCCCCATCAAATAGGTCCTTCATGTTGTATGGTGTGCTATGTTGGACTATTCATGATTTCCCAGGACTTGGTGTTTGTTCTAGTAAGATAAAATATTTACGTATTTACACTCATAATTTATTTTCACCCCAACTTTCATACTTAGTTTTATACTATTTTTTTGATGTTATTAACATTACTTATTGAATTGCAGGGCTTCAAACAAAGGGGATATTTGTATGTCCAAGATGTGGAGAACAATTTCAAGGGTAGTATTCTAAAGATCTACATAAATTTATTTACGTAAACAACAGGGTTTTTCTACCACTAGATCATAAGTTTAGAAATCACTTGAAGAATCAATTTGATGGAAAAGTTGAAAATAGAGGCCCTCCCATGATTATAGGTCCAAGTGATTAGCTTAAGAAGTATGAAGATGTTGAATTGAAAGGTTGGGAGGATTTTTTGATCGGGGAGATTCAATTGAAGAACCAGAACACGTTGTAGTTAATATGCTAGAAGGAATGAAAAGGAAATCCATATTTTATGAGCTCCCTTACCGGAAGGATCTATTAATATCTCACCTATTAGATCCTATGCAGATCTTCAAAAATGTTCTAGATTCTATATTTTGACATATATCAGGCAAGTATAAGGACACCTTGTCTTCAAGGAGAGATATTGCTCTTTTGTGTACCAAAATTGATAGAAAATATTTGTGGCTAAATAGGGAAAATGAGTCATATACAGAAGCTCCATGGAATTTTTTTAAAAAAGAGCTAGACCAACTAAAAAATGTCATCCATTCAATAACGACACCTACTGGATATGGGTCATCATTAGCTAAAGCTTTTACAGTTGATGGACATATCATAGGATTTAAAAAACATGATTTTCATATTTTTATGAAGGTATTATATATCATCATTTAACATTTACCGGTAACATTGATTAAGTACTAAAAATATTTTGATACTTTGTTGTGTGAGAAAAAATTACTAATGACCTTTTCATAAATGTGTATGATAGCATATCATGCCATTGGCAATTAGGGGGGATTCATGTCTTATAGTTGACTTAAGGAATGCCATAAGTTGATTGTCAACATTTACAAGGTATGTGGTTATATGAAATGTTCATGTGTGAGAGACATAGAGATATTATATTGAATTTTAATTTTTGACTAAAGGTTCATACTAATTTACTATTCTTATATTAGGTGGGTGACCTCCAAGGAGATCCACAAACGTGAAGTGCCAAAATGGAAGAAGGAAATTGCAGAAATTGTATGTGTATTTGAGAAGGAGCTCCCTACAAGTTTCATGGACCTACAAGTCCATTTACTTATACACCTAGTTAATGACATTGAATTGGTAGGTGTCGTATCAAGGAGGTGGATGTTTTTCTTTGAGAGGTATATGAAAACTCTAAAAAGATATGTCTGACAAAAGGCACATCTAGAGGGTTGCATGGTTGAAGGGTATGCATTGAATGAAGCATTTTTCTTCCTGTGTGAATTTCTTTGGTAAGGATTTTGAAGATAGGCCATGCTTCTAGGATGAAGAACAAGCATCAAGTATTATTGATGGAGAAAAACCACAATCTAATCATGTTCAAGTAGAAATAAGTAAGTAAATTCATGATCAGTGTGGTTGTTTTTCTTGCAATCATTAATTTACTTTGTAATTTATTTGTCAAATTAACAGCATGACATTTGGAGTTTGAAATAAACATGTTGACATGTAATACGTGTAGACAAAAGTGCTATACTCGACAGGTTCATTCTATACCACATGGACTTTATGAACAAATGGATTGATCTGTATGATAAAAAGAGAGAAGAAGTGTTAGAAGCAAGGAGATAGTTTAAGAGATCGAACCCAAGGAATACTCTGCTTCCCAATGATCTACTTGGGGAATGGGGCAAAGATAGAATGGGTTATTGAACAAATTCAAAATCAAATAGAAGATGCGGGTATAGATTCAAACATAATAGAAGATGAAATCAACATGTTTAGAGGATGTGAAAGAAAGGTACAGTTGGAATTTTACAAAATGTTGTTTTCTTATAGTTTTGACACTATTAACTATTTTAATATTCATCATTATATTTGTTTTCACTAAAATAAATGGCCTTTCACAGGCGAGGAAATATCTAGCAATGTGGGCATATGGTCGACATTATCATGTAGAAAAGGTAGATGTAAAGAAATGATCCTTTGATTGTGGCATCATGGTTGACTTCAACCAATCCAGTCGATCAAGCTCAAAAGATAAGAATATAATTGAAGGGAATCTCTAATATGTTGGGAAAATACAAGAAATTATTGAGTTGGATTACCGCACTTTTAAATGTTGTATTTTTAAGTGTAGATGGTATTGTTAGGTCTCAAAAATGCAAGTCGTTAACTCTAAGAGGTTGCCAGGCTCTCTTGACATTTTTAGCTAATTGACATAGGGTAGATATGACTAAACCCCCTTCACTTTAGGCTCTGCCAGACCTAGGTGGGTAAAACTCTAATTAATAAAGTAGATAAAGATATGATTATTACTTTAATCAGAATTAATCTAACTATTGATAATGGTACAAAAAATAAAACAGATGAAAAGACATCAAGTTAATTCTAAAGGATCTAAATTGTAATGCTAAAACAATAATGCAATCTAATTAAGTAAATCTAAAGTGAATTTGTATAAATGATGATGAAAACACTAGACTAGTGCCTTATTGAATATAGAGTCAGTTAGTATGATCATGAAATAAATGACTGTTTGTTTGGTAAAAACTCAAACTATCTGGCATGAAAGAATAGGTATGTAACTTGTACAACCCTGTAAGGAAATAGTTAATATTCCATACTTATATATATCCAATTGATAAAATCAAATTACCTGCATTCATCTAAAAGGATTTAATCTCTCTTTGAAAGAACCTATCAGAATGATACTGCAATTGTAACGGATTGATCAAAAAACTAGAGACATAATACAAACCCTAACTATATGACTCTTCTTACAAATCCATGACAATGTCTTCACAGTTACTATGATAGATTTAAAGGATTTAATTTTGAAAGCAGAAACTAGTTAATCTTATCATACTATAACAGCAAATGTGTATAGACAACTTGAAGATATACTTGATAACTCAAATTGAATAACAGAGAAAAATTTGAAAGGAGATAGTCATATAATTGAATAAATTAAACAAATAGTTGATACCAAAATCTGTAGTTACTGCTTCATGTTTACAGACTTGACTTCATCAGAGAATGCTTGCACATGGTCTACCAGAAATAAAATATATTAAAAGTGAACTAGCATTGCAGTTGAAATCTAATCTATAATATCCCCTGTTCTATTCTGTTATCTCCCCCTACTCTATCCCCCCTTTATTCTGGTCTCAGTCATCTCTTATAAAGAGAGGCATACAAGCTTTAGACCACTTACAATAGTTGTGATGGTTGATAACTGAACAACAGTATTTGTCTTAATAAAATAGATTTGCAAAATTAATACTCGTCTTTAATCATCAAATGGAGAACCATTTCAGGGTCAAACAAAGATCTTTAACTGTAGTTCTGCTTAATATCCTTCGAGGGTTTCTTTATTATTCCTAAAAAGACCAGATAAAACACAAATTAGTCTCTGATAAAAACAAATTTATTTAAACATATGTATTTACTCAAATAATTACTTCCCTTATCAATGATTTATCAGTTGCTCAAAATCCTTTCGTGGGTGTTTATATAACTTGATCCCCGCTGTGTATATCCTGCAAAAAACCCATATTTCAACTGTCAGAAGAATATCTTAACCATTCAAATTTTAATGTCATTTTAGGGTTTCTATGTTTTGTATAGGCAAAGGTCTTGTCAATGAGCATAGTCATTGTCGCCATCGGAGTGAAACACGCCATCAGGATAACTTATTATACATTACTCAATGATGATTGTTTCGCCGATACATGTTTCTAGTTCTTTATCAGAATGACTTTCACAACATGTCCCCGACATCGTTGTGATTATCGTGTTGGCGAGACTCGCAGACTTTGTTGCAACTTATTCAGCTTCGCCGATGCAAAGACTTTTCTATATTGAACTCCTTTTTACATCCGGCTTGTATCTCTAGAATGTATCTTCACTTGTATATTGTCTTGTATATCAAAGATATACATTGTTATTATACAAGCCCAATGTACAAGTGGTGGGACCCACTACTTGTATCCAACCTTCATATATAATGTCTGATACATACAAATTCGAATGTATCTTCCTTTCAGACTTCTTATTTTACAAATTGCAATATGTAGCCCCTTTCGATTCTAACTTGTATATGCATCCTCTAATATACTTTAAGTCCTACTACATCCTTTTAACTAGATTTTAATCTTTCCTGGATTCTGCATTGTATCGCAATGCATGTTTCCAAAACATACATACAAAGCTCAAAATATACAAAAATATATCTTATTTCGTAATCCTTTCAGCTCCGTGATGTATATTACTATGTATCAGCATGAGTTTTGTATCATTTCGCCAAATGTACATTGCATATATATATATATCACAAAATCATATCGAGAATGTATCTTTCGTCAAGTGCAAAGGGTGACTAGTAGAAACGGTAAAGAGAACTGGTGATAACTAGTCATGTCTTGTATATACAATCATTTGGCATATCGGTAAGAGATATAGATTGGTGGAAGAGTTTTAAGTTACGCTGACGGAAGAAGTCACAGCGAAGGAGGTGTCGGGGACACATAGATATAAGATAGGTCTATGGTAAGACTTGGGAAAGTCTTTCCGATATCAGTTGTCTTACCGATAGTGCAGAATATATATGTTTTGGTGTTGTTTGTACTCAGAGAGTAGATTTTTTAATGCCGATTAAGGATTAATCTATTTGAACTATGGGATAGAAGCCCATTGTTGTGAAGTATGGTATCAATTGTTTGACTTCCACTGTGTGCTCTACATCACTTAATATTTGCCAAAAAGTACCCTAGGAATTTTAGTCCCAACAAAAGCTCTTTCTAGGGATGTATGCCCCTTGTGGGCATAGCAAGATCCCAGATTTCTGGGGGAACAGACCAATGCCTTCTTCATTTGATGACGAGTGAACTATGAAGGGTGAAGATCCTAGGTTATTGCTTTATGAAAAACTTTTATTTCCTAATAAGAGAGCTCTTTAAGCAAGTTATTTAACTCTTCTAAACTACCATGCATGGAAAAGACCATTTAGAGAGTTTAACCAGAATTGTCCATGCACTAGCAATTCTTTTCTATCGAGTTCTTTTTAAGAGAAAAAATGTTTCAAAAAATGCCCATGTACTTGCAGTTCTTGCTCCTCACTAGACATGTTCTGTACATAATATGAATCCTCCCTTACCTTACCGTTGATGAAAAAAAGGTCCAATCCATAGGGCATTGAATTTTCTATGGTTCCCCTTTTCTTGATTTCTGGCATTCCAAATAAGCACTATGTCACCTACTTCAAATTTTCTGACCTTATCCTTTTTATCATATAGATACTTCATCTGCATTTGCATTTTCTTATTCTATTGCATTCCCTATTCCCTCATTTCGTTTAATTCCATTAGATGTTCTAGGCTCTCCTCCATCAGTTCTGGGACATCCCAATCCTCTTGCAGGATAAACTTACATATTGGCAACAGGTTGTGTATTGGGAGTCTAGCATGAGATCCATAAACTAACTCAAATGGTGATTTGCCAATGGCTTTCTTCACTATGATTCTATCAGCCCATAATGCCAATCTCAACTTAGAATCCCAGCCTTTCTTATTATTGTCCAACATTCTTTTTACAATCTTCAAAATACTCTTATTGCTAGACTCAGCCTGCCCATTACCTTGTGGGTGGTAGGGAGAAGAATATGAGATCGTAATGCCAAAAGATTTACAAATTTTTTTGAACTCATCCGATGTAAAACACATTCCATTGTCAGTTATAAGCCTCAAAGGTACCCCAAATCTAGTTAAAATGTTTTCCAATAGGAAGTTGATCACAACCTTGCTAGTTGCTTGTTTAGTGGGTATTGCTTCTACCCATTTCATGAAATAGTCAGTGGCTACTAATATCCATTTGTGGCTGCCACTTGATTTTTCCATAATTTCTCCTATAAAGTCAACCCCCCATTGGTGAAATGGGGCATCAACTTGCATAGGTCTCAAGGGTAATGCACCTTGATATTTTAGCTTTCCTGAGAATCTCTGACAGGCCTCACACTTCCTGGTAAAACTATAGGCATCATTGAAGACCTTGGGCCAATAGTAACCAGCCCTTAATATCTTGTGTGCTATGGTTTTAGCTGAGAAATGGCCACCACACACTCCCTAATGCATCTCTCGTAAGGCAGATTTTGCTTGTTCTTCATCTAAACAGAATAATAAGATACCATCTTTGTTTTTCCAATGAAGGTCTCCCTCTATAAACACATATTTTGAAGCATGTAATTTTAGAGTCCTTTTCTTATTATCATCAAATCCTTCAGGGCATTTCATGTGTTTGAGGTAGTACACTTGTTACCATGTCCGCTTCGTTTTTAATATTACATACTTGGGCAGCCTCAAGATTTGTTTCAGTCATTAATTTTGCTAGCCCTTGTCCCCTTACCAATTTTGTGATTTGAATTTCTATATCAAATTCTTGGAGTTTTTATCCACCTACATCTCTTCCCAGTTACCTCATTTTGCATAAACACATCTTTGACTACTGCATTTGGTACATAAGCTATCACCTTAGCCCCAACCAAGGTATAAATGCCTTGATAGCTTTCACCAATGCATAAGCTTGTTTTTATGTGATATCATAGTTAAGCTCTGCATGTTGGAGTGATTTATTAAAAACAGAAACAAGCTGCTCATAACCCTCATTATTCTTTTGTAACATAACTGCTGCTACTGTATGAAAAGATGCAAAGGAAAAGATCTGGAAAGTTTTACTAAAATTGGGAGACTTTAGCACTGGAGCTTCTTTAATTACCTTTTTTATGGATGCAAAAGCTTCTACACATTCATCTGTCTAATTAACCTTTCCATTTTTCTTCAACATTCTAGATATAGGGTTAATTATTTCTACAAAGTTTGGTATAAATCTTCTCACAAAGTTTATTTGTCCAAAGAATGATTATATGGCCATGACTATCTTTGGGATAGGAACTTTATCTATTGCATCTACTCTTTCAGGATCAATCCTAATTCCATCTTTGGATACTATGTGCCCAAGCAATTTCCCCTCTGTGACTACAAATTTACATTTCTTGGGGTTCAAAGAAACACCATACTTTAGTGCTCTGATAAACATTTTCTCAAGATGATTCACATGATCTTCTACCCTTTTCAAGTATGCAGTGAGGTCATCCTGATATACAGCCATGATCCCATTTTCTAAACTTGCAAAAGCAACATCCATTGCCCTCTGGAATGTAGCTCTAGCATTTGTAAGGCCGAATGGCATCCTCACATATACATATGCTCCCCATGGGGTTGTAAAGGCTATTTTGTATCATTCAGACTCTTTAACCTTTACTTGGTTGTATCCAGAGAACCCATCCATCATGGATAATAACTCACAACTGATAACTCTCTGCAGTAAAGTTTCCATATTAGGTAATGGATAATTATCTTTTAAGGAAGAAATATTTAAATTTCTAAAATCAACGCACAATCTAATATCTCCATTCTTCTTCCTAACAGGGACTAAATTTGAAACCCACGAAGAATACCTAACTGGTTTTATGATGCCAGCCTCCCTAAGTTTCATGAGTTCTTCATACATCTTTGGTTCTAACACAGGGTTGATAGGTCTTTATTTTTGTTTATAAGGCTTAGCATCTAGCTTCAGAGGGATTTCGTGCTGGAACAAATCTTTCCTATAAGCTTTAAGATCATCATAGGACCAGGCAAATACATGTTTATATTTTCTCAATAATGTAATTAACATGCTTCTGATTGTAGTGGTTATTTTATTTCCAATGTAGACCTTTTGAGGTGACAATTCAGTTCCCAAATTTATTTCTTCCACATCATCCTCCTTTACCATTACCTCTTTGGAAATGGATCAATCATTCGCATCAAAAACTCTCTCTAATGCTACTAAGCCCTTTGGAATTTTATTGGTTTTAAGTTGGACAATTTCTTTCCCAAATAAAGTCTCTTTGCCATCAATCTTCTCAACAAAAGCATTAAGATCAATATCTTGATTCTCATACTGATCTATACAATGCAAAAATTTGAGTAAATCAGCATCACTATCAAAAACCTGCTAGTTATATATGTTGTCTGGGATAGTTGGTCTAGTTTTGAACTCAACTTCTGAAATACCTGTCATCGTAATATCATCCCTTTTCAAAGCTATGTTTGCAAGGAAGCCAACAATCATATTTTTTGACCTATCTATCCAACTTATTGAAAAAACATCAAACAATTCTATATCATCTAGAACTGCATTTCTGTATTGTTTCAGTCTTTTGTTTTTTGAGGAATATTTACCTTTGACTTGTGAAATAATCAATTCAAAATCTCCATACACTGCTAACAATTTGATTTTGTGTTTTCTAGCAATGTTAGCCCAATTAAAAGTGCTTCATATTCAACTATGTTATTTGTGCACTCAAAATTCAGGGAAAAAGAATATTTGAATGTTTTTCCTGACGGTGATATAAACAACACCCCAGCTCCATTTCCTGCTTACTACACGTGCCATCGAAATACATGGTCCATACTTCATTTTAATTAATTTTGGGTTCATAGTAAATTGGGTCTGTATTATGCAATTTAGAATGTTCTTCCACCCTAAATGTACTAAAGTCTGTGTCACAGAAACAAATCATTTGATTTGGATTAATTTTCTCTATAATGTCTTCATACCTTGGCTCCCTATAGAGTTTAACTGCATGTGTTCCCAATGGGACAACAACATAAGATAAATCTAATTGCACACTTCCCCCTACCATGGCAGTCCATTGTCTACATAACAACATTCCATAGTTAGGTGGGATATCTACCACAGTGATGTCAATTTTATAAGAGGCTTCAGGATGAAATTATTAGAATTTAATCTTTACTATGTGAAGATTATTTTATAATTTGTATTTATTTATTTTTTGGTGTTTTATCCCCACGTGTCGGGTAACACCTATTTTATTCCTCCTGCAGGAATAAATCTATTTTGGTAGATTCCTCCTTAAGAGGAAACATGTGGCACACACCTTATGCAAGGTGGCATATTGGAGTTACATATAACTCCATTCTTCACCTCTATTTAAGAGGTGTTATTTCTCTCTTTCTCGACATATCCTCTTCACGGATATCTTCTTCTTCTTCATTTTTTTCTCCTTGAGAAGCTTCTCAAATATCTCTGTAATCTTTCTTTTTGGCTTCTTGCCACTTGCATATTCATGGGGGTTTTTCTTTGCTTTTCCCCCTTCAAAAACTTGTGTTGGTCTTTGGTGCTAATATCTTTCTTGTGTTGTTTATATGCTTTGCATGTTTTGGTTAGTACTTAGATCCTGCAATTTTCCTTTCAAAATGCTAATTTTATCTCAACATCTTTCATGATTCCAACAACAGGGACAGATCTGTTATCCATTGCATAACATTTACCAAATGTAGTATCCACCCACATTCCTAACTCTTTCATAACAGCCATGGGCATTATGTTTACTACTACTCCTAAATCAAGCATACAATTCCTAACTAATTTGTTGTTTATCAGCAAGGTAATATAGAATGGATCTATTTGAGATGGATTTTTCATTAATGTTTCACCCAGGTATATCTCAGGTACTTTGATAGACTCTTGTTGCACATTTATTTTAGGACTATGTTGTTCAGGTCTTTTGTCTGATACATTTGATATCATCTTCACCACTATATTTTTATATTTTTCCACCTTCATCATTTCTAGAAGTGGCACAGATATTTTCATTTGAGAAACAACTTGAGCAATATCAAATGAGGGATTTATGTTTAGTTCCAACCTATCAACTTTTGTTTGCCCCTTTTCCTCAGTTTTTGTGTTGTCCTTCTTTTTGTTTGGTGTGTCAACAGGAGGTATATCATGAGGTGTTTTCTCAGTTTTACTTTTATCATTTTTATTGGAGACTTGATTTTTGATAAACACACTTCTGGGAGTACCTTGTTCAGCATTGATTGTTCTGTTTCTTAGGTTGTAACTACTCTTGGCTTGTGCTACCGCAACCATTGTTAAAGCTTTTCTATCTTCCTTAGAAGGTTTTCACCAATGACATTTATGTGTTGTATCAAGACCATATCCATAGTTCCCTAAATCTTCTTCATGGTCAGAAAATACCTCTTGTCCTCCTATGTTCACATTATATTTCTGTGCTTCTACATCATATTCATACCCTGTTTCCTTGTCGAATGAATAATTTTCTTCAATAGTGTAGGGTGTGATACCCAACATATTTATAGTATGATGATCCATCTCAGGGTTATAAGATACCTCATCTTTTTGTATTGATTGTGCTACCACACAATAATCAGGACAGTGTGGTAAATCACAGGGCGTACACCATGGATTATTTTCTATCACATGGACTCCACTCTTCTTCAAAGGGTTAGGGGTGTCTTTTCCATAGTTATGTCTCCTGTTAGTATCCATGGGCTTTCCATCTTTCTAGTTCATATGATATGGCATATCATGGATTCTTGGTCTTTCATTCTTATGTGAGTATTCTTGCTTGTTTGCAGGAGGATTAGGATTTTGAGGAACTCTTATATTCTCTCTTTTTCTGATCATCCCAGCAGCCTTTTTATTGTTTTCAATAGTGAGAGCCATTTTTTGTGCTTCCGCCAAGGTTCTAGGACTTTTGCCCCTGATTTCATAACCTGTCTTCAGGTCAAATGCTTTCAAGTATATGCTAAGGGCTGCTTGGTTGTTCAATTTGGATTCTTGTGGGACCTTATTATACAGTTTAGTGAATCTCAAATTAAAATCATACACCTATTTATTTTGATACTTTTGAATAGTTATTAGTTCATGAAGAGCAAATTTTGGAGCACATTGATTTCTGAATTGTTCTAAAAATTGATTGTGGAAGTCTTTCAAGGAATATATTGAAGCATCTAGTAAGCTATTTACCTAGTCTCTCGCTTCATTAATAAGAGATATCATAAACAGTTTCATTTTTATATCTTCATATTCATTACCAATGTCCTGTATAAAAGCATTGAATCATTTGATATGTTCTTCAGTAGTCAATTCACTGCTTCCTGTAAACTTAGGCACATTGTGATGCAGAGGCATCCACACTAAAACATTAACACATAGCATGGATGTCTGCAGCCCATCATCATCATCATCATCATCATATTCTGCTTAACACTATCAGCATCATCATCATATTTCACCTGCCGACCGATATCCTCCTGCAGACAAGCCTTGGCACTTTCGCCTGTCAACAGCATCACCTTACTTGATTATCGACAGTATCATCATGTTCGACCAGTGCGAACATCCTCCTGACGTCCACTGTTCACTTCAGCGACAACTTCGACCTTCGCTATCTTCAGCATCATGATATTCAACATCATGATGATCAACAGGATAACGAACATCCGGTTCCTTCCATTTATCCTGATGATGACGATCCTTAACTCCTCGCACCGTTCCCTCGATGCTTGCGTCACCCGATATCCTGATGACGTATATCCTGATGACGATGACGTCACCCGCAGCTTCTCAATATCCTGCCGCTCCGAAATGTCCTGATGACGTATATCATGATGATGATGACGTCATATCCTGCTGTTGGCCAAACTTAGTTTTTTCGGCCCGCGATCAACTTGATCTTCTTCCTTATGCCGATGCACTCCTTCTCGACACCTCCTGATGATGATCACCCCGATGCACTTGCACTTCATGCAATCGAAAGCATCATACTCATCTCCACTTATCCGGATGACGATGCCCGAAGCGACTGCAGGATATAAGCAGAAATATCCTGATGATGCCGTTTTAACGAACTTCCAACCTTAACGAAATTTCACTTCGCCGATCCTCTAGGGACGACTCGATCCACTCTCAGGGTGATCTTCCAACTCAAACTTATCAGCTCGACCTAGCACATACCCATGCTAGGGTTTCTCAACATCTCTCGACGGCGATCCTGCACACCTGCCTGCGAACAGAAAACAAACTACCTCCTAATCTACTGTACACAACCATTCCACCGATCAGATGAATCAACCAGTGGAATGGATCAGTGAATCCATGAAACCACCCAAACCAGCAAATCGATTACACAGATGAGATCAAACGGAAAACGAAAACAACAGGATCTCTTATTCGATTTCAAAGGATGCTATTACAATGTTCAGTCGCTCTTCTCTCTCTCTCAGCAAAGTCTGATCGATGATCTCTATGCAATATCATCCGATCCTCATGCTTAAATAGATTTTCCTACGAGTACTACTGACCCGACTCCAAGCGGCTGGGAAATCTCTCCAAGCGGCTGGGAGATCCAACCGACCCTACAGCATGACAGCTATTCTAACAAACTGGCTAAAAATAGTAAAAGCATGGTCAGCATGATCTTATCATGATCGGCATGACCTTATTACATGCATTTGGTCTTATCAGACCTTCTTGAAAACATAAACAAGACTCAAACTAACTAACTGCCTCATGAAGGCCAGCTGTCAGGTAGGTGCTCCTGCACCACATTGTTCCTCCAACTATTATCCATGGGATAAGGATATAACTAATATCCAGTCAAATCAAATTGTTTGACCATACTCATAGGATGTGGAGGTGGCATGTTAGGGTATGGTGGATAATACTGGTATCCAAATGGAGGTTGTGGATACATATTGGGTTGGACATGATGCTGATGATACACATTTTGTTGTGGGGGAGGTCACAGTTGTTGACTGTTAATTCTATGCCCTGGTGGTGGATGGTGTTGGTGAACATTCCCAGTATTTACAGGTGGAGGTCTATGTATTTGCCTATTTTACTGAGGAAGATTATTGCATGTATTATGGGGTACCCTAGTCTTTCCAACAACTATAGTATTCTGAGGCATTCCATGCGGATTAATATTGTTATTATTTTTGTGTGGGGGCACATACTTAGTTGAATTTCGTGCCTATAGATCTAAAAGGGCTATTTGTCTATTGATTTCTTCAGCTCTTTGTATCATTTGTTGTCTATTTTTGAGTCTTTATTCTTGATATTCTAAATGTATAGCAAGTTCCTGATCAGTCATACAGTCATAGTCTATGATAGCTTTATCACTTGTATGTTCATGATTTTCTTCATCCTGATTTTCTATCTCATCTGTCCTTTGTGGTTGTCCTTCCTAATTGAAAATATCATTATGATTATCTGTTGGTGTCATGGGATTCTCACCTTCAGCATGGAGTGGGGAAGTATATATTTTATAATTTTGGCCGGAAGGACTCGTATTCTCATGTGGATGTTTAAATGTTTCTATATCTTTATTAGTATTGCCTTTAGTTTGAGGGGACCCATTTTTGGTTGTCCATTTCTATAGAGACCTCCTTCCATTCATGTTTGTAAAAATAATATTCCTTTATAATTTGTGACTAGAATGGAGTCGCCACCTACTTCTTACAAGTAGGAAAAGTAAAATTCTTTCCTTCCTAGCGGAGTCTTTTAATTAAAACTTGGGATTGACTCTATGATAGATGGCTTTAGCTTTTCAGACAAACTCTCCCCAGTAGAGTCGCCAATTCTATTAGGTCTCAAAAACATAGGTCGTTAACCCTAAGAGTTTGCCAGGCTCTCTTGACATTTTTGGCTAACTGACACATGGTAGATATGACTAAACCCCCTTCACTTCAGGCTTTGCCAGACCTAGGTGAGTAAACCTTTAATTAATAAAGCAGATAAAGAGATGATTATTACTTTAATCAGAATTAATCTAACTATTGATAATGGCACAAAAAATAAAATAAATGAAAAGACAAGTTAATTCTAAAGGATCTAAATTGTAATGCTAAAACAATAATGCAGTCTAATTAAGTAAATCTAAAGTGAATTTGTATAAGCAATGATGAAAACACTAGACCAGTGCCTTATTGAATATAGAATCAGTCAGTATGATCATGAAATAAATGACTATTTGTTTGGTAAAAAACTCAAACTATCTGGCATGAAAGAATAGGTATTTAACTTGTACAACCCTGCAAGGAAATAGTTAATATTCCATACTTATATATATCCAATTGATAAAATCAAATTACCTGCATTCATCTAAAAGGATTTAATCTCTCTTTGAAAGAACCTATCAAAATGATACTGCAATTGTAATGGATTTATCAAAAAACTAGAGACAGAATACAAACCCTAACTATATGACTCTTCTTACAGATCCATGACAATGTCTTCATAGTTACTATGACAGATTTAAAGGATTTAATTCTGAAAGCAGAAACTAGTTAATCTTATCATACTATAACAACAAGTGTGTATAGACAACTTGAAGATATACTTGATAACTCAAATTGAATAACAGAGAAAACTTTGAAAGGAGATAGTCATATAATTGAATAAATTAAACAAATAGTTGATACCAAAATCTGTAGTTACAGCTTCATGTTTATAGACTTGACTTCATCAGAGAATGCTTGCACATGGTCTACCAGAAATAAAATATATTAAAAGTGAACTAGCATTGCTATTCAAATCTAATCTATAATATCCCTTGTTCTATTATGTCATCTCTCCCTACTCTATCCCCCCTTTATTCTGGTCTTGGTCATCTCTTATAAAGAGAGGCATACAAGCTTCAGACTAGTTACAATAGTTGTGATGGTTGATAACCGAACAATAGTATTTGTCTTAATAAAATAGATTTAGAAAATTAATACTTGTCTTTAATCATCAAATGGATAACCATTTCAGGGTCAAACAAAGATCTTTAACTGTAGTTCTGCTTAATATCCTTTGAGGGTTTCTTTATTATTCCTAAAAAGATGAGATAAAACATAAATTAGTCTCTGATCAAAACAAATTTATTTAAACATATGTATTTACTCAAATAATTACTTCCCTTATTGATGATTTATCAGTTGCTCAAAATCCTTTCGTGGGTGTTTATATAACTTGATCCCCGCTGTGTATATCTTGCAAAAAACCCATATTTCAATTGTCAGAAGAATATCTTAACCATTCAAATTTTAATGTCATTTTAGGGTTTCTATGTTTGGTATAGGCAAAGGTCTCGTCGATGAGCATAGTCATCATCGCCATCAGAGTGAAACACGACATCAGGATAACCTATTATACATTAACCGATGATGATTGTTTCATCGATACATGTTTCTAGTTCTTTATCAGAATGACTTTCGCATGTCCCCCGACATTGTTGTGACTATCACGTCGGCGAGACTCACAGACTTTGTTTCGACTTATTCATCTTTGCCGATGCAAAGACTTTTCTATATTGAACTCCTTTTACATCCGGATTGTATCTTTAGAATGTATCTTCGCTTTTATATCAAAGATATACATTGTTATTATACAAGCCTAATATGCAAGCAGTGGGACCCACTACTTTTATCCAACCTTCATATATAATGTCTGATACATACAAATTCGATTGTATCTTCCTTTCAGACTTCTTATTTTACAAATTGCAGTATGTAGCCCCTTTCGATTTCGACTTGTATATGCATCCTTCGATATACTTTAAGTCCTGCTGCATCCTTTTAACCAGATTTCAATCTTTCCTAGATTCCGCATTGTATCGCAATGCATGTTTCCAAAACATACATACAAAGCTCAAAATATACAACAATTATATCATATTTTGTAATCCTTTCAGCTCTGTGATGTATATTACTATGTATCGGCATGAGTTTTGTATCATTTTGCTGTACATTGCATATATATATCACAAAAGCATATCGACAATGTATCTTTTAGAATGTATGTTAGGAATGTATCTTTCGTTAGATGCAAAGGGTGACTGGTACAAACGGTAAAGAGAACCGGTGATAACGAGTCATGTCTTGTATATACAATCATTTGGCATATCGGTAAGAGATATAGATCAGTGGAAGAGTTTTAAGCTATGTCGACGGAAGAAGTCACAGCGAAGAGGTGTCAGGGACACATCGGTATAAGATAGGTCTACGGTAAGACTTGGGAAAGTCTTTTCGACATCATTTGTCTTACCGATAGTGCATAATATATATGTTTTGGTGTTGTTTGGACTAAGAGAGTGGATTTTTTAAAGCTGATTAAGGATTACTCTGTCTGAATTGTGGGATAGAAGCCCATTGTTGTGAAGTATGGTATCAATTCTTTGACTTCCACTGTGTTCTCTACATCACTTAATATTTGCCAAAAAGTACCCTGGGAATTTTAGTCCCAACAGGTATGAAGCATTTGAGAGGACACGAAGACATGATAACCATAGTGGATTGTTTTCTATAGATTCCTCATGTTTCCTACTAGAGGATAAGGAGCCATATGTTCTACCAATTCATTGTGAGTAGGTATTTCTTTAACTCAAACAAGAAGCGGTAGTGATAATTAATATATTAATTCATAGTTTATTACGAATATATACATGTGTTTATTAATCAATAAAATTGTTATACCATACGTCTAATATATGTATGTCGTTCATGTGCAGGTATGTTTCTATGAAGATATTTTGGACCCAAAATGGGTATTTGTCATACATTATGATCCAAGATTATGGCATGTATTTGATGATGTATTAGTGGATACTGAGAAAAACAATGATGGCTAACAAAATGAGAGAGGGATTAGAGAACATCGAAGAAATTGACATCCATGATGATGTTGAAGATGGTTATGTTCAGGCACAAGAAGACAACAATCCAGAGCTAGATGATGTTATGGAAGACAACAATATGGATGGTATAGAAAATGATGATCCAAATACATCTGGTAACAATATAGATGATCTATAGTCAAATTTCAATGATGATGAAGATGATACAAGTCAAGATGAGGATGATGATAATATTAAATACTTGAAAGAACATATGAACATTGACAATGATACATTAGATGACATTGTAGCAGACAATAATGTTAATGACCAAGAGTTCTAAATTTTTAGAATTATTTGCAATCCATGTTTAAAAAGGATGATTCTTATGGCCTAAACTTTGAAATGCTTCAGTAATATTATTTGTGTCGTTACAAATTACCTATTGCAATATCGTTAAATTGTTCAATCTTTGGTATGAATTATTGGCAGAAAAAATTAGGATTACTTGGATGCAATTTCCTTTGCATTGCTTTATATTTTTCTTGAATGTCAAGGTCTCAACCTAATCCTCATTTTGCACTAAGAAGAAACCTTAGGCTTAACTCTACAATGGCCTCGATTCATTACGAGGAAGTTATGATTGAGGATTTGATGACTACTACATATTTTAATGGGGAAGATGTTTTTCATCATCATGCACATGTTGCACATATTGATAGACAAGACATGAATCTTACTACACAAATACTTATATCAAACCTTTATGAATTTGAACAATAATGTTAATTATTCAAATTTGATTGATGTTCTTCATAACTTGTTAATGGACAATCCTTATGTGATGGAAGTATTAAGTGATATAGATCAAAGGATAAGCTCATCAAGTTCCTTAAATAGTGTGTCTCCTCCCCTTCCTTCACAAGCCCCTTCGTTTAGTGTGCCTCCTTCCACATCTTCTCCTGCATTAGCCAAGCCACATATTTATTTTCTTCTCTATATTGCTTATCAATTTTTCATAGCTCCTATCATTGATCCTCTCATTGTACCTACTTCTCATATTGTACCTTCCACTCATCCCCTGATTGTGCTTACTTCTCACCCACTACTCATGTTCCCACTTCTAGTGCTGTCATTCCAACTTCATTGTTTGTCTCCCAATCAACCTACACTCCACGTATTATCTCATGTTGCCACTTCCACTCCCATTTTAATCATAACTCCTAATGTTCATCCTTCCAACATAGATGTCATCCTTGAAAGAATTGATGAGATGCAAAGTAAATTTGATGCATTACCCCTAGTAATCAAAGGATATCATAGGAGAAATCAAGCATAATCCACTTTCATTTGAGTTATTTCTTATCCATTTCTAGTTTGTTTGGTGGCCCCTAGTTTTCTAATGTATAGTGGTAAAGGGGACCTTATGACACAATTGGGAGTTTGTTCTGGTTATGTTTATGATGATAAACTTTTTACAAAGCTCTTCCCTAGAAACTAAAAGGATTATGTAATTGAATGTCTTTATTCTCTTCCTCATAGTTCTATTCATTCCTTCAATGATTTGGCCAATACTTTTGTACATCACTTTAATGTCAATATTGGTTTTGTTGGTACTCAAATTTGCAAATTATAAAACCCTAAAGATATGCCAAATCTTATGATTAGGTTTTATATGTGAATTTGGCCAACTAACAGAATTGATCAGATTAATCAAAATTCTCTGCACTTTAGGCTCTATCCAAGCTTAGGTGGGTGTTACCTTGTTTCACCAGTGACAATTTACTTTCAAGTTTGCTGGTGACTTCAGAATAGATTAAGGAGCTTATGTAATTTTTCCAATTAAATCATCCACTTCACTTAACCCAATCTAGCATACGATTTGGATTAATGTTTTCTATAAATCTTGGAACCCTACTCCTAAAACAGAAAAAAAAAATTGGATTTTGAAATATATACAAGGGAATCTGATTTTCAAAAGAGAATGACCGGTGCTTGCCTTTGGGTTATGGAGTTTCACTCTAAGAAGAATAATGTGCTTCCCTTTTAGCCACAATTTGATTTTCTTGGCAATTCTAAGTCTATGACTTGCATAGACATGCAAATATGTAAGTTATCAGGTTCTTCTTTAACAATCCAATTTAACTTTCCAAAGTTACTATGATTCACCTATATGATTTTAATCCCTTGCTTGAAGGAGCACAATAAACAAACCACACAAGAAACATCAAATGTGTTCTGGACAAATCAATAATATACTTGACAGGTTGATTTGAATAACAAAGAAAAAGTAAATTGGAGACAACCAGATAATTATTAGCAATCCAATTCAACACAAAAAATGAGAACCAAAGTTGAGCACCAGAGAATAGCAGCTTTTATATTGATTTTCTTCAAAGTATAGGCAGTGCAATGTCTCTTTTAAAAAATCAAAATCCCGGATAGATCCCGAGCCATAAGGTCTTGGTTTCCTTTTATAAAGGAAGCAACAAGCTTTAGACCTTTCACATTCAAAATGGCTCTTTGTATTCCTAACCCTTGATATTACAATATTTGCTTTTTATAAGTCCAATTTAGATTTTTAAATATATTTGAATACATTTTAAAAACATGAAGAAAACATAAAGAGACAAAAGGAGAGTGTTCAAGATGTGGTGGTGCTATTTAACACTAGCATATGGGTCATTGCTCCTCTGCACCTAAACCTGTGCTGCTGATGATTCATCTCTAAGATAGAAAACCCATGTTCTAGAACCTTGAGTAACCCTTAGCTACTTAGATTCAGAACAAAAATATACACAACTTAGAGACAGATAACCACACACATGCAATGAACCATTACACATTTAAAAACAACATGAAATTGATAAATTTTATGCACAAGGCATCCAATATATAACTCATAAACTTACAACACAAAATAGAGCAACCCAGAGAGCCTGTATTTTCATTACTTCTCCAAAATTTTCCAAGTCTTCAACAACATTAAAATGAGTAATACAGTTCCATTATATAATAGGTATGTGTACCCTCAGCAATGAATACATTGTCTTTCAAATTCAATGAATATAGAGAAGCACCCAAAGGTGCCGAGGAAACATTAATTGCACCGAAGGAAAAAGAAAAGGAGTGGTTGGCCTTGAGAAACATGAGGAGCTATGTGGGGATTTGCATTGTTGTGGTTGGAAGATAGCACCCAAGTTGTCATTCTTTAGGTCCATATCTGTCCTGCCACATACTGTATGTACTCTCAACCAGCCAAGGAAATGAGATGACTTCTTCTATCTTACTATTATGGCTAACATATTGTGCATCTAGGATACTTTTGACATTTTTACCAAATAATTCAAATGTGATGTCCACCACATGCAGCCTTTCAAGTGTCCAACTTAACACATGCAGAGCTAGATCTCCCTTATCGCAACAAGATGGAATTAACTGGTTACCATTATCAATAATTTCCTTCTTTCGCTTGTTCATGTCCTTTGTTGTCCCATCAGTTTCTAAAATATGAGGTAACTATTTTGTGTCTAGCATCTCAACTGCTTACATTTTATCCCTTAGTACCATATCCAATTTTAATTGATAAGTAGCCACCTCCTTAAATTTTTCCAACATTCCTACTACCAACTGCAACTCAGGAGGAGCATCTAGATCATATCTAGAACACTTGAGAAAGTCTCTAATTTTTCCAATCCTTGGTAATTAGCTGGTCTTCATAGTTGATAGCTTATGTTTGTTTGATTCATGCTTTTCATGTGCTATCCTTAATAGAGAGTAAGACCTATGGCTCTCCTCCAACTTGACCAATATCCTGTTGATTCTATACGAGATTAAATTTGTGGATACACCTTCCACTTTTCCTTCTACTTCTCCTTTCAACTTCTTATTTTCCTCTTTTAGCTCCTCTATTTCTTGAAGCGAGGGTTGTGTATCCACTGGTAATGACTCTGTAGTTTGTATAATTGGAGGTGTTTGAGATGGAACAAATTGTTGATTGAGGTTGACTCTCATAAACATTAAGTATGGCCATTGCCTCTATATATTTCCCCAATAATTCATTGTAATCTTTCTACAGTTTGAGTGTTGCTGCCTCTGCAAAATGTGCTATCTGTACATTCAAGCTGGCTACCTAAGGAGCAGGGGTGTCTGACACCCTCTTGATGATCACATTACTAGTCAATTCTTCCAAACCTACCTTTGGTTTCTTATCATTTGGGGCCAATGCCCAAATAGCCAAGATATCAAATTTAGGGTCAAAGATAGCACCCTGCAATGCCCTCTTGCCTTGTTCTTCACTTACATCTGCATCATCCCTGGTAATGGTATCGAATGCAATAGCATCTGATAGTATCCAGTGTGGCAATAGTAGGATTTTTCTTCTCTTCACAAGTTCTCTCCCTTCCTCAGGAGTCATGGCACTGATGTCCTTGTTCACTTCACTCAAAACCCTCCTTGTGATAGCATCATACTCTGAAGGGTTTGCACCACTTTTTGCTTCTTCTATCTTTTTCTAAAATTCTTCACTCCTCATTCTTAACACAAAGGATTTGAATTCTGGAGTGGCAATGAATACATCATCAGAGATAAATTGATTGCATGCCACCTCCCTCACATCTTCGGTGTCCACCTCATTGTTGATTGTGGATCTTGTCAACCTATTTTCTGGGGAGGCATATGGTGCTATCCTTGGGGTAGAATGCAATTGATGTAAGGGCTGTGGGTCTTGGTCATCTATCACCTCCTCCTCTAGATTCACAACTTCCATTTATTCTTCTATTTCAAGATTAATTATTTTTCCTCTCTTTGGGGTGGGGGCTTCAGGGGAGTCAGGGGAACTTTTCCTAATGTACTTACCCCTTGAACTTTTTGGCTAATATGTGGGCCTCTCTTCTCTAGCAGGTGCCTCAACAATCAATTCATCTCCTTTAGCAAAGAACATTTTGATTCTTTCAATGGGGTTTTGAATCTCAATGAAATCCTCTTAATATGCAAAGTTAGCATTCTTTTTCCTTTTCTCTGCATCCATTATCAATTTAAACTTATTTCTCAAGAAAAATACTTGTTGCATTGATTCACAATTTCTGACAGTATCCTCATCAAGCAGGACATGGTGTGGGTATGCAGGCCTGCTGACTTTATGCCTTGTGTCATGAATAAAACCTTTAGGATCAAAGAGCCTTATTTTCCCTATACTCATTATATCTTTGCAACATGAGACCAATTTGGTCCAAGCCACTCTTATCAATTGTAATAAAATCATGAAGCTTCAGAGATATTGGGATAAGAGATCCCTTCTTATGTTTTCTAAATTGCTCCTTGTCTACTTCATTCAGCTATATGATGATCTCCATAAATCTTATTCTTTTGGGCACACATTTGTGTAAGGAATAGGGTGGAGCCTCACACCCATAGACTCTGATACAAGTTGTGTTTTCATGTAAAAACCAATCTCCCCAGTTGTGATTGATCTGTAGATTGGGGTCCTATCCATTGGTCTTAGAAAATCCTTAATCTCCTTTGGTATCCTTTCAGCTGCTGGCTCTAGGAATCGCAATACTTTCCTCACAAAATGCTCCTCAAAAGTGACATAGCTATCATATTTGAAATGTATGTCTAGCATGTAGGCCCACATCTGAATTGGCATGGCATTGCCTTCTGCATCAGTCATTCTCAAATGTAATTCTTTTCCCCAATGGCCAGACAGAGAAAATAGGATCATGTGGCACATTAACAAATACCAAGTGAATTTTACATGGGGACCTGGAGTGACATATTGTTCTTAATGGCCATCATCTATTCATGCATCTTTTTTGACAAGTAACCTGCATAATCATATGGCTTCTCAGCTCCATAATCTTGGATATATGCTACCATCATCATCATTAGAGACATCAACATTCTATCTGATGCATCTCTTTCGAGTACATGACACAAGCTATGATAGGTTTTAACAAAATATTCCATGAACAAGATGCATCGGAGAGGCTCCTCTTCTGAGTCAGGGATTTTGATCAAAGCTCCATCAACACCCTTTAATCTATGCTTGGCCAATTTATGAGACCTGTATGTATACCTAAGAGTTTTGTATTTTTCCCTAAAGGAATTCAATTCTATAGGTATATTGGCAGTAGGATCAAGATTGAAGACAGTGGCAATATAGGCCTTAGTAAATCTAATGATAACATTGCCATTTCCAGACAAGACAGACATGGTCTTAGGGTCATACCTAGTTGCTATAGCTCTCATGAAGTATGTTTTTATGAAGACACTAGGGCATATTAATTTACTAAGTCAAGGGTCCAGACATGACAGATTGGGGCTCTATAATCACTTCGATTGTGCCATTGTTCAACCAGACTCCAAGCAGACAGGGATCCTAGCATCTCGACAATCTACACAAAGATCATATATTTTATCATTTCTACCAACTTCTCCTAAATTTATCAGAGGTCTCTTAGACGATACGTGACACTGAATCATGATGTCTTCATCCAAGCTACATTTTGAGGTCAAAGATTGACCTAATTGACTCATTTTGTAGTTTATGTAGGCAAGCTAGGGTTTATGTAATTAATGGCTGCCCTAAATGTCTCAAAAAATTCTTACAAATAGAAAACTAAGTGTAGGGAAGAGACAATGACTTAATGGTTTTTGATGTTGCAAAGGTACAAAATTGCTTCCCCTTTCTCATTTTGATGATTCTTTGGCTTTGAACATAATTTCTCATTGAAGAGTGACGGGAAATACCTTGAATTATGCTGTTATAACATCAAATTAATGGAGGTCACGGTAACCATAACTCTACTCATGCCACAGTCACTTGAAGATTTTCTTTGTTTGCATTTTTTGAATTCAGACCATTGATCATTTGTCACCTTTATGAAATCCACGGCCTTGATTCACTAACTAGATTTGACAATCTTAGTCATCTTGGTTGACAAGTCACCACCCAATGAGAATGAGCCAAATCATTTGTACTTTCCTCACACATCAAATCATCTTTGGCATGGACTAGATGCACGTCACCTTTTTGCGGCATCGCAATCGAAGAGGGCCCACCATACATCTACCGCATGATGGTGCAACATAGCACCCATGCACCTTTATTATACTTGCTTTTTAATCGGTAGATGCCACGTGTCATCATCTCACCATCTTGTGGTGAATATTCCCTCTGAAAAGATTCCCTTGCGTTGGCACACAACAATTGGATCTTAAGTTTGTTCTATGGACCATTAACATTTTGACATGTGGTGGCAGACAGTTTGCTGAGGAAAACACTTCATAGGCAAAGGTTACATGGATAGGTGGCGGCCTGTCGCAGCGTCGCAACCAGGTACTGACATCATCCCGACATGCTTCGCGATGGTGCAATTTTTATTTTATAAGACTTTAAGACCTACCAGAGGTAATAGGTAATGACTAGGTTAAGGGGCCAATCAACCCACGAACATGAAGACTTAAGGTTGTGACTTAAAATATCAACAACCAATGATAATGGTCAACACAATAATATAACAATAAAGTGCATGACCTAAAGGAAAGGGGCAAAGGGCTTTCGAAACCAGACAATTAGAATTTTTTTTAAAACCTAAAACCCTAACCCAAGGGGGAATCACCAAGGCCATGGTAAGATTTAGGTGTCTACATTTCTAACAGTGCATTAGTTTTTGGGTCGATGAATAATGATCACAATTTATCTTTGGTAAATTTTTCCTTCACCATATCATGAGACAATTTTGATGAACAAAATTGATGACAAATTTCTCTATGGGTTTCCCATGTATTTATTTTTCTTTCACTAAGATAGATTGAAGGAATAGGAGAGCATCAAATAAGGATCAAATGAGTGCAATCATGATTATGTTATTGGATTTCAAACTTTGTCAACAAAGATACACTATCAAATTCCTATTGATGAATTGCAAAGAATATTTGTTAAGGGCTTATTACCTACTATCCAAGCTGAGACAATATACCTCAACAATTATTATTCTTCCATGGATTTGTGTACAAATGTAAGAAACATTGAATTGAAACTTCTTAACTCTAATGTACTTAAATATGGATCTCATCCTTCAAAATTTCAATAGGAAAATTTAGTTTTCAAAAGGGTGAAAATAAGCAAGAAAATCAACAAAATGCTCTCCATGTTTCAATTAATTTATAGTCAACTTCAGATGTTATTTAATCTAATTCCCAAGATGAATTGAGGGACAATCATATATTATCTATTAATGTAATAAGATCATAGAATACATAAAGGAAAATAGATATCTAAACCAAAACACATTCAAATGTAGAAGGGTTCTAACATATATGTCACTTCTATTCAAAATGAACGAAGGAAATATATAGAGAGGTAAGATGAACAAATGTACTCAAACTTGTATGATGACAACTAGATCATTGTGGCATGTGGTGTACGTGGACATCACCATGTATCAGACGCATACAGTGCCAATTATATGATCATGTTTTGTAGTACAAATGTCATTAGGTGGCACACATGTATGGAAGCATAACATGTGGTTGTTGATGTTCCATGTGTCTAACTAGCCACCAACATGTGTAGCAATGTGTATAGCCACACTATCTAGATCCTTGAAGATCTGTAAACCCTAAATAATGCCCCTAAACCCTAAACCCTAAACCCTAACCCTTAAGCCCTAAACCATAAACCCTAAATAATGCCCCTAAGCCCTAACCCATAAACCCTAAACTTGAGAAACCCTAAACCCCTAAATCCTAAACTGCAAATCCCTAAACCCTAAACACTAAACCCAAGCAACCCTAAACCTCTATCTCCCTATCTCCCTATCTTTATCATTCCTCTTACCTCTCAATATCTCTCACTATGTCTCTGGCCATGTCCCTCACTCTCTATATCTCCCTATTGGTCATCTCTCTCTAAACACTAAACCTTAAACCTTAACCCCTAAACCCTAAACCCTAAACCCTAAATAATTCCCCTAAAACCTGAGCAACTGTAAACCCCTATCTCCCTATCTCTCTCTTATCTCCCTATCTCTAGCATCCTCTACCTTTCAATCCTTCTCCCTATTTCTCTAGACATCTCACTCACTCTCTATCTCCCTATCTCTCCCCTCTGTCTCCTTTATCTCCTCTCTCTCTATCTAGCTATCTCTAACCCTGAGCAACCCTAAACTGGCCCTAAACCCCAAACCCCCTAAACTCTAAATCTAATCAACTCTAAACCTCTATCTCCATATCTCTCCCCTATCTCCCTATCTCTATCATCCCTCTACCTCTCAATCTCTCTCCCTATGTCCTTGGCCAAGTGCTAAACCCTAACTTGAGCAATTGCTAAACTCATAAATGCTAAATAATGCCCCTAAACCCTAACCCCTGAGCCCCAAGCAACTCTCTCTCTCTAGATCCCACCAATTTTTCCCTATTTTACTATTTTCCACCTCTCCTCTCATCATTCTCCCCCATCCAATGAACTTTAGTTTTATCTTGTTTCCACTTCATCTTGCCAATTTATATCCTCATCCACTCTTTTCATGTCCTAGTTTCCTTGTTTCCATTTGCTGAGAGAGAGAGAGAGAGAGAGAGAGAGAGAGAGAGAGAGAGAGAGAGAGAGAGAGAGAGAGAGAGAGAGAGAGAGAGAGAGAGAGAGAGAGAGAGAGAGAGAGAGAGAGAGAGAGAGAGAGAGAGAGAGAGAGAGATGAGGAGAGAGAGAGAGAGAGAGGAGAGAGAGAGAGAGAGAGAGAGAGAGAGAGAGAGAGAGAGAGAGAGAGAGAGAGAGAGAGAGAGAGAGAGAGAGAGAGAGAGAGAGAGAGAGAGAGAGAGAGAGAGAGAGAGAGAGAGAGAGAGAGAGAGAGAGAGAGAGAGAGAGAGAGAGAGAGAGAGAGAGAGAGAGAGAGAGAGAGAGAGAGAGAGAGAGAGAGAGTCCTAGTTTTCTTGTTCATTTCCTTCATCAATAAGTTGGGAGAGGGAGAATTAATGGAATGGAGAGATAGGAGGATATATGAATGATAGAGGGAGAGGGGAAAGAGATAGAGAGATAGGGAGAGATAGGTAGAGAGAGATAGAGAGGAGATAGATAGGGAGATACTAGACTAGAGTGACTAGAGAGATAGGGAGATAGAGGAATGATATGGGAGAGAAAGGCAAGAGATAGGGAGAGATAGATAGGTAGAGAGAGAGAGGAGATAGATTGGGAGAGATAGAGGAGATAGAGTGAGAGATAGGGAGATATGTAGAGAGTGAGTGAGATGTCTAGAGAGATAGGGCACTAAGAGATTGAGAGGTAGAGGGATGATAGAGAGAGGGAGATAAGGGAGAGATAGGGAGATAGAGGTTTAGGGTTTCTCAGGTTAAGGGTTTAGGGGTTATGGGTTAGGGGTTAGGGATTAGGGGCATTATTTAGGGTTGAGGGATTTAGAGAGAGAGAGACTTCTTTTGACATACATCCGTAAACCCTGAACAATACCCCTAAACCCTAAACTCAGGCAACCCTAAACCTCTAAACCTTAAATAATGCCCCTAAACCCTAAACCCTAACCCCTAACCCCTAAAACATATATAAACCCTAAATAATTCCCCTAACCCATAACCTCTAAACCCTAAACTGTAAACCCTAAATAATGCTCGTAAACCTTAACCCCTAACCCCTAAACCCTAAACCTGAGAAACCCTAAACCCCTATCTCCCTATCTCTATCGTCCCTCTACCTCTCAATCCTTCTCCCTATCTCTCTAGATATCTCTCTCACTCGACTCTATCTCCCTATCTCTCCCCTCTGTCTCCTATATCTCTCCCTAGCTATCTATCTCTTCTCTCTCTAGCTATCTCCAAACCTGAGAAACCCTAAACCCCAAATCCCTAAACCCTAAATCCAAGCAACTATAAACCTCTATCTCCCTATCTCTCCCCTATCTCCTTATCTCTATCATCCCTCTACCTCTCAATCTCTCTCCCTATGTCCCTGGCCATGTGCCTCACTCTCTATCTCCCTATCTCTCTCCATAGTCTCCTCTATATCTCCCTATCATTCCTCTCTCTCTAATATAAACCCTAAACCTCTAAAACTCTAAACCTAAACCCCTAACCCCTAAACAATAAACCCTAAACCCTAAATAATGCCCCTAAACCCTAACCCCTAACCCCTAGACCCTAAACTCCAAACCCCAAACCCAAGTAACCCTAAACCTCTATCTCTCTATCTCTCCCCTCTCTCCCTATTGCCTTTGTCCCTCTACCTCTCAATCTCTCTCCCTATGTCTCTAGCCATGTCCCTCACTCTCTATCTCCCTATTGGTCCTCTATCTCTCTCTAAACCCTAAACCCTAAACCTCTAAACCTTAACCCCTAACCCCAAAACCATAAATCTTAAACCCTAAATAATAGTCCTAAACTAAAGTAACCATAAATTAGGTGCTAAATAAGGCAATCAATTAGGCACTAAATCAGGCAATAAATACGGTGCTAAATAAGGCACTAAATCAGGCACCAAAGAAGGCACTAAATCATATGCTAAATGTGGCACTAAAATAGGCGCTAAAGTAAGTGCTAATTGGCACCTAATTTAGTGTTGACTTGTTCTAATTGGCACAACAAATGCCAAAAATAGTGCCATCCCAATAAATACTCTTTCAAAAAATTGAAGAAAAATACATTAAAACAGTGGGTGGAAGCAAAAAATACAGCAAAAAAGGGAGCTAATCACAATGATTTGTTGTAGTGTTAGAGTAAGGTCATCACTCAATTTGTGATGATGATATACTAGTGAGATATAATGGTGATGCTGAGGTTTAGGGTTGCTAATATTCAGTGATGTTCCTAAGGTTCCTAGTGGGTTCCTAATGTTCATGGTTGGATGTCATGTCCTAATTAGTGTCAAGTCAAGTTGCTTCTCAGCAAAGATGTTTGCATGATGGAATATTAAGATGGGACTTAGAAGTTCATGGTTGTATGTCATGTTCTATCCAGTAAGGCTGGGTTGTTATTGTAAGGCTGATTGAGATATACCATAGGCCAACTGTGTTGTTATTGTAAGGCTGATTGAGATATACCATAGGCTGACTATGTTGTTACTATAAGGTCGAATGAGATATATCATAGGCCAACTATGTTGTTATTGTAAGGTTGAAGGAGATATATCATAGACTGATAATGTTTTACATATGAGGCTGATTGTGTTTTTTATATTAGACCAATTGTGTTTATAAGAGAGGCAAACTATATCTTACATATGAGGTTAACTGTATCTTACATATGAGGCTAACTATATCTTATATAAGAGGCTGACTGTGTACTAAGTAGAGGCCAACTATGCCTTAAGTATGATCGATTGTGCAAAGGAACTTAGAGCCCAACTATGTAAGGGATAAGTTGACAAGAAGTGTTCGACTACTAGATGAAAACCATGTTGGGTTGTTGAAATTATATTATCAGCCAATGCAGACTTAGGAGAGACCTAAGAGAAGGTCGTAGTCGTAATTAGATTTTTCTTCTCACAACAGTAGCCAACCAAGAAGACTTAGAGTATGTTTTGAAATCTTTCAAAATCTAGTTTTGAGTCAAAGTCATTGTGTAGGAGCACTTGACATTAGACCATTCTTTCCAAGTATATAAAGAAGAACAAGTTGTTTTTAGAAGCTATTCTAGAGATATCTAAATTATATGTTTTCTAGTTTTATAGAGAAATAATCTTTAGCCCAATCTTAGGCTAAGAATAGCCACAAGATTGTTGTGAGATATACTCACTATGGTAATGAAAAGTAATGATATAGACTACTTTATTATTATGTTATCTTTTGATATACATGAGGAAGTGTATTCAATTCATTGATATTTGAAGCTATAGATTATCTTTGATAGATTACGAGTCAAATGATTATTTTCTTAAATTGAGACAAATAGAGTCTTTAATCATAAAACCCTATGGCTTAAATTTCAAAATTCTTGCATGTGTATAAGAACTTAGATGAGCATGAGAATAGGTAGACAAGTCATTGAGTAGATGACATGACATCATAGACCCATGATTGCAAGGATGCAAAGAGGGACTCAATGTATGTTATATAGTCACCTAAGCTCTCACCTTAGACTTGTCAAAATGACTAGTAGATAAAGGATTAAGATATGTATTAAGACCAATATGATACAAGCAAGTCGAAAAGAATTATTTTTATTTATATGACATATATTGAGAAATAAGAATGTTGTCTCCAAGTCAAGAAAAGAGTGATTGAACATATGACTATATATTTATATGAAACTTTTTCCATAGTAATGCAAAAGTCACTGCTTGCATTGTCGGTTCACGGTGTGCCAGATAGCTAAACAATCAGACTGGGTCATACATATCTAGAGCTAGACTAGAGTTATAAACCTGATTGTTATTAGCTAGGACACATCACTAGTTCTCAGATGGCATAAAGAATCAATTGATTCTCATTATCTATTACCATCATAAAGGGAAGGTTCACTTCCAAAAGGAAGGTGTGCGGGGACCGCTTCTTTGTGGTTGGAAGAAAAGCACTAGAGTGATTCTCTCTCTCTCTCTCTCTCTCCTGCAGCTGACTGTTGAAGACTTGTGAACAAGAATACATTGAAACTTATTTTGTAAAAGATATTGGTAAAATTGTAAGTCGTAAGAAATCTAACCATTTGTTATATTTGGAATTTTGTTAGTCGCATGTGAAGTGACCATTTTATGAATATATGTATTTTATTTGAAATTGCAAATGTAAAAAGTGTATGGTTATTACAAAAGTGGGGCGCTATGAGAGGAATGATGGTCTCTGTGAAACCCTCCATGGTCCTACTTAGAGCCTTGTATTCTCGCTCTTGATCTGATAGACGCATTCATTTTGTATTCTGTCAATAGGTTTTGTGAACCTAGTGCTTGATTAGGTTTGGGTTCTTTTTTTGGTTCTATTTTAGTTTGGTCTTTTTTCTCATTATTATTTTTAGGTTAATTTTGAATTTAAATTTGGGGTGAACCACCCCACTTAAGGGACTTGTTGACGTTTGGGCAGGGTGGATGTGTACATTCCTTGGTATTCAGAAAGGACGGCTGGACTAAGCATTAATGGCTCAGCTAGTGGCATTAATTGAAGGCAGTAAGGTTAATTTAGATGGGTAGAAGAGGAATGGGATTGACAGTGCCAAAATTAATACTTTCAGTGAAGTCATAGGCATCGACAATATCGCGCCTGCGCCCAAAGAGGTGAGCTTCAAGGTATCCCAAGCCATTGTAGATGGTGGAGACTTTGAGGGAGTCATCAGTGGATTCTCTAGAGAAAGAAATGGAAAAGAAAAGGGTGGAGTCGAGAGCATGTGTAAGCCTTCTCCCCCTCCCTGGGCACTACTTTGATTCCTAATGATGAAATACTTATGGTAGTTAAGAATGAGGAATGCAGACTTAAAAACATTGCTATATTTCTAGTCTATTTAAATTTAGATAAACTCCCTTCTAGGGCCTTTTTTGACGGGTGGCTAGCCTCAGTCTGGGGAAAAAAATTGGGTATCCAAGTAAAATTTTGTAGAATGATTTAGCGAGGGCTATTTGTTGTATTCCTAAAAACCCATGTAACACAACAAAAATTTTTAAGTAGAAGGTTTTGGAATCTTAGATAGTCTCTGTTCAAGACACATCCTTGGTCTGCGGATAACACAAGGAAGAAGTTTTATTTTGTGCCACTCCTAGGTGGTTTGAGTTAAAAGATGTCCTTGAGGTTCTATGGAATTTTATTCCACAAATGTTGGGTCACTTGGGGGAAATTTTAAGAGTTGAGGCTAAAATTACTTTGCCTCACATGAATGCCAGGATTCTAGTTTCTATAAAGCCAAGAGTTTTCATACCAGAGTGGGTTGAGGTTGAAGGGGTAGGAAGGAAATTTAGGTGTAATATTGTCACATTGGGTGGCCTTAATGCATGCTTTCTCTGTAAGTCTGATGGGCACCAAAAAAAACCTATCCAATTCTGAATAAGGCTAAGGTATGACCAGACAATTCCTGGCTTGTCCCTAGAAAACAGGGTCCAAAACTTGGTCCCACTGATAGTATGGGGGAAGCCTCTGAGATGACCCCAAATAATAATGATGAGGTTAACCTTAAACAGTTCAAAGAGAATGTGGATATTTTAGATGTTCAGAGGATATTGAGCAAATTGAGCTTGAAAAATGAGAGGTTGTAGGTGGACGGGTCAGAGAGGATGAGAGCTCCTCTCCCTCATCGTCAAGAACCACTTGGTTCCCCCTACAGTGGGTGGTGTTGTGCTTAATTGTTCTTCTGATGGGTCAAAGCTAGGTTGTCTACCCTCCGGTGGCCTGACTCCAACTATAGCAACTACTCATCCGACAGTCAAGGATTTCCATGTTAATCCCCCCAAAGAGGTGGGGAATGAGAAACCTATCCTAGCTGATATGTTGCGTGATGTTATTGAAGAGGATAAGGTAGATTGCTTGGGAAAAATACTTGAGCTCTCCCCAAAACAAATGCACAAGAGACTACTTTGGAAAAGCTAAAAGCCCAAGAACATAGGCCGCAAAACAATGATAGTGAAGAGGCTTTAACAATTAAACTAGGTAAAAAAGTATTTACATCAGAAAACGGGGTTCCCAACTTTGGGCCCCCTAACACAATGTCTGTAGATGCTACCCTAGCTAAGTTTGTCAAAAATGAGGAAGGATTAAAAAATTTTATTGCCTCCCTTGTTCCTCCAAAAATTGAGGAAAGGAAGACAAGAAAATATGTAAGGAAGAGTTCCTCAAATGTCAAAATGGATAGCAAAAATGAGGAAAAAGTGCCTGAGTGTTTTAACAAGTTTTGTAAAAAAAGGAAAACAAATCCCCTACTGGTGATAAAAAATGAACTATTGCTCCTGGAATATTAGGGGACTTGAATCCCCAAATAGGAAATACATAGTGGGAGACTATTGCAACAATAGGAAAGGTTTGAACCTCCTAATGCTTTAGGAAGTAAAAACTACAAGATTTACTCTAGAAAACAATGAAATTTATTTGGAAAGATGCAGAATTCTTCTACACTATGCATGAAAGAGGTAAAGGTGGTCTAGCAATTTTGGTTGACAAGGTTTGGTCCAAACTTATTATTCAGAAGGGGCACTCCCCATGCAACAGGTGTCTCTGGGTAATCTTCAACAAAGAGGGAAATGAATTTGGTGTTTGCTCGATTTATGCTCTAAATGAGTACCACCTTGGCAGAGTAGAGCTCTAGAAATGGATGGAAGAGAATCTACCTAGGATACCCTAGATTTTAGAAGGGGATTTCGACATGACTAAAAATGGGCAAGACAAAAAAGGGGGACTCAAATGGTGTTGGAAAGGAAATGAGGCTTTTTTTTGGTCTAGATTGAAAAAAACATTTAAACTTTTTGACCCTCTAGAAGGCAAGAAGGGTGACAACAAGGGAATCTGGTACACTTGGTGCAATAGTCAAGAAGGAAAAAATAGAATCTACTCAAGATTAGACAGATTTTATGCCACTGAAGAAAACTTCTTTTTAAGAAAAAAGGAGGCTAACTGTGTAGAGGTGATTCCCTCCACCCTCTTAGACCACCACCCAATAGAATCCTTTGTGAGATGGAAAAACCAACAGTTAGTTTGTAGAAACAAAAGGGATAGCACCTTTAAGATTAATTGCTCTCTGCTTCTTGATCCAGATTGTTCAGATGGAATTGATTCTCTTAGAAACATAACCAAATTATTGCATGCCAGTTCTTTTAGAAGGCAATATTAGAATGCCCTAATTATAAATTGTAAAGTTCTTTTCCAGACTGTAGGTAAGAAGTATGCAAAAGATAATAGAAGGGAGGAAGCATTGCTCTAGACTACCTTCCTAAACTATGAAAAGGAATTGCAACTGAGACCTGATGATCACCAAGCCTTAAAACTACTAGGGGTAGCAAAGCATAAGTTGAGGAAACACCAGACTAGAAAGAATCAAGGAGCCAGAATCAGAGTAAGGGTAAATTGGCTAGCTGAGGGGGACAAAGGGATAAAATACTTTTTCAATGTGCTAAAAGAAAAAATACTAGAGTAGACATTGGCTCTGTAGTTGAGGATAGTATGTGCTACAAAGATAATGAGGAAATCAAAGAAGTCCTTAGGTCTTTTTATCAGAAACTATTTTTAGCTGAAGATAACTCAAAAGAATGCAGAGAGGCACAAGCATTTTGTAAGGCAATTTGCCCTAAAAGAATAATAGAGGATATGAGAAAAATGTTGAAAAAAAATATTACTAAAGAAGAAATCTCTAAGGCAATCAAGTCAATGGCGAATGGTAAATCTCTTGGCTTTGATGGAATCCCGGTGGAGTTCTATAAAGCCAAGGAAAAATGGGTTGTTGAGGACCTGTTGGAATTATACAGTGAAGCAATTTCTGCAGACTCCTTAGGAGAGGATATCAACATAGGTGTGATTAAACTCCTGCCTAAAGAGGGTGATAAAACAAGCTTAAGGAATTGGAGGCCAATTACCTTGCTCAATGTGTCCTACAAGATTATAGCTAAAATTTTAGTAATGAGACTTACTGATAATATTCCTGCTATTATTAACCCCACTCAAACAGGTTTCATAAAGGGGAGATACATTTTGGAAAAATTAATCACATGTTGGGAAGCACTAGATTGGGCCATAAAGAGTGGGAAAATGCAAGAATCTTGCTTCTAGAGTTTGAAGAAGCCTATGATAGAATTGAATGGTCATTCATTCTTGTGATGTTAGATTCTTTGGGTTTTCTAAAAGAGTACTACAATATGGTTAGAATGTTATTAAGATATGCTTCTATACATATAGACATAAATGGATCACTTTCTAACCCTTTTTCTCTAGAAACAACTATAAGGCAAGGATGCCCCCTAGCCCTTGCATTGTTTGTTATCTCCTCTGAAGGTCTCTTTTACATCCTAAGAACCACTATGATAAAGGAGGATCTAAAAGGGATCAGGCTTCCAAATAACAACTCCTTATTGAATGTCCAGTTTGCTGATGATACTACTTTATTCCCTATTCTAGAAAAAAAGAACCTTGGCAATTTTGAGGAAAGATTGAAGATATTTTGTAGAAAGACATGGGCCAAAATCCCTCATGCTAAATCTATCTTACTTTGTTGGGGAGAATATCCTCTTTAATGGATGGATAGAGATCATTGGTAGTGGGGTGATGCTAATAGAATAGTAATATTCCTTGGTATCCCATTCTTGGTGAGCCCTTCCTTGAAAGGAATGTGGGAGTGGATGTATGACAAAATTAGTAAAAAACATGACATGTGGGATAGACAATATTTATCACTGGCAGGGAGACTCCAATTTTGTCAGAAACTTCTAGCTGCATACCCTATCTACTATGCTTCAACATGGATGTTTGCTAGCTATCAGGTTAACAATATTCAAAAGAAGATCAGGGACTTTTTATGGTCAGACAGGAAAGGAAATAGAAAGCATCACTTAGTTGCTTGGAATTGGTGCTGTTAGTGTAAGGAAAATGGGGGGCTGGGATTGAAAGACCTCAAGATTCAAGCTGCCACTTTGGTGGCAAAATGGATAGTGATATATTTAGTGGGCGCTGAGCCTTGGAAAGTTCTAATTCACAATAACCTTAATTATGTTGTACCTCTTAGGGCTAAAGATTGGTCAGGCCTGTGTTTAACAGACATTGTGTTAGGGGACTTTAAAGTTAGGCCCTTGGGGTTTGTCATTTTTGCTTCCATTTGGAAGGCTTGGGAGAGCATCAAACATTGAATTGAAAACAAAGATGCCATTGACTATAGTAGGAAATGCATTGATAAAAATAGATCTGTGTGGTGGAATTTAAAGCACAATAGTAAATTTCTGGCCTAGGTTGAGGGTTGCTTAGCAAAAAAATGGTTTAAATTGGGCATTAGTTCATTTGAAAATATTACGCATAATAATACTTTGAAAAGTTGGTTTCAACTTAAAGATGAGTTTAACCTTCCAGAAACCCAAAGAAGGACATACTATGTACTAGAAAAATCTCTACAAGGTTTCTTGACTCAAATTTTCTGTAGAATGTTGTAGTTGGGATCTCATCAAATGGAAAGATGGCACCATGTTTGACAAGATAGTTCCAAAGAAACTCTACAACTTGCAAACTAGTAATGGGGCTATCTTTGCACACATCTACTCCACCTGGGGTGTTAAGTTTGATCCTAAAGAGATGAATAAATCACTATCTGTAACCTGGTCCAATGTCCTTGAACCTAAGAAAAACTATTTTAGGTGGCTGTTGTTGTTAAAAAGGTTGGCATTAGGGTTTAAGAGTCCTTTGTGTGTGCACTATAGTTTACCTAAAGGTTGTGAACATATCTTTTTTGACTATGTTTTTACAAAAAAAGTATTGAGTATCTTCCTTTTGACAATTAAAGAATAGCTAAAAGGCGTCATTGTGTCTAAATGTAATGTTCTGTGTGGATTTGTTAATAAAGTGGACTCTAAGACTAATGATTTCTGGTTGTTGGCTTCTTCTAAGGTTTTGTGGTCCTTGTGGAAAAATAGGAATGAATGTGTGTATCAAGGAAGGGGCAGAATGCTTGCTGGGTCTCTAGTTAGACTCACACTTTGTTCTATCTCTCAACAGGCTACAAGTGCTTTCAAAATTCCAATAGAAAGGTTCATACAAATTTTGGATGAAAGTAATAGTACAGTCTATAGAGTAGACATCATGACTGCTGAGTTTTGGCCCCATGACTACAAATAGGCCAAGAATGAAGACCCTGAGCAGAACACAAACCAGCATAACCGGCACAAAGAGCAGTATGTGGCAAAAGAAAACATTGAGAAAGAGGTAGTTAGTAAAAAATTTGATGAAATAAAATGTGAGAATAGACCTACAAACAAACCTGATTGTCTCAGTGGAGAAGGAACCTTGAGTTCAACATAGAAGATGGACTACACTAGACTGCACCTGATTGTACTAAGGACAACTTGAACTAGATAAGGACCAATATGACAAACATGGAAAATGAAGACTAAATAGGGGGTTGCTAGATATTAATAGAATATTAAGTGATAGAATATGTGAATTTAATAGTCCTTTTTGATATGGAATATGTGATAAACTACTTTTAACTTACTAGTTTGAAACTGATACTAGGACAAGATGTAATTTTGGTTGAGTCAGTGGATCCCTTAGCCACCTGATGTAGATGTATATTTTTATTATTAGTAATAGATTTGCAAGTTAAAAAAAATTGCAAATGTAATATCTTTGATTACAGTTAATTAAAAAAAATTAGTGAGATGTTTGCTTTAATTATGTTTAAGGATATCTAATATTCCAATTGGGAGGTTACACTTGTTCCCATGCATTTAGTTCTACCTTATCCTTACACACACATATTTCTATACATTTTCCTATATCCCACATCTATTACACCTCTCCTTTCAGCTACCTTTGTATAGTCCTTAGCCACTTGGATCTAGTTGTTCACTCACCTTGGGACATTCTTTCAGTTGTAGAAACAACTCCATAGTCACTAACTTGTTTCCTTCCTTTTTAAATTTTAAAATTCAAATTTGGCCAACTGATCCTTTTTAGCTTTCCCACCCAAAGCCAACTAAACAAACATTTGTGTATTTTTATGTTATTTGCTAGTATTTAAAGACATTCGATTGCATTCATTTTGATTATTGAAGAATTTCTCATTCTAAAGCATTGAAGTAGCAATCAATAGTAACACTTTTCAATTTGGTTCTTTAAAAAGAGTAACAAATATGCATATTAAGGCCCTTACATGTTCTTTTTGATCTTTTTACACTTTTAAAGGTTTGATCTATGGGAACTTGTCTCTTTGTGACAACTCTTTAAGGTATTTCTAAATATTGCTAGTCCCCATATCTTCAAGGAGTGTAAAGTAGAATCAAGCAAGTAGAAAAGTAGAGAATCATTGTTCTCAAGGACAAGTTTGGATTCAAAGGACTAAATTGCAATTGTGAACTTGTTGTTTGATAGTGCATAGTTCAAGCTCAAAAACTGAGACATTCTTCTAATAGAGAAGTTGTATTTTTAGACCAACAACAATGAATTAAGTGCCTACATTGTTTAATCATAAACCTAAGTATACATATCCTCCTTATTTACTTTTTGAATCTAGAAAGTACACTTGTCAAAATTCCATTACCCAACTATCGTTAAATAAACTAGGCTAATTTATGCTTATGTGTTTATTGTATTGGATTAGCCTAGATTACCTTAAGGGAAGTTTATTTTTCTTTACATTTTGGTGAACTCAATTGATTCTTCTAGGGTTAGCATTTTTAGATCTACTATTTTATTATATTTACATCTCATTCTTAGATCTAAAACTCTTTAATATTCCCTTCATTGATTTTACCTTGCATTATTTTTCTCCTATTAGTGTTTTTTAGCTTTATTGTGGAATCTCGTTTACCCACCATACCCATCCTTGGCCACCACATTAGGGTTTCATTTTCAAATTTGATACATTAGTAATATTTTTTATTTTGTAATCTAAAAGTGTACATTTGGGCTTGATTTTTCATATTTATGTCACCTAGGAGTGCTAGGCTAAACCCTAATATGGACCAAATCCTTAAGAATGATGTATATTGTAATGCTCATAATAAGAACAATGAAGAGTATGATCATGCAGGTTATTTGAAGAAACAATATTTTATAATCTTGGCTGTTAGTTTGGATAATTAAGACAATCTTACACAACTAGTTGATATAAGTCACAATGTGTTCATCAATAAGCCCTATGGATTAGAGATCTTACAAGTTCTTAGTGCTAAATTTGATTCATTTACTATGAGTAGTGCATCTACTTCCATTCATAATTTTACCATAGATCCATTATCTAACATGGCCACCTCCACTATCACTAGTTTCCATCCATTTAATACCTATCATTTTTTCACTTTCCCTCTCCAATATGGCTTAGCTCTTGGCTATACCCCTTGAAAAATCCCCATCACCCAAATGGTGTACCACACCTTTGTTCCTCTTTCCTCCACCACTATGAGACCCACTACTACCCCCTTACTCAAGCCACTTTCACATTCACTCCCAGAACCCATGTCTTGAATACCCTTAAGTATCTCCAAACCTCTATGCCTTTATCTCAAACTATTACCTCATCCACCTCCTTAACCTCCCATACTAGTAGTGGGTCTTATATTTTTGCCTTCTAGTGATCCATATGAACAACAAATTACTCATACCAAGGAGAGATTAAATAAGAACAAAATAATAATGCAAAAGCAACACATGTAATTGAGATTCTGTAAAGGGTAGAATTTGGATAATTAGTTTTTTGATAGTTTTGTGTATATCCTCCTTTCACCATTTTACATTCAAGGACTTTGGGTTGAGTGGCAATGTATTATCAGACCCTTGGTCACTTTGGAATATAGGGAAACTTAGATTTGTATGATTTAATTGCCAATTATGCTCAATTATACATCAAAACCCTAATTATGCAAATATGGAAGCAAACAGATGACTATCAGAAAATGCTGCTATAAGAAGATGTAAAATAACAGACAAATGTGTACCAGTTTCCAAAGTTTGGGAAGTGGAACAATCAGGGACTAATGTGCGAGTGCCTAATCCAGTGCCCTAATTTTTGTCAAGATCTGGGAACTTGATCTGCAACTTATTCCTGCTGTCTTAGAGATTTCTCCATTGTGGAATCCAGAGGACTAATGAGTGGGCACCCTAGTCCAGGGCCTGATTTTCAACTCTGATCTACAATTCTGACACTCTACAACATTCCTCTATAACTCCACTTTTACTGCTTCTTCAACTTGTAACCTACAATCATGGAAATATGGGGAGGGAGTTGTGGTGTTTAGAGGCTTGCCTCAGTCAAGCCCCGGAGAGACATTCAAGTCTTACAAACATTGTTGTCAGATAGAGAGTGCGTGCCCTTGAGAGGCAAAGGTAAAAACCAAATGATAAATGCTTAAAAACACAAATGATGTCACCTTGTAGTGAAGATCTCATGGAAGGAAAAAGCTCTTCATGCCAACACAAATTTGTAAATACAAACACATAGACGACACAAATCTGCTCTTGCTACACAATGAAAGCCTTGAATCACCTTTAGGATGCCAAAAGATCACAATAATCATCTAGTTTACAAATGAATGCCTAAACATGATTATACATGCAACTACAAACACTCCCAGCAAGAATTTCATAATTCAAACTTACCGTGTCAGCATAGGACCCAAATAACGGTCACAAGCTGACACTCAAAATTTGGGACTGACCCAAAATAGGGTAGGACTAGGGCACGGGTGTCGAAGTCCTTCCTCCATATTTTGGTTAGGGTGAGGTTCAAGGGATCCCCCTAGGTTCCATTTGTCATGAAACTTAGGGTTCATTTCATCGGGATGTCAAAATATGATGCAAGATGTTCTAAATGCATATAAAAGACCAAGGAGCTAAACCTTAAGAGGGAAAATCCCCCAAGGGGAGATTTTTCAATGTTACATTTAGCCCCCACTTTAATGTATTTATAAATGCAAGGCCAATATATGCATTAAAGTATGGTCAACAAACACATCAAACATGCCAAGCATGGAGAAGACATGCCAAAAACATTGAAGACAATGGCAGGCATGCAAAACACGGAGAAGACAGTTATAGTCATGCAAAACACCGAGAAAAAAATAAATGAATAGAAGACAATTAATGCATGGAAGACAAGAATGACATCTTTTCTTTTCTTTTTTTCATATATATGAAATGCAAATGTAATTACAAGGTAAACACACCTCCCATAATGTAGGAAGCACTCATCACGCTATTCTTTAAACTGCATATATGGGGCAACACACATGCAAGACACACCAAACCTCCCAAAATGCAGGAAGCACTCATCATGTTGGTCTTTAGATTGCATATGGGGCAACAAACATGCCAAACAAAGAAAGCACGCCAAACACACACACTTTGAAGACATGGAGAAAACACGACAGACAAGCGATGGAGTGTTTCTATTTCTAGGCTCATCACCATCTCAAGCACATTACAGGCACACACCGATGATTGGGCTTCACCACAACAATCGCTGAAGACATGCTTAAGGGTTGAGTTAGTCACAGAACCGGTCCCCGCCTCCCAATGAGGACTTTTTGAAAATGATAGGATGGGCACTCTCTGCAAGAGATACACCACTCCTACCTCCATAGAAGGCTTAAGATGATTGATTGATTGATTGCAAACAAACTCAAAGTGCAGGAGGGACTCATCGCCACCAGTCTTTAAACTACACCTAAGGACAAGCACATTGTTAACTTCTAAAATAGACATCTTACCTTATATATGTCCCCACCTTAAGGTGGTTAATATCATGCATCGATATCAAGCACATTAAGGTAGGAAGAAAACACACAAGGGAACATGAACTTTCGCAAAGCCCATGCCCCTTAGACGTGACATGTACTTTATGATCACCAAATGTTCCCACAAACACATCCCTGCAAGAAACATGTTAGTGTCCAAATAATCATGATAAACATCAATGCATATGATTAATCACACAAAGAGCCAAGGTTATACTATGAATTCGGAGATCGAGGATAATCGTGGGGCTATATCACAAAAATATCAAAACCAAGTGTCACCAAGGAGAGATTCAAAGACAAACAAAGTGCACGGAGCAGCAGTATTGTTAAGGTTTGTATGTGATATAAAAACATCATCAAGATCACTATGTAGAAAGCACAGAGTGTGCCTCTTAAGATATACAACCCCATTGTCATATTAGGAACTAAGTCCAATTTTTTATTTCTCACTAAAGGGATGCTACGTCCGCATCAATATAAATGTTTTTCATCATCCGCCCGCTAGATAGAAATGATAGAGGAAGAGAAACAATATGTGAGGCCGATTATTTTTACCTCCCTTATTTTGATCGATAAGCATTTTTTGTTGATGACATTATTAGATGTTTAGTGACTATGGTTTTATTATGCAGACTTGGTTTTTACCTCCTGATTATGTTAGGACATTGATTAGACACATGTGATTTGAATTGATCAGATTTGTTGCTATTTTATGATTCGACATTTGATGATGTTTTGTGATGAGATTCCAGTGGTTTATGTGATGTGGACTAATTGACATGTGATGGGATAATGCAGTTTAATTTGAATTTATGTATTGATGTTTATTGTTGCATTTGATTGTGTGAATTTAATTCCAGTTGCTTTGGCTATGACTTTTCGTGATAGGACTAACACTTGATCAAGATGTGTAGGTTTCACATTCCCTAGCCATGGGAAAATTAGAGGTAGAATTCACACTATGTTAACCCCTGTAAAACTGATCCATTCCCAAGAGGGATAAGGATCACGTTTGAATCTGAATGTTGATTTAAGTACTTGATTTAATTTTATTATTTTGGCCTTAGTACCCCTTGTCTATTTAATTTATAATTAGTCTTGTATAATTTTACTTGATTTACACCACTTGGTATTTATTTATTTTGGGCCATTTAAAAGTGGATTTTTAACCCCTTTGTGAACCCTAGAGTCCCTAAAGCTACCCTAGGTGGTTACCCATGAGTCTAGGGTCAACTTGGACTATCTAACCCTAGATTTGACTCAAGTTTGGTCACTCTAAACCATGGGTTCGTAAAGGTGACGAAAATTTGAAATAAGGGAAGTGGGAGATGAGTCATGCCTTGGGAAAGAGTCATCTCCCTTCCCAAAGCTTGGGAATCCTTTCCCAAGAAAGACTTGGGAGGTCTCCAAGACTCCCAAGTGTGTGGGAGCTTCCCCCAAGACTCTCACACACGTGTGAGAGCATCTTGGAGAAAGATGACACCTTGAGAGAATAGGAGGATGCCATATGGCATCCCTTATCCTCTTGTAGGTGTGAGTGGGATTGCCACCTCACCACTTGTCCTCTCACACATGTGTGAGAGCACAAGTGGTGAGGTGGCAATCCCACTCGTGAGAGCACAAGTGGATAAGGTGAGGATTGAGAGGGAATGAGAGGACGACACTCGTCATCCTCACACTTCCTCTCCCTTGCAAGTGGCATGGGAGGAGGAAGGAGAAGGTGACAAGTGTCACCTTCTCATTCCTCAAGGCCAAATTTGTGGCCTATATTATCTCCTCTTGTTGAGGAGTGTGGGGTTCTGGAATTGGATTCTTTTTGCTATTTTTGGGAGGAGTTTGGAGAGTCAGAGGCTTAGCTTGAAGGATTGGAAGGCTTGGGAAGGCTTGGAGCTCTTCACCAACTTACTTCCATTATAAGGGCTTTGAAGGTAGGCCTTTTTAAAACCTGTTTTCTCACCCTTGCTATTTAATGTATTGTGTTATAGTTTTGGTTGTTTTGTTGTTTTGCTCTGTGTCGTTGGGATGGGAGTATGGTAAGAACACCTCTAATGGAGGTAATGCTCAACTCATTTGGGTAGGGAAAAGGAACCTCCTTGAGGTCATTCTCACAGTTTGCATTCATGCCTTGAGGGATTTTATTGTTGAGAAAATTATTAATGGCAAGAGTGCCATGGAGATTATTGTGATTTTGTGGAGAATGGTGTTTTGGAGAGTTTGGCTTGAGGCCATGAGCTTAATATTTTATCTTTTGGGAACCCTTTGAAGTTGAGGGGTCCATTCCCTACCCTCAACAACTCATTTGTATGAGTTGAGTTTTCTGTTAAACCTATGGGCTGTTTTTGTGTGATTGTGATTGATTTATGATGTGGAGTGTTCAACCTGTGTGATTCTCTACCTCCCTAACTCGGGGGTGACCCACTTGCGGGTCTAAGGTAGGGAGGAGAGCTTTTCGTAGTGGCTGGTTTGTTGTCTTGTTGTGGTCTTTTAGTTGCAGGTTTATTAGTGAAGAGACGGAGTTGGTTGGAGCTCATGTTGGTGTTCATTTAGTATCCTTGGTTGGCTGTTCTAGCCATGGCCATTATGGCCTTATTGTATTCTACTCATGAAAGGACTGTTGAGTTATTTACCATGGAAATGACTGTGAAGTATCATGAAATGTAAACATTCTGTATTTAATTTAATGCTATTTACTTCAACTTTGTGGAGCTGTGAAGTTGGGAAATGCTTGTGAAGATATAAATAGATTTCTACCATTGTCTTTTCTACAAAAAAAAATATATATGTATATGCATCAATGGTTGTTAAATTATAATGCATGAAGGAAAGAGGGATTTTAAGGATTTAATTTATGTTTATTACACAAAATAGTTATTAAACATCTAGTTGCTGTTATAATTTTATGTGAAAATGCATATCCTGCCATTTAGGTTATTCTCAGAAAGGAGACAATATATATATATCTCTGTTTAAATGTGTTCAAAAAAGAAAAAGAAGTTTAATACTATGTTATCTACTTATTTAGATTCAAAAATGTAAGGTTAATATTTTGTTTAAAACTTGGTAGAAAAAGGAGAGAGAAAGTTTATGGAGATTTTATGTAAGAACATAATTTTCTTGAAATGCTATGTTATTTATTGCTGTATCACAAGAAAAATAATGTATTGCTAGGTATGTTAAACTATTCAAAAGGGGGCATCTCTGAATAGTATCATAAAAAAAAAGAGTTATTTCAGTTTACTATTTGTGCAATAGAAGCTTACAATAAGGCTGTTGTAAAAAAAAAAAAGAAAAAAAAAAGAAGTGACTACTAGCTACCTAATGCTCCTTCAGAAATGGAATATTAGTTTTTTTTTTAAAAAAAAAAAAACATCTATGGCTGAAAGTAATATTCTGTTAGTTAATACAATGTTATTTGAAGCTGTTGATGGTTTTATATTTCAAATAAAAGCACATGGAAATGTGTATATGTATGTGTATTCAAATATATATAAATATATTTTACATTTTTGTTCTTAAATCTTAGTTGTTGATGTCTTGTGTTAAATTCTATAGATGCACACAGAGTAGCCTGTAATAAAAAAAATACTATGGAAGTGAATTACAAAGCAGAGTTTATAATAAACAAAACAAACCAAAAAAAAAAGAAAAAAAAAGGGGGTCTATGGGCGGCAGCACCGCCCACAGTAATACAGATATTTGAAAGGGTGTGGGGGAGGAGGCTAAGCCTCCTCCCCCACATCCCCCCCCAAACCACCATCCGAAAAACTCCTGCGCGTCGCCATAGAACCGCCTCCTGCCGCTGGACCACGACCCCGCCGTCGAAGGCCTCAACACCCCTCCACCCATCGCGGCCTCTCCATGCCTGCCTCGTTAACTCCCTTTACCTTGCGCGTAGCACCCCACCAGAGACCACGACCTCGCCGCCAGACCATGCCTGCTGCCACCGAACTCCGCTCCCCATGCTGTCGGCCCTTGGCCACCACTCCTTTGAACCCTAGCTGCAATGAAGTCTTTTCACACAGTAATCTTTTACACAATGTCTCGAATATATGCATATCTATCAAAAAAAGAAATATATGGGATCAAATCCTTTGCTATGCGTAACCTTATTGCTGCTCACACCACCGTGGGATGGAGATGGAAGCTCCTTCCATGGCTTCTCCAATGGCTGCCTCCAAACCCTAACCTGCACCATTCAAAACAAACTAAGACAAAAAGACAAAAGAGAGAATAATAGAAGAGAGTAGGGGAACAAAGGAAAAAGATAACAATAGAGTAAACAAATAGGGTTCTCATTTTTAAAAAAACTAAGTGTTATTTTAAATTAGGGCAATTGTAATTAGATAACACTTTTAAAATGTGAATAGGGTAGTTTTAATTATTCTAGGAAGCAAATGAGGATATTTTAATTTGTGTGAAGTTCTTTTTAATGTGAAGTTTCTATTTTAAATTTATTCTTTTTTTGTTTACCTCTATTTCTCCTTGTTTTAATTTCATTTTGGGGAAATTAATTCTATTTCGGTTGGGAAGGGTAATTTTCTTTCATGCGTTTAAATTTTCTTAATGGGATTAATGTTTCATTTCCTTTGGCGGAATTTTTACGTTGTTAATTATAATCGACTTTATTATTATTCTTTTTTTCTAGGAGGGTTATTTAAACCCTCCTCCCTCATCCATTAAATTTTTGAGTGAGATATTAAACATAATGCCAAAATTATGTTTGATGACGAACTCGGTTTTTCGGTTAAATTTAACCAACGTCTTGTCATTTATTTTAATTTTAATTGTTATTTTGTATTGTTTTGAATTCATTCTCAGGTCTTAATTTAATTTATTCTTAAATTCTATTTAATCCCTTCTTGATGTTTTATTGCTAAAATTTATATGGTGTTTATTGAAAACACGTTATGCTGCCAGAATTTTGCTAGATTTTTTAGGGTTCATTTTATGAGATGTTCTATTTTAGTCCTTTCCATCATTCCATTTGAATCTCATGCCATCTTACCATTGTTCTACTTATCACTTTTCGTTCTGAGTTAAGATAGGGTTCGATGCTGACAAAATCATCTTCACCTAGGAAACTTAGGGTTTAGATTAAATCAGTCTAACCCTAGAAGTGACACCATATGTGTCGTATACCCCCTAGACGGCCTTCACCCTTGCGGTTATGTTGACATGTTTATTCCTTAGGCGTATTGCCACCGAGCACGTAGATGTGTGTGAGGGGGTTCTTAAGGATAGGTAGAAAAGTTTTTTTGCAGTTCGTGTCATGACCACATGGCAAATGCGGACATGACACGTGCGTTTGTGTGTCGTGACCGCATGGAAAATGCAGGCATGACATTTGGTATCAGAGCTGTGTCGCATACCCCCTAGACGGCCTTCACCCTTGCGGTTATGTTGACATGTTTATTCCTTAGGCGTATTGCCACCGAGCACGTAGATGTGTGCGAGGGGGTTCTTAAGGATAGGTAGAAAAGTTTTTTTGCAGTTCGTGTCATGACCACATGGCAAATGCGGACATGACACGTGCGTTTGTGTGTCGTGACCGCATGGAAAATGCAGGCATGACATTTGGTATCAGAGCCAGGTTTAAACACTGGGCACATTATTATTTCTGCAACTTACACTGATTTGTGGTTACCTCATTTTTGTAGGATGCCTCCCCAACGAGTTTGGCAAGCGCGGTCCCGCCACACTCCATCCCCTCAGATTCACAGTGATTCTTCAACTGAGGTTCAGGCATAGCCAGTCCCACAGATACCGCAGGCACCACCGGCCATACCAGATATTGGGCCATATATTTTACAGGCACTACAGGCAGTTCTAGATAGGCTTCCACCAGTTGTAGTTGAGCCACGCATACAGCCACGTGTCGAGCCCCACGAGGATCTGCGAGTGGAGCCATGCATGGAGCCATGAGTTGAGTCCCATGTTGAGCCACGTGTGGAGCCCCACGTAGAACCGCGAGGGGCACCACGTGTGGAGCCTTATGTCGAGTTGCCAGAGATAGAGAAGGTTGGTTTGACTGACAGGGACCATAGTAGGAGTCCTTCACGTCATGCTAGATATGACGAAGCAGTACGAGTAGAGCACTTTGGTCACAGGCCTTATGGCTACACTGCAGATGAGCCTATCAGGAGGCCTAGAGATAGAGGAGACCCCATTAGGGATATATTGAGGTTGAACCCTCCTACATTCATCGGGACCATAGAGGGAGCCGAGGCAAAGGCCTGGCTTATCAGTTTAGACAGATGCTTCACGTTGCCTCCTTACAAGGGCAACACAAAGGCCCATGTGGCAGTACACTTGTTGTGAGATGCAACAAGTACTTGGTGGTGCACTGAGGAGTGCAAGCATCACCTTTCTTTAGACACCCTCACATGGGAGACCTTCATTGAGCGCTTCAATGCGCGCTACTTATCAGACCATTACAGGCAACGTCGTATAGACAAGTTCCATGACCTACAACAAAGGGGTCTTACAGTGGCTGAGTATGAGGGTAGGTTTACAGAGTTATCCAGATATGTAGAGTATCTCTATGACAAGAAACTCCTCGTGCATAAGTTTATCAGAGGACTGAACCACAATATAGTAGGGCCTGTTCGGATGGCAGACCCCCAGACTTCGAGTGATGCTGCCGAGAAGGCATATATCGCTAAGGAGATTCAGGGAAGAGGGTAGGGTTCATGCCCTCAGTTTCAGGATTAAGGACAACAGCAACATTAGCAGAGTTTCTGTAGACCATCATAGCCACCTCATAGGGGAGGATTTAGTTTCGCTCCCTTACCTCCCAGGACCCCATAACAGTAGTAGCCACAGCAGTAGCAGAGAGCTAGGACACAACAGAGGTCACATGGGGGACATAATAGAGGTTGGCAGCAACAGGGCCCGCATAGAGATTAGAGGCAGCAAGGACCACCTGCGGGACCTGCGAGGTCACATCAGTCTTATATGGGCTTGCAGGGGTCTACTGGTAGATCAGGGCAGCAACAGTCGAGTAGGACTCAGATTGGATAGGTACAAGCTAGGGGCCCTTGTTACATTTGTGGTGGAGCAGGACACCTAGCTAGAGAGTGTCCATAGGGTTTTACAGCAGGGGGACAGCCTCGTGCAGGAGGATCCGAGCACACTGTGGGTGATGTGGGTAGATCCCACTGTATGTTTGCAGCAGTTGATAACCGCTAGGCAGATTTTCAGGCGTCAGTGATTGAGACATCAGGTATGATTGGGGGTAACCCCATTTCTATTGTCTTTGATTCTGGTGCTACTGATTCATTCATATCTCCATCGTTAGTGGAGCGTTGAGGGATGGTGGCCTCTAGGTAGGGTGATAGGTGGGTGGTTGAGTTGGCCTCTGGGGCCAAGTTGACAGTAGATGCCTTAGTCCACGACTATGAGATTGCTTTGGGACCCTTTACCACATCCTATGACCTTAGAGTCATGACATTAGGATCCTATGATGTGGTGTTTGGTATGGATTGGCTTGCCGCTCATCGAGCCAAGCTAGATTGTCACCAAAAGGTGATCAACTGTTTAGATGACCACGGCACATCAGTTGAGATTGTGGGCACACTGAAGCCCACAACAGTGTGTATGATATCTGCTCAGCAGCTTAAGCACTACATGTAGAAGGGATTTCAGATGTTTGCCATCACAGTGAGCGACAGATCAGATGACAAGCCTGAGGCATCTTTGGATGATCATCCCATCCTTAGAGAGTTTGCTGATGTATTTCCAGCAGAGCTACCGAGGATGCCACCCTGACGTGAGGTAGACTTTCACATAGACTTAGTGCAGGTGCCAAGCCAGTGTCTTGTGCACCCTACAGGATGATCACACATGAGCTCACTGAGCTCAAGTTATAGTTGGAGGACTTGCTTGAGAAGGGGCACATCCGACCAAGCGTTTCACCTTGGGGCGCTCCTGTCATCTTTGTGAAAAAGAAGGATGGGTCTCTTCATTTGTGTATGGACTACAGGCAGTTGAATAAGGTGATGGTGAAGAACTGTTATCCTCTACCCAAGATTGATGATCTTTTTGACCAGATGCAGGGAGCTAGGGTGTTCTCTAAGATAAACCTAAAGTCTAGGGATCATCAGCTACGCATCACAGAGGTGGATATCCATAAGACCACCTTTCAGACTTGTTATGGCCACTATGAGTTCACAGTGGTTCCCTTTAGCTTGATGAACACCCCTGCAGTGTTCATGAGTCTCATGAATGGGGTGTTCCGTACCTATTTAGATCAGTTCGTGATCATTTTCCTCGATGACATTTTGATCTACTCATGGATCGAGGAGGAGCATGAGGAGCACCTTCGTCAGGTTCTGTAGTGTTTGCGAGAGCAGAATCTTTATGAGAACTTGGCAAAGTGTGCATTTTTTAGGATAGAGGTTCAGTATCTGGGGCATATCCTATCAGGCGATGGAATATCTGTAGATCCATCGAAGATCAGGGCTATCAGGGATTGGCCAGCACCCACTAGTGTGACAGAGGTCAGGAGTTTTATGGGGTTAGCTGGTTATTACCATCACTTTGTTGAGGGTTTTTCTCAGATTGCGCACCCCATCACTTCCCTTCAGCAGAATGGGAAGAGATTTCTTTGGACTAAGCAGTGTGAGAGGGCCTTTGGGGTCCTCAAGGAGCATCTTACCAGCACTCCTATTTTAGTGGTTCCTGATCCTGTAGCAGATTTTATGGTTTGCACGGATGCATCACTTGAGGGATTGGGAGCTGTACTTATGCAGGGTGGTAGAGCGATCGTGTATGAGTCACGAAAGCTCAAGACCCATGAGCTAAACTACCCCATGCATGACTTGGAGTTAGCGATAGTAGTTCATGCTCTAATTCATTGGAGACATTTCTTGTTGGGTCGTTGCTTTGAGCTCCATTCTGATCATCACAGCCTTGAGTACATCTTTACACCGCTGAATCTAAACGCCCGTTAGGGGCGTTGGATGGAGTTCCTCTGCGAGTATGACTTTGATGTCCACTACATCAAATGTAAGGAGAATGTGGTTGCTGACGCATTGAGTCAGAGGCGCCATGAGCTCTTGACCTTGACTCTGAGTGTGGACTTGAGAGGTCGCATTATTCAGCATTTGCCAGAGGATGAGTTGTTTCTTGAGTTGTAGAAGGAGATCAGTTCATAGAGGGCCCTTGTGGGCAAGTTTTTAGGGTATTCACTTGAGGCAGATGGTTTACTTCGTCATCGACATCGCATCTATGTACCCCACGCAGGTGACCTACGTACTGTAGTGTTATTTGAGGCTCACAGAGCACCTTATGTGGCACATCCGGGGGTGAAGAAGATGCATGCCGATCTAGGATAGCTGTACCATTGGGTGGGTATGAGACGTGACATAGCAGAGTTTGTTGCTCGATGTCTTGAGTGCTAGAGGGTCAAGGCTGAGCATCAACATCCAGCGGGTCTTCTATACCCACATGACATACCTGAGTGGAAATGGGACACCATTTCCATGGATTTCATTGTTGGTCTTCCTATGTCTTCGCGTCACCATGATGCCATCATGGTGACAGTTGACAAGTTGACCAAGGTAGCACATTTCTCACCTGTCTATATGCATGACGTACAATGCACCAGTAGTGGCGAGAGTATTCTTAGATGATATTGTGAGATTACATGGAGTATCTCGTCGCATCATTTTAGATAGAGATTATGTTTTCACTTCAGCATTCTGGAGAGCCTTGCAGTAGGCATTGGGTACACAACTCAATTTTAGCTCCACTTATCATCCTGAGATAGATGGACAGACAGAGTGGGTGAATTAGGTGTTGGAGGACATGCTTCAGATGTATGTTATGGACCATCAGTCTAGATGGGAGGAGTATCTATATCTAGTCGAGTTTACCTACAATAATGGGCATCATAACTCGTTAGGTATGCCTCCCTTTCAGGCTTTATACGGCAGGCCATGCAGGACACAATTGAGTTGGGATCGGATAGAGGACATAGTTGCCATTGGTCCAGAGCTTGTACAGGATATGGAGCAATAGGTCACACTGATTAGATAGAGGTTACAAGAGGCACAAGACAGACATAAGAAGTATGCCAATGCTAAGAGGATTGATCGGAGCTTCTCAGTAGGTGACAGGGTATTCCTTAGAGTGCGGCCATACAAGAGTCCTATCCATTATGGAAAGGGCTCTAAGCTCGCACCACGGTTTGTAGGACCCTTTGAGATTTTGGAGTGGATAGGACTAGTTGCCTATCGTCTAGCGTTGCCACCTAGCCTATCACGTATCCACGATGTCTTTCATATTTCTGTTTTGAGGTGATATATATCTGATTTGTCTCAAGTGCTAGACTGAAGTGCTTTATAGGTAGAGGCGGACGTGCAATTGGCTTTGGAGCTAATTCACATATTGGCTCGTCAGACGCTGGGCCTTGGAGGTTGAGAGCTAGGGTCCAGTGGGATCGTTATGATGAGGTCACAGCGATTTGGGAGGATGCAGCTAGTTTGAGGGCACTCTATCCTCACTTTTTTGACGACTTCTAGGAGGAAGTTTAGTCTTAGGGGGAGAGGATGTGAGGCCAATTATTTTTACCTCCCTTATTTTGATCGATAAGCATTTTTTTGTTGATGACATTATCAAATGTTTAGTGACTATGGTTTTATTATGCAGACTTGGTTTTTACCTCCTGATTATGTTAGGACATTGATTAGACATATGTGATTTGAATTGATCAGATTTGGTACTATTTTATGATTCGACATTTGATGATGTTTTGTGATGAGATTCTAGTGGTTTATGTGATATGGACTAATTGACATGTGATGGGATAATGCAGTTTAATTTGGATTTATGTATTGATGTTTATTGTTGCATTCGATTGTGTGAATTTAATTCCATTTGCTTCGGCTATGACTTTTCGTGACAGGATTGACACTTGATCGAGATGCGCAGGTTTCACATTCCCTAGCCATGGGAAAATTGGAGGTAGAATTCACACTATATTATCCCCTAGAAAACCGATCCATTCCCAAGAGGGATAAGGATCACGTTTGAATTCGAATGTTGATTTAAGTACTTGATTTAATTTTATTATTTTGGCCTTAGTACCCCTTGTCTATTTAATTTATAATTAGTTTTGTATAATTTTACTTGATTTACACCACTTGGTATTTATTTATTTTGGGCCATTTAAAAGTGGATTTTTAACCCCTTTGTGAACCCTAGAGTCCCTAAAGCTACCCTAGGTGGTTACCCATGAGTCTAGGGTCAACTTGGACTATCTAACCCTAGATTTGACTCAAGTTTGGTCACTCTAAACCATGGGTTAGTAAAGGTGACGAAAATTTGAAATAAGGGAAGTGGGAGATGAGTCATGCCTTGGGAAAGAGTCATCTCCCTTCCCAAAGCTTGGGAATCCTTTCCCAAGGAAGACTTGGGAGGTCTCCAAGATTCCCAAGTGTGTGGGAGCTTCCCCCAAGACTCTCACACACGTGTGAGAGCATCTTAGAGGAATATGACTCCTTGAGAGATTAGGAGGATGCCATATGGCATCCCTTATCCTCTTGTAGGTGTGAGTGGGATTGCCACCTCACCACTTGTTCTCTCACACGTGTGAGAGCACAAGTGGATAAGGTGAGGATTGAGAGGGAATGAGAGGATGACACTTGTCATCTTCACACTTCCTCTCCCTTGCAAGTGGCATGGGAGGAGGAAGGAGAAGGTGACAAGTTTCACCTTCTCATTCCTCAAGGCCAAATTTGTGGCCTATATTATCTCCTCTTGTTGAGGAGTGTTGGGTTCTGGAATTGGATTCTTTTTGCTATTTTTGGGAGGAGTTTGGAGAGTTAGAGGCTTAGCTTGAAGGATTGGAAGGCTTGGGAAGGCTTGGAGCTCTTCACCAACTTACTTCCATTATAAGGGCTTTGAAGGTAGGCCTTTTTAAAACTTGTTTTCTCACCCTTGCTATTTAATGTATTGTGTTATAGTTTTGGTTGTTTTGTTGTTTTGCTTTGTGTTGTTGGGATGGGAGTATGGTAAGAGCACCTCTAATGGAGGTAATGCTCAACTCATTTGGGTAGGGAAAAGGAACCTCCTTGAGGTCATTCCCACATTTTGTATTCATGCCTTAAGGGCTTTTATTGTTGAGAAAATTATTAATGGCAAGAGCACCATGGAGATTATTGTGATTTTGTGGAGAATGGTGTTTTGGAGAGTTTGGCTTGAGGCCATGAGCTTAAGATTTTATCTTTTGGGAACCCTTTGAAGTTGAGGGGTCCATTCCCTACCCTCAATAACTCATTTGTATGAGTTGAGTTTTCTGTTAAACCTATGGGCTGTTTTTGTGTGATTGTGATTGATTTATGTTGTGGAGTTTTCAACCTGTGTGATTCTCTACCTCCCTAGCTCGGGGGTGACCCACTTGCGGGTCTAAGGTAGGGAGGAGAGCTTTTCGTAGTGGCTAGTTTGTTGTCTTGTTGTGGTCTTTTAGTTGCAGGTTTATTAGTGAAGAGACAAAGTTGGTTGGAGCTCATGTTGGTGTTCATTTAGTCTCCTTGGTTGGCTGTTGTAGCCATGGCCATTATGGCCTTATTGTATTCTACTCATGAAAGGATTGTTGAGTTATTTACCATGGAAATGGCTGTGAAGTATCGTGAAATGTAAACATTTTGTATTTAATTTAATGCTGTTTACTTCAACTTTGTGGAGTTGTGAAGTTGGGAAATGCTTGTGAAGATATAAATAGATTTCTGCCATTGTCTTTTCTACAAAAAAAATATATGTATATGCATCAATGGTTGTTAAATTATAATGCATGAAGGAAAGAGGGATTTTAAGGATTTAATTTATGTTTGTTACACAAAATAGTTATTAAACATCTAGTTGCTGTTAGAATTTTATGTGAAAATGCATATCCTGCCATTTAGGTTATTCTCAAAAAGGAGACAATATATATGTGTGTGTGTGTGTGTGTGTGTGTGTGTGTGTGTGTGTGTGTGTGTGTGTTCAAAAAAGAAAAAGAAGTTTAATACTATGTTATCTACTTATTTAGATTCAGAAATGTAAGGTTAATATTCTGTTTAAAACTTGGTAGAAAAAGGAGAGAGAAAGTTTATGGAGATTTTCTGTAAGAACATAATTTTCTTGAAATGCTATGTTATTTATTGCTGTATCACAAGAAAAATAATGTATTGCTAGGTATGTTAAACTGTTCAAAAGGGGGCATCTCTGAATAGTATCATAAAAGAAAAGAGTTATTTCAGTTTACTGTTTGTGCAATAGAAGCTTACAATAAGGCTGTTGTAAAAAAAAAAAGAAAAAAAGAAGAAGTGACTACTAGCTACCTAATGGTCCTTTAGAAATGGAATATTAGTTTTAAAAAAAAAATAAAAAAATCTATGGCTGAAAGTAATATTCTATTAGTTAATACAATGTTATTTGAAGCTGTTGATGGTTTTGTATTTCAAATAAAAGCACATGGAAATGTGTATATATATGTGTATTCAAATATATATAAATATATTTTACATTTTTGTTCTTAAATCTTAATTGCTGATGTCTTGTGTTAAATTCTGTAGATGCACACAGAGTAGCCTGGTAAGAAAAAAAATACTATGGAAGTGAATTACAAAGCAGAGTTTATAATAAACAAAACAAACAAAAAAAAAAGAAAAAAAAGGGGGTATGTGGGCGGCAGCGCCGCCCACAGTAATACAGATATTTGAAAGTGTGTGGGGGAGGAGGCTAAGCCTCCTCACCCCCCCCCCCCAAACCACCGCCCAAAAAATTCCTGCACGCCACCGCAGAACCACCTCCCGCCACTGGACCATGACCCCACCGTCGAAGGCCTCAACACCCCACCGCCCATCGCGGCCTCTCCACGCCTACCTTGTTAACTCTCTTTACCCTGCACGCAGCACCCCACCGGAGACTACGCCCTCGCCGCCGACCCACGCCTGTCGCCCCCGAACTCCGCTCCCCATGCCGTCGGCCCTTGGCCACCACTCCTTTAAACCCTGGCTGCAATGAAGTCTTTTCACACAGTAATCTTTTACATAGTGTCTTGAATATATGCATATCTATCACAAAAAGAAATATATGGGATCAAATCCTTTGCTATGCGTAACCTTATTGCTGCTCACACCGCCGTGGGATGGAGATGGAAGCTCCTTCCATGGCTTCTCCAATGGCTGCCTCCAAACCCTAACCTGCACCATTCAAAACAAACTAAGATAAAAAGACAAAAGAGAGAATAATAGAAGAGAGTAGGGCAACAAAGGAAAAAGATAACAATAGAGTAAACAAATAGGGTTCTCATTTTTAAAAAAACTAAGTGTTATTTTAAATTAGGGCAATTGTAATTAGGTAACACTTTTAAAATGTGAATAGGGTAGTTTTAATTATTCTAGGAAGCAAATGAGAATATTTTAATTTGTGTGAAGTTCTTTTTAATGTGAAGTTTCTATTTTAAATTTATTCTTTTTTTTGTTTACCTCTATTTCTCCTTGTTTTAATTTCATTTTGGGGAAATTAATTCTATTTTAGTTGGGAAGGGTAATTTTCTTTCATGCGTTTAAATTTTCTTAATGGGATTAATGTTTCATTTCTTTTGGCAGAATTTTTACGTTGTTAATTATAATCGACTTTATTATTACTATTATTTTTTGGGGAGGGTTATTTAAACCCTCCTCCCTCATCCATTAAATTTTTGAGTGAGATATTAAACATAATGCCAAAATTATGTTTAATGACGAACTTAATTTTTCGGTTAAATTTAACCAACGTCGTGTCATTTATTTTAGTTTTAATTGTTATTTTGTATCATTTTGAATTTGTTCTCAAGTCTTAATTTAATTTATTCTTAAATTCTATTTAATCCCTTCTTGATGTTTTATTGCTAAAATTTATATGGTGTTTATCGAAAACGCGTTATGCTGCCAGAATTTTGCTAGATTTTTTAGAGTTCATTTTATGAGATGTTTTATTTTAGTCCTTTCCATCATTTCATTTGAATCACACGCCATCTTACCATTGTTCTACTTATCACTTTTCGATCTGAGTTAAGATAGGGTTCGATGCTGACGAAATCATCTTCACCTAAGAAACTTAGGGTTTAGATTAAAGCAGTCTAACCCTAGAAGCAACACGCTACGTGTCGCATTACCCCTAGACGGCCTTCACCCTTGTAGTTATGTTGACATGTTTATGCCTTAGGCATGTTGCCACCGAGCACAGAGACACGTGCGAGGGGGTTCCTAGGGATAGGTAGAAATATTTTTTCACAGTTCGTGTCATGACCACATGGCAAATGCGGACATGACACGTGCGTTTGTGTGTCGTGACTGCATGGAAAATGTGGGCATGACACAATAAATAAGAGAGGAGAAACAAGTGTCTTAGGGATAGTCACATAGGAGGGTGCCCTCAAGTCACCAACTACAACGCTATGTTCGTAAGACACAACATACAACAATGAAATTAGAGAGAGGCAATATAGAAGAATGATGATACAAATAGAAGAAGGTCACAACAGAGGTGGTCTCCTGGTATCCTGGACCTTACAAGAGAATCAAGGGTCATCCCAGAAGGCCTAAACAACACATAACAGATCATGAGAGAAACACATCACGAGAGAGATAAAGGGTTAGAAATACTTATATGTAGGATCTTCATGCTAAGTCATGTCATCAAGTAAATCATCATCATCCTCCCACTCCTAAATTTTAGAGGAAAGTGGGACATAAGGTAACATAGCCCAATTCTTATCCTTGTCTTTAGATTGTTCATTGTTAGGATCATTTTTGTTTGGTTCAATGTTTGGATCAATGTTTTCTTGTTGAGATGCAAGGTTTATGGCACAAGCTTGTCTTCTTCTCCTTCTTTCTCTTGCTTTTCTATTTCTTTTTCTCTTACCACTTATCTCTTGTAAGATAGGGCTTTGCTCTTTCATTGGTTTGTGCATTCTAGAAGAGGAAGAACCAGGATCAAATTTCATTGGTCTAGGTGGAATGTTTTGTTGTCGACAATTACCTCCTGATCCTTGTAAGGATGACGAGGGAAGAACCTCAGCATAGGGACCTTGTCCTTTCGGTCTAGGGTTCTCTTCAAATACGGGTTGCTTGTCTTTTGTTTTTTCTTGTTTAGAGGGACTGGCCATTGGATGTAATAGTTTTGCTTTGTAATTTCTATAGCTTAAAAAGCTAAAGTTTGTTCATGGCTCAGGTTTCTTTTCAGATTTGTCCCAAAAGTAATCTAGTGTACAATTTTTTCTTGCAACCAAAGGTTTATACTTATTGCGAGGGATAGTAATTACATGTCCATCAAAAGGAAACTTTAGAAAAATATGAATTATTGAAGGGACAACTTTCATAGCTTCTATCCAAGAGTGTCCCAATTTAATGCGAAAGAGGTCAGAAATGGGGAAAACATCAAACCATTGTTCTACATGTTTCTCAAATACTATGACCAACAATGATATCTTCCTAGAAGTGTTTATAAAGGTTCCCTTTTGTGTTTTAATCATCATGTCTGAAGGGTCATAAGATCCTTGCATTAATTGATTTGCAAAGAGGAACTCTTCCGTGGCGACATTAGTCATGCAATTAGGATCAATAAAGGTTATGTCCACAAGGTTTCCCATTATTTTCACAGTGATGTAAAGAGGTCCTTCAGTGTCTCTAATTGTTCTATCATGAGATGTAAACACAATTTCAGGTTAAGGGACCTTTCTCTTCGTGTAAGGCCTAGGAGGGAACCTATTGTTGTTGTTGCGATTAGAGACCATATGTATATGCTCAAATTAATACAAGATCAGATTTTAAAAGTTTTCCAAAAGTATGCTAAAGACAAGTGCAAAACTATATGCCAAAGTGACCTAAAATGCTTGATTTTTTTGTACTTTTTCAATGCAAATATATGAAAGAAAAGGTGTTGTAAAGATGTTGATCAGGGACAGAATATAATATGTCTAATATTAGTCCAATACAGAAATAATATCTATCACAACACACTCTTGATGCAAATCTAAGATGATGACTAGTCCAAATCTAGTGAAAATACACTAAAATATATGATTTTTTTCACCAAATCTTAATGCAAAAGAGCATGAAAAAGGGTGTTGTGAGGAAAATGATGATGGACATAAAATTATATTAGTAATAATAGCCACCTAATTCCAAAAAATCCATCACAACACGCTTATAGTGCTACTCAAGATCAAACCCTAGTGAAATATAAAAAAAATATTTAATTTTTCACAATTTATCAACTCCAAGACCTAGTAAAAGGGGTGTTGTAAAAAATTTTAGGAGTTGCATCAAATAATAGCAATTATATCAGTCACCTATAGTCATAAAATCTTTTACAACATGCTTGGAGTGCAATCTAGGTCAAACCCTAGGGCAAATATAGCAAAAATGTGCAATTTTTTGCTAAATTTTCAATACAAGGGCTCAATAACAAGGTGTTGTTAAGATTTTTAGAAGGGGAAGTAGATAATAACCCTAATAACAGATAATTAGTGCAAAAATATTCTTCACAACATGCCTATGGTGCAAATCTGGAAAGTCGATAAAGCCAAATCTAGTGAAAATCAAGGTTTTTCAAGCCCTAGGTTTGAGATCTTGATGCAAAATGCTATATGAATGTCTTGTAGTTTGATTAAGTCAACTCAAATCTGAAAATGATTTTCAAACCCTACCATGCAAAATGCAAGTGCAAATCTAAGTAAAAATCAATGAAAATGCTAGTTTTTGTTGAAATTTTCTATGTAAAAATGCAAATTTTTGAGATCTAAATGCAAATTTACACTAAAATGCAACACTACAGCCAAATGAAAATTTGAATGAGTGTCTAAGATCAGTAAAAAATCTGAAACAAGATTTTACCTACAAACCCTAGTTTTTGGAATTACTAGGTTATATGCAAAATTCAAAATTTCCAACAAAACCTTAGTAATTTTATGATGAAAATGCAATGGAAGCTATTGAATTTTTGTAATTTTCTGTAATTTATCTCAGATATAATGCAAAAATCAAAAATTTGATGAAATTTAAATTAATTAATACAACATAGAAACCCTAGAATGCAATTTTTTTTTCAAATTTTGTAAATTTTTTATTTTTTTTTGTAAGTTTTCCAATGCAATAAGATGAATGATGATATGAATGAATGAAATCAAAGCAAATCTGAAGCAAAACACTTAGCAAGGTGTAAACAAGTCCAATAACACATGTTCACCAAAATGTAAAGGGTAAAATTTGGATGATTAGTTTTTGATAGTTTTGTGTGTGTATCCTCCTTTCACCCTTTACATTTGAGGACTTTGGGTCGAGTGGCAATGCACTATCAAACCCTTGGTCACTTTGGAATGCAGGGAACTTGGATTTGTATGATTTAATTTCCAATTATGCTCAATTATACATCAAAACCCTAATTATGCAAATACAGAAGCAAACAGACGAATATCAGAAAATGTTGCTACAGGAAGATGTAAAATAATGGACAAATGTGTACCAGTTTCCAAAGTTTGAGAAGTAGAATAGTTAGGGACTAATGAGCGGGAACCCTAGTTTAGTTCCCTAATTTTTGTCAAGATCTAGGAACTTGATCTGCAACCTATTCTTGTTGTCTTAGATATTTCTTCGTTGTGGAATCCAGAGGACTAATGAGCGGGATCCCTAGTCCATGGCCTTATTTTCAACTCTAATCTGCAATTCTGACACTCTACAACACTCCTCTACAACTCCACTTTTCCTACTTCTTCAACCTGTAACCTGCAATCACAGAAAAATGGGGAGGGGGTTGTGGTGTTTAGAAGCTTGCATCAGTCAAGCCCCGGAGAGACATTCAAGTCTTTTGAACACTGTTGTTAAATAGAGAGTGTGTGCCCTTGAGAGGCAGAGGCAAAAACTAAATGATAAATGCTCAAAAACACAAATGATGTCACCTTGTAGTGAAGATCTCATGGAAGGAAGAAGCTCTTCATGCCAACACAAATATGCAAATACAAACACATAGACAATACAAATCTACTCTTGCTACACAATGAAAGCCTTAAAGCACCTTTAGGATACCAAAATATCACAATAATCATTTATTTTACAAATGAATGCCTAAACATGCTTATATATGCAACTACAAACACTCGTCAAGAATTTTGTAATCCAAACTTACCATGTCGGCATAGGACCCAACTAATGGTCACAAGCCAACACTCAAAATTTGGGATTGACCCAAAATAGGGTAGGACTAGGGTGGGTGCCCAAGTCCTCCCTCCCTAATTTGGTTAGGGTTAGGTTCAAGGGATCCCCTTAGGTCCCATTTGTCATGAAACTTAGGGTTCATTTCATCAGGATGTCAAAATATGATGCAAGATGTCCTAAATGTAGATAAAAGACCTGGGAGCTAAACCTTAAGAGGGAAAATCCCCCAAGGGGATATTTTTTGATGTTACAAATTCATATGCAAAAACTCATGAAAACAAAAGGAAGAAGTTACATGTGCATCCAATGTCTATCATTTAATTACAACCACAAGTTAAGAGCCAAGAGTGGGTGATAAAAGAAGTGCCAACATTACGTTGGCAATATGTGTTGTCATTGATGTCAATGCTTAGAGTAACCTCAACATTCAATTTGTGATGATGATATACTAGTGAGATATAGTGGTGATGCTGAGGCTTAGGGTTGCTAATATTTTGTGATATTCCTAAGGTTCATAGTGGGTTCCTAATGTTCATGGTTGGATGTCATGTCTTGATCAGTGTCAGGTCAAGTTGTTGGTCAGCAAAGATGTTTGCATGTTGAAATATTAAGATGGGAGTTAGAAGTTCATGGTTGGATGTCATGTCCTATCCAATAGAGAAGATAAAGTTCATGGTTGGATGTCATGTCCTATCTAGTGATTGTAGAGAAGACATATTAAGATTGGAATTAGAAGTTCATGATTGGATTTCATGTTCCTGAAGTTCTTAGTCAACAGAGACTGTATTCGTTGAATATGGTTGTTGATAGCAAAGAAGACATTAATATGGGAATTAGAAGCACTAAGATGATCATATGTGTTTCTGATGTTGGGGAGATGTTACTGATGGTTTGAAGCATATTGTATGCTCTCTCCTATTGTTCCTAAGAATATATGTTTTGATACAAATAAGTTTTGGCCTCCGGATGTTGGTGAAAGTTTCTTCTACAGAAAGACTATTTTGAAGACTGTCTAGGATATTGGTCCACATTTTTATTCTTTTGATGTTGTATTTCTATGGAGTGGAAGATAGACTCATATAGTGTCAAATCATGTATGTTCCAAGTTTCAAATTGTTTGGACTATCGGAAGAGTGTTTTGCAGTTGATAGTTTGGAGACAGTGTAATTCCTAAAGAAGGTATTCACAATACTGCAATGTTTTTCTTTTCATTTCTCCGCATTTGAAGATAAGGTCTTGCATTTTAGAAGTTAAGTTTAGTGTCTGATGGAGGTGATATTTGCAAAGGTTCAGGTCTCTACACCCTTAGTAGTGAAAGTTATAAGTGGTGGAGTTCCGGTCTATATTCTGTCTGAGAAAAGTAATGTTAAAGGCTTGTTGAAATGCTCCACATTCCTCTGGAAGGGAATAAATGCCTATGTGGTTTAGTGGACATGTTCAGTGATGTGTATTACATGCATCCTTACAGTTTCAGGTGTTTTAGTGCTCTGCAAGATCAGTTTCTCAATGACAGTGTGTTACAGTGTGTTCCAGATGGTTGTTTGATCTCAGTGTGCTTGTTTTAAGGTATGTGGCACAATGTATTTACTGTGCGGAGTTAGAGGTGTATTTGAAGGTGTTGTATGAGTCATGAAGACTTGTCTAGAAGGATTTTATGAAGACCTTTCATGTTTCCAATACCGCATAAGGTTTTCAAGTGGTGATGACCGTTATACTACAAATTTCATGTATTCCTGCTTAAGGCCATCCTATTTCAAATGAGTGATGTGTACGGAGGTGATTCCTTGAAGAGCAATGATGTGAAGTATGCTTAGGACTGGACTAAGCATGTGTTGGGATCCGCAAGACGTGTTTTCTTTTGGAGTAATGTGTTATTCATGATAGGGCTTGCCCTATGCATGTTTCATGTTGTAATCTCTGGCTGACTTGTAAAATGTAATATTCTTGTTATATTGGCTGACTTGTAATGAAAATCAATGAAATTTCATGTATATATTGTAAACCTAGTTGGTCTAGGTAAGGTATGATTGCAAAATAAAAATATGAAGATGTGAAGAGCAAAATATGAGAATCATATGCATTGTGATGTCCGACTGAAGGAAAAAGAGAAGAAGAGTAAGAAGCTGTCCCGATTCATCTTGAAGATATTTGTGTGACAAGAGGGAAGTGAAGAGTGTGCCTAACTAATCCAATTATTAGAAGAAAGTATGAAGAGGTAGAATTGCAATCATCAAAGGTGTGAGCTTCAATGTCAGTTTTCAGATAGTAGAAGGATTGTCATGGTGTAATCTTTCCTGAGTTCATTCTCAGTTCAAGGAGTAGTTTCTTCCTTGGGTTTTAGCCCTTAAAAAAATTCAACAAGGAGTTGTAGCTTCCTTGGGAGTGACCCTAAATCAAATTATTCAGGGAGTAGTAGCTTCCTTGGGTTGTAGCCCTAAAAAAAAAGTAGTGATTTTTTGAGCTTCATATATTGTGAGTTAATCCTCACCATGGTTTTTCCCTTCTTGGGTTTTCCACATATATCTAGTGTTATGTGTTGATGTGCATTGTGTTAATCTTTCCTATTTATGTTGATGCTATAATGATTAAGTTTTAATCTTCTTTGGAGGTTTTGAAGTTTGTTTAGGTATTGATTCACCCCTTGCCTCTCAGTATCCTGGTGTTTTCAACACATTATACCCATTCAACATGTGTTTTCACCTAGCATGAAGAAATATCAAGAGGAAACATGTCATTAAAAAGGTAAGTAAAGAAGAGAACAAAAAAATATAACATGAGGACAAATTCAATGACTTATGTTGGAATCAATATGAAGATGACCTCATGGAAGATATAAAGCAAGAGGTGCCAAAGGTGGCACCTAAAAAGAAGAATGTTAACTAATTTATGAGCATCACTATGGTGTATATCCATATATACCTATGAATTGAAGTTTACCTCTTTCTCTTTAAATTTTTTTTTTCTTTCTATTTATTTTCCCACTTTAGCCTTTGAACTACACCTTGTTTGTTATGCCTTTTACACCCATTTCACATTCTATAGTTGGCCTCACACTTGTTTCCTCCCACTTGGGGAGAATTTTTGGTTTCCATTAGATTTTGATATTTTTTTGCTTTCTTTACTCACTTTTTGTCTTGTTCCCTTTGTGATATTTTCCTATTGGGTCAGACTAGTTAATATCGGTTTGTAGGAAGCCTATATACTTGCTCAAATAAGATGAAAGAACTACAACCAAGTATAAAAGAACTAAAAAACAACTTTTCTTGTCTTATCCTCTTGTGATATATTAATTACTCAAACCAACAAATATTAATTAAACTAGATGCACATCAAAGAAGTTGGATAAGAAGAGTAGAGTTCTAATAGTATGGATAAGAAGAGTAGATAAACTCATTCTTCGTAGTTAAACTCAAAACAAATATTAATTACTAAACATGTAGGTATTTTCACATTGCCCCTATGAGGAGAAATTTATAAAAATTAATCTATAGAAAATTTAGTAGCACAATGACATACAAAACAACATTTAGAAAGGAAATAATGATAAAGAAAGAATAGAAGCCAACTCAAGTACAAGAAAGATCTAGATATACCCTAGAAAACCCCTTTTAGGAAAAATATAGCCTCCAAAGTAGTGAAACCAATGTCTTACCAACAATTACTTGATACAATATCAAGCTTCATGCCTTCCATGGAGATCAACACCTACAACCTAGACAAAAGATGATAGTATAACCCTGCAATATACAATCCATAGTGCCTCCATTTGAAGCCTTTAATATATAGACATTGGGAGGCCTATAAAACCACCAAAAGGCAATACCATGGGCCCAAACAAGGTCTCAAAGTCCATGTTAAGAATTCTCATGACCCTCACACATGTGGAGACCTTTAGAATAGTAACTCCTATTACACATCTTAGATACCTTACACATCATAGAATATATCATAGGTGTCATCTAGGGTGTCATAATTCCTAATTAATATTGTAACCTCCCTCTTACATGATCTTATGTGCATCATAGAATTTATTATGCATATTACAACGTCATAGATGCTCTTATAAACTCTTACACAGATGTCATACAAATGAATATACACATGTCATATTAGCCAAGTCAAAGTGGGATGTCAATTTTTGTGTGGGCATAATAAAATAATATAATTAATTCAACATTAGGAAAAGGTGTATGACGCATAATTCCAATATTCTCCCACTTGTCATATACCTTGCAAGAGAAAAATTAAACATCAAAAAACTATGAACTAACCACCAAGAGTGTAAGTATGTTATTCTAATTAACTCCTCTATGCTCGTGTGATCAACAAAGATTTTGCAACATCCACCAAGTGACCACCATCTTGACCACAACATCCTCATATTCCATCATGCCCAAGCATGAAAGATAAGAAGTTAAATCTAGGCTCACACTTTGAATTTTTCACATAGAAACCATTGTATCATGATTCAACCCAAACACAAACATTGAAGTCCATCTCCTCAAGAACAAGACCGAGTATCTACCACATACTCAAATCAATAACTAGAATAGTGACCACATGTTTCTAATACATACAACTAACCATATCTCAAAATAGGGTAAACACATCATAGGTAGACCTTCTACTATCTACATATCCAACCCAATCCACAATCACAAGTTCTGATACATACATTGTTGTACACAAAGTAGAACATAGTCCAATATAAAAATCCACAATGTACACATATAAATCCTAAAACTATCTTTTGATGGGTGTTTTAACACACTACTCAACTTGGGTCAAATACCATGATAACCTCACCTCTCCTAAGAGGTGATCAATCTCTCGTAAGAAGATCAAAAACCTCAAGGTCTTTGTAACTAGGTCTTTGCCATTTCCAAGATAACTTAGGGACCTGTGTATTATTGTTCCAATAAAGCCTGGGCCTACAATGTTTTAAAAGCTTTCCAAAGTTTAAGAGGTTAATTGCACATAAACAATCAGTGTTTTAGATTTAACTATGCATGCAGTAACTCATTTAAACATTTATTACCATAAAATATTACTTTTTCAAATAATAAATTAGTAGTAAATCAACTTGCAATCATGAACTATTAGAATTACATCAGCAAATTACAAGTTTACAACCTAAAACTAACTCTAACCTAAGATTTGAAAAAGAAAATTGAAAATATTAGGGTTTAAAAGAGAAAATGACTTAAAATCTAAGATTATTTCCTCATTTCACCATCACCAATGAATAGATAAATTTGCAAAATAAACCATTCCTAATTTGGCCATGAAAATCAAAAACCAAGGTCCAAGAAGGTGCAATCTCTAGAGGGAACCAAATATGCAAGCTGGTGCAACAACCACCTAATCCTCAACATAGATTGAAAAGAACTCCCATAGCTAGTTTGTAGGTATTTAGGTTAATCACATAAGGCATCTTACAATCAAAAACATACTAGTGATACGAAACACATCATAAACTCATCAATATTCATCAACTAGGTGTTGAAATGAAAGAGAAATTCACTTAGAGTTTGGAAAACTATGAAAAGTAGAAGAAATTTAAAAAATATCACTTTATTAATTTCAAATTCAAAGGTTTCCAATCATCTTTCCAACAATTTTACAACCTTTATAAAGTGTTTCAGTTGTTCTTTTCTAAAAATTGACTTTTACAATCATGGAATCATAGCCATAAGATCATGGGAAAATTATTAAATGTTACCTTTACATCAATGGTTAGGATTGAAATGATCCTAGGGTCTCAAATAAATCTCATTTAATTCTTTTAGCAAGGCTTCCATCATTAATAAAAGGATTCTTGTGATATGATTAGCATTCAAAAAGGGTGGCAGGCCACACAAGTTGATCATATCTTCTCAAGCAAGTTTCCTCTCTTCAATTAAGAGATAATGTCACACTTTCCAAGGCAACTACTTCTTACTAACAAGGCATAAGTTGTCTTAAAAAATTTTAAATATATATGGCACAAGTTTCCAAGGTTCCTCTCTATCATTGGGATGCATAAGTGGTTCTAAAACAATCCTCAAATCTTAGGTAATACATCCTTATTTTAAACTAGCTTGTCATCTCCAAGCTCTTCTTCTATAGAATAGCCTCTATCAGGACTTCAAAAATAGGAAATTTTATGACAACAAGATTTGGACAATCTCCATGTGGTCTCCAATTTATCATTGTGGTATAATTTTCTCCTCAAATAAGACTTCCTTTTGCAACTTCAAGATCCCCATCTTCCTTAATCTTTTTAGGACTTCTCATCCCTTGGACACTCTTTTGTTTTGATGTTTATAGGTGCACCAACAGATTAGGAGGATGAAACTTCAAGATCAAGTAGCTCCCATAGTACATCAGAAATAATTCATCTTTATGACAACCATAACTTCTTGAATACCACAAGAATGCTTGTCCTACACCTGCTCCTACAATTAGAAGATAAGAAGACATCAAAATTCATCAATAGAAATCAACACTAAGAAATAATTACTTGTATTTGAAATCCATTAATATTCAATTCATGAGTCTATAAGATCTAATTGTCATATCCAATTTTAGATTCATATCTATAGTTAAATCGGGTGTTATCAAAGGCAACCCCACCCAAATTTTTAATCTCTCATCTTTGCTCATCCCCTCAGGCTAATTCTTATCCTTCTTGCAATATGTTCTAGGATTTGTCCCATAGCTACTTTAGTTGTTGTGATGACAGTGCTAAAATTTGAGGAAAGTCTTTAGGTGTATAGCATGGTCCCAATTGATTTTGAAAATATTTTGTTATTCACAATATCCTATGACAATCCCAATGGCCTAATGATCTTTTGACTAAAGTATCTAGCATAGTTATCATGATTGAGATGACTTCCTTCAAGGATGCTAATAAGATGTTGATTGTTGAACTCATGAATAGTATAACAATCTTCATTGTTAAGGATAGTTCTAAAAATTTATGGTGGTCTTATGATTGTTATGATAGGGAAAAAATGATTGTCCTTAATTATTTGTGGTAGGGGCTCTTGTTCGTAGTTTTCCTTTTTTCTTTCACACTAGTAACAAACCCTAAGTGTTAGTGAAAGTGAGATAATGTTGACACTTACCCATGATGTATACTTGTAATAGTGTATTGAGTCTCCAAGTTTAATGTGACAAACTTTAAGATTGTATTTTGGTAACAAGACTATCCATAGGTAACATAATGTAATAACCCAACTAAAGTTTTACTAATAAATTTCAGATCTAAAAATTACATAAACTAATTTCACCAACATTTCGATACAAACACAAGACATAAACTAATAATTAGTTTTACTAATAAACTAATTACTTGGTGCAATAAATGTAGACAAGACAAATTATTTAATGGCGATGATGTGAAGTGCAATAAATGCAGACAAAGCACTTTATTTAATGGCAAAAACATGAACTCAAAAGCATTCTATCTGAAATGATCTTTCAGAGAAGTTGCATTTATTATGGATAGCTCAGAAATGTGAATCATTACTAACACAAATGAAGTTTTGGAGCACCATTGTAAAGTTTTGGAACATCATTGCAAGGATGCTTCTAGAGAAACAAGAATAAAATGTTCTGGAACATTATTGAAAGGATGCGTCTGGAGATAGTGAACAAGGTTCCAAAGCATCATTGAAAGGAAGCTTCTGGAGACAATGAATAGGGTTTCAAAGCATTATTGAAAGGATGTGTTCGGAGAATAGGAACAAAAGTTTTGGAGCATTGTTGAAAGGATGCTTTCAAAGAATAAGAAATCTTTTTTAGAGCATTGTTGAAAAGATGCTTCCTGAGACAACGAACAAGGTTCCAGAGCATTGTTAAAAGGATGCTTCCAAAGAACAAGAACAAAAGTTTTAGAGAATCGTTGAAAGGATACTTCTAGAGACAATGAACAAGGTTCCAAAGCATTGTTGAAATGATGATTTCAGAGGATAGGAACTGTTACGTGGTAAAATGTCCCCCTAGGACTTTTACCTCTTAAGTTTAGCTCTCGGGTCCCTTGTTTTTCATCATGCATGTTAGAATTGAATCCCGAGACAAAGTACCCTGAAACCTATGACAAATAGGACCTAAGGGACTTCTTTGAGCTTAACCCTATCCCAAAATAGGTCCCAAGGCTTGGGCACTCGCACCCTTGCCCTGCCCTATTTTGGCGGGGTCCCAAATTTGAATATCGATTGGAGACCGTTAAAAGGTGTCCGCTGCCGACATCTTAAGTTTGAATTACGAAATTAAAGTGAGAATGCATATATAAGCATGTTTATAATTTCATTTGTAAACTAGAAGATGATTATGATATTTTGGTGAACTTATCATTTTAGAGCATTCAAGGCATTCATTGTTGTGGAGTAGACTTGTGTTGTTGTGTTTGTTATTGTAGATTTGGCTTCATCTTCTCATGTTGTGAAAGATCTTCATCTACATGCGAGCTAAACCTTCGAGGTGATATCTATTTGTGCTTCAATCAATCACTTATCAATTTGTTTTTTCCTTTGTCCTGCAAGGACATGCACTCTCTATTTAACAATGGTGTCAGAAGGTTTGAATACCATTCCAGGGCTTGACTAAGGTAAGCTCCTAAACACCACAACCCCAACCCCAATTCTTATGATTGCAGGTGACAGGTGTCAAATCATGATGAGTGGAGTTGCAGAGGAGTGTTTTAGAGCATAAGAATCTTGGATATGACGTATAAGAGTAGAAAAGAGCACTATCAGGGCTTGGGTGCTAGTCCCTTTGCCCTCTGGGTTTGTAGAGCTTGAAATCTATGGAACAGGTATAATCAGTAGCAGAAAAGGTTTGGAAACCCCTAACAAAAATACCACCTTGGGATTGGACATGAGTCCCTTTGTTCCCAACATTTCAGGATTCTGAACTTCAAAATCTGGTAAGTATTTGATCTTCATTTAGTATCTCTATGTGCGAGCATTCGTCAGAATTTGTTTGTTTGTTTATGATTTTGCATAATTCTTTTGAGCATAACTGGGCTTAAATTAACACATTAATCATTAATTTCCAAATTTCTCTATCATTAGAAGTGACAACCAACCTATAGGTGAATCATCTTATAGAAGTTATGATTCAACTCAATTAAATGTCCTTGAATGTGTGTAGTGAATGGAGGATCAATCTCATCTTCCCCCTTTTTCTACATAAAATTTTGGTGAAATTGTGTTTTTTATTGAATTTTGCACCTTGTTGAGTGTTGTACTTAAGATTTGCATTCATTCATTTCATTATCACCCTATTGCATTTGAAAATCTACAAAAAAAATTGAAAAAATTGGAAAAAATCAAGTATCCTAGGCTTGTATTTTTGACATAGTTTACAATATTGGCATTGAATTTCATCTAAACCATTTAAATATATGATATTTTCATCATATCTGATATAAATTATAGCATTACATCATTCTATAATCATCCACCTTGCATTTTCATGCTTTATTTGTTAGAATTTGATTGAAATCGTGCATTTTTCATATAACCTAGTATTTGCAATAGCAAGGGTTTTTGGTTAGAATATTATTTCATATTTTATTACTCTCTTAAACACTCATTAAAATATGATTTTTTACTGTAGTGTTTCATCATTGTGTGTTTTTGCATTTAGAGATCAAATTTTGCATTTACACATTGTGTATTTCAACAAAAATTAGCATATTCCTTCATTTTTCCTTAAAACTTCAGTTGCATTTTTCATTGTAGCATTTTGACATCATTTCCAATCTGATCTGAGTTATTTTACATATTAAATCTGATTAGATTCCATTTATTCATCATTTTGCATACTTTCATGCCTTAATTTCACTATTAGGGTTTCAAAAAGCCTTGCATTTTTACTACATTTTAGCTAATCTTTCATCTAGCATTGTAAGATTGGTGTGTTGTGACAAATTTTTCTGCATCATTGGACTGATTAAAAGGTTTTAATTTTCTTCCCCTCATCATTCTACTAATATCATTACATATTTTGTGCATTTGCATTGAAAAAAAGGTGAAAAAAAAGCGAACATTTTAAGTGCATAAACAAGCATAAAGTAGTGTTGTTTCATTGTGATCATCATAGATATCTTGCATTTTAGATCTCACACTCATATTCAAGCATATATTAATTTTTTATTTCAAAACTTTGCATAATTTCGTATCATTGTGTGAAAATTGTCATATTCTTAATTACACAGTGTGTATTTCAACACTAAGTGTTGTTACACCTTTTCACATCTTTTGATCAAAACCTTTAAAATCATCAACCAGGCCTTGTTGTGTTGTACCCTCTCCTCCTATCCACTTTGTTTGTTGTGGAATCCTTAGGTATTCTTACCTAATTTCCTCAAACTAGTGATTTGGTGCGAAATTGTCTCACTTATTTTGCCTTGTTGATCATTGTGAAATTTGTGTGTATTTGAGCACTTTCAAACTAGCATCATGGATACTTTTGGCCATTCATCTTTGGATTCTTTGTTTGCATACATTATAGACATTGATAATTTTTCCAAATTTACTCATGAATATCGTCCAGTCTTAAAAAAATTGCATGTATCTATGATGTTGATATTTCTACGTGTTCCACATATGAAATCCTTTGTTTTTTTTTAACAAAAGTGGTAAGCCACTATAATTATATTAGATAATAATAAAATTTACAAAACCTTGGTTCAACAAGCATACCAGCAGGAAAGAACCAGGAGAAGAAAACCTCTAGTTATAGCTTGAATATACAAAATACTCCATTAGAAAAACAGGAGAAAGTTTACACAAAATTTCACCAAATTACATTGCTGATGCTATGAAAAACAACTTACAATTTTGAGGCTATCCCAAAAAAACTATTACACTAATTAAGATAAACAGACCAAAATTAGCCCCGACGACCTTCAAGGATTCACTACAGCATTGAGATCCTGAATAAGATAATTAGGTTCCACAATAGCATTCTCCTCAATAGGCAAGCCTAGAGGAGGAGGAAGAAGAGGTTGAAACTGTAATAGAAATAACAAATCTTGAAACTTTTCATCCACACGGTTAGCCAAACTCTCACCAAACTCCTTTTCATGAGCATGAATTGAAATATGCAGGAAATCTTCATTTTCATTTAGCAGGGAAGAGCGAACAACATTGAAAACACAATTGTGAGGAGGGGAATGAAGAATTTGACACTTAGTGAAAGCCCACCAAGTAGAGCCTCTAAACTGAAGAGGTCATAATTCTGGAAAGCTTCATTGACGCTATCAGCAGAAAAAAGAAAATGATGCACATACTTATCAATAAGCTGCCTAACCAAATTCACATCTTGAGCTAAATCTATTGCATTAGAAGCAAAAGCCATAAAAATCTAAGAAGGATATAAAACCCGAACACGACCCTCAAGGATATCACTTCCCACAACATCCCTAATAGCCTCCTCTACCTCTGGGTTGTCTATTGCAAAGATAGACCATAAGCCATCCGAATTGACAAAACCAATAAAAGTAGTTTCCCACTTCAAAACTAGGAAAAACAACCTGCAATTAAACTGAATTTCCATATCTCATCCACACAGAATAGGAGAACTTAAATAAATAAGATAGATAAGCACATTAGTACTCACAAATATATAGCTGAAAATAGATCAAAAATAATAATTAGATAACACCAGCTCCCATGAGGGAAATAAATGAGAATTACTGTGAACTGATACAGAAGGAATGAAAGGACAAAGATGCTTATGGAGGAGATGCTCATATGGACAGCTAAACTCGGATGACAAATAGCTAAAACATGCGAAAACAAAGGCAGTACATATTACTTGATGCAATAAGGCCACCTACAAAAGGACACACAAGTGAAAATTAATCCACACACCCAAGAGAATCATTACAGATGATTTCTTCCAAACAAGGATAGTTACCAAAGAAATCTACTCCAAAGGTGACTAAAGGTGAGCCCAAATCAAAACCCAAATTAGCTAAGGCATCAACAAGCTTATTCCCTTCTCTAAGAGTATGCGATAGAAGATAACTCTCAAAAGATTCTAAAATATTCCATGCCTCTTTTAAAAGGTAACCAAGCTTCCAATTTTGAATATTATGCTTTTTTAATGCATTAATAATAATTAAAGAATCCCCCTCAATATGAAGTTACGGAATCTTTAGACCATGTGCCAATCTTAAACCCTCAACAAGAGCAAGGATCTCAGCTTGATTATTAGTGCCATTAGTAACTTTACCTGAAAAGGCTTGAAAAACTTCTCCTTTAACATTTCTAAAAACCCCACCGATAGAACATGGACCAGGATTGCCACAAGAAGCCCCATCAAAACTGAACTTAACAAAATCTTCAGAAGGAGGCAACCATTTAACTAAATTTCTATCATGCTTAAAGGTTTCTGGAGGATTAATAATAGGAAAAGAACCTAAAAAGGGCCAAATTTTCAAAATAATATTATCCCAAGAGGAGAAATAAAGATTAGAAGAATTTTTAGATTTAAGATTATTCAAGGCTACCTCTGAAATAGACTTTTCAATTATAAAAGAGATGGCCTCAAAATGCTTGCTTTCTTTTCTAAAAATCCTTCTATTCCTTTCAATCCAAATGCTCCAAATAACAATAGAAGGAGAAACAATCCATATAGTAGAAAAAGTAGAATCTTTGAATAAAATAGGCCAACCACGAAAAAGATCCAACAAAGAGTTGGGAAGAGGAGAAAACCAACTTAACTTGAAGAAGAGTCATTTCCAACAAGAGAAAGCAAAAGGGCATGAAATAAACAAATGGTCAATATCTTCCTCCAAGTACCACAGAAAACACAATTAAAGGAATCCATAATCCTCAATTTAGATAATCTCTAGCCCGTTAGAATTTTGTTCTTTAAAGCTAACCAAGCAAATGCCCCTGCTTTTGGAAGACAAGCATCATTCCAACAAAGCAAATGTGGCTAGTCAGTAAAAGATGAAGATTTTAAAATGGATAAATATTTATAACCATCCCTAATAGAGTAAGAGCCATTATTGGAAAAGGACCAAAACAATTCATCTTCTTTTGGGGAGAAACAAACCCTTCTATTACTCAATATATTAACAAGGAGAATTTTCTAATTCTCAGGAAAAGAACAATTTGAAAAATCTTTCCAAGCTATGTTGTAAAAAGAACCTACTTTAGAAACTGAAAGATAATCCTTTACTTTAACACCCCAAACTAAAGAAAGAAAAAGCTTAGCATGTTCCAAATCCTTGATAGAGGAAAGAGGAGAAAAACTATTCCAAGAATCTTCCCAGAAGAAGGCTTTAGATCCATTATTAAGTTTCCAAGAAAGGTGAGGTAAAAGAACTTCTCTACAAGAGACTAGGAAATTCTAGATTGAAGAACCTTTGGGAGGGTTAGCAACTATAAAAATTCTTTTGGAATAAAAAGAATCCAAATATTTGTATTGAAAGAATTTACACCATTTAGTATCAGGTTTAGAATACATCTTCTAGGGCAGATTAGCACCCAAAAGCTTTATTTTGAATAGAAATATTATGAATACCTGAACCACCAAGAGTCTTGGGAACACATACCTTGTCCCAAGCTACTAAGGACACTTTATTACCTTCATCTACAGAACCCTTCCATAAAAATGAATTCAAAGATTTCTGAATCTCCTAAATAACACCTTTGGAATAAAATAGAAAGCATGTAAATAGGAACAACAGTTAAAACATTTTTCAATAGAGTAATTCTTCTAGACAAAGTTAGCCATCTACCCTTCCAAAGAGCAATTCTATTATGAATAGAATGAGAAATCTTAGCCCAAAAAGATTGTTTTTTGTGCACCAAAGAACAAAGGAATTCCCAAATAATGAGTCAGTAAACTTTCCAACTTAACCTTAAGAATAGATATAATTCTACTTTGCAGGGAAGGTTTAGTATTAAAGAAAAATATTTTTGACTTATCCAAATTAACTACTTGATTTGAAATAGAGCTATATTTGGAGACAACCTTCTGTATACATTTGGCCTCTTTAATAGAAGGAAACCTAAACAAAAGAGTATCATCTGCAAAGAGGGTATGAGTAACTGAAAAAGGAATACCAGGGATGTGAACACTCCTCCAATTAAAGAGACTATTCTACATTGAGATTTCTCTACTAAAGGACTCAACCATTAAAATAAAAAGAAAAGGAGACAAAGGATCCCCTTGCCTGATACCTTGGGACACTGAGAAGAAATTAGGACTACCATTGATAATAACCACTGATCTTACACCAGAGATGCAAGAATGAATCCATTTGCACCACTTCTTATCAAAACCAAACTTCAAAAGAACCTTTAATAGAAAGCTCCAGGAAACTCTATCATAGGCTTTCATCATATCTAATTTCAGCATCATTGCTGGTAACTTGAGCTCTTTAATAGAATGCAAGACTTCATGAGCCATAATTGCACCATCCTTTGTTTCTTTACCAGGAACAAAACCTCCTTGCTCAAAAGAAATAATTCTGGGAATAAGCAAAGCCAACCTCATGGAAATGGCTTTTGTAAAATCGGCCTAAACTGAGTAAAGGAAGAGGGAGAAGAAGTCTTAGGGATTAAAACAATAAAAGTTGCATTCATCTCTTTTAAAATATTACTATTTTTCCTTGATTCTTCCAAAGCCAACCAAATGTCCTTTCCCATAAAGTCCCAACATTTTTGAAAAAACAAAGGAGTAAAACCATCAGGACCAGGTGCTTTATCTGGATCCAATGAAAAAACTACTCCCTTAACCTCTTCCAAAGAAAATTTTTTCAATAACAAATCATTATCTTCTTTATTAATTAGCTTGGGAATATTACCAAACAAAGAATTAAATAATTCCTTCGAAGGCTCATTCAAATCTTTAGAAAGCAAATTCAAAAAGAAAGACATGTCTTCTTTTTGTAATAAGAGAGGATCTGAAATTGGGGAACCACTAGAATCAATAATCTGGTGAATTTTATTAATCTGTCTGTTCATCTTGACAGAGGCATGAAAAAACTTAGTATTTCTATCCCCAGCTTGTAACCAAGTTTCTCTTGCTTTCTGTCTCCAATACTCCTCTTCTCTTGCCAAAATCTCATCCAATTCCAACTATAAAAATTTTTGTTGATCAAAAGTTAAGCTGTCCATCCCATGATTGATTATGTGTGAATTTAAGAACTAGAGCTTTCCTTCAATAACCTCTTTTTCTTTAAAAATATTTTTAAAATGAGAAATATTCCAAGATCGAATAAGCTTCTTTAACATCTGTAATTTTCTAGTAAATTGAAACATTCTAGAACCCTCAACAAAAGACATAGCTTCCCACCAAGACTTCAACAATGGAATAAACGAAAGATCTCATAACCACATAGCTTCAAATTTAAAAGGCCTTCTCATACTAAGATTAGAACCCATAAAATCAACTTCTAAAAGGATAGGAAAATGATCAGATCCTAAAAAAGAGAGAATTGAGGAAGAAAAGGAACCATTCAAAGATAACCACTGATAAGACAAAATAAATCTATCAAACCTCTCAGCTATACTAACGAAATCTTTCCTCTTATTAATCCAAGTGAACCTACCATTTGAAGGAAGACAATCAATCAAACCATTATCATTAATAAATTCTGAAAAATCTAGCATCACCATCAAAGGGGGAAGAATGCCACCTTGTTTTTCATTCAAATTAAGAATAGCTTAAAAGTCCCCTCCTAAAATAATTTTCTCCTCTGGTAAGGATTGAACAATGTCTGACAAAGAATCCCATAATCTTTTTTTGTCTACCGAAGGTGTTGGGCCATAAATATTAATTACCCCAAATTTCTGATTTTCAAAACAAACTTCAACAAAAAGCTAGTTAGTAGACTTAGAAATGAGAGTCACCTCCACACTCAATTTATCCCAAAGGATGACCAAACCACCTAAAGCACCAATTGAGGATGAACACAAAAAGTTCCATTTCTTCTATGATTTAAAAGAATTTACTATAGATTGGTCAGACAACTTAGACTCTTGAAGTAAAACTAAATGAGCACCTGATAATTCAATTTGATGTTTTTATCAGGCATTTTTTGTTAGGGGCATTAATGCCCCTAACATTCCATGAAATAATCTTCATTGATCCTAAGGAGAGCCTTCAGCTCTCCTCAATGCCGATCTTGTTAACATTTTCTCAAGAGTACTTTGAACACCAGCTTCTATTTCAGCCTGAGTGACTCTAGCTTTCAACTTCCTACCTCTAGTCTTAGGAGGAGAAGGCACAACCACAGGAGTTTCCAGAGGGGTTTGAAAAATGCCTGAAGTTGAATCATTCTGATCATCAACTTCATTCATAACTTCATCAGCAATCTTTTCAATAAGTTCTCCCCCTACTTTAGAAATAACTTCATCTATAAAATTTTCAGCCTCTTTCAAAGAAAAAGATAACTGCAAATCTTCATCTCTTTGCACCTCATTATCATTGCTAACAATCTCCCCAAAGTCAAAAACCTTATCTAACAAAGCTAAATCAACAGGCAAATCCTTATGTTTATCTGATTTAGTAAGCGAATCAGGTGAAGACAACAAATTGACTTCACAAACATCATGAGAAACAGGAGCCAAATTAACTTCTTGAAATTGGGACAAATGAACGTCAGACAACACCTTAGAATTTTCCTTGATCAAAGAAGGATACTCCAAATCTAAGGAAAAATCATTTTTACACACCTCCAAACTTTGGGCATTCACGAGATAATCTAGAGAGGGTTGAAGGACACCCCCAAATCTCCTAGCAAAGCATCATCCAAATGATCTTGTAATCATGATCCAACACAAGTCACTCCATGTAATGTATCATTATGAACTTCATTAATGGTATTATTAGGAGCACAATCAACCAAAAGTTTGGAACCTGAACTACCTTCCATAAACAAAGCATTTCTATCTTCTACAGATGGAGGGGAACTAACAAGAATATCATTCACCTTAACCTGAGGATGATCGCAAGAAATCCCTTGATTACATTGGACAAAAGAATCTAGATTCAATTTTCCCAAATCCACCCATTCCTCTGAGACATCCAAACTATCAAATTTAAAAATAGTTTCCAAAGCTTCAAAAATGATTTTTTGATTCCATGAACTTTTAGAGGTTTTTAAGATGATACAGTCTAGAAAAGTGAATGAGGTATTCATAATTAAACACATCCTTACTGGAAGCTTAGGGTCTTTAAATGTTAAAAGATCATGATTAATAAAAAACCCAACCCTTTGAGCAATGAAGTTTAAAATATTCAAGTCTCTATATTCCAATGGTAAATTAGGAAAATTTATCCAAAAAGGAAAAAAATTATCCTTGCTCACAAATGGATTAAAATCAGGAAACCAAGGTTGCAAATGAATACCTTTCCCATTTAAAAACTATGATTTAGTCTTTAAAACTAAATCTCTAGCTTCAAAAGTGGAAAAAATAGCAACAAAAAACCCTAAATCCTCATCCAACATAAAAAAATTTGTCACATCCTCCCAATTATCATCAATCTAAGACTCCAAATTCACAGAAGCCAAGGAACAATTCCAGATCTTACCTATCAAAGCTATTTGATTATGATCCCTTACATCATCTGGTAATTGAACCTCCAAATTAATCCCCACTTTCAAATCTGCATTTTTCTAAACTTCCTTAGGAATCCAAACTTGTTTGACTGAAGGTTTGTTTTGCTTAAAGCTTCGAATATTTTTCCCAAACCTAGTAACCCTAGATATGAAACCTTCACGTCCATGATTCACTTGTCTATAAAGCCCTTGCCAAGATGGAAAATCTATGTGATAACCATTCCTTGCCCTAACAAAATTTGTGAATAAGCTTTCTTGAGACTATAACGGTCTACATGTCTTAACTGTAAAATTTTGTTGTATTCGCTGGCAATGCTCCATTCATATATGACATATTTTATTTGATTTTGATAGTTTCACAAATCTCGTGGGAACATATCCTCCAATATTAGATGATCTCACTAAATTCATAGATACTAATAAATATGTTACATCATTTAGTAGTGATGAATTCAATATATTAGATGAAGCCCTAGATGACTTTATCTCTATTGGACATTCCACTACGTCTCATACTACTAACACATGTGATGATAACTTAGTTTTACATTATGATCTCTCTCCCAAAGTTGTTCCCACTTATGAGGACACTTTAGCACAAGAGGATGAATTCATTGACACATCTCTTAACATCACATCACCATCTCTTCATTTCAATGCTCTCTTTGGCCAAGATGAAGCATTAGTCAATGAAGAACCACCACCATCTCTTTATTCCAATTCTCTCTCTGGTCAAGATGAAGCATTAGTGAATGAAGAACCCCCTCCAACAAAGAACATTCCATGGATAGATAATGAGCATTCATCTAACAATAATAAAAATGATCTCCCTACCATAGTGCATGAAGCCTCTATGGATCATCCTATTGATCTTCCTCCTTTAGTTGAATATTCAAGTACTTTGGACATCACTAAGGAAGTGAAGATCCTTGATCTCCCTCCTTTGGTTGAACTTTCAAGTCCCTTGGATATCACTAAGGATGTGAAAAACTTGGATACCTCTCCTTTAATTGCATATTCTTTGAACATCACTAAAGATACAATCACCAACAATTATCCTCAAAACACCTTACCTTTCCTTCAATCCTATGCTCTCTCTTCAAAAGATGCAACACTTGTGGATGAGGAAAGGTCTCACATTAAATCCCTTATGGATGGATGTCAAGATCACTCAAAACAAATCACTTCTTCCACCTCCTAAGAATGTAGTGAATAAGTGTACTAATGCTACTACAATATCAATAAGTTCAATGCTAAAGATGATATATCCTAAGATGATAGACATGGATTGTCTGCTAGGAAATATCCCATTGAACCAGGTAAGTATTTCTCCTTCCTTAAACCACACTCATTGTAGCACCTGTTCTAGTTGCTCTCAAAGGTTGCCTCCTAGATATATATGTTGTTAGAATCATGTTGTGTTCCCTCCTGTTGTGCTATATGTGTTGTGTAGGCCTCCTTGGATGACCCTGGATACTCTTGTAAGGTCAAGGATAATGGGAGACCACCTCTATTGTGACCATTCTTCTATTTGTATCATCATTCTTCTATCTTGCTTCTCCTCTTTTTTTATTGTTGTGTGTTGTATCTTAGGCGCATAAGCATTGTGGTTGATGATCTAGGGGCATCTTCCTATGTAGTTGTTCCTAAGATGCTTGTTCTCCTCTCTTATTGTATTATTTACCTTCTTCTAGTGATCCTATCTAGTCGACGGATGATGAAAAACAAAAAACTAACTGATACGGACCGCGTGTCCCTTCAACAAGCAAAGAAAAAATGGTCCTAGTCCATATATGAAGATGGGGTTGATTTATATATCTGACGCTTGGCTAGTAGAATCACTCCGTGTGATATTTGATGTTGTCTTATATTTACTAACAAATCATAACAATACATCTACTCTGTGCACTTTGATCATTTTGGTGTCTCACCTTGTTGTTGCACTTTGTTATGAGATGCCTACAATATAAGCGCCATAGCTATACTCGGATTCAAACATGTTTGTGTAGCCTTGGCTTCTTTGTTTTCATACATAGCTTTCATGTTTTGCTTAGATTAAGATGTGCTTGTGGAAACATTCAGCAATCGTGAGCACATGTCACCTTTGGGGGCATGGGCTTTGCAAAAGCTCTTGTTCCCTTGTATTTTCTCTCTACCTTAACGTGCTCGATATCAGTATATGATATCAACCACCTTAAGGTGGGGGCATATAAGGTAAGTTGTTTGATGATTTTGGTACTAACAAAGTGTGTTTGTAAGCCTTCTATGGAGGCAGGATGTTGTATCTCCAGTACGAGTATACATCTTTATTCTATATTGCAATCAAAAAGCCCTCTATGGAGGTAGGATATCATGCATATCCTTTTATTCAAAAGCCCTTTGCAGAGGAGGGGATGGTGCACATCCTTTTTATTTCAAAAGTCCTCTAAGTAGGCAAGGTTGGATCTGAGATTATCTTCCCTTAAGTGCATCTTTGACAGTTGTTGTGGCATAATCCCAACCGTTAGGTGTGCTTTTAGTGTGTTTTAGATGGTGGGAACTTAGCAATAAGCTCCTTCCATCACCTTGTTTTCTGTGTTTAAGACGTATAGTATGTCTTTGGCATACTATACGGTGCTGGTGTTTTTCATGTGTCTTCTGTGTGTTTTCCCCCTTGTGTAGTTTCAAGGGTGTGATGAAATGTCCCTCCTATACTCGGGCTTTGTATGGCATGTTTTCACCCAAGCATAGTCTCAAGGGTGTGGTGAAATACCCCTCCTATGCTTTTAGTTTTGTATGGCATACTTTCTCTCAAGTGTAGTCTCAAGGGTGTGGCAAAATGCCCCTCCTACACTTTGGGATTTGTTTGGTGTGTCTTCTCCCCCATATGTAGTCTCAAGGGTGTGGTGAAATACCCCTCCTACATTTTGGGGTTGTGTGTTGCATTTTTACTTTCTATGTATCTGCATTCATATATATATGAAAATGAAAAATAAAAGATCAAGTGTATTCTCCATGACTACTCTTGTGTCTTCATCATGTTTTGCATGTCTTTAACAATGTCTTCTCCATGTTTTGAGTTCTTATTACTATATTTATTGTGTTTGGCATGTTTGCAATGTGTTTTCTGTAATGTCTACTTGAGATTGGGGCTAGAAATAGTTCCTCAATCTTTGTGTATACATTAGCTTTAAGTGCCTGGCGTGTTTGTTGTATTTTCACCATACTTTAATGCATGTATGGGTCATCAAATTATACATACATTAAAGTGGGGGCTAAATGTTATGCCATAAAATGTTCCCCTAGGACTTTTACCTCCTAAGTTTATCTCTCAGGTCCCTTGTTTTTCATCATGCATGTTAGAATTGAATCCTTAGACAAAGTACCCTAAAACCTATGACAACTAGGACCTAGGGGACTTCTCTAAGCTTAACCCTATCCCAAAATAGGTCCCAAGGCTTGGGTGCTCATGCCCTTGCCCTACCCTATTTTGGCGGGGTCCCAAATTTGAATGTCGGTTGGAGACCATTAAAAAGTGTCCGTTGTCGACATCTTAAGTTTGAATTATGAAATTAAAGCAGGAATGCATATATAAGCATGTTTAGGATTTAATTTGTAAACTAGAAGATTATTATGATATTTTGGAAAGCTTATGATTTTAGAGCATTCAAGGCATTCATTGTTGCAAAGTAGATTTGTGTTGTGTTTGTTATTGCAGATTTGGCTTCATCTACATGCAAGCTACACTTCCAAGGTGATATCTATTTGTGCTTCAATCAAGCATTTATCAATTTGTTTTTTCCTTTGTCCTGTAAAGACACACACTCTTTATCTAGCAATGGTGTTGGAAGGCTTGAATGACATTTCAGGGCTTGACTGAGGCAAGCTCCTAAACACCATAACCCCCAACCCCTCTTCTTGTGATTATAGGTGAAAGGGGTCATATCACAAAGAGTGGAGTTGCAGAGGAGTGTTGCAGAGCATAAGGATCCAAGATCTGATGGAAAAGAGTAGAAAAGAGCACTATCAGAGCTTGGATGCTATTCCCTTTGCCCTTCAGGTTTGTAGAGCCTAAAATCTCTAGAATAGGGATAATTAGTAGCAATTCAAAGGTCCAAAAACCCCTAACAAAAATACCACCTTGGACTTGGATGTGAGTTCCTTTTCCCCCAACATTTCAGGATTCTAAACTTTGAAATCTGGTAAGTATCTGATCTTCATTTAGTATCTCTATGTGCGAGCATTCATCAAAATTCATATGTTTATTTACGATTTTTCATAATTAGGGTTTTGAGCATAATTGGGCTTAAATTAATACATTAATCATCAATTTCTAAATTTCCGTATCATTACTAGTGACAACCAACCTGTAGGTGAATCCTCTTGCAGAAGTTGTGATTCAAATCAATTAAATGTCCTTAAATGTGTGTAGTGAAGGGGGGATCTAGCTAAGTCACCTATCAATCTCATCTTCCCCCTTTTTCTACATAATAGGAACAAAATTTCTAGAACATCATTGAAAGGATGTTTCCACAGATAATGAACAAGGTTTTGGAGCATCATTGAAATGATTCTTCTAGAGACAATGAACAAGGTTTTAGAGTATCATTGAAATGATGCTTTTGGAGAACAAGAACAAAAGTTCCAGAGAATCATTGAAAAAATGCTTCTAGAGAATGGGAAAACAAGTTTTAGAGAATAAGGATGCTTCTAGAGACAACGAACAAGGTTTCAAAGCATCGTTGAAAGGATGCTTTTGGAGAACAGGAACAAAAGTTTTGGAGCATCATTGAAAGGATGCTTCTAAAGACAATGAACAAGATTCTAGAGCATCATTGAAAGGATAATTTTGTAGAACATGAACAAAATTTTTAGAGCATCGTTGAAAGGATGCTATTGAAGACAACAAACAAGGTTCCAGAGCATTGTTGAAAGGATGCTTCTGAAGAAAAACCTATAACATACAAATAAATTCCAAAGCATTGTTAGAATGATGCTTCCAGAGGAAAATATGTAAAATACAAACAACTTCTGGAGCATTGCTAGAATGATTATTCTGGAGGAAAACTGTAAAAATACAAAACAACTTCCAGAGCATTGTTAGAAGGATTGTTCCAGAGGAAAATAGTAAACATACAAACAACTTTTGAAGCATTGTTAGGATGATGCTTTTGGAGGAAAATAGTAAACATACAAACAACTTCTGGACCAACCATGAAAAATTCTAGAGATATATGAAAATAAATGAAACTTTTTTAATTGATACTATGTACTTACTTCAAGATGCTTGTAGAAGGATAGATTTCCTTCACACAACACATGTCCACCTATTATTCAATCATTTTGATGAATTCATCCTTCTTTACTAGTTTCCTATATAAGCATAATTTGTGACCATTTACTAGAATCATTCTTGTATCTCCACGAATTGGTTTCAGGCGCACTGCTCCATTACTAAACACCTCTTCCACTTCATATGGCCGTAACCATCATGCCCAATGTTTTCCTTTTAGGTCCTTATATTTGGAATCAAATAGAAATTCCCAATATCTATTGGGAAATTTTCTTTCTTTTATATGCTGGTCATGCCATGCTTTTCTTTGTTGTTGCACTAATTCGGTTTGTTGTATGGCTTCTAGGTGAAACTTGTCCAACTCATTCAGTTGCAGAACTCTTTCTACCTAAGCTCTATTTAGATCTATACCAACATCCATAGTCGTCCTCAATGTTTGGAGTTCAAATTCAATAGGTAGAATAGGTTTCTTACCAAAGATAGTTCATATGGTGTGAAGCTTGTGGTCAATTTCCAAGTAGTATTATATGCCCACATTGCTTCATGTAATTTTCTAGACCAATCATTTCTTCCTATTGAAACTATTTTGGTGAGTATAATTTCAAATTCCTTATTGGTTACTTCCACCTGACCATTCGTTTGAGGGGGATATGGTGATGACTTTTTGTGGCTCACTTGGAAATGGTTGGTGAAGGTTAGAAGGAATTTTGACATAAATTGGTGTCCTTGATCCATCACAATGGATGTAGGTGCTCTAAACTTGAGGAATATTTAATTGTAGAGGAAATTTGTAACCTGTTCCTCTCTAGATAATTTAAATGCTTGCACTTCTACCAATTTGGTAAGGTAATCAATACACACAAGGATGTACTCTTTTCCATGGGAGGGTGGATCTATAGGCCCTATGAAGTCCAATCCCTATTTTTCAAATGGTTCCAAGAATACCTAAGGTTGAAGTGGTATTTCACTGGATGTCAAAGGTTTTCCCATTCTTTGACACTCATCACAATGTTAGCCGTATCTCTTAACATCCTTGTGCATAGAAGGCCAATAGTATCTTGCACCTAGAATTTTATGGGAGGTTCTTTTTGCTGAGTAATGTCCTCTTGAAGGATCATTGTGATAGGCATGCAAGATACTATAGGTCTCATTTGGTCACACATCTATGTAAAACTAAATCAGGTCCACATCTAAATAGTATATCATTAATCCACCTAAAGTGCACACTTTCTCAGACAAGTTTTTTTCTCTATTTTGCAATAAATTACGGTGACAATTCAGCTGTAGCCAAATAATTTCAGGTTACATCCATAAACCAAGATGTTTGAGAAGATATAGTAAATAGTTGTTCATCTAGAAACTCATATCTAACTAGTTCACATTCTCCATCCTTGTGATGTATTCTAGATAGAAATTCAACCACCACATTAAATTTACTAGGTTTATCTATGATGGTCACATTGAATTCCTAGAGAAGAAACAACCATCTAATTATTCATCCACTAACAATAGGTTTATTCATTAAATATTTGGTCACTGAGTGATCTGCATAAATAGTCACTTTGTAACTTGTAATATAGTGGTGAAATTTATTGATAATGTGTACAACTACTAGAAATTATCTCTCAGCTGTGGTGCAGTTTCTTTCTGTAGGAGTTAATTTTTTTCCAATGAAATAGATAGCATATTTTCCTCCCTTTTCATCCTCTTGTCCTAGAACTGCACCAATAGCATAATTTGAGGCATCCACATAAATGTAAAATGGCAAGTTCCAATTAGGTCCATGTAACACAGGTGCAGTTGTAAGTTTTTCCTTGATGGTTTCAAATGAGGTTTGGTCTTTTGGAGTCCAGGAAAACTTGACATCTTTCTAGAGCAAGGAAAACATAGGAGCTACATTTTTTCTAAAATTTTCAATGAATCTTCAATAATAAGCTGCTTGTCCTAGAAAGCTTCGTACATTAGTTTGTATTTTTGGATCTTCTAATTTTTTATCACCTCTATCTTTTTGGGATCAACTTTATGAAATTTTGCAAAGATGTGATGTTCTAGCGCAATCCCTTGTTCAACCATTATCAGACATTTTTCATGATTCAGGGATAACTAGTGACTCTTCACATATTTTGAGTACTTTGTCAAGGTTTTGGAGTGATTCCTCATTAGTGGTTCCACTTACTATGAAGTCATCCATGTAAACTTCAACACAATCATTTACAAGTTTAGAAAAAATGGATAAAACTTGATGCAGGAGCATCCTAGGTTGAAGAGCAATCTTGCATATACCAAAATATTTGCTTTCTTTTCTTTTCTTGCATTTTAGTAGTAGTTCAGTCATTTACAGTTCAACATTTTCTGTCACATTTTACCACATCTTCATTTTAGAGCTCGCAGAGAAGGATTTAGTTTCTATGCCATGTCATCTACATCATACTCAAAATTCAAAAGAATTGGATCCATCTATAGAAAGTTATCGTTATCAGAAGATCATTAGTCTTCATAGAGCAGAGCATTCTTTAGTCAGCACTAGCATACAGGGTTTGTAGAGCATTTCTGAAACTTGTGGAGCCTAATGGAACATCACACAAGGAAAATTGGGACTAGATAGACCTTCATTGAGAACCACATCACATTCCATTCATTTGCGAAGCATTGTCATGAGTTGTAGGTCGACCTACATGTTATCTACACATTTCAACTTGTATTGGAGTTTTAAAACTCTTGATGCTGATGCAGAGGATTGTATGAGCTAGAGGATGATATATATACATTCCCTAGATGTACTAGGAAGGCATTTAGTTGATATCATAGATTGATAGTTTTATTCTTTCTAGAAGCTTCATTGCCATATCTTTCATATAGTTTGTAACCCAGAAGGCAGGCATGTGATCCCTTTGATTGTAGCTCGCATGTTGTCAACAAATAAGCATTGTGATTGATTGATATATTGAGCATATGAATCTTCCATTGCATTCTTTTATTGTGTTGTTTCTATTGTGTTTATTCTAGTTGCATGGTTGGATAGTCCCTTTTTAGGACCCTCTATCTGCACCAAGTGGTATTAGAGCAAAGTTTGTGAATCCTTGGGGAGTGAGGGCATTGCAGAAGATCTTATGGTGAACAAAACACCGACCTAAGGTAGTCTACTTGTGTTTGTCAACAGAGCGTTGATTGTGAGGTAGTTTCTACCTTGTAGTCATATCACCCAATTGAGGCAGTTGCACTGGATCCTAGGAAGAGATGTCACCAAGGAGGATGCCTATTATGGTCAATGTTGTTGGAAGAATGGAAGAAATGATAGAGATGATGAGGACAATGAAAGTTAGATTGGATGTTGTAGAAGAAGATAGAAGAAGAGGATTGAACCCTAGACATGAGGATGAAAGTGATGATGAAGAATTTCAAGTTGTTGACCAAAATGAAGAAACCCTAGGAGAGGAAGAATCAGATTAGGTAAAGATGTTGAAAGCTATTTCTAAGATGGGTAAGAGACATATAGTGGAAGTATCAAACTATACCAGAAATTTAAACCCTAAGGAATTAATTGATTGGATAAATAACATGGAGTAATAGTTTGAATATGAGGAAATTGAAGATCTGGAGAGTGTGAGATTTGCAAAAACTAAATTTAAAAGGACATGATGCTATTTGGTGGAAAGAAGTTCAATTGGATAGAAATAAGAGAGGAAAACAGAAAATCATAAAATGGGATAGGATGGTGATAAAGTTGAAGAATCAGTTCATACTTGCTGACTATGAGTTGGAATTGTTGAAGAGATTGCAAAACCTAAGACAAAAGGAGAAATTTGTGAAGGAGTATATTGAAGAATTTCATAAGATGATTATCAGGATAGGACATAGTGAAGCAAGAAAGGATAAAGTGGCAAGATACATAAATGGACTGAGGATAAACATTCAATAAGAACTAAGTTTCGTAAGGATGACAACAATAGAAGAAGTGTATCAATTTGCATTGAAAGTTGAAGAAAAACTAAATAAGAGACATGAGCAAAGGCAGAGAGGTAGAGGAGGAAAATTTCAAAAAGGTAGAACATATTCTAGAGGAGAAAGACCATATACGGAGAAAAACAAGAAGAATAGCCCATAGTAGAGGGAAGACAGAGATAGTAACTCATATTAGAGAGATGACAGGAGTTTCTACCGCAACACCAAAGGGAATCATAATTCTTACTGCAATGAAGGATACCAGAGAGATGAAAGAGGATTTGATAAGAGATCATTTAGGGGAACTTGTTTTAAGTGTGGAGGTGAAGGAAACAAAGCATTTGAATGTAATCAAGGGAGTACTAGCAAGAGGATAGAGAACAGTGCAAGAGTAGCTTATGTGGAGGAAGAATCAGTTGGATCACCTAGTTTAGTGGGAATGCCAGAGAAAGGAGAATCATTAGTCATGAGGAGAGCTCTATTCAAGGAAGATACAATTGAGGAAGCACCACAAAATTTTTCTTTGTTCCAAACAAGATGCAAATCAGGAGGTAAATGTTGTATAGTTATCAGAAGATTTATTTTCAGAAGAGATGGTGACTAAGTTGAATTTGGAGAGATTGAAACATCTAAAGCCCTACAAGATAGCATAGATTCAAGATGAGCACAAGTTACTCGAAAGTGAACAATGTTTGGTAAAATTTCATATAGGATCTTATGTTGATGAGGTGTTGTGTGACATTATGCTGATGGATGTATATCATATATTGTTGGGAAGACCATGGCAGTATGATAGAAAGGCAATACATGATGGAAGGAAGAATACATACACTATAACATCAAATGGGAAGAAACATATCTTGATATCTTTGGAAGATGAGCCTAAAAGTGAAGTAAGTGGCAATGCTAGAATTTGTTTTGTAGATGGAAGGAAATTTTTGGGTGGATTGAGACATGATAATGTATTTTCCTTTGATTCTAAAGAAGTGCAGAACCCCAAGTTTGAAAACCACTATCGCAAAAGAAGACCCACCACCATCAGAGATAACTAAATTGTTGACAGAGTACAAGGATATTATCTTAGAGAATGTACCTAAAGGATTGTGATGCAAAGTATAAAAAAATGGACAAAGAACAATGTTTTTAGGTTATGTCTACTCTACTGAAGCTATCTCAAAACCAACTTGACTGATGCCAAAGCAAGGGCAACAAAAATAAACATCACTTATCAGTAGCAGCTGAAAGCAAATGTACAAAACAACATGAAAACAAACAAAGACTTGTATTCTCTTGTTTTCATCAATGCAATAGAAAATAAGATTCAAAATGCCTTTACAAGGACAAGGTTTTATTTAGAGGTTTGATTCTAAACCAAGTTGGGGTTCCACAAACTTGCATCACTTTTTTTATCTTCCAAATGGAAACTAGTCTGTGACCTACTTCTCTATTGTTGTTCCTTAAATAGACCGATACTTCCAAAATTTGCATCGATTCCCCTTTCATATCATTAAACAAGAACGATACACAGAAACTTGCACATTTTTATTACATTCAACACAACAAAGAAATAAAACATTTGGTTCAACATAGAGAAAAAGGTGTTATAAGTCACTACACCAATTCTACCACACATAGTTTCACTACTTTTTGCAATCCAATTCATTTCTCTTCCCCATTCTAACTGCTCACCCCTTCTCATTTTCAACAGCTCCACAAGCTACTACAAAAAGGAAAATTTGAAGCATGCAAAAAATGTTTCTTGTAACTGGAAGCCAAAATAGAAACATCAATCAATCCTCATGTAAAGGAGGCAACTAACACACTCTCTCTCCTCCATGATGTAAAATTAGAAAGCTCGTTGCCATATGTGAAATGCCACATGTCACAAGGGAAATAAGAAAATAGGAACCGCCAACCGAAACCAAAGATACACAACCAAACTCAAATAGTAATCAAAACAACTGGATGGGGTATGATGCCCCTGTATCATACTCACCAGGTAGAGAGATTTGAGCTCTGGCTCAAATATGATTTTTCTTTCTCTTCTTCCAATATTTTAACAAAATTGCATTATTTTGTTCTCCATTATTTTCCTCTACACTTGCTCTATTCTATGCCTTTAACCAAGGCCATCTTGGTGTTGCAAGGTGTGGCCCTTGGTCTCCTTGTTCAGCCCAGCGCTGTAGTGGTTTGCGACAATAGCTTAACTGCCTCCTGTGCTTGTTAAGTCAAGTGGTTGTATTAGGCATTAACAGGTCAATCTTTTGGTGCAACGACAGCTAACAATTGGTATCAGAGCTGAGGTCACGGGTTCAAACCCCGTGCTTGTGCTGGGAGGGGGATTGTTGCAAGGTGTGGCCCTTGGTGTCCTTGTTAAACCCTTGGTCTCCTTGTTCAATGCAACACTGCAGTGGTTTGCGACAAGGGCTTAACTACCTCCCATGCTTGTTAAGTCAAGTGGTTGTATCAGGCATTAACAGGTCAGTCTTTTGGTGCAATGGTAGCTAAAACTTGGTACAATGTAACCATGTGCCTGTGTTTGTTTTCTCATTCCAGCTTCAACTTGGACTGCAACTTTAAATGCTTTGTCTCCATCATGCTTCTATTGCTTCTTCAGAGTCTTTTGCAAAATATCTTTTATCACCTTCACCTTTTGAATCCTTTTGTTTTCTTCATCTTCGATCATTTGTATTTCTTCAGTCAATATATCATTCTATTGGTTCATTGTGTCAACATCTTCAATCGCTTCATCTACTCCACCTATAAACATAGTTTCAATATTATTGTCAGAAATAAAATTTTGAGTCACAATGGACTCTTCCTCTTCCTTGGATGGCTCTGGCTCTTCCAGCATTTTAATTAATTTTTTAATCTTTCTTCTCAATTTCTTCTTCTTTCTCCTCTCAACAATTCCCTGTATCGGCCATTTAACAAATTTTCTAATGGTGATATCCCAACATCGTGCATTGATTATTATACTCTTTATTTTTTCTTCCATACTTTGCATTGCTTTTGCAAAATCCTCTCTTATGGCAAGTATCTCTTGCTAAATTTTTATCTGTTTTTCTCTCCTTCCTTTTCTTTTTTCTTCTTCTCACTTCTTTCTCTCCTCATCTCTTCCATTACTTTCTTCAACTCCATTACTCTCTTACCAAACAATTTCTCAAACAAATAGATTCAACTCAAACATAAATAACTCAGCTCAACTCACCAGTGATCTTCTCACTCTGATACCAAAAATGATGTAGAGAAAGGACTTACTCAATGCAACAAGACTCTCCTCATACACTACATATAATGATATGACTCAAACAATGCTTGTATACACCCTAGATCACCCTAGACACCTGACTTCAATGGCCCCAAAAGGCATACAACAAGGAAATCATATGAAACAATGAAACTTGGATTTGTCAAGACCTATAATGTTTATGGTGCCTCACAACTCATTCTTACTACAAGCAAGTGATTTCATGGATCTATTTTATCCAACCCAAACTAGGGTTCTACCCTATTTTAGCAGGGTTTTGAGAGGAATGGTCCTCTATAACTCACCAAGATCAAAAGATGTCAACCCCAAACCTTGAAAATCTTGTAGTACAGATTAAAAAAGTCCTTCCTTGAAATTTTCATAATTTTTCAATGGTCAAAACTTGAGAAATGAATTTTTTATTCATGATTGGAAACCCTAGGCTGAATCCTACCTATTTTTACAAAAATTGCTCTAAAATGCACAAAACACCATGAAATCTCATGAAACCAAAAGAAAATGAAAGAAGAAACATTTCTCCATCTTCCCCAACTAGTTTTAGGTCTGTACTGTACCATACAGGGATGTACACCTGAGGGTTTTTAGTCTGATTACATAGAAAAATACATAAAAATATGTCAAAATTGATGTATTACTTCCTCCAAATCTTCTCCAACCATTTGGTCATGTTTACAAGGCATATTTATGCTATTCCCAATCATCTCCCAAATTCCAACCAACTCACAACTAATTTTTAATCAAAGTTTGAAAAGTTGTCATTACAACATTAACAACATTTGAGCAATTTTTACAACTTTTGCCTAGATTGACTTAGAATGGTCTCAAATGACCTTATTTACATAAATCAAGCCAAAAAAAAACCAAAATTTACCAACATGACGTAAGGTGTATCAAGGTGCCCCTGCACCAGATTGCCACCAATCTAGAGTACCAATCATCATATGGACCTTATACCTGGACCTACTTTGCCTAACAAAGTGGCACACCAGATAACACCAGTAGAAAATGTGGAGTTAACTAGACAAATATAGGAGCTGTTGAGGAAAGGATTGATCAGAGAAAGTTTAAGCCCATGTACGGTACTTGTAGTACTAGCATTGAAGAAATATGGTGAATGGAGGATGTGTATAGACTCTAGAGCAATCAATAAGATCACTGTTAAGTATAGATTTCCATTTCCAAGGATGGATGACATCATGGACTGCTTGAGTGGAGAAAAATATTTCACAAATATAGACTTGAAGAGTGGATACCATCAAATGAGGATCAGAGAAGGAGATGAGTGGAAGATTGCATTCAAGACAAATGAGGGATTGTATGAGTGGTTAGTGATTCCTTTTCGATTAACTAATGCACCAAGTACTTTCATGAGATTGATGAATGAGGTTTTGAATAAATTCTTGGGTAAGTTTGTTATTGTATACGTGGATGATATTTTGATTGTCAGTAAGACAAAAGAAGAACATTTGTGGCATATTAGACAAGTCTTGCAGAGGTTGAAGAGGAAAAATTATTGATAAACATCAAGAAATGTAGTTTCATGAAGGAAGAACTAGTATATTTGGGTTTTGTGATTTCTATGGAAGGATTGAAGATGGACCCTGAGAAAGTTAAAGCAATTGTTGAATTGCCAACACCTATGAACATTGGAGAGATAAGATCATTCCATGGACTAGAAAGGTTTTACTGGAAGTTCATCAGAAATTTTAGTACTGTATGCACACTAATGACAGAGACAATGAGGGGTGACAAAAAGGATTTTAAGTGGACATCAGGAGAAATAAGAGTTTTGAATTGTTGAAACATAAGGTGACATAGCAACCAGTGTTACCATTACTGGATTTTGACAAAGTATTTCAAGTTGATTGTGATGCTAGTGGAAATGCAATAGGAGCAGTGTTACATCAAGAAGGGAGACCAGTAGCATATTTCAGTGAAACTTTCAATGATGCATGGAGAAGATATTCCATTTATGATCAAGAGGTCTATATGATAATTCAAGTCTTGAAGAAGTGGAGACATTACTTGTTGCCAAAATAATTTGTGGTGTACACTGATCATCAAGCTTTGCAATATTTGAACAGTCAGGGTAAGTTGAATTAGAGACATATGAGATGGGTAGAGTTCATGTGGAGTTACACATTTGTATTGAAGCACCAGAGTGGAAAGTCAAACAAAGTTACAGATGCATTGAGCAAAAGAAGGAACTTGTTGACAGAGATGAGGGTAGAAGTATTGGGCTTTGAAGAACTTAAGCATATGTATGAAGCGGTTATTGATTTTGCAAAAGCATGGAAAGCATGTAAGGAGCCTGTTGTGACAAATAGAGGTAAGTGGTTGGACTATTTCATTTAGGAGGATATGTTGTTCAAAGGAAGTCAGTTGTGTATACCTAGGAGTTCAACAAGAGACAATTTGATTAAGGAGAAGCATAGTGGTGGATTGGTAGGACATTTTGGAATTGACAAGACATTAGCTTTGGTAAGTGAAAATTATTTTTGGTCTCAGATATATAAGGATGTAAGGAAGTTTGTTCAGAGTTGTAGAGTATGTCAAGTTGCAAAACGGAGTAGTCAGAATACTAGATTGTATAAACCTTTGACCATACCAGAGAGACCTTGGGAAAATATAAGCATGGATTTCATATTAGGTTTGCCAAGAACACATAGGGGATATGATTTTGTATATGTAGTAGTGGATACATTTTCAAAGATGGCACATTTCATTCCTTGTAAGAAGAAAAATGATGTTTATTTTGCTGATCTATTTTCAGGAGATTGTGAGATTGCATGGATTACCTAAAAGTATAATTTCAGACAGGGATACAAGATTCATTGGATATTTTTGGAGGACATTGTGGAAGAATATGAAGATAGACCTAAAATTTAGTTCAACATTTGACCCACAGACAGATGGACAAACTGAAGTTGTAAATAGGAGTTTGGGTAACTTGTTGAGATGTTTAGTAGGAGACAAAGAAGGAAATTGGGATCTAATTCTACCACAAGTAGAGTTTGCGTACAATAACTCAATGAATAAAAGTACAGGGAAGACACCATTTGAAGTTGTGATAGGAGTAAACCCTAGAGGAGTAGTAGAGTTGAGAGACATTAGCATGGAGAACAATAGAAGTGTAGAAGCAGAAGAATTTGCATGGTACATGGAGACAATACATAATCATGTTAGGAAGCATTTGGAAGAGATGAACAACAAGTATAAGGAACACGCAAATGAGAAGAGGAGACAAAAGGAATTTTCAATTAGAGATGGAGTAATGGTATATCTTAGGAAGGAGAGATTTCTAGTGGGGATATACAAAACATTGAATATGAAGAAGTTTGGACCATGTAAGAATCTTAGGAAGTTTGATTCAAGGAATGCATATGAAGTGGAGCTACTGGAGATAATGGGTATATCACCTATATTCAACATTACAAATCTATATCAGTATCATGAGGGAGAGTCAAGTGACAACCATGAAGATGGATTGAAGGACTAGTTACCACAGTAACAACCAGAGAAGATAGAACAAATCTTGGATAGTAGACTTGGGTGCAACACCAGAGGCAAGTAGTACAAAGAGTATTTGGTTAAGTGGAGAGGAAGACCAGAAGAAGATTCATCATGGATTTCTCATGCTGAGGTAGATTGCCTTGGTTTTCCTCTAGCCCCAACAAAGTGAGGGAATCACTTTTCAACAACCTCGAGTGTCTAATGCAAGAGCATTCTAGGTTGAAGAGCAATCTTGCATCAACCAAAATATTTGCTTTCCTTACTTTTATTGCATTTCAGTAGCAGTTCAGTCATTTGTAGTTTTGCATTTTCTACCACATTTAGATGTACCTTCATTTCAGAGCTCGTGGAGCAAGATTTAGTTTCTATGCCATGTCAACTACATCATACTTAGATTTTAGGAGAATTGGATTTGTCTACAGAAAGTTATCGCTATCAAAAGATCATGAATTTTCACAGAACAGAGCATTCTTTAGTCAGCACTAGCATACAGGGTTTGCAGAGCATTTTTAGAACTTGTGGAGCCTAAGGGAACATCACACAAGGTAAATTGGGACCATATATACCTTCTTTGAGAACCACATCACATTTCATTCATTTGCGGAGCATTGCTATGAGTTGTAGGTCGACCTACATGTTACCTACACGTTTCATCTTACATTGGAGTTTGAGAACTCTTGATGCCAATGCGAAGGATTCTATGAGCTAGAGGATGATATATACATCTCCTAGATGTATTAGGAAGGCAGTTAGTTGATATCATAGATAGATAGTTAGATTCTTTTTGGAAGGCACTTCATTTCCATATCTTTCATATAGTTTGTAACTCGGAAGGGAGGCCTATGAGCCCTTTGATTATAGCCTGCATGTTGTCAACAAAAAAGCATTGTGATTGAATGATATATTGAGCATATGAATCTTTCATTGCATTCTGTTATTGCATTGTTTATGTTGTGTTTACTCTAGCTGCATGGTTGGACAGTCCCTTTTCAAGACCCTCCATCCATGACTGCACCAAAACTACTCTATGGAAAGTGGCAGGAGCATTGCATAGTTCAAAAAGGACTTGATATGTAAATGTCCCCCACAAGCATGTGAAAGTGGTTTTATCCTGATCTTCTAGAGCCACTTGTATTTGATTATAACTGCTAAATCCATCCAAGAACAAGAAATACATTTTTCTAGCCACGTCGTCGAAGACTTGGTCAATGAATAGTAGAGGGAAGTAGTCTCTATAAGTTGCCTTATTGAGTTCTCAGTAATCCACACATACCCTACATTTTCCTCATTTCTTAGGCACAACTACAAGAGGGAAACCCATTTGTTGTTAAAGATGGGATAGATAAATCCTATTTGTAGGAGTTTGTCAATTTTAGTTTTAATCACATCTCTAAGTGGAGGGTTGAGTCTACATTGTGATTGATGAATTGGTCAGACATCCTCAGTATAAATATGGTGAGCGCAAACCTTAGGATGTATCCCCTCATATCTTTATAATCCTAGGAAAAAGCTTTGGATTAGTTCACCAGAACATCAAATAATTTGAGTTCCTATTGTTTTGTGAGCTTGTAGCGTCATAAATTGTGCTTGCCCATAATTTCATGCTCTATTTGGTACTCACTTTAGTACCTACTCCCTTACTCTACTTTCCAAACATTGCTTTGACCCTTTTTGCTTACCCTACCCAAAAATTGTAAAAAGTGCATTAGCCTTGGTAGTACCTTGAGTAATCTAGACACTTTTAAGACTGAAGTTGCATAGACCTGAGTGCTAAGTGTGGACATCTATGCCAAGTGTTGGCATCTTGATAGTGTTTTCTAGTAAGTTGACCATTTTAGAAGGTGTTTTATTTTCTTGCATGGCACTCTAAGATTTTCCGAATACCTATCTACACCCAAACAGCTCCTTTCCTAGCTTTTTGATCTCTCTCCTCTTCTACAAAACCTTGTTGCTTTTCCATTCAAATAGATGGAATCTTGTATGTAGCGAAGCTATACTAAAATTATCATTGAACTATCATCTTTCTTGTATATTTGTTATTGCACATTCCTCTTTCATTGCAGGTCATCGATAGTAGTTTATTGATTAGATTTACTCATGTACTTTATGCCATTGAAGAAATTCTTGTTCGAGATTACTATCCTCCAAAATAAAGCTTATCTTGTTCCCTTATGCATTAGTCTTCTAATGAGACTCTTGTAATCACTTTCCCAACTCTTTATCTATTTTATTTAGATTAATATTTATATTGTCAATGAATCTCATTTTTTTTGCAATATTGTTTGTCACTACTCGCCACAATTCTAGATACACAGAATTCAAAGCACACACACTCTTTTGTCAACATTTCAATATCTGGCTATCATTGAGCTAGAAACACCAAAAATAGGGTTTGACTAAGGGAAATCTTTATACAACCCAACCTTTTTCTCCTGGTTATGATTACAGGTTGTATGAGAAAAGACTCCAAATGCAAGAGTGTTTGCGCTCCTTTTTTCCTTCATTGTCAATTTCATCATTTCATTGTTCTCATATCTTTCCTATTTATTTGTCTTGTCTATTGATTTATGTGCACTAATAAATGTATTTTATTTCAATAGGGATTTGTTGAAATCCATACATAATCATATAGATCAAGATTTTTGGTTTTTGAAGTCGTACGTACTATTACACCAAGCATAGATGTTCATGCCATGCATTGTCATCCTGGGCAGTGAGGCTGCCTGCCTAGTGCCAGGTTCCTCGTAACCTATAGTTTCCACTTCTGTACTTAATTTTGTGAATTACTATCTCTGTCTTTGCATTTCTTTAGTCCTCTTTAAGTTTTAGTTGATATCATTTAATTGTTCAAGTTTGATTTCAACAAAAGGACATAGCTCAGGTAGTCTTACTCTTTCTGATTGGATAGAAGTAAGACAAAACACCTTCAGTGGCTAGTGTCCTAATGTTCAATAGGAATTGGTTCTGATTAAAGGTAGTTTAGTTAGAACCTCTTTTTTATTAAACATTTTGGTGAACCCGACGTGCTTGAAACTGATGAAGGGGGCTAAACCATAAAACACACAACAACAAAAATTACACATAGAAAATAGAATGTTCTTTTATTGATTTGGACAACTCATTAAATTATAGAAGCTTAAATACAATTAGAGGATGAATCCTCCACAGGTTGCAACACATTACAACTTCCCAATCTCAATACTTTGGAATCTTCAGCCTTTTGTAACTCCAAATCAGCTAGGGTTTTTGTTTTCCCACCTACTCTTGACTCTAAACTTTCCCCCTTATCTCTACTAATCCAAGGGTTCCCAAAAATGGTCATAAATAGCTCTTTTTTGGCAGCCAACACTCAACTTTTGAAATTTGCATCTCCTTCGAAAAATAGGTCAACTTCCAGGAGCCATAACTTTTGATCTGGGTGTCCGATTGATGAACTGTTTGAAGCACCAAAAAGCTCGTGGAGTTATCTACAAGCTAAGAACTTTCTCTACTAATTCTACCCATTTTTGGGCCTATATGGGACTGTTTAGTGCCTCAAACTTGGATTTGAATAATTTTTAGGTGTTTTTTGGGAAACAAAAACTTTCATATCTCTCAGTTCACAAATGATCTTTGCATGATTCCTTTGCCAAAGATCTTATTTTTCATTTAAGGAGCTTGCTATAAATTTTTTCTTCAATCTGTACCCAAATGCAAACTTTCCAAAAATAACAATTTGCTATTTTTAGCAGTTTGGAAAAACTGAAAGTTCTACATCATTATTCAAATGATTATGGAACCAGAAATACTAATTTTGAAAAGAAATGAAAACATCATAAACAATTTTAAAATAACATATTTATTTGGGTGATGCAAGATTTCTCTTACACCTCTGAATGCTCCTACATCAGAAATATTTAAAACAACAAAAAAAACCTTCTCTCTTTTCTTCTAAAACCAAAAGCTTCCTCTTTGAAAACAATTTATTTTCTTCTAAATATTTAAAATTTTAGAGTACTTGAGTGTTGTGAAGCTCATGAATTTCATGACCCAGTGGTCTGACTCAGAATTCACCATTTGTAGAAGCATAAGATTGTTCATGGCTTCCCGTGCTCTTGGTAGCTCTAGCTCCACGCAACTGGAAACATACATCTTCAAGTTCTCAATGGGAAATTATTGAGTTCAACAACCTCCCTTTCCTCTCTCTAACACTCCTACGATCCCTAGACAACTATCTTTTAGAGGGACTTTTGATACAGACATACCCATAGCTAGTGTACCCCAGATTCAAATCCAAACGTTGGACAGTCACTTGGTTGACTTTCAAGAATTTTTGAGTACAAAGTACCTAGCTGGTGAGGTTGTCCCACTCATGGAGAACCTCTAGAGATTGCTAACCAATGATTCGCATGGTGTGGATTTTCTACATAGCGTAGCTTACATTTTGAACAATAATATTCCTTCACTAGCTAGTTGCATGGAAAAAAATAATGAATCACATTCAAACACAATGCAAGCTCAATTATTGATATCAATGCTGACTTATTCTGTCTCAACATTCACTTCTTCTCATCTCTCTACAAGTTTTGTTCAATCGGTCAATGCTAACACTAGTTCTATTGGAACAGGCGAGAATCCTATTAATCAATATGGGGTTATTCCCTCGAACTCCTCATTGTCATTTACTTTCTCTAGAGCTAACCTCAGAGCTTCCCAACCACCAAACAATAACACCAACCCACTTGTTTCCCAAACCCAATCCACACATACCACAAATCTTGTCATCACCCAGCTCCTCCAGAATGTTCACAACAACAGATAGCCACCATGTCCACAAGTTCATCTTAGCCTAACATCCTATCATATTACACAAGGAGTCTATTAGCCCTAGCCATTCTTGCTTGTCCCATTCCACAGAACTTTGAATCTCCTCACTTTGAAAACTAAAATGGTAAAGGAGATCTATAAAACCATGTTTCAACATTGTGTAGAGACTTCATATTTCAAGACGCTTTACTAGAAAAACTCTTCCTACATTCTCTAAAGGATACTACGTTGGACTAGTTTTGCTTTCTTCCTGATCATTCAATTACTTCTTTTCAACAATTAGTCAACCTGCATGTCACATTGACTGATCTCGTCCATTGTCGCTAGGGAGCACAATAGAAAGCGACTGACTTCATTAGCCACTATTAAGCCCTTTTCTCCTAGATACCTTATTCACTCCCAGACTCTAACGTGCAACAGGTTTTCATAGGGAACTTGCAACCACAGATTATAGATAAGATTCTACTAATGTGATATTCCTTATTTATGCATCTTTGCATGACACTTCACAATTACCAGTAGTCAATAAGTCAATATGAGCGTTCCTCATCATAGGCTTCCATTGGGTAGTCTGATGCCCCTTCTTCATTTCAAAACTACAAGAAAAACACAAACTTTATCAAAATAAATTCTTCCAACAATGTTCAAAAAGTAGTAGCCATGACACCAACCCAAAGTTCCATGGCCCTCTCATCACACGATAAGTCAAGGACTCGATAGTTTACCCCCTTTGAATCCCTTTATGCCATTGTGCAATAGTTTCTAAACAATAACCTAGTCCAACTTCCACCTACCTTTGGCACCTTCTTTCAACCTGAAGGCCTTTTTTCAATTCTATAGAACACCACAACATGACACTGAAAGATGCATGCATCTTTAGCACCAAGTGCAAGACCTCATCGATCAAAACATCATCCAGATCTCTGATGTGAATGACAAAGAGAATAAATCTGTCACTCCACCCAACCAAAACCTTCAAATCTACACAAACCTATTACCTCACCATTCCACAAACCTAATTGAGCTTCCCTCTGATCCCATGGTTACTATCATGCATGTTGATGACCCTACCACTTCTCTAGCCAAGATGATTAAGATGGTGGACCATCACCCTCGCCCTAGTTGAGTGTGACCCATTCCCAAGATGACCATCTCCTTTTCTCCCATTGATGCACCTGTGCACATATACAATGGACCTCTATACATTTCTACACTTGTCAATGAAAAGCCCACCAAGGGCATACTAATTGATTCGGTGTGTATGGTAAATGTGGTCATAGAGGAATTTTTGTATGTTCATGAACTATATCAAGACAAGTACAAGAAATTAGAAGTCTTTATACATGCACATGATGGATCATCTTATTGTACCTTGGGTTCGATCACCCTTCCTATCCAGGTAGGACCAAAACTCCTGAACCTCCCTTTTTTTGTCATACCCTCTTCTAACCAATTTTGTGTGAATTTGGGCCATCTATGGATTTCTTCCATGAGACTGGTCCCCTCAGTAATCCACAAGTGTTTGAAGTTTCCCTATGATGGACAGGTGCACACTATTTACCATAGTGGTTTCAAGCCTCTCGCCTTTAGAGGAAACTTCTCCTTAGATTACTTTTGGCCGACACCAACTAAGTCATTGTGGCCTCGTAATGATTTCTTGTTTTTATCATACTAGAAATTCAAAGGTAACCACATTGCTTAGTTTTATGTTGGCGCGTCCTTGTTAACTCAATTGGCTACTACCCCTAAGGTTCCTCAATATCTGTCGATTGCTTCTATCCCTCCTCCTTCCCCACAGGTAGAGAATAGAAAGTAACCTAAATCAATTAACCTCCATCAACCTTGAGCACCTAGCATCTACATAGAGGTTGCACCTCTAGCATCTTACCTAATACCTAGAGGCACATGACTCATGCAATCTAGGTCTCCCCGACCTTCAATGGTTGATCTTGTTCATCCTGCCTCTTTGGAGTCTAGAGGAAAGTAGGCCATGGTGCGGAACCCTCCCCCTTTAGTCCCTCAATCTTTAGTAGTAGCCCCTATTCCTCTAGCCCCTTCAATAGCTAGAGGAAGGTGGCCAATATTAAGAGAGCGACCTTTGGTAGTACCCTAGCCTTTGGTGGTTCCTTTTGTTCCTCTGCTCATGACTCCTAGAGCGATGGAAGAAAAGGAGACTGCATTGGGAGACTCCCCAGTTCCTCCTATAGATGCTCTAAGCCAATCTAGGCATAACCTACATGCGACAGATTACAAGTGTCACCATCATGTTGCATCTCGTGAGAGTGCAGCTAGAGAAGAACCCCTTCCCTCTTCCATGGAGCTAACCCTAGACTTGACCCCACCACCTTAGCTTCCTACACCTTCTCCTCAGCATGATTCTCTCCCATCTCCCACTCCACCCTCTCCACCAATTCAACCAAATGTCAACATTGCACCTAGTACCACTATCTTAGAGCCTTTCCCACTACAACATACCTAATACCAAGTATTCTCTAATGTCCTGTGTCCTGCTACCATAGACATGGACATTCCACTACCGTTGCCTAAGTGTAAGTGTGAACATTACCCCACCACACCCTTTTGTAAACCCAAGTGCATGCCACCTTACCATTGCTGAGTCCTTCTGCTTCATTTATTCAGGTTGTGGAGACCTTTACTCCACCAATGGCCACCAATGCTCATGATCTTACTGTTAGCATTGGGCAACCACTGATTGTCATCTATTCCAATAGTGAATCAGATCAACATTCTCCCAAGGAAGATGTATTTTAGTTCTTGGAAGAGATATAATCCATGTCATCGATCTTCACACGATCGATGGACCTCTCCTTTGGTGAGTTATGCCATAATCCTCCCTTAGATGTTGATCCTCTAAGTGATGAGCCAAGTGTTGTGCCCAGTACTTCCCTTAATGTGGTCCCTCTAGAGGCCTATCCACCATCCCTATATAATTAGAAAGATTAGGATGTAGATGACCTACTGGAGCTAGATCCTTGAGTGTGATCCCTTCGTTCATCTATTTTTATTTATGGTTTGCCTGTGTGTTTTGTAATCTCCATATCTGAGTATGGCATGATTGATTATTTGTTAGATCTCCCTGGATGACCCTTGATGCCCTTATAGGAACATAGATACAGGGGGGACAATTTTTTTTGTAACATTCCTCTATATGTTTCTACATTCCTCTCTATGTTGTACTTGAAATTTTCCACATTTTGGGGATGATGCAAAGCATTGAGTGATTTAGCATCCTTCCATGTTGACACAAAAATTTTATTTTTCTTCTTGTGACATTCTTCCTTTGTATTTTTAGTTCTACGTGCTTAGGAGGATGATGAAAATTAAAAAAAATGATTATAATAATTGACAAGATCAATTAAAAAGATTATCCCACATAGATCATGCTATTTATTGTACTAAGTCCAAAGCACATAGATCCCTTTGTGTTTATTGATTGATGTTGCTTGTTTTATGCGACACCTTGTTGTATTGCTCAGTGTCATTCCATGCTTACACAATCCATTGTGTATCATGCCTACATCATTGCCTTGGGTTTCCTACTTGGGGCAACCCCTTCCACGATGTAGTTCTATGGAACATATCCTTTAGGCATATACTTCCTGAAAGCTCTTGCGCCTTATTCCTTCTTTTACCTTAAAATAAATTACTTCTCCAAGATGTAAGCAATTAGTTTTAAATGAGGACATACACTTGCTATCTCTCACACTTAATCATGCACCACACCAATGGTATGCTCTCTGCAACACTTTTCTAGCATTTGTGGTCCTAAATAGACATACTTGTTTAGATTGACCACCTTTATTAGAATTACCTATCAAACAACAAATTTTGCTAGTCATGTAATCTCTGATACTGTTGACATGTAGCTCACCTAACAAAGCAATGCTAGTATGTGATGATTCATTTTCTATCAACACTTCCCATAAGCCACCTATAAAATAGAGGAATTTGCTAGCTGTAGTGACTTATGGAAGCTTTTCAATATGGTTCTTGGTAAACAATGAAATTTGCTAGCTCTAGAACCATACCCTTCTATTCTTTTTTCTCCATGTGTTTGCATTAGATTAATGCACATTAGACTATATTATTTGTTAACTACACTTGGGTTTTGGAAAATAATATTTTGTCTAATCCTCCTGTTTATCAACTTTATATATATATAAATATATATATATATGCATGTGTGTTTGACATATATTCCATGTGCAAATTTTTTGGCCTAACATTGTGGTTTTGTAGCATCCTAAGTTGGGGCCTTTGTCTTTCTCACTTGACAACATTCTGCATTCGTTATAGCTCCCACAAGTAGAAAAGGTTTTCTTTCCTTTTTCTCATGTTGTCTACTTTATCTTGCGTATGCCTATAGAGCCATACACCCACTAAAGCGGGGCTAAATGTAGCATCATAAATTGTGCTCACCCATAATTTCATGCTCTATTTGGTATTCACTTTAGTGCCCACTCCCTTACTGTGCATTCCAAACACTACTTCGACCCTTTCTACTTACCCTACCTAGAAATATTAAAAAGTTCTTTAACCTTGGTAGTACCCTAAGTAATATGAACCTTTTTAAGACTGAAGTTGCATCGACTCGAGTGCTAAGAGTCAACATCTGTACCAAGCATTGTCATCTCGATAGCATTTCCCAATTTGTCAACCACTTTTAGAAGGTACATTTTTGCTTGTGTGGCACTTTGAGATTTTCCTAATGCTTATCCATGCCCAAAAAACTCCTTTCCCAACTATTTGATCTCTCTTCTCTTTTATTAAACCTTACTGCTTTTCCATTCAAATAGATGGAATCTTGTATGTATCGAAGCTCTACTGAAATTATCACTAAACTATCATCTTGTTTGTATCTTTGTTATTGCATGTTCCTCTTTCATTGTAGGTCATCAATAGCAGTTTATTGATGTGATTTACTCATGTACTTTGTTCCATTCAAGAAGTTCTAGTTCAAGATTACTATCCTTTGGAACAAAGCTTATCTTGTTCCCTTATGTGGTAGTCTTCTAGAGAGACTCTTGTAATCTCTTTCCTTGGAACTCTTCATCTATTTTATTTAGATTAATATTTATATTGTCAATGAATCTCATTTGTCACTGCTCGCCACAACTCTAGATACATAGAATTTAGAGCACACACTCTTTTATCAACATTTCAATATCTAGCCATCATTGAGGTGGAAACACCAAAAATACGGTTTAACTAAGGCAAACCTTTCTAGAGCCCAACCCTTCTCTCCTGGCTGTGATTGTAGGTTGCATGAGAAAAGACCCTGAAAACATGAGTGTTTGCGCTCCCTTTTCCCTTCATTGTCAATTTTATCATTTCATTGCCCTCATGTCTTTTTATTTATTTGTCTTGTCTATTGATTTATGTGCATTAATAAATGTATTTGCTTTCAACAGGGATTTATCAAAATCCATGCAGAATTGTACAGATCAAGATTTCTAGTCTTTGATGTTGTACAAACTACAGCACCAAGCATAGATGTCCACGCCACACGTTATCATCTCGGGCAGTGACGCTACCTGCCTGGTGCCAAGTTCCTCATAATTTGTAGTTTCCACTTTTGTACTTAATTTTGTGAATTATTGTTTGTCTCTACATTTCCTCACTCTTCTTTAAGTTTTAGTTAGTTTTAGTCGATATTGTTTAATCACTCAATTTTGATTGCAACAAAAGAATATAGCTCAGGTAGTCTTACTCTTCCTGATTAGATAGAAGTAAGATAAAACACCTTCGGTGGCTTGTGTCCTAATATTCAATAGGAATTGGTTCTGATTAAAGGCAGTTTAGTTAGAACCTCTTTCTACTAAATAGAGTCAACTATTGATATTTAAGGTTTTACCAGGTAATATCATGATTGATTTAATCCCTAGGTGACTAGAGGAGACCGTATAAGTTTCACTCATCAAAGTATTAAGGGGGAAACTATGAGGTTACATTAAGTGAAAGGTAGTTATGTCCTTGAAGAAGCTCTCACTTCTTGGATTTAAATTGGCCAAAGGATAATGGGATGTGAGAAAGTCCTTTTCATTTTTAACAAATTTCACTATACTTGTTTGGATAAGGCTTTGAAGGGTTTTTCCCATTTCACCCATTTAAAAATTGTTTTCATTGGAACTATTATCAAGTTCCAAATCATCTTCTAATTCATCTTCATGTTGTTTGATCACAACCATACCAATGAGGCTAGATTTTCTTGTTTACTGTGTTGATTCAGTTCATCTACCCAATACCCTATTACATTTATTTGTAGATGGTTAGGTAGGAGGGTATAGCGATAATTGTTTATTGTTGATGTCATTTGAAATTGTCATCCCTCCATATTTGCAATCTATCCATCTATGACTGTATCTAGCCAGGGTCTTCCTAGTACCAATGGATAGCTGTCTTTAGGGGTTCGAGATTGGATAACCCAAAAATCTACAAGATACTCCCAGTTTTCAATCATAACTAGGATATTTTCTAAGACCCCTTTTGGGGTATCAATGGATTGATCTACCATCTATAGAATAGTACTTGTGGGCTATAGATCTATTAATGACAACATTTCCATATCTTTTGCAATCATAGCATTAATTGCAGCTCCTAAATCTACAAGTGCATTAGGAATCTCAACTCCATGAATTGATATAGTTATTATAGGACTACTATTGTGTGGTTACACAACACACCCCATTTTGACTCGACAAAACAGGGACCCAACTTTTTGCTTGTCTTGGCTTGTGTTTTTTCTGCTTTTTGGTGGTTTGGTAAAAGTAAGTCATGCAGGTGACCCTGCATAAGGGAGCTGGGTAAGTCATCATGATGAGGTCAGTTCGTCAAAGTTAATATTTCATATCAATAACCTCATGGTTGGAAAGAGTATAAAATTTCATGCAGGTTTGCCTTTTGGATCACCCTAATATTCCTTAGGGAACGAAAGTTATTGCAAGTCAAAGCCCTGGTCAAACCTGATATTCTGGGGGGGCATATTTCTTAATGTCAGTCATCTTATATTAGATCACCTCGATCCTATTTTATCACCCGATAATCATTTGGTCTAAAACTCTAGATGTCAATCTTATGTGATAGTGGTATTTACCCATCAAACAACTTCATATATTTTGTGGGGGTCATATTTTGTATATCACCCGATCTTCTGAATATCACCCGATATTGCGAATATCACCCTGTTGCAAAATATCACCCCAGTGCCAATATAACAATGACATCATCCAACCCCGAGGAACACAGAAAATCACCCTAACGGTGACATCATCATCCTTTTTACCTCACGGAGGTATATTTCCAACGATCACCCTTTTAAATAACATGACGATGACATCATCTCAATCTTTCAAAAGGGGGTCACTTTACTTTTGAGCGGTCACATTTTAAACATCCCCTGATCTTCAAAACATGACCCGATATCCTCAACATCACCCAATCTTCTGAAGATCAACTCCCTCATCTTACCCCATGACATTTAATGCACATAAATGCAGTAGGTGGATCCTCGCTGATTGCGAACACAATTTAAACTCTTGGCAACATCCATGAATTTCATACAGAAGATCAATGGTTTTGATCAATTTAACCCGGTTTTGCGCTAATTCGCTTGATGAATAAGGTTAAAGGTAAATTTGTAAAGTCATTTTTCATTTACCTTGGGAAGAAACAAGAAATTTACAGAGCGGACACTCAAACCCTCATACGAGCTACCCGTGGACAGACATATAGTGTACAGCATAATGGAGCACGTGATTATCATCATTTGAGACTCCCTTTTCCATAATCATTTGCTTAATCCAGGAGATAAGCGTTATCAGGTAAGTAATAAAAACCCTCCTATTGTCATTTTCTGCATATCTAGGTAGTATGAATTTTCCGTTGGTTTGATTCTGTAGGTAGGCATATCATGATGAAGTAATGAATATTAAAGGGCTTAACATGCATGATGTCGTGAATGTATAAATTTGTATGCATGCATAAGAATATTATGGTGAGATCAGTTGTGTTCATTGCAGGAATCTATGGTGGACATCCAGAGGAACAGGTCTAAGTCTGAATTTCTTAAGCCGATGTTTGATCAACCTGAGGGAGTGCAGTTCAAGTATGGTGTCATCAGAGATACTCATCAGGGAAACACAGATTTGGTAGCATGGTCATCCAAGATGGATGATGATAAAGATAATACCCTACTGGATGCCATATTTACATCAGGAATGTGGTATGCGGTTGGATTTCCTATTCCATGGAAACTCCAAAATTGATAATAGAATGTGCCAAAAATTATAACCCTTAGATGAGGCGGGTGGAAAAACATGGAAGGGTTTATACAGATTTGCCAATAAAGGGATTTCATCTACTTTCAGTATGCTAGTTGGAAAGAAAGTAGTCAGTATGGATCTACACAAACTAGAGATTGAATATGAAAACAATAAAAAGACTACAAGAAAATGGATATATCAGTGGAGATCTAAGAACAACACTTACATTGCATCTGCCAAATTGCCAGTGCATCTGTACAAATTTGATTTTGATGATGAATATCAGTATATGATTGCCCTGCTCAGCAGGATGACACGCCAGCCTACTACTGGAAGTTTCAAGGATTAGATGTATGGAGTCATCATGATGTTTCTTTATACAGATAATAAGCCATTATGGGATAAAATCATCAGTGATGGCCTGGAGTGTTCATTTTACATGACTTCATATGTTGTATATTCATGTGCTTACAAGGGTACATTTGATGCACTTACCATAGTTGGGAAGATTGGTGGTAGTATAAATGATGCCCATATATGGGACCATTATCCTTAGTTGCAGAGAAAATACTATCTCCTTAGCTACAAATTGGTGAATGATCCATTTTCTATGCATCTGGTTAGAACAATGGAGGAAGATAGAGCCAAAAGACTGAGCATGGAAGCTCAGGAAGTTATATACAAGCATGGTGCCTGGTTCATCCAGTTTGCCACATTTTCTTACATCAGGATAAAAGGTTTTGAAGGATAGACATTAATGCTACCCAAGTACTCTACTGATGGGGTAGTCTTGATGGAGTTTTTGAGACAGATATTTACTATACTGGATGCATATAAAGCAAACAAGAAGATACCTCTAATTTTGTTTCCAGTAACTATAGGGTGGTATATATGCCCTGATTCAGAAGGCATAAAGAAGGCCATAGGAGGTTTAAACCTGATGAAATTACAACCATTTCCATTGGCCAGATCATATGATCCCTATGGAAGAATGCAAAAGATTATAGGCCAACCTATACATAAGAAGCACTTGGAAGATTTCTAGACTGACTGTGAGGATGAAGCTGAAGTCAGAAGAAGAAAATATCAGAGGCTCACCCTCAATTAGATTAAGACATTTGATTGCGTTCCAGTGCCTACACAATTGAAGAAAGATGATGGAAAGATTTTGTCAAATGAGTATGAAGACAATAAGGTGTATAATGACACCATTTCAGCCCCTGACCTAACACAACCTGAGGACATCTCCTTGGATAGCTTCATAGGTGGGGTACTGTAGTTGACCCAGTCATGGGTAAATGAACAAATCAATACACTGAAGAAGAAAGGTGTGGCCATCATAGTAGATAACAAGAGAAAAAGGCAAGAGATTCCAGATGAAGAATATGATGACTTTCTTGTTGAGAAGAGAAAATCTAATGGAGAAAGGCTGCCACCCCAGAAACAAAGCAAAAGACCCCCTAGAGGAAGGAAGACTGATAGTGAACCTAAGGGGATGATAATTGAAAGAATAGATATACTAGCTGAAGGTGCATCTGCATCAGGACAAGCATCAACATCATTTGCACAACCTTTGGTAGATGAACCAAGATCAAAAAGAATCCTAAGGCCAACTATGGAGACTGAAGCAGTGAAAGATAAGGGCCAAACCTCACAACAAAATGTGGAAGAGGATATCATTCTTAAGGAGGAGCCGGTGAATAAAGAGCCTGCAGGAGATGACCCCATGATGGTCACAAGGAAAAGGAAGGCACCCCTGGTGGCATCACCACCTAAAAAATAGAGAACAACTATGAGGGGTGAGATAAGACATGACCCTATAGTATTAAGGGAAACTGGTAGTGAAGTGTTCAGGAAAGAATTGCAACATGATGTGCCACTTCCTACCATCATTCAGTTTAAGACTGAAAAGGCTGAAGAGCAAGCAAAAGAAGCCACTAGAGCAAGCCAAGGTGGTCCTTTCTCATTGGAGGAAACTGTGGACCTATCAGATGATGAGGTGGTACAAAATGTAGCTTCTTAGCAGATGGAGACCCTTGCTTCTAACACTCGCATGACCCCACATGGAAGCCCATCCTCACAGATGGTGGTATTAGAAGAGTTGAAGCAAACAGAGCAAGAGAAAGAAAATAGCCCAGAGAGGGCAGCCCAATAAATCGGGCTTGATAAGTTAGTCGATCAGGTAACCAGCCCTGCAGTGATAGACCTAACATACAAGGAGGATGATAGTCCCAAACATCAAGCAGGTGCATGTGATAAAACAAAAAATATTGAGGAAGTCAAGCTGACAGAAGTGGAAAGACATACTCTAGCTATGGGCTAGCAACAACAAGAAATACCAATTGAGCCCAAAATAGTAGAAGTACAACAAAAGGGCAGGAATGATAAAGACACATCAGGTGATGATGCCCTCCAAACTCAAGAAACCTCAAGTGATAAAGAAACATCAGGTCATGATGACCTTAAGACCCAGGAGGTAGATACGTCAGGTGCGGAGCAGAATGTGATTCAGGATCAGGTTGATGCACTTAGTACGAACACAATGATATCCACGAATACAAATGTGCCTCAGGATGAGGAAATTCCCAAAGTGGATGAGACGCAAAAGGAGGGAGTAAAAGATTAGGTTCAGGACTAGCATGTAGATACATTGCAAGATCCTCCCCTGCAAGAAGAAGTTCCTCAGGAGGAAGAAATACAACAGGATCCCCCTCATGATGAATATCACGAGGAAGAAATAAGTAAATGACTCTCTCCATCAAGAACTGAGACAAATGCTAGAGATTAGGGTGGACATGATGATGATGATGATAGACACCAAGGATCTGGAAACCAAGAACCTCAATGCCTTGAGAAAGAAATAGGTATGGAATTAGGTTTTGAGATTCAAGAATTTGATGTTTTGACATTGTTTTTAGAAACCATCATGAAGTCTAAGAGGAAAGCTAGATTAACATCTACAATTAGGAGAGATCCTGCTACAGGAAGAAGGACTGTCTAGGTAGCACTTCCCATTATTGAGAAAGAGAAAGGAAAAATTGCCCTAGAAGAATTTTAGATCACCACAGTTGACTTGGGGTTTGCCAATGAAGACCAAGAGGGTCAGGAAGGGAAGGATATAATTGATTCCTTAACCCAAAGGGTGAAGAAAGAAAAGGAGAAGAATAAGCAGCATAAAGAGCACATTGCTCAGCTGCACTCATACATAAAAGGGTTGATTAACCCTGATAATACATCATCAGATCAGGTAGTTCCATTGACTACAATCTCTCAAGAGGAGGTTAATAAATTAGACCTTATGAGGCATGAGTCAATGATCTTGAGAAAATGGATGCTGTTAGCACTCACGGGAGCTAAGGAAGTAGTGAGAGCCTCTTTGCAGAGGTGGAATTCTTTGAGTATATCAAGGAAGAAGGTTAATAAAGTATAGAATGAGGCCAGAAGAAGGTCATTCCAGTTAGAGAAAGCCTTGGGGGATCTGAGTGAAATAAAGAGGATTAATCCTCAGATCCTAATAAATAATCAGGTACTGGATAATAACACTACCATACTAGTGGATATTTGGTATAAGGACATTAGGTTTGAATGTGATGTACTGAAGAAGTGCAACAATAAACTAAGAGATATTAGTGTGAAACTGCACAACATGAAGCAAAAGTCCTAGAAGCCCTTGAGGGAAAAGTAGAGGGGAAAATTGAAAACTAAGACATGGACTTTGCCATAAAAGCTCTGCATGATAACTTCCAGCCGGTGGTTGATGATCCTCTCACCCACCTGATAGAAGAAGCAATGAACAAGATCATGAGGATCAAAGTTAGAGTGGAGAACTATAATGAAACATTGAGCAATAGGAAGGGTAAATTGGAGACCCTCAGAGATAAATTTCAAGCCCACAAGCATGCCATCAGTAAAGCCAAAACTCAGGATGGCAAGGAAATTGAAAGAATAGTAGAAGCATATGAAAATATTAGGACGATAATGCAGGTCCATGTACAAGGCGATATTCATCAGGGTGATGAAGACACAAAAAGTGATGATCATGATGATCATGATGATGAAGAAGAAGAACCTGGGGAGTAAATGAAGATGTGCCACAAGGGAAATATATGCATCAGGTACTTAGAAGAAAATAAGTTACCTAGATGGTTGCCAGCTGGCAACCTGTGCCACAAGAGACAATTGACCAAGTCAAAAGGAATATGCACCGTTGATCTTAATTGATAAATCTTGACTGTATGTCATTTGTAACCACTCCCTCACCTTATTCTATAAAAGGTGCAGGGATGCCTTGTTTTAAACATTCAGAAGCTTAATTGAAATTTGTTTGCTGAAATATTAGGGCATATTTCAAAGTTATTGTAAACATACATGTTTTTGCATACTTAATGAAAGAGAAGACCATTTTGACTAAAATCATCATAAATCTTGAGTAGTTCGTGTTTGAATTCTTGATACATGCGTTGATTTGCTATGTCCCTTGGAGTGCTCATTAGTTTGCATGTATTATCTTCATTCATTATCCTTCGAAGTTTGCATCATCTGTATCTAGCTATGGAATATCCTAGTGAAAATATGGTTTGATTTCTTCTCCTCATGATTGTATCAAGTGTGTATGTGACTCAATAGCTGAGGATTCATCATAATTTGAAGTATTCTTTTCAATTTCTTTTAATTTCATAAATTCACCATCACAATTAAAAATAACAGATAATCAGAAGCAAATAACATGAAATATGCTAAAATCTCATAGACAATTAAAAATTTATAGCATATTTAGAGTTAAAGCATGTACAATTGGTAAATATCATGCAAAGATCTAAGTATAGACACATTATTTGATGAAATATACTGTGTAGAATAACCTTTCTGTGTAGCATCTTTACATGAATAGAATTTACTGATAAACAAACGTAAGGCCCCTGAATGGAAAATAGCAACACACATCAACCATTGAGTAACGTTGGTAGATTAAGAACTAATCCACAGAGACTTGGGATCATGAATTCTTTGAATTCATCGTATCTTTCAAGATGAGTAAAGGTTGTTGTGTAACTTTTATTCTATGTTTGCTTATGACTAACATCATGATCAACAACTACCAGGGTCACCATATTTTTGTGGAAGGAATTCTCCAAAAAGGAGGTTAGCTTGATAGCCATCAATCTGGACAGTATTAATTTCTTCTTCTTCCTCCTTGGTGACCTTATGCACAACTGTTTAACTAGTTGATTTAATTCTGGAATTTTTTTGATGGCTTGCAACAATGGAATTTCAATATTTAGCCATTTGATTTCCTGGATTAGGTGATTTTCATTTGATATCATTAGTTTTAGAGGACCTTTTTGGGCTACCTCTTTGAGTCACTCTAGAAAAGGGGCTTGTTTTAGTACATAAAATTTTTCTTTTGTCTTAAGGTCAACTTCTAGAGAAGAGTCAAAGTATGGTTTAGTATCATTCTTAGCAGAAGACTCCAAAAGGTTTTTGGAAGAATTTTTAGGAGGATCTTTGAAAGATGATTGTAGAGCTCTGGAAGATAACTCTGGAAAGTTGGTGAGAGGTGTTTTTGGAGTTACTTTGGAAGACTACTAAAAGTTTTCCCATTTATTAGCATTTCACGAGGCTCTTCTATAGACTTCTTGTTATTTTGATTAACTTGACTATCCTTGCTATTAGAAAGTGTTCCTTCCTCACTACCTATAATTTCCACTATGGTAGGCTAGTGTGGTTGATGAAGAGTTTTTCCTAACCTAAGTTGGACACTCCCACAATGTATAGCATTGATCCCAACCATATTTTCTTGTTCAGTAGAGTACATAGGGGCAGCCTGTCGATTATTATTTGGATTTGCAACTGGTTGGGCTAGAAGTTGAGTTTCGGTAACTTGGTCAGGTTCCTGTTGATTTTGTGGAGGTGGTAGAAGAGATTCCTACTGATGTTGCATATGGCGAGGTCCTTGGTAGGACTGATTAAAGGGTTGATTCCATTGTAGTGCAGGATCCTGAGGATACCAAGGTTGTTGTGATTAGTTAATGCATTTAGAATTTTTCCAAGGCTGATTTATCCATTCTAAGGGTCCCCAAGAATAAGGTCGCTAGTTAGGTGGTCCTTGAGGCTAAGTTACTGCCCACTGATTGTTATTCCATTTGGGCTGAGGTCTCCAAGTTGGGTTTCAAGTTTGAGCAAAGGAAAACTTTCCTCTAGTTCTTTGTCCCATATAATTAACCTCTTCTTCCACCTAAGAAGACTTCTTCTTGGGATTTTTTAGCACATTAAGTAATTCACATTGGTCTGTAGGGTGATTCTTGTCACAAATTTGATAGACATCAATTTTATCCAATGGACACTCTTGTAATAGATGTTTGTTCTTGCACATTGGACAATAGATGGAGGGTGTTTCCAGTCTATGTGTTTTAGCTTGGATTCCATTGAGGGTAGTATTTAGTTGGACAAGAATGTCCGTCTTCAAGTTTGCTATCTCTTCCCTTAGTTGACCTATTTCATTTGTTCCCCTTATCATACTAGATTTCCTTATACCTCCATGGGTTCTTGAATAGTTTCTACAGAGAGTAGAAATCTCTAGGAGTCTTAGTTTGGCTACATCTCCTCTCCCCATCAAATCTGAGGCTCTTCCTATGTCCTCATCAAGTCATTTTATGAATATTGTCTTAATTAGTTCATGAGTCATGATTTCTTCACCACATCACTTCAATATAAAAAGGAAAAAGTCCAGAAAATCCTCTAGACTCTCATCTTCTTTTTGTTTTAGATGAAATAGTTCTTCCTTTCTATCACTCATCTAACAATAGTCTTGATATTTATCTAAGAAGACAGCTTCCATTTCTTGCCAAGAGTTTATTGATCCTACAACCAATACCATGAACCAATGCATAGTTGAGTCCCTTAGTGTAGAGGGAAACAACTTAAGTTTTTTTTATTAGTTTTTTAATCATAAGTTTGACAAAGGACTTTGAACTTGAAAAGGAATTGGTATAGATCTTCTGAGGCCATCCCTCTAAAGGTGGGTAAGATGGAAGGAGAGATTTTTTCATCAAAGAATCTTCATCCAAATTCAGGTTTATAGGATAGGTAAATGTTTGTTCCATATTTCTTTCATTTCCTTAGTTGTGATTGTTGTTCTCCATGGTCTTTACAATAGTGGTTTCTATTGATTGTTCTCCTTCAAAAGTACATTGTAAAGTCTTAGGTGGGTCCTAATAACCAAATGACAAACTTCTTCTTCTAAGAATTCTATCCCCTCTAGTTTTATGATTGGTGTTTTAGGTTGGGGTTTTTTGCAATAAATCTTCTATGAGGACCTCTTTTTTTTACCATGCAGAAGAAGAGATGCTGAATTTTTTGTTTTACTAACTTGAGTTATCTAACCAGTTTCCTATTGACACCTTGAACAAAGAACAACTTTCCCCAGCAACGGTGCTAAAAAGTGATGAGGCTTCATCAAACCACATACTTTAATTTGTTATCAAGTTGTCAACCAGGTTGGTGTTTGACAACTATTTGCAAAATGAAGCTAAAAATCTCAACCTAGTAATGATTTTTAGGCCCTGTTTAGAATAAAAAGATGCTTATGTAGAGATAAAACTTTAAATTATGAAAGCATATAAATTTTATCAATGAAAATAGTCAATAATTTAGAAACAAATACAATCATGGAACAAATTTTAAACTTATTCATCTCTATGGAAACAAATATATTGTTAACTATAGAAATTAATAGTCCTGTTACCCATGGAAATGAATAGTCTTCCAAGGGTGACTTGATAATATGATTTTTTTTATATAACCTAAGTCTATGGAAAAAAAAAAACAATACATAGTATTAAATAGAATAGTAGAGCAACAAAACTTGCAAGTTAAAGACTGATTACTAACACATAATAGAAACAAAAGATTTCATGACAATCATCAATTAAACATAACATGAAATTTATAGAACATTAAAAAATAGACACTTATCTATAACATAGTTTCTCCTATCTGAATGAGTGGCCAGCTCTTTAGAAGTCTAGGCAGAACTTCAAACTATCATCACACATAATTTGCAAATTGTAAAACAAGTACACAACTAGCTATATTCATATCACTACAAATTGTCTATATTTTCTATATGTTTGCAATAAAGAAAATACAACACTATATATCCTCTGAACTGAATCTAGGATTATGCCTATAATCTAGTATACTATGGTGCATGCATTAGTGCCACTTCAAAGTTTTTCAACTGCAATAATAAGGTAACATGGAGTTTGATTTGTAATCATTAACAAATCAATAAAAGAAACTACTGAAGTTGACTCCAAGCAGGAGTCTTTCCATGCATGCTACTTTCAAACATTTATGGACCATCATCATTGCTATAAATTAGGAGGAAAAAATTGTGCTAAATTTAGGGGATAAGCATTTCGAACATGAAATCTTTTATGTCGTTGAGACTTTTCTAGAGCTATCTCTAAAACATGTCTTTTGGTGCCACTATCGTTCTAGAGCATTCTCCTTCCTTCCCTTTTGAATCTTCTTTCTTCTTTTATTTCCAAAGTTTCTCCCTTCTTTTGCAAAGTCTATCCTTTTGGTGCTAGAGAATGTTGTTTGACAAAAATAGGTCTTTTGCAGCCACACAATCATTAGTACTTGAGTTCTTTTTAACTTAGAAAAGAAACCAAAGTATTGTGCATTATTTTTAACTACGTAAGCAATAATTTATCATAAAATAAATCAAATATTAGCATATGTTAATTAGACTGCAAAGGGAGGTGATTCAATTAGATATATGATAAGGTTAATTTTTACCTCATCAACCATAAGATGTACCATGGGACAACCCTTATGAGAGAAAAAACTCATCTTCTAAAAGCACCCACAATCAATGTATTATTTAGTAATGAAAACATTACAATACATTTATAGAGGCTCCATGAATAATTCTAAAGAATCAAACTACTCCAATGCATCCTCCATGTGTCCAAGCAAATGGGTAAACATGCAACCACATATTCCATGCCATGCTTCACATATGCACTCTATAGGAGAGCTCAATACAAAATAATAGCCAGCCTCAACAACTATTCATGTGTTTGCTTTTATAAAAACAAGCTTGCACAAAACCACCAAGTGGGATTACATAACCATGTGCCTCTAAAACATGAGCTCACTAAACCATGACCCCTAAAACCACTTTTGGTACTAAGTTTTCCCTCTTGGTACTAATTTTCCCAATTGGTAGCAAGTTTTCCTAATATTAAATTTTTTTCTAATGTGAAACCCACATTAAATATCTATCCCAATGTTACATACAATTTGCAAGTGACCCCAAGAATTTCTAACCCATGTAGTATCAACATCTCCTAGATGCACCACAATTAAATACTAAATTTACATTATAAGCATTATGCAAGGTGTAAAACATACATTCCCCAACATTCTCCACTTGTTGTATACATTGCTTAAGGGGTAAAAAGTAAACTCAATCATCAAGGGAACAATACCTCTAGCTAACATGTACCATCAAGATACATGCAATAATAACTAGCGTGACCACCATTTCAAATAAGAAATTAGAATCCTCTCATCCTCCATCATGCCAATGCACAAAAGATAAGATCCTATCCAAAGAAATGCCCCACTAACTATCACATAGCAGGATGCATCTTACTCAACTCAATATCCAAGCACAAATACAAAATCTAATAGTACAATAATTAGGCTTGAGTAGCTACCAAGAAATAATCACCATAGCTTGAATATAAACCACAACTAGTTGCGAACACATCCAACTAACCATACCTCAAAACCAAGGTATACTCATCATAATAAGTAGACCTTATGCCATCAAAATATCCAACCCAGTACATGATCAAAAGTCCGTATATATACATTATTTTATATAAAGAAGTCCTCCAAGGTAACAATACATAAACATGTGATAAAAAATCTAAGACCCTCAACACTCTAGTATAATGTGAACATCCAATAAAGGACATATAAAACCTAGAACTCCCACTACATGGGTAATGTCAAATATGAAATCAATAAAGGCATCCAAAATTCCACCAATAAAACTCACATAGAAGGTGTATCTAATGTCATCAATATCATCTAATACCAAGGAACAACCACAAAGATATGCAAACCTACAACCAAACTACTACAACACAGATCCCTTACCACTAGTCTCCATAGCTCTCCCAAATTCTCAACATCATAAAGGAAGAGATTAAAGAGCCTTGAGAGTGCTACTAAAAAATAATGAAGTACAATAACATTAAATGACCACAAACATAGTGACCAAAATGGCTACATGTGTAGCTCAACTCAAATGTCATGTGAACATGAACCTCTATGAACAAAAACAAGACCATCCAGAGAGAACCTACAAATTCAAACCATGTAGCATGTCCCTCTACCAACACTTCTAAGTACTCAACCTATAAAAAGTAAGACCTCCTTCACAAAACCCCAAATAAAGAAACCTTATCAACATCCAATTGTTCAACTAAAAGATCAAACCTATGTTGTGAATTGATAGATCAACTAGGATATAATCCTCTCAAACCAAAGTAAGATCAACCCAAAAGATCCATTCCCAAAACCATTTGTTGGCAAGAGATCTGGGGTTAGTATAGTCTGGAGAACTATAACCCAGTACTTCTTGAGTAGTCTATTTATACCCCAAAAGACACAGTTAAGGAATTAGCCTAACCGGTAGGAATCCATTACATCTAAACATATCTCAATACACACATACAAGATAAAAGATTAATTCCTGAAACAAAACTCTCCTCATAGCTATTATGCACATATGTGTATAGATATAGATTAGATCATAACATGTATATGCGTGTATGGTGTTGTTCTTCATGCTAATAATTGTTTGTCTTGTGGGGTTAAATTTTTGGGAAATTCTCTGGTGGATAATAGAACTGCAATATCCTCTAATTCTTCTGGGACTGCAATGATGTGGAATAAGTGTGTATCAAGTAGGTCTTTGTTGGATGCATCCAGTTCTTCACCAGTTTCAATTCTTGATAAATAATCTGGACCTTGGTTATTCTTTCTAGGTTTCACCATTATTTTAAAATCAAAATCTTGAAACAGAAGTAACCGTCTTGAGATTCGACCATGGGTTACTAGTTTGTTTAGTAGGTGCTAGAGGGGTTCATGATTCGTGAAGAAAATGAATGGTGTAGAAAGTATATAATGTTGGTATTTTTGTAGTGTGTATACCATTGCAAGTGCTTCTCTTTCCATGGTAGTATAGTTCTTTTCCACTGTCGACAATTTCCTATTGGTGAAAGCTATAGGATGATCTTTATTTCCCTTAGGCTGAGTCAGTACCACTCCTATGGCTATTCCAGAGGCATCAACATGAATATGAAATGGGTTGTTCCAATCTGGGAATATCAGGATTGGTGCTTCTATAATTTTATATTTCAGGATATCAAATGCTTTATGTGCTTTCTCATTCCATTCAATGTTTCATCCTATTTTCTTCTTCAAGAGGTCTTCTAATGGGGCTACAATTCCACCATATCCTTTGATGAATTTTCTATGATATCTTGTGTATCCCAGGAATGTCTTGACTTTCGAAGCATTCTTTGGTGGTGGTAGATTTTAGATTAGGGCTATCTTCATTGAATCCACCATTAGTCCCTCTGTGTATATAATATGGCCTAGGAGTGTCCCATAGGGTACTATGAATGTACATTTCTTTAGGTTTAAAGAGATTTGCATTCTCTTGTATCAGTTTAACATCATTCAAAGTACATGAATATGGTCTTTGACTAGGCCATAGATTGTCCAGTCATCTAAGTGTACTTCAACGAAGTTATGGATAAAATCCTTAAATGTGTTAATCATTATCCTACTAAATACTGTCGGTGCATTCTTTAGTCTGAATGACATGACTATGTACATGTATGATCCCCATTCTATAGTAAAAGTAGTTTTTGGTTGATCTTCCTCTCATATTTTTAGCTGATGGTATCCAGAAAATCCATATGTAAATGAGTAGATCTCCCTATCGGCTACTGATTCCAGTATTTCTTTTTTAAAGGGTGTGGGGAATGGGTCATGTATACAAGCTTTCTTTAGTTCCTAGAAGTCAATGCAGACCCTGATTTCTCTAGTTTTCTTGTTTTGAACAACCAGTGGGCTTATCCATTCCACATCCTCTACTAGCTTGATTATTTTGACCGCCGGCATCATATCAATAGTTTTTTCTTTTTTCTTCATGTTTCGATTTAGTTGATATGGTCTTTTAAATACTAGTTTAGTTCCTTCCTTAAGTTGAATTTTCATCATTCCTACTTCTTCTTTAATTCCCTTCATCTCAGTAAAGTTCTGGGGGAATAAATCTTGAAAGTCTATTAGAGTTTTAATTGTTTGGGCCACCACCCTTTCTGTTAGACTTAGGGTAGACAATTGAGAGGGGGGGTGAATCAATTGTCAAAAACTTTCTTCCACATCAAATACTCAAATCCACATAAGCATAAAAGCAAATCAATCATGAGAGCATAATGCAACAAGTTAAGAGCAGATACACATTAACACACATAACACCAAGATTTTGACGTGGAAAACCTGATTAAGGGAAAAACCACAGGGTGATTAACCCAAGATAATATTCTCTGTTAGAAGAATAGAAAGAACAAAATGGCACATGCCAATTAGGGCTCACTGCCTACAGGAGACACATTGTCTACAAAAGAATAAGTATCACATACTTGAACTGGTAAATAGCATCTTCACCATGCTTGAGTTAGTTCCATTTAAGCTCAAACCTTCTACTCTGCCTTTCGCTCTTCTCTTCACTACCACTCACTCATCTCCACAAGTTCATCCTTGAAATGACTTCACAATCCCTTATTTATACATGACATCAACTTAGAAACAAACATCTAAGTCGGCAAGCATCCACAAAGACACCCGCAAGATGTATAATTCATCTGGTCAGCCAGTCACAGAAAGAACACCATCATCCAGAAGTTATTCTTCATTTTTGGGACCCCAATTCTAATGTGGACCATACACACGAGCTGAGCACAATCCAAGGACCTCCACAAACCTGCCTAAGACACCAAAAACATCCGCACTTCCTCTACTTACTGAAATCCTTCTCTCCTTCATCCAAAACCTCAAGAACACAGTCTGGCATTACTGCCACAAAGGAATAGATACTTATGGATCTTCAAACCATGAACCAAATGAGTTGACACACCACACAGACTTCCCCAACACTTCCTCAAATCTGCAAAATGGGATAATGCATTACCAGACCTCACCAGACCTATCTGTGTCACTTTGTCACCTTTGGACACTTGTCAGAGCCGGTTCTACTTGAGCAACCATAACTTCTTCTAATCTTCATGTGGACCTCTACAAACTTGATTGGAGCATCTCAAGACTTATATCTGCAAACCCTTTAAACCGTATCCTCTTATCCTCAACCTATCTTGGACTTTTACCTTGTTATCATCACTGTTCTTCACTGTTCCTGATTAAGACTAATTTTCTCAATATCCTCAGCACACAGCTCATCCAATCCTTCTCATTAATGCAACATGAGTATGTTGACATCAATGACAACACTGGTTAAACCCATACTTGCAACAATCTCCCCCTTTGTCATTGATGGCAACATATGATGTGAAAAACCATCAAGACAAGAACTTCTCCTTACTGTCACAACTCCTCCTATCACCAACAACTATTTACATGTCTTCTCTTCCTATACTACTCCCCCTTTAATCATCAACCACTTGTTTTTCACATGTCTTCTCTCCCCCTTTGACATCAATGGCAAAGGACTCATACTTGCAACTTCAGAATCATACCTGCTGCTCCCCCTGAGTAGCAGCTCCCCATCATCAATCTGGACCACAAGATATGACTGTGATATCCACCAGACTGATGCACATCAATGCATCCTAGTTCATCATCGGAGGGGCAATAACCCCTAACTTCTCCCTGAGATACTCAAAAGAGTCCTTGGGAAGAGGTTTAGTAAAGATATCTGCAATCTGATTGTTGGAGGGTGCATACTCCAATCTGACTTCATCCTTGTTCACTTTCTCTCTCAGAAAGTGAAACTTGATAGATATATGCTTAGTCTTAGAATGCAACATCAGATTCTTAGAAATATTTATTGCACTTGAATTATCACAGAAAATTGTGATAGGCTCCTCATATTCTACTTTAATCTCTTAGCATCTGCTTCATCCACAAGACTTGAGTGCAACTACCTGCTGCTACAATGTATTCTGGTTCAGTTGTAGACAGAGATATTGCCTCTTGTTTCTTGCTTAGCCAAGAAACCAATCTTTTTCCCAAAAAGAATGCTCCACCACTGGTACTCTTCCAGTCATCCATATCTCCTACCCAATCTGCATCTATATATGCATGAAGAGAGAAATCATGATCTCTAGGATACCATAGACCATACTCAACTGTTCCTTTTAGATACCTAAAAATCCTTTTGATTGCCATGACATGAGATTCTCTAGGATCAGTCTAGAATCTCACAACAAGACCAATAGACTGCATTATATCTAGTCTAGTTTGAGTGAGATACAACAGTCCTCTAATCATTGACCTATATTTTGTCTGATCAACTTTGGGAGAGTCATCATCTTTGCTCAACTTGCATTTGGTTGCCATTGGAGTGTTCATTGGCTTTGAGTCTTCCATCCCAAACTTCCTTAATAATTCTTTCACATATTTTGACTGAGAAATGAAGATTCCTTTCTTTGTTTGAGTAATTTGTAGAGCCAAAAAGAAATTTATTTCTCCAAGCATTGACATCTCAAAGTCACTTTTCATTTGACTTGCAAAGGTTTTACACATACTATCTCATCCTCCAAAAATGATATCATCAACAAATACTTCAACAATTAAGATATTTTCATGATCAATCTTGCAATACAAATTACTGCCAGCAGTACCTTTGTTGAAACCAATCTTCAAGAGATGTTTATCCAATCTTTCATACCAGGCTCTTGGGGCTTGCTTCAGTCCATACAGTGCCTTTTTCAATTTACAGACCATGTCACTATGATCAGACAATTGAAATCCATCCGGTTGCTCAATATACACTTCTTCTTCCAAATTACCATTTAGGAAGGCAGATTTGACAATTTGATACACCTTGAAATCCTTGAAGGCAACAAATGCAAGAAATAATTTGACTGCTTCAATTCTTGCCATCGGAGTAAAAGTTTCTTCAAAATCAACTCATTCTATTTGAGAGTAACCTTTGCAAACTAATCTGGCCTTATTTCTAATCACTTCACCAGCTTCATTCAAGTTGTTCCAGAAGACCCATTTGGTTCTAATCACATTTTTATTTCTTAGTCTGGGAACAAGATCCCAAGTGTGATTCTTCTCAATTTGCATCAGTTCTTCATCCATTGCCTTAGTCCAGTTTTCATGATTGCAGGCTTCAGTTACTGTCTTAGGTTCAATCTTTGAAATTAAAAAATACTCATCTGAATTTTGAGCAATTCTCCTCCTTATTTGCACCCCTTTGCTTTTGTCACCTATGATCTGATCTTCAGAGTGGTTTAGAGTTACATACCTTGGAAATTTGGGAGTTTCTTGCACCTCTGACTCTTGATCAGTCTCATTGAGACTTATCTCTTCTTCCTATCTTACCGGATCAACTTGACTTTGTTTCTCAGAAGAGGCTTGGATACCTTGAATCTGAACACCATTCTGATCATCTTCATCATGCTCATGAATTCTTGAGGGTCTTTCAATTTCTTCATCAACCTTCACATTTACACTTTCTACAATCTTTCTTAGTCTCTTGTTGTAACACCAGTGTGCTTTTCTTTGAGTAGAATAACCCAAGAATATTCCTTCATCACTTCTAGCATCAAACTTTCCTAGATCTTCATCCCTTTTAATGTAACATCTGCTACCAAAAACTCTGAAGTATCTCATAGTGGGAGTAATGCCAAACCAGAGTTCATAAGGAGTCTTACCGATATAGTTTCTAATTTGAACTCGATTAAGAGTGTAGACTACAATGCTGATAGCTTCTCTCCAATAGATCTGAGAAACATTTGCTTCCATCATCATGGTCCTGGATGCTTCCTGGATGGTCTGGTTCTTTCTCTCAACAACTCCATTCTACTATGGAGTTCTAGGGGCAGACAACTGTCTCTTTATTCCATGGTTCTCATAGAAGTTTATGAACTCATCGGATGTGAATTCTCCACCTCTATCAAACTTCAGACATTTCAATTTTAATCCAGTCTCATTTTCCACCATAGCCTTGAATATTTTGAATTTCTCAAGAGCTTCTAATTTCTCTTTCAAAAAGGTTACCCACATCATCTGGGAATAGTCATCAATTAGTAACATGAAGTATCTATCACCTTGCACACTCCTGATTCTTGCCAGACCACATAAGTTAGTATGAACCAAGTCTAATAATCTGGTAGAAGATTGTTCCTTGCTTTTGAATGAGATTCTGCTTTGTTTTCCCAACTGACATTCTTTGCACAAACTATTTGTAGGTTTTACCAATCTTGGAAGGTCTCTTACAACCTGCTTATTGCTTATCTTGATGATATTATCAAAGTTCATATGACACATTCTTCTATGCCATAACCAACTCTGATCAACTTGAACAAATAAACAACTTTTACCAGTACCATCCAAGTGAAAGATGTTACCTTTTGTTTGGGTACCGGATGCAATCTCTGTTCCGAAACTTTCAAAGATCTTGCATTTTCTATTCCTGAATCTGAGATCATAGCCTTTGTCCACCAGCTGTCCAACACTGAGAAGATTGTGTTTTAACCCTTCAACATATAGTACATTACCAGTTTTGTTCTTTCCATCAAGAGAAATAGTTCCTCTACCTCTGATTCTGCTAGCAGAATTATCTCTAAACTTTACAATTCCTCCTTCATACTTTTCCAAATTTAAGAACTTATTCTTGTCACTTGTCATATGGTGAGAGCATCCACTATCAATGACCCAATCATCCTTTGCTTCAACTTGAATAGCCAAAGCTTTTTCTTCAACTTCATGATTGACAGATACAGAGGATATTGGTTCCTCTTCTTTGATGGCAATACATGCCCATTCATTACCGTATTTGTTTCTTGTCTCTGATTCATCATCTGTTACTCCTTCATTATCATCTTCTTCATTAACATAGTAACAATTCTTTTGAAATCTTGATCTGTTAGGATTTGGTCTTGAAAATCTTTCCAGACATTTTGAGGCAAAATGACCAATTTTATTGCAGTTAAAACACTTGAAAGGTAATTTCCCTTCATACTTACCAGATCCTCTTGGCAGTCTTTTTGCAATAAGAGCTTCAAGATGAGCATTCTTCCAAGTATTTTCTTGCTTTTTCATACCATGATAGGTTCCTTGAAGAGTTTTCTCCTAGATCAAACCTTTGTTTCCCTTTTACAGAGGCACTGGCTTTGAATGCAGATTCAATCTTTGGAGGATCATCTCCAAACTCAGCCATTTCAAAAGCAGCCAACTTACCAACCAATTGATCTCTTGTGACTGTTGTGTGAGCTCTGAATTCTTTGATTGCAAAAGCCTTGATTTTATAAGAAGTAGGAAGGGATCTGAGAACTTTTCCAACAATCTCTTCTTCACTTAGGATTCCACCTGCATTTCTAATTCCACAAACCAGCTCATTCACTCTTGGCATAAAAGATGTAATATTTTTATCATCTCTCATCTTCAGTTTTTCAAATTTCCCTTTTAGACTTTGTAACCTTACACATTTAACATACTGGTCTCCTTCATGCAAAAGTTCCAGTTTATTCCAAATCTCAAAGGCAGTTGGTAGATCAATAACATTTGAGAGTTCTGAGTCAGATAATGCACTTAAAAGAGCCTCTTTGGTCTGCAGATTGTTTTCAGCATCTGTGATTTCATTTAGGGTTGTCGGACCACCTTGTGGAGGTACATAAGATTTTGTAGCCATGGACCAGTAAGCAAATCCCATACACTATAAGTGACATTTCATGCGACCTTTCCAGAGAGCAAAGTTAGTTCCATCAAACTTCAGACTATCCTTCTTGTAGGACGACATCTTGGATCTCCTCAAGCGATTAAGCTCCTTTCAGAGGAACTTAGCTCTGATACCAATTGTTAGACTTAGGGTAGACAACTGAGAGGGGAGGTGAATCAGTTGTCCAAAACTTTCTTCCACATCAAATACTCAACTCCACATAAGCATAAAAGCAAATCAATCATGAGAGCATAATGCAACAAGTTAAGAGCAGATACACATTAACACACATAACACCAAGATTTTGACATGGAAAACCTGGTTAAGGGAAAAACCACGGGGTGATTAACCCAAGATAATATTCTCTGTTAGAAGAATAGAAAGAACAAAATGGCACATGCCAATTAGGGCTCACTGCCTGAGCACACTGCTCACAAGAGGCTCACTACCTACAAGAGACACATTGTCTACAAAAGAATAAGTATCACATACTTGAACTAGTAAATAGCATCTTCACCATGCTTGAGTCAGTTCCATTTAAGCTCAAACCTTCTGCTCTACCTTTCTCTCTTCTTTTCACTCCCACTCACTCATGTCCACAAGTTCATCCTTGAAATGACTTCGCAATCCCTTATTTATACATGACATCAACTTAGAAATAAACATCTAAGTCGGCAAGCATCCACAAAGACACCCGCAAGACGTATAATTCATCTGGTCAGTCAGTCACAGAAAGAACACCATCATCCGGAAGTTATTCTTCATTTCTGGGACCCCAATTCTAATGTGGACCATACACACGAGCTGAGCACGATCCAAGGACCTCCACAAACCTGCCTGAGACACCAAGAACATCCGCACTTCCTCTACTTACTAAAATCCTTCTCTCCTTCATCCAGAACCTCAAGAACACAGTCTGGCATTACTGTCACAAAAGATTAGATACTTGTGGATCTTCAAACCACAAACCAAATGAGTTGACATACCACACAGACTTCCCTAATACTTCCTCAAATCTGCAGAATGGGATAATGCATTACCGGACCTCATTGGACCTATATGTGTCACTCTGTCACCTTTGGACACTTACCGAAGCCAATTCTACTTGAGCAACCATAACTTCTTTCAATCTTCATATGGACCTCTAAAAACTTGACTGGAGCATCTCAAGACTTATATCTGCAAACCCTTTAAACCGTATCCTCTTATCCGTAACCTATCTTGGACTTTTACCTTGTTATCATCACTGTTCTTCACTGTTCTTGATTGAGACTAATTTTCTCAATATCCTCAGCACACAGCTCATCCAATCCTTCTCATTAATGCAACATGAGTATGTTGACATCAATGACAACACTAGTTAAACCCATACTTGAAACATCTTTCATCCTAGTAGTCTCCTATATGGTCTAGTTTGGGATCCCCTTCAGTTGTAATGTCTATTTCTATCACTTTTATTGTTTCATTAAAATATTTTTCTTTTGGGGTTGTGGTTTCTTCTATCTCTCTCTCCTTCACCAATTTCTATATCTGGTATTCATTCTTCTTCAACATCTTCTGCTTTGTAATAGTCTTTTCTCAACCCAGAATCTACCCATTCTGCCCAATCTCTGTATCTATAGATTTCTTTATCTTTTGGTGGTGTGGGATGGGTTTATGATTCTGGTATTTTGTCTATGAAAGGAAGCTAGGTGTGCAGAAATCACTTCCTACACTAATCTAATGAGGAGAGATGTGTGCAAATTCTTTTTAACCTTTACACTTACAATGTTATTAACCCAACAACAGAGATATTGTAGTAATACACAACACAAGAATGTAAGATAGAAGAGAGAGAGACAAGATATAACATGGGGAAAACCCTTACAGGTGAAAAACCCCACACTCCAAAACCTACACAATGTATTATCTAAACAATGAAGTTTACAACACACTCGCAATGCAAGTCTTTATAGGAGTCTTTGACACTCGTATCTGGAGATAATCTGGAATCATAACAGTACCTGTCAATCACATAATACATCTCCTCTCAAAGCACCTGCTTAAAAAGAAGTTTATAAGGAAAAAATGAACTTTCCTTGAGATGGGCATCCAACTTGGCCTCATGGCCCAAAACCCACACCTAGGGACACTTGTCCAACACTACAACATGGTCATGACACTTGTCACATCACCCCATCCCAATATGGTTGCCTATTCCCAAGTTGGGCAATGATAGATGTTCTTACGCATCTTACAACTATCATAGAATCTGTCATAACTGATAGCTCTTATAGTTGTAAGAGAATCTATCATACACTAACTAAAAATAGCATATTCTCTTACAACACATCATCACCCTCCTTAGGGCACCCAAAGATGCCTTCTTCTAAGATGCCTTGTGACACATGTCTTCACCTGTCATAGAACATTCCATTTACGACTCTTACGTGTCATGTATTCTATCATAGGAATCTGTCATAACCATTTTGGTCAAGATTCACTTACACACTAGTCAAAGTGTTGACACATGGCAAAATACCTCTATGACTAAGTGGGATGGTATCTCCTCATGTGAGAGCAAAATTACATGTGGTCACCTTCCACGTAGGATGACACATCACTGTGCCAACTCCCACAAGATGACAAAACAAGACTTGCATCCAAAATACATTAATAGGCAATAAATAAATAAATACAACTAATTAATACAAGGAATTACCAAGGTTGAGACATCTTAATTCCCAACATTCTCCCACTTGTCGAACACCTTGTAAGAGCCAATAGAAATGACAAGATTTAACACCTATAGGCCAAGAGGCCCATAGACTCCGAACACCATCTGAACTTCTTTGTGCCCACTGGTTTCGTCAATGCATCCACAACATTCTTCAAAGTGTCTACCTTCTCCAAATTCACCTTCCCATCCTGTACCATGTCTCGCACAAAGTGAAACTGTATATCAATATGCTTTGTTCTAGCATGGAAAGTTAGATTCTTTGCTAGGTAAATCGCACTCTGACTGTCACAATAGATAGTAATACGTCCTACATCAACACCAACATCTAAACACAATCTCTTAAGCCAAATGGCTTCCTTACAAGCATGAGTTTCTGCCATATACTTAGCTTCTGTCATGGACAAAGAAACCATAGGTTGTCTCTTACTCATCCAACTAATTGCACCACTGAACATAGTAAACACATAAGAACTAGTGGATCTCCTGCTATCAATGTCACCCACCCAATCAGAATCCACAAATCCATGAATACATATAGAATGCAAAGGTCCTTTAGGATTACCATGATAGCATATGGAATACTCAGAAGTACTCCTCAAATATCTAAACAGTCACTTTACTGCATCCCAATGTACTTGTCTAGGATTAGCCATAAATTGACTAAGGACTCCCACTGCTTGGGCAATGTCTGGTCTTGTGTAGACCATGGCATACATCAAACTGCCAATAGCACTAGCACAAGGTACTCTACTCATGTCCTCCACCTCAGAAGAAGATTTTGGACAATCATTAACAGATAACTTTGTCCCCAATGAAATAGGAACAACAATGGCCTACAATCTTCCATGTTAAACCTATCCAACACAGTCTTTACATACTTACTCTATCTTAACCAAAGTTATCTGTTAGCTCTGTCTCTTCTTATTTCCATTCCCACAATGTACCTAGCTGCCCCTAGATTTTTCATCTCAAACTATGCTAACAACTGAGACTTCAAATCAAAAATCATATTCTTACCATTCCCAATTAACAACATATCATCAACATACAATGCAATAATGAGAATGTGATCATTTTCACATTTATAATACACACAATGATCTGATTTTGATCTCAGAAATCCAATCGACAACACAAAGGCATCAAATTTCATATACCACATCCTAGGAGACTGCTCCAAACCATACAAAGACTTCTTTAGTTTGCAAACCAAATTTTCTTTACCTTTCTCGATGTAATGCTCTGGTTGTGAAATGTAAATCTCTTCCTCCAAATCACCATGAAGGAATGTTGTCTTCAAATCCATCTACTCCACCTCTAAGTCATAACTCCACCTCTAAGTCATAAGATGCTACAAGAGATAATAGGAACCGAATAGATGTCAGCTTTGCAATGGGAGAGAAAATTTCACCATAATCAATTTCCTCCACTTGTGAGTACCCCTTCGCAACTAGTCTGGCCTTGTACTTTTCAACACTTCCATCTGCATTGAATTTCTTCTTGAAAACCCATTTGCATCCAACAGGTTTCTTTCCTTTAGGCAAAGGCACCAAGTCCCATGTTTTATTCTTCTTGAAAGAAGCCATCTCATCTTCCATGGCCTCCTTCCAGGAACCTGCATCTTTCATGCCCATAGCCTCTGTCACAATTCTAGGCTAATTAGTGTTAGTAAGAAAGGCAAAAGCACAACTAGAATCAAGCAATGAATAACCAAACCTATCAAGTTGCTTCATTGTTCATGTAGACCTCCTCAATGGCTGACGTTGAGGTTTTGCTTCTTCTTCTAAACTTTCAAATCTACTAGAGCTCTCCTCATCATCAGGTCTCACAGGGTCTGTCAGTTTAATCTTTTCAGGGGTGGACAGAAACTAAACCACATCCTCTTTCTTTTCTATTTCTTATGGTTGTAAAACAACAGGAGAAGGTGTTAGCTCTCTAAAAATAACACTTCTACTATACAACACTTTTTTAGCCACAGGATCCCAAAGCTTGTATCCTTCCACACTGACACCATAGCTAATGAAAATACACTTGACAGCCTTGTTCTCTAATTTAAACTATTTCTCCCTAGGCACATGTGCATATGCCTCACAACCAAAAACATGAAGATGTCTAACTGAAGGCTTCTTACCAGACCACACCTCCATAGGTGTCTTACCAACAAGAGCTGGTGTAGGAGACCTATTTACTAGGTAGCAAGTAGTGGCTACATCTTCAGTCCAAAACTTTTGTTCAAGGCTTGCTCCACTTAGCATACTCCTAGCCTTCTCCATCAATGTCCTGTTCATCCTCTCTGCAACTCCATTTTACTGCGGGGCGTATGGAGTTGTCTTATGTCTTTCAATCCCTTGCTCTTTATAGAACTTATCAAACTCTACTGAACAAAACTCACCACCGTTGTCAGTCCTCAAACACTTAATCTTTTTACTAGTCTAATTCTCAATAAAATCTTTAAAATCTTTGAACTGACTAAAGACTTCAATCTTGCTTCTAAGAAAATAAATTCATGTCCTTCTACTGTAATCATCTATGAAAGATACAAAATATACATATTTGGAAATCGAAGGAACACTAATAGGACCAAACACATCAGAATGAATAAGATCCAACACACCAGAAGACTTGTGAGAACTAGAGTAAAACTGAACACGGTTTTGCTTTCCATCTATACAATGTTCACAAAAGTTGAACTTGAGATTACAATCATTTAACCCCTTAATGAGGTTTTTATTTTTTAGGGTTTTGAGACCCTTCTCACCAATGTGGCCAAATCTCATATGCAATAACATTGTCTTTTCAACAGGAAGCTTAACTTCCAAAGCATGAGCACCCTTGGGTACCCAAAATGCACTACCTTCAGAATTTGTTACAACAGACTTTTTCACTGTCGATTCCAATGGTGGGGATGAAGTGACTACAACTCTTTTCTTCGAGTCAGAAGAACTAGTGCACTGTGAAGTGCATGCCTCCAACCAAAATAGAGTACCTCTCTGAGTACCCTTCGCAAGCACCATAGAACCTCTAGTCATCTTGCATCTATCCTTCGAAAAGACAACCTTCACATCTGCATCATTCAGCTTACTTGCAGAAAGCAGGGTCCATGCCAAGCCTAGGTGTGCATGACCCCAGTGATCCGCTTCACTCATCCATCAGGGAATTAGATTGAGACTCTTCCATGACCAACGATCTTCAAATGAGAATCGTCACCCACGTACACTCTTCCACCATCTAATGCTTCATACTTCATCAACCAGCTTCGATGTGAGGTCATGTGGAAAGATGCACTAGAATCAATTAACCACACATCATCAGATGCATGGGTGGCTAGGACTGCGATGAAGGCATCACCATCACTTGTGACTTGTCAGAATCTAAGTCTGGGACATTCTTCTTCTTATTTTTCTTTTTTTCTTTGCATTCCTTTTGGAAATGCCTAGTTTTTCCACAGTTCCAACAGAGAGCCTTGGACTTTCCAGAAGATTTGGATCTCCCACGAGATTTGGATCTACCCTTCTCAGCTTTCTTGTCCTTCTTTTCCCTTTCTCTTTGGGTCTTCCATGAACTGCAAGAGCCTCTTTGGCTGCTTCATAAGACTTTCTTTGCATTTCTTCAGATAAAAGCGAAGATACCACTTCATCCATTTTGAAAGTGGATGTGGTGCTCCCAATAGCCATGACAAGATGATCCCACGAGTCTGGCAAAGAACAAAGCAAGGTCATACAATGATCTTCCTCCTCCATCTTCACACCAACGGAAGTCAATTGTGAAACTAACATATTGAAAGCATTCAGATGATCTGCAATAGATCCTCCATCCTCAGAGAATACATCTACTTTCTCAGAAAAAGCTTGTTCACCAGGGATTTGGCCTGATAAACATCTCCCAGCTTCTTCCAAAGATCTTTTGTGGTCTTCTCCTCATGGACATTTAATGGGATAGAATTAGCTAGACTGAGTCTTATGAGACCCTTAGCCTTCTAATCTTTGAGACCCCAATCAGCTTGTGCCAATGCAGTTGGTTTTACACTAGAAACAATTTCACATAGGTCTTGATCAACAAGCATGTCTTCCATCTTAAGTTTCCATAACTCAAAATTTGTGCCGTTAAAGTTCTCCACCTCTAATCTTTCGGATGTGCTTGCCATCTCTTTCTTGCAACAAGATTACTGAATACTCTGCACTGACTCCCACTCAATCTAAGATCAGCTCAAAAAAACCCTACCTAACAACTAGGACCAAAGGTGTTCAAGCTCTGATACCAACTGTAAGGAAGCTAGGTGTGCAGAAATTGCTTTCTACACTAATCTAATGAGGAGAGATGTGTGCAAATTCTTTTTAACCTTTACAGTTAAAGTGTTATTAACCCAATAATAGAGATATTGCAGCAATACACAACACAAGAATGTAAGACAAAAGAGAGAGAGACAAGATATAACATGGGGAAAACCATTACGGGTGAAAAACCCCACACTCCAAAACCTACACAATGTATTATCTAAATAATGAAGTTTACAACACACTTGTAATGCAAGTCTTTATAGAAGTCTTCAACACTCATATCTAGAGACAATCTGATAGTATAACAATAACTGTCAATAACAAAATACATCTCCTCTCAAAGCACCTACTTAAATAGAAGTTTACAAGGGAAAAATGAACTTTCCTTGAGATGGGCATCTAACTTGGCCTCATGGCCCAAAACCCATGCCTAGGGACACTTGTTCAACATTGCATCATGGTCATGACACTTGTCACATCACCCCATCCTAATATGGTCGCCTATTCCCAAGTTGGGCACTGACAGATGCTCTTACGCATCTTATGACTGTCATAGAATCTGTCATAACTGACAACTCTTATAGCTGTAAGAGAATATGTCATACACTAACTAAAAATAGCATATTCTCTTACAACACATCATCACCCTCCTTGGGGCACCCAAAGATGCCTTCTTCTAAGAAGCCTTGTGACACACGTCTTCAGCTATCATAGAACATTCCATTTATGACTCTTACGCATCATAGATTCTGTCATAGGAATTTGTCACAACCGTTTCAGTCAAGATTCACTTACACACTAGTCAAAGTGCTGACACATGGAAAAATACCTCTACCACTAAGTGGGATGCCTATCTCCTCATGTGAGGACAAAATTACATGTGGTCACCTTCCATGTAGGATGACACATCACCGTGCCAACTCCCACAAGATGATGAAACAAGACTTGCATCCAAAATACATTAATAGGAAATAAATAAATAATAACAATTAATTAATACAAGGAATTACCAAGGTTGAGACACCTTAATTCCCAACAGTCTGCATCTATCAGGTTAAAAGTTATCACCTTTATTCTCCCAAGTGCAACCTGTATCTGAAGGTTTTTGCTAAGAAATGAGAAAATCTGTGGTTAGTTCTTTCCATGTTCCAGTTTCCTTTCTTTTTTCCTGATCTAAGTACCAAGTTCCTGCTACTGGACACAAGGTCCAGTATAGTAGGTGGATGTATAGTTGATCATCATATTCATAGTTTCCTTCCCAGTAGTACTAGCATATTTCTAGGTGTTTTCAAGAGGGATATCACCTTCATAGGTGGGGATGTCTTCGTAGTCTCCTACTTTCGATATGAATCTTGTTGTAATAAACTTTTTGAACATCTCCCATTTCTTTATGGTTTGTTGGTGTATGTTGTACCAATATGTTGTAGTGTAGGTAAGGGTATGTGGTAATGTACCTAGCCTATCTTCTTCATTGGGGATAGTTTTCTCTATTTCATCTATGTACACCAATAGATCACCTACTCTGAAAAACTTAGGTAATTTTTTCTATGTTTTTTGAGATAAAGCAAACCATCTGAGAGTCCCTTTTGTTGTATTCATATTCCTTGCTGGCAGTATTGCACATGTCTTGCTCTACACCGCTATGTACTAGTTGTGTTTTTCTTATCATATATACCCTTCAGGAGCCAAAGATTCTCTGGGCATACATTTCTTGGTTGTCTTGCATCCATGCCTCTAGTCCTGCCTCACTATCCGTACTACCTTTGGTCTCCTCTATTTCTAGTTCCCCTTTTGAGTTTGGTTCTTCCAAGATCTTTTCTACTGGTATGTTGATGGTATTAATCCTCCGGTCATTGTCTTCGTACTCTTCTATATTTATTTCTTCCACATAGGGTCCTTTGGATATTTTACCTAAGGGTATGTGGACCACTCTTTTATTGTTTGCAAAGGAAATCTCTTCTTTTTGGGCATCTATAATTCCTTTGGAGTCCATGAATCACCTTAGCCCCAAGAGTGCATCAAATGAATGGAATGTCTCTTTCATGGGGACTACCTCAAAATCCACCATTTGTTTTACTACCTTTATATTTACTTCTACATTCCGTTATGTTCCCATTAATTTCATCCCATTACCATCCACTAAGCTAATGTTATAGGGGGTTGGCTCTAGTGTCAGTTTACCCAAATATTCCCATATTCTTTTGGAGATTAAACTGACATCTGATCCTAAATCAACCATAACCTTTGGGATCTTCTTCTAGAGGATCTAGAGCTCGATCATAATTGGTCTTAGTTTCCAATGTCTTCCCATTGTTCTTACTTGGGGTTTGGTCTTTTTATTCCAATATTTCTTAAGCTGTATCAATTTAGTTAGTAAATTTTGTTGTCTGGATAATTTTTCAAATTGCTTAAGGACCCCTACTTCTTGTTCTGTGAAGTAGCTATTTCCTAATTTTTATTTCTCTTGTTCTTGCTCTAGAATATTTTTGGTATGTTCTATTATCTGGTCATGTTGTTTCTTTGAGGGGTAGAATTCTTCTTCTCCCTTGGAGCTGTTGTCTTCTTCCGACATTTTCAGGCTCGACCTTCTAATATTGGTGCCTTTCTGAGTTACTACAGCAGCCTTGTCTCTTTTCTTAGGTCTATCATCAGTGTATTGATCATCTTTGATAATATCTTCTTCTATTCTATACTCATCATCCTTCCCTATTTTTTAGTATTGTTTGGGTTCCTCTTCCGGGTCCTTGGGTGTTTTTTGGAGGAGTCTTGTCCCTCTTGTGGTTCTAGAGTTTGTTTGACTATCTTTCTAGGTTTGAGCCTCGTTATAGTGTTGGTGTGCTTTTTCACAATTGAAAGCATCATGAACTTCTTCGCAAAATCTGCATTACTTTCTCTTTTCTCCCCAACATTCTATAGCAAAGTGTCCTAGTTTCCCACAATTAAAATAGGTGACATATGCTCTTCTTTCTCTACCTCATCCATGGTCTCTTCCTCCCTAGAATGGGCAGTTGTCATTGTAGCTTCTTGGTCCTTTAATGTCGTTAGCATTTATTTGCCAAGGTGGGGCCCAATATTCATGATCTGGTACATATAGTGGTCTTTCTGCCAATCCTTTTACATATGCCATCTCCCAATCGTGGTCTAGTTCTTCAATTATTCATAATTTGTTGGATGGGCATTCTCCTATTTTGTAGCTATCCCACTCTCCACATACCCCACAATAGACTTAATTTTGGTTTCTTAATAGTGTGAAGGTCCACTCATAGGGCATTTTCCTTCTTTTCTCCTATTTCTATTGGGCATTCATTCCAGAGGTGGCTTTCTCTGCCATAGTAGGGACACCATATATTGGGTCTTTGCGGACTGATTTCTCATTTCATAAGCTCTTGTCTTAGTTGTATTTGGTCTATTTCTAGCTGTAGTTTTTCTATTTTTCTATTTTCATTTTCACTTTCCATCCTCCTCTAAGACTAACCTTTTATCTGACATGCTAATGTAACTAATTCTGATTATGAGCCCAAACTTTGTCTATCCAGGGCCATTCTTAGTTTTGGAATTATGGCTGAAAGGAATGATTCATTCTTTTGTTTATCATTTAGAGGTTCGTCCAGCCTTTAGACTAATTCCTTGAATCTCTTGTCAAATTCTAAGATGGATTCTTCATCTCTTTGGGATAATTTCCTTAGTTTCCTTACCCCTTTTGTCAGGAGTTCTGGGCTATCAAAGTTTTCTAGGAATGCTTGTTTTACTTTGTCCCATGATTTATTGTTCTAGGGATATGTTTTCCAGTACCATTTCAATGGTTCCTCCCTTAACAAACTAATAAAATTAAATAGCTTTATATTGTCCCTTTTCTCATTCCAGCTTTGTCATGTGGTTTCTAGTAGGAATATATGTTCTACCACATTGCTAGTATCTCTTACAAAGATGGGCATTTTCTTTATTATGGCCATGTCTTCTTTTGAAGATTCTTCTTTCGAGCTTGTTGTGTCACTTCCTTGGTTGCTAAATATGGAGTTGTATTCAATATCACTCCTTGTGTTTTGTCCTCCTATTACATCAGAAAATGTCTCCCTAGGACTTTTTCCCTCCTATGTTTAGCTCCCGAGTCCTTTTAGTGTAATCGTGCATGTTTATTTTAACTCCCAATGGAAATCCCTGAAAACCCATGTTAAATGGGGCCTCGGGGACTCTTGTGAGTTTAACCCTAACCTAAATAGGGGCTGAGGACTTGGGTACCTACACCCTAGTCCTACCCTATTTAGTGGGGTCCCAAATTTTAAATGTCGGCTATGTGACCGTTATAAGTGTCCATTGCTGACATCTCAAGTTTGAATTACAAAATTAAGGTGAGAAGTTGTTTAGTTGCATATATAAGCATGTTTAAGGATTCATTTGTAAACTAGAAGATGATTATGAACTTTTGGCACACTTGTGATTTTAGAGCATTCAAGATATTCATTGTTGCAGAGCAAGCTTGTTTTGTTATTGTGTTTGTTATGCAGATTTGGCTTCATCTTCTCATGATGTGAAATATTTTCATCTACATGCGAGCTACACCTCCGAGGTGACATTTATTTGTGTTTTCAATTATTTATCAATTGGTTTTGGCCTCTATCCCACAGGGATACACACTCTTTATCTAACAACAGTGTTCAAAAGACTTGAATGTCTCTCTGGGGCTTGACTGAAGAAAGCCTCTAAACAACACAATCCCCAACCCCCTTTTTTGGTGATTGCAGGTTACAGGTGCAAAAGTGAAAGAAGTGGAGTTGCAGGAAAACATAACAAAGTGTTAGAATTATAGGTCAAAGTGGAAAAGCAGGACCTGGACTTGGGCACCCGCTCATTAGTCCTCTGGATCCCAAGACACAGAAATCCCTAGAACAACAAAAATAGGTTATAGACAACTTTTAGAGATCTCGATAGAAACTAGTACCTTGGACTTGTGTGTCTGCTCATTAGTCCCCAACTTTCCCCCATCTGGAATCTTGAAGTTTGGTATGTATTTACTCTGAATATTCTATCTCTACTTGCGAGCATTTGTCATGTTTCGCCTGTTTGTTTAAGATTTTAGGAAATTAGGGTTTTAAGAATAATTGGGCTTTAAGTGATCAATTAATTAGAAAATTCCAAGTTTCCTCTTCGTTCTAAGGGACACTAAATCTATAGAAAACCCCTCTTGCAAAAGGTTGTGGCTTGACTCAGTTTATGTCCTTGAATGTAAGGTGTGAAAGGAGGATTTAACCTTGAAATTGAAACCCCTCTTTTTCCACTAAACACCTCCTATAGTTCCCCACTTAACCGACTGATCATTTTCATCTATGACATCCCAATTTACTATATAGGTTGTCCAAAATTCAGGTTTCTTGTCTTCTTCATCTATCTCTATTTGTGATATATCTGACTTAAGGGGTGACTCTTGATCTGGGGGTTGTGACCGTTCCTCATGTATTTCTAATTGTGTCTTCTCATTGATAATCTAATTTAGTTTAGACTTAACTAATGCCTCCTTAGTATTGGGTTCCACCAGATTGTCTCTTTGTTTAGTTGTGATCCCTTTGGCTTCCAATGTTTGTCCTCCCTTTCTTCTATTTTTGGTTGTACCCTCCATGGCACGCTCAGCAACATCCCTCTTGGTGTGCTCTCCTCATTTCGTTAGGATTTCTTCTACCATTCTTCCTACCTGTTCCATTTCTCTTTTCTGGTATCTTTCCTCTCTTTCTTGAGTTTGCCTTAGTTTTCTATCTTCCGATTCTATTTCTCTTTCTTGTTCGATAATTTCTAGTATCTCTCTTTTTTGTTTGGTTTTTCCTTTTCCCATATATGTCTCTTGGTTTAGACATTCTTCCTTCTACATCATGGTCTCAAATGGATTTTAAAATAGTCACATCTTTTCAAGGATCTTTGAGATCATTCCCCCTTCCCATTCGCCATCCCCTAATGGCCTACCCCCCTCTCACAGAGGTAGTCTTTAGGGTCTGACAAATTTTTTTATCTGTCAGTTTCCTTACTTCCTTTTGGTTCCTAACTCCTTCCCTGCTCTATCTAGGGTCCTGGCAATGGAATCAATATTGGCAAGAGATCTGGGGTCAGTACAGTCTAGAGAACTGTAACCTGATACTTCTTGAGTAGTCTATTTATACCCAGGAAGACACAGTTAAGGAATTAGCCTAATCAATAGGAATCCATTACATCTAAACAAATCTCAATACACACATACAAGATAAAAGATTCACTCATGACACAAAACTCTCCTCATAACTCTTATGCACATATATGTATAGATATAGATCAGATCATAATAGGTATATGCAGGCAAGTCTAGTCTCTACTTTGGTAGGATTTAGTATTATAACATATATCTCCTATTCTCGTATTCTTATCCTACATATATCCTTTTTATCTATTACATTTGGTATATATAGGTGTCCGTAGAGTGACATGTCTCTTGGTTTGCACCTTGTGTCTCTTCTGGTACCGAGGTTTGTCTTCTGATATTCTCCAGTATCCCCTTTTCCAGTATTTGACTTGCAAACACCATCCTCTACACTCCTTAAAAAAATTTCTTGTAGCAATCTCATATGCATTAAGGAGACAAAGAAAAAACAATCCATGCCAAGAAATCCTCAAATAAGACCTCCAAAGATAACATCCATAGCTCAAGACTCATTCCCATGAGAAAAGAAAGCATGAAGCATAATGCATCTGAAAATAAGGTGGTCTATACCTATAATATGATTCACTATCAAGAAGAACAAGAGTGGGGAATGAGATTGCTCCTCTAGGATACACCAAGCCATAATGATTCTCTCCAAGAGAAGTCTCCTCAATAGACCTTTCATGTTGAACTCATGTCTAACCTAGGTGTAGGCTTCTCAGTCTTCTAGATAAAACCTCACCAAAGAGTAGCCATCTCAACACATGATCCCTGAAAGTAAGAGATCTCCAACCTCACCCAATTCTATCCAGTATCCATGAACACCAAACTAACCATCTCATGCCAACATCACTTCAACATCTAGAATCTGCAATGCAAAATGATCACTACACTCAATACTAGAAGACTACGACAAATCACCACGAAAGTTCCATCTACATGATTAGCACAAATACTAGGAACTATCCATGAGGTCATGATCTACATCTCCTCAAAAGAACATCATATGTCCCAAATGAACATATTTTCTCCTAAGATCACATGTATCATACCAACACCTTAACTAGTAAGGAAAAGTCCACTATGGAAAAATAGCATCCATCTGATAAACAAGGATCATCTATCAAACTGACAAATCATAACTAACACCTCAACCAAAGACTCCAAGAGTCATCAATGGTCACAAGATGTCAACATCTTCAAATAACATGAAGATAAGTATCTCCTATCAATAGAACTCAAGATGTCAATGAACCCTCACTACATACAAAAAATAAGATCGAAGAGCTCCTCCATGACACCAACAACCATTGTAGAAGATCATCGATCACCAAATGATGAATCCACATTACTACCAAATCTCCCATTGAATCATGATACTAAGCTATGCATGGCATCATGATAACCATCTTCTAAATTAAGATGACCCATGGTCCACACACACTCAACTACAACACCAACTCCAAAGGATAAAGTAGAACCAAGATCTTCAAAACAAGAAGATAAACCACCATCTACAATCAAGAATCAATGTAACACCACCAATAATGCATCTACATAACAACCATGTCATGCCAAATTTCTAAGCATATAAGGAACCTACATGATGTAGGAGAATCCCAGGTTGCAGAGCAATCTTGCATCAACCAAAACATTTGCATTTTCTTTTGTTTTCTTTCATTTTCCAGTTCAGTGTAGTTCAGTCAGTCAGAAGTAGTTTCAACATTTTGTACCGCATTTTTCTACATTATCATATCATCTCTTGCAGAGCTAGACTAAGCATCTAGACATCATTACATCATATACAAAATTCATATCATTTGGATAAGTTTATGGAAAGTTATCGCTATCAGAAGATCACATGTTTTCATAGAACAAAGCATACAAACAGTTAGCTGAAGGAGAAGATTTTCAGAGCACTTCCGTGACTTGTGGAGCTAAATGAAACATCATTCAAGGTACTTTGGGACCTATCCAACCTTCCTTGAGATCTGCATCAATTTTCCATCATTTGCAGAGCATTACCAACTGTTTAAGGTCGTCCTATTCATTCTTGCATGTTACACTCTTCATTGGAGTTTGTAACCTTTCTTGGCTGACACAGAGGATTCTTTGAGCTTGGAGATAATATATATAGATCTATAGGATGTATTAGGAAGTCAATAGTTCTATGATATGACTTAGATAGCTTTAGCTAGTTGTTTTGTGCTTCATTGCAATATCTGTTGTAACTAGAGAATTAGGTCTGTGAGCCCTAATTTGTAGCACACATGTTGCTAACATGATAGCATTTTGAATCTATGATATATTGAGTATTTGAATCATTCATGGAATTCTATAGTTGAGTTTATTCCATTGTGTTTACTCTTGCTGCATGGCCTAGATAGTTCATTCTGTGAACCCTCCAATGGTGACTGCACCAAGTGCTATCATAGTGAAGTTTGAATCCTTTGGGAGCAAAGTTGAGCGAAGTCTAAATCCATTGGGAACAAATTTTGAGTGAAGTTGTGAAGGAATTCCGTAAGATCTTGTTGTGAACAGATCGCCGAACTTGAGGCAGACTACCTATGTTGTCAACTGATCATCGATTGTGAGGTAGTTGTCACCTTGTAGCCCGATCACTGAATTTGAGGCAGTTACACTTGATCCTAGGAAGAGATGACACTGAGGAGAATACCTACTATTGGTACTATGGCTGGAAGAATGGAGGAGATGATGGATATGATGAAAATAATGAAAGTTTGACTGGATGTTATTGAAGAAGATTGAAGAAGAGGACTTACACTTTGACCTAATGTTAAAAGTGATGATGATGAAGAATTTCAATCAGCTAATCAAAATGAAGAAAGCCTAGAAGAAGAAGAATCAAATCAAGTAAAGATGTTGTGAGCTATTTCAAAGATTAGAAAGTGACCTAGAGTGGAAGTACCTAATTACACTGGAAATTTGAATCCGGAGGAATTGATTGATTGGATAAATGACTTGGAGGAATACTTTGAATATGAGGAAATTTTAGATTTGGAGAAGGTGAGATTTGCGAAGACTAAGTTGAAAGGACATACTACTATTTGGTGGAAAGAAGTATAGTTGGATAGAAATAGAAGAAGAATAGAAAAGATCATAAAATGGGATAGAATGGTGACAAAGTTGAAGAATTAGTTTATACCTACTAACTATGAGTTGGAACTGTTGAAGAGATTGTAGAACTTGAGACAAAAGGAGAAATCTGTGTAGAAGTATACTAAAGAATTTCATAAGATAATCATAAGGATAGGACATAGTGAAGAAAGCATGGAGAAAGTGGCAAGATATATCAATGGATTGAGATTGAACATTTAAGAAGAACAGAGTTTGGTAAGGATGACAATAATTGAAGAAGCATATCAGTTTGCCCTAAAAGTTGAAGAAAAATTGAACAAGAAGCATGAGCAGAGATAGAGAGGTAGAACATATTCCAAAGGAGATAGATCTTATGTCAAGCAAAACAAACAAGATAGTACATTCAAGAAGGAAGACAGAGATAGAAATTCATACCAGAGAGATGAGAGAACTTTTTACCACAGAGGGAATCATAATTCATACTAAAGTGAAGAATACAAAAGAGATGAAAGGGGAATTGATAAGAGAACATTCAGAGGAACCTATTTTAATTATGGAGGTGAAGGACATAGAACATTTGAATGTCATCAGTGAAGTACAAGAAAGAAGACACAGAATAGTGGAAGAGCGGCTTATGTAGAAGAAGAATCTATTAGATCACCTAATTTAGTGGGAAAACTAGAGAAAGGAGAATCATTATTCATGAGGAGAGCACTATTTCAAGCAGAGACAAATGAGGAACCACCGTAGAGGAAAAGTTTGTTCTAGACCAGATGCAAATCAGGAGGTAAATGTTGTAAAGTAATCATTGATAGTGGTAGTACTTATAATTTGGTTTTAGAGGAGATGGTGACTAAGCTGAACCTGGAAAGATTGAAACACCCTAAGCCCTACAAGATAGCATGGATTCAAAATGAACACAAGGTATTGGTGAGTGAACAATGTTTGGTGAAATTTCATATTGGATCTTATCATGATGTAAGTATTGTGTGATATTATGCAGTTGGATGTATGTCATATATTGTTGGGTAGACCATGGCAGTATGATAGAAAAGCTATACATGATGGGAGAAAGAATACCTACGCTATAGTATCTAATGGAAAGAAAATCACCTTGATACCTTTGGAAGATGAACCTAAGAGTGAAATATGTGGACATGCTAGAATTTGCTTGGTAGATGGAAGGAAATTTCTAGATGGACTGAGACATGAGAATGTGTTATGCATTGATTCCTAAGAAGCCTGTAACCCTAAGTGCAGAGGCTAAAGAATCACAGCCAGAGGAGATAATTGAATTGTTCACAGAGTATGAAGACATCATATCATATAATGTACTTGAAGGATTGCCACCTATTATAAGTATCAATCGTCACATGGATCTTATACTAGGAGCTAATTTGCCTAACAAAGCGGCACACTGGATGACACAAGAAGAGAATGCATAACTGAATAGAGAGATACAAGAATTGTTGAGGAAAGGTTTGATTAGAGAAAGTTTGGACCCTTGTGCAGTACCTACAGTGCTAGCAGTGAAGAAGGATGGAGAATGAAGAATGTGTACAGACTCTAGATAAATCAACAAGATCACAGTTAAGTATAGATTCACATTGCCTAGGATGGATGACATTATGGATTGTTTGAGTGGAGCAAAATATTTTACAAAGATAGACCTGAAGAGTGGATACCATCAAATCAGAATTAAAGAAGGAGATGAATGGAAGACAACTTTTAAGACAAATGAAGGATTGTATGAATTTTTAGTGATGCCTTTTGGATTGACAAATGCACCGAGTACTTTCATGAGGTTGATGAATGAAGTTTTGAAGAAATTCTTGGGTAAGTTTGTTATTGTATACTTGGATGATATTATGATTTTTAGTAAGACAAAGGAAGAACATTTGTAGCCCCTGAGACAAGTATTGCAGAGACTGAGAGAAGATAAATTGTTGATAAACATCAAAAAGTATAGTTTCATGAAGGAAGAACTAGTATACTTGGCATTTGTGATTTATGTGGAAGAATCGAAGATGGACCCTGAGAAAGTTAGAGCAATTGTTGAATGGCCAACACCTGAGAGCATTAGAGAAGTCAGATCATTTCATGGATTAGCTAGTTTCTACTGGAAGTTCATTAGGAATTTTAGTTCAATATGCACACAGATGACAGAGACAATGAGAGGTGACAGAAAGGACTTTAAGTGGACATCAGGAGCAAATAAAAGTTTTGAATTGTTGAAGCAGAAAGTAACTAAGCAACTAGTGTCAGCATTACCAGAATTCAACAAGGTATTTCAAGTATATTGTGATGCAAGTGGAAATGCAATAGGAGCAGTGTTAAGTCAAGAAGGTAGACTTGTAGCATATTTCAGTGAGAAGTTGAATGATGTCAGGAGAAGATATTCAGTTTATGATTAGGAATTCTATGCCATAATTCAATCTTTGAAGAAGTGGAGACATTATTTGTTGCCTAAAGAGTTTGTGTTGTATATAGATCATCAGGCTTTGCAGTATCTAAATAGTCATGAAAAGTTAAATTAGAGACATATGAGATGGTTAGAGTTCATACAGACTTACACATTTGTACTAAAGCATATGAATGGAAAGTCAAACAAAGTTGTAGATGCATTGAGTAGAAGAAGGAATTTGTTGACAGAGATGAGGATTGAACTATTAGGTTTTGAAGAATTGAAGCATATGTATGAAGAAGACCTTGATTTTGCAAAACCATGGAAAGCATGTACAAGGAACTTGTTGTGATAGATAGAAGTAAGTGGTTAGACTATTTCACTTAGGAGGATATGTTGTTCAAAGGAAATCCATTGTGTATACCTAGGAGTTCCATGAGAGATAATTTAATAAAAGAGAAACATAGTGGTGGATTAGTAGGAAATTTTGGAATTGATAAGGCAGTGGCTTTGGTAATTGAACATTACTTTTGGCCTCATATATGTAAGGATGTAAGGAAGTTTGTACAGAGTTGTAGAGTATGTCAAGTTGCAAAGGGAAGTAGTCAGAATACTGGGTTGTACAAATCTTTGATAGTATCAGAGAGACCTTGGGAAGACATAAGCATGGATTTCATATTAGGATTGTTTAAGACACGGAGAGGACATGATTCCATATTTGTAGTGGTGGACATATTTTCAAAGATGGCACATTTCATACCTTGTAAGAAGACAAATGATGCAGTGCATGTTGCTGACCTATTTTTCATGGAGATTATGAGATTGTATGGATTACCTAAGAGTCTAATTTTAGATAGGGATACAAGGTTCATTGGATATTTTTAGAGGACATTGTGGAAGAAGATGAAGACATATTTGAAGTTTAGTTCAACATTTCATCCATAGACAGATGGATAGACAAAAGTGGTAAATAAGAGTTTGGGAAACTTGTTGAGATGTTTGGTAGGAGAAAAGATAGGAAATTGGGATCTAATTCTATCATAAGTAGAGTTTGCATACAATAATTCAGTGAATAGGAGTACAACGAAGACACCTTTTGAGATAGTAACTGTTGTAAACCCTAAAGGAGTTGCAAAGTTGAGAGACATCAGTTTGAATAATAAGAGAAGCATAGAAGCAGAAGAATTTGCAAGATACATGGAGACAACACATAATCAGGTTAAGAAACATTTGGAGGAGATTAACACTAAATATAAGGAGCAAGCAAATGAGAAGAGGAGACACAAATAATTTTTAGTTGGAGATGAAGTAGTGGTATATCTGAGAAAAGAGATATTTCCAGTAGGCACATATAACAAGTTGAAGATGAAGAATTTTGGACCATGTAAGATACTCAAGAAATTTGATTCAGGAAATGCATATGAAGTAGAGCTACTGGAGACATTAGGTATATCACCTATATTCAACATTGTAGACTTATATCAATATCATGAAGCAGAAACTAGTGATAGAATTGAAGACAAATTGAAAAAGCAGTTACCATAGCAATAACTAGAGAAAATTGAAGACATCTTGGATAGCAAAATTGGATGCAGTACCAGAGGCAAGAAATACAAGGAATATTTGGTTAACTAGAAAGGCAGACCGGAAGAAGATTCATCTTGGATTTCTTAGGCTAAGGTTGACTGCCTTGGTTTCCCTTTATCCCCAACAAAGTGAAGGACTCACTTTTTCAACAACCCTAGGTGTCTGATGCAGGAGCATCCTAGGTTGCAGACTAAACTTCCATCAACCAAAACATTTGCATTTTCTTTTGTTTTCTTTCATTTTCCAGTTTAGTGTAGTTCAGTTAGTCAGAAGTAGTTTTAGCATTTTGTACTGCATTTTTCCACATTGTCATATTAGCTCTTACAGAGCTAGACTTAGCATCTAGACATCATCTATTACATCATATCCAAAATTTAGATCATTTGGATCAATTTTTAGAAAGTTATTGCTATTAAAAGATCACCTGTTTTCACATAACAGAGCATACAAAAAGTCAACTAAAGGAGAAGATTTCTAGAGCACTTTTGTGACTTGTGGAGCTAAATGAAACATTATTCAAGATACTTTGGGACCTAGATCACCTTCCTTGAGATATACATGAAGTTTCCATCATTTGTGAAGCATTACTAGTTGTTTAAGGCCAACCTATTCTTTCTTGCATGTTACACACTTTATTGGAGTTTGTAACCTTTCTTGGCCGACGCGGAGATTCTTTGAGCTTGGAGACGATACATATAGATCTCTAGGATGTATTATGAAGTTAGTAGTTCTATGATATGATTTAGATAGCTTTAGTTAGATGTTTTGTGCTTCATTGCAATATCTTTTGTAACTGGAGAATCAAGCCTATGAGCCCTGTAGCCCGCATGTTGTCGGCATGATAGCATTTTGAATCTATGATATATTGAGTATTTGAATCATTCATGGAATTCTATATTTGAGGTGTTTCTATTGTGTTTACTCTTACTGCATGGCCTGGATAGTTCATTCTATGAACCCTCCGACCATGACTACACCACCATCTACAATCAAGAATCAATGCAACACCACCAATAATGTATCTATATAACAACCATGTCATACCAAATTTCTAAGCGTATAAGGAACCTCCATGACACCATGATCACTAACCAATGTACCTACATTAAACTTTTTCTAAGTCTCACATGTTTTGTACCATATAGTCAACAAGTCTAGGTCACACAATACAATTGTATTAGGTAAAACCATATCTCTACCTCATAATGACAACCAAACCAATGAACCATGTAACCAAACTAGGCCAACCAAATAGAATCTACAAATTCACAATGAAATATCTATAGGCATAGACAACCCACATTCGAGCTATCCATGCAACTTGTAAGTATGGATAGCCTACAAAGGTACATAGCTTGTAGATATCACAATGAATTATACAAATTCAACCATGTTATTCTCAAACTCAGCTACGCTCAATTTGTAGGATGACCCCTACGAAACTTGTCCATTTCATAGCCTACAACTCTAAGCATGTAGAATGAGGCAATCACATTTGTCTTTGTGTGTGATCTCCTAGTCTCAGAACATCCTTTCGAGTGTTAACTTATGTCTATTTTTCAAAATTTGTGAAATAAGTCCGATTGCAAATTTCACTTTTTCAGGAGTTAGGAAAATTTTTGTTAATGTAGGGTCAGTGTTTTTTGCTGCCATTGCATGTTAATGAAATTTTGTGATGTAAGGTCGGTAAATTTTGTTAACCCTGCATATCCTTTTACCTAAGTTACACAATTGGCAAAAAAGGCCGATCGTGCAACTGTTTGTCCACACGAGTGCCATTAATGCACTTCGATAATGGATTTTTAGGGTTTTTAAAGGAGATTTTATTGTTTTATTTTTATTATCTTTCTTTCTAATCTCTCCTTTATCTCCCTACATCATCAAAGATTTCTTGTTTCTACATGTGCGCGGTCATTGAGTCAATCCAGTAAGCTTTGCGGTTAGGGTTTTCTCAGTGGCCACCATTTTTATTAGGCATGTCTTTATCCTTTCTTATCTTCTCATTTTATCATCGTGTTTTGTTTTCATTATTTAAGCATTATTTTTTTTTAGGTGATTATATGTTCTTTGATCTCTCTACTTCTAGGGTTTGTTAAATTTCTAGTTTTTCTTTGTTTAAAATCTTTTTATTTTTATGGTTTATGTTATGCTATCTAAGATGTGGAAACCCTAGAAGTCATGTTTTCCTTTTTCCTTATTATCATATGTCAAGTCATGTTTTATTCCAAGTATATCCTTTCGTGGATCAATCGGTGGTTTTCACTAGTTGATCATTTTAAAGTGACCCTCATCGACAGTGAAAACTATCGATGATTCTTTAAGTATGTGCTCCCATGCAATGGCAGTAGTATTTGCCACCTATGCCTTTTCAAAGAATCCTTTCCGCTTGGTGCATGGGCGGCAAATTTTATTGCCCATATCCTTTGAGAAAATCAAACATGATTCGCTTAAAGTTTTATCTTGCCTTAGCGTTCTTACCACTAATGCAGGGTTGGAAAAATTTGCCAACCATGCAAAACTTAAACAGTTCTACCACATGCATGGTCAGCAAAAATTTTTGCCCATGCAAACACTTTAAAATTTTCTCCATGTAGGAGCAGTGAATTTTACCGAGTATGCATATCCTTAAGATTTACTATATGTACAAGTGGCAAATTTTGTCGAACCTTCAAACATGCAATTTTACCCATATGCAAGGGCAGAAAAATTTACCGACCTTGCACAAAACCAATACAATACCTCCAGTATGCAGAGGCGCTGAATTTTAGTGCTCTTACACTTATTTTCTCAAAATTTATTAACACTGGGAAATTTTCCCATTTGAACCAATTGCCCACTTTTTCTTAGTTTTTCACCTCCATTGCACTTTAGCCCCTCAAAGCTCATGCCATTGCTCAAAATTTCCCCATCCTTGCATTTTCCAATCAAGAAAATTTTCCTAACACTGTAAAAACCCTTGATTTTGTGTTGTAGTCTCTTGTGCACACATCTCGAGGTCTACATTTCAAAGGATAGTTGTACTTCAGATGACAGATCCCTCTATGAGAAAGTCAAAAGCCATGAAGTATAAATACCAAGGAGTCTTTCCAGTGACATCGATGACATCCAATGTGGATGAAATAAAGGACACTTAGATTGGTCATGTTGACATGGCTGAGTTTGTAGAAAGAACCAAATAACAACCACTGAATCCATCCATGAGGTGTGTAGTTGAAAGTAAAATTCAATTGGTGGTTGTTTTCCCTGTAGTTGTGCATAATCTAGGGTTTGTTCTTCAAGTGGTGGCTAACTACAATAGAGATAACTGGAGTGTCACCGATTCTAATGGGAATGTAATCATGAGGTTGGATGCATAATTCTTTGATAAAGCCTTCATGTGTCCTAGCATTGATACATATGCGGATATTGATTTTGATTATGCATAGAAGGAGTATGATAAGAATCCTGAGAATACTAAGAAGATAATAAAAAATAGATGGTTGAAGACTACAAGGCCAAATCTGTAAAGGTGGCCTAAGAACTTTCCTCGAAGTGACTTCATTGAAGAGGTCAGTGATTTGATCACTCTTCTTAGTAGAGTGAGAGGGTTGCCTACATATTCTACCTTCCATGATTGGATGTATCTATACATCAGGATCATAATGAGGAGGAAGCAACAGATATTCTAGGGATTTCAAATCAGTAATGCCATTCATGAACAACTAACAAAGGTACAAAATTCTTTTAAGTTCTATATGACATCATATCTTGTCTATGTTGCTACCTTAATGAGGAATTTTCCTATATTGACATTAGAGGGGGATAGGAGAGTACTTCCAATTTATCAGTATTATCCTTAGTTAACTCTTGATGGAAGTATTCATCACTTCAGAAGAGTTAATGATGCCTTTTTTGCTACTTTCTTGTGTTTATTTGATTCTCAATTGGAAAAGAAGAGGGTTTCTGATGAAGCATGGGTAGAAGTGAATAAATATGGTTGCTTATACCTTCAGTTCCCCACATTCACTTATTTAAGGGTTGGTTGTTTCATGGGGTATCCTTACATGCTTCCCAGATACCCCAGTGATAAGATTGTGCTGATGGAACTGTGCAGACAAATCATGGCAATACATAGTAAACAAATGGAGTCTAAGAAACCAACTTTCAAATTTCCTATTGTAATTGGCTGGTATTCAATTTCTACATCCCCAAAGGCTAAAACTATAGAGTCTAAAATGCAATTGGTCACAATGAAATTTTACAAGAAAAGAGTCAATTTTGATTTCAGAAGGGTAAAGGATAAAATCGAAAAGAGATCTTTAACCCATGTGTACATAGTTGAGGATATATGGGAAGATTTGAGGATAGAGGAAGAGGTAAGAAAAATGAATTATTGCCAGTTGACTTTGAGTGAAATTGAAGAAATTAACTTGGTCGATATTCCTGAGGGCATGGTTGATGATGGTGATTGTTACATTACAACCAACATTGAGAGGGGGGTGAATCAGTGTTGGAGACAAACACAGATAAATTTCATCTCTTTTCAAACTTGAAATAATAAATTACAATGTTGATTTGAATGTTTTGCAAGACAGAAAATGAAGTACTGAATAGTGAATGTAATGAAAAGTTTAGACATAAGACATCAATGGATCACACACAGAGAGACCATAACACAGAAAATTGCATGAGTGGAAAAACCTCTTGGGGAATAAAAACCACTTGGGAAAGATGCCTCACTGGCTTAATATCAAAAACCAATCATACAGCCTCACTAACTTCTTTGCTTGCCTCACTGGCTTTTTACAGCTTTGCCTCACTAGCTTTTTATCCTGCCTCACTGGCACATCTCAAGTACATCAATAAAATAAATAATTTCTATCAATAAATAGGATTTCTTTGTTTCTCTTAATGCTCTATTCTTGAATGTCTCATTGAATTTTTGAGACTCCAAGAGATACAACAATTTGTGCACATATACCACTAAATACAGAAAGATATTTAACTATATTCTATTATTTTTGTTTGATATCACGATGATTGCAAAAACCAAGCAAACACAATAGAGTATAATTTCTATTTTATACTTTCTCAAAACATGTCTTTCTTTCTTTCACTAAATAGTTTGAAAAAATAACTATTTTGCTCCAACTATTTGAAACAGTCTAGGTAACATGTCATGGTTAGGGTTGAACCCCAAATTGTCATGGTTTCAAAAATGTCATCACAAGTTTTTATCAAAGTCTTTGTTACTCAAATCACATTAACCATGGTTCATCTATCATGTAACCGGATAAAAAAGATATTTACATATAATGACTGCACCAAATCATGGTTAATATGAACTGAACACAAGATCTCAACATAAAGTCCTTAACTATTAATGAAACCATAGTTAGACAAATTTGTCCTTAACAACATATAATCACAGTCTAAGCAGAGTATACACAAGTCGTTCAAAACCTTTAAAAGCTTTTTGCAATTTCAAGAAACCCATAACTAAATCACAAATGACTGTGTTTTAAAAAATGAAAGCAACTATTCTATATGCAAGCTGTGATAATCCTTAACAATCCCTTAATCAATTTTTCATCAACATAACTGCAAACAACTGTTGAGAAAGAAAAAGAACAAAATCACCTGAAAACCAGTCAAATGAGTATCTTAACTACCCACAACCTTCAGTCTCAGCATTGTCACATCCTTCATGATTCTTCTTCAAAGATTTTATAATATCCATGACTTTCAATGATGAAGAAATATAAAACTCTTGTCTTCATACCCTAGCTCAACTGGATCTCATATTCGAAGCTCAAACCATACATAATGAAATGTTATGAAGCCCTTTTGATTCCTGTTACCTGCATTCCCGGTGTGCCCTAAAAGGGACTGGTAAACTTCAATTGACCAAAACCCCTTTTTATATGTTTTTAAGCTTGAGACCTATTTGACAAGTCAAATCACTTACATAGCTTGAAGTGGCATTTTATAACAAAGTTTATGAATTTGAATTTATATGCCATAAGAGCAAATTAAACATGGTGTGTCTTTGAGTGACTCTTAGTCACCCTAACCAAGTGCATCAAATAAATATGACATTGTAAAAACCTTATAATTCAATATGCATGTAATGTCACTCTGCCACATAATCACATGATGTATGATAAACCATATGCCAACATGAAGATTTGTCAAGATAACATCCATTATATTATATCCACTATCAAGATCAACTGTCATAGTCATGAAAACCATGTCACCATAAAGCACTAACCATATCATGAAACTATATTACCATGTGTCACCTGAGACCACCACTACAAAAAATAACTTATGCCAACTGTAATATTGTTTGACATCATTGCCAACAAATGCCAACTGGGGTTAACAAACTCCCCCTTTGGCATTGATTTCAAACCAAAACTAGCATAGGTAGAGATATGTGACACATGCCAATCAAATGAACTATAAATGAATATACATGCTCTCAACTGTTAATATCACTATCAACTAAAAAAAATCAACTGTACTGTATACCTGAATTTCTCCCCCTGTTGACAACAATGCCAAAGAAGAAGCTGAGAGAGAAACACTATTCACACCAATAGAAAATGTCAGTTATAGAGATAAACTGATCAAGAAACAATGTACATTAACCATAGAACCTGTACATATAGAAATGATCATCATAAAACAGCCAAGAGAAATATCAACTGCAACATCCATTTAGAAGAACTATACAAATGCCAACTGAATAACCATCAGGGATAAGAAACATATGTCAAGTAGCTCCCCCTAAAACTAGTACCATAAATATGAATCATTGTAAAGAACTAAGGGAGAGGACTCCAAGGCTATCCCTTAGACCTTCAAAAACCTCTTTTGGAAGTGGCTTAGTGAAAATGTCAGCCACTTGATCATTAGAACACACAAATTCTAGAGTAACTTCATTAGACGGTACTTTTTCCCTAAGAAAATGATAACAGATATCATTGTGTTTTGTTCTTGAGGGCATGACTAGATTTTTAGAAATATTTATAGTGCTTGTATTGTCACACAGTATTGTAACAGGTTGAGAAACTTCTACTTTTATATCTTTCAGAGTATGTACCATCGAAAGCACTTGAGTGCAACAAGTGGCAGTAGCTATATACTCAGCTTCTACAGTTGAAAGAGATACACAATCTTGTTTTTTACTATGTCAGGCTACCAGTCTACCACCTAAGAAAAATGCACCTCCTAATGTACTTTTTCTATCATCAATGCTACCTACCCAATCAGCATCTGTATAAGCCAATAGAGAGAAATCATTATGCCTTGGGTACCAAAGTCCATAGTTAAGTGTACCTTGAATATATCTCATAATTCTTTTTACAGCATTTAAGTGAGATTACTTAGGTGCAGACTAAAATCTAGCAACTAAGCACATTGCCTGCATTATATCAGGTCTTGTAGTAGTTAAGTACAACAAACTACCAATCATTGACCTATACAAAGTGTGATCTATATCAAGCCGATCAACATCATGACTCAACTTACAACAATTCTCCATAGGAGTACTAATAGGTTTACATTCATCCATTTGAAAATGTTTAAGCATCTCTTTAGCATACTTTATCTATGAAATAAAGATGCCTTTTGAAAGTTGTGCAACTTGTAAGCCAAGAAAGAAAGAGAGTTCACCCAACATAGACATTTCAAATTTAGATTTCATAATGTTTGGAAAGGAGGAACATAACTCATCATCATTGCTACCAAAGATGATATCATCAACATAAACAACAACAACTAAGATATTGTCACCTTTAGTCATGAAATACAGATTGTTGTCCACTCCACCTTTGGTAAAGCCTTGTGATTGCAAATATTTATCTAACTTAGCATACCAAGCTCTGGGAGCTTGTTTAAGGCCATACAAAGCCTTTTTCAGCTTGTATACATAATCTAGTTTGTCAGTACATGCAAAACCTTCAAGCTATTTCATGTACACTTCTTCTTCTAGATCACCATTTAGAAATGTAGTTTTCACATCCATTTGAAAAACTTTAAAGTTCTTATATACAGAAAATGCTAGGAATATTCTGATAGCCTCAAGTCTTGCAACTAGGGAAAAAGTTTCACCAAAGTCTATACCCTCAATTTGAGAGTACCCCTTGCACACTAACATTGCTTTATTTGTCACCACATTCCCTTTATCATCTAATTTATTCTGGAAAACCCATTTGGCACCAGTTATGTTTTTGTTTTTTGGTCTAGGGACTAGTTCCCAAGTTTTATTCTTTTCAATTTGCTCTAATTCTTCTTTCATAGCACTTATCCAAGATTCATCTTTACAAGCTTCATTGTATGTTTTTGGTTCAAATTGAGAGAGTAGACATAAATGTACCTGATTTTGAGCATTTACTCTACTTCTTCTCTATACTCCAGCAGATTTATCTCCTATGATTTGCTTCTCAGTATGATTTTTCTGAACAGATTTTGATGGAGTTTTGTGAACTAACTCCTTTGGTTAAACAGCTTCCTCCTCTTCTTCAGATTTCTCCTTATGTTCTGGAAGATTTGATTGTACATTTTCTTCATTCACCTGTATACTAGGCTGCAACACTTCATTAACTTTAACATTAGTGCTTTCTGTAATTCTTTTCAACCTATTATTGAAACATTTGTAGGCTTTACTATGAGTAGAATAGCCTAGAAAAATACCATTATCACATCTAGACTCAAAGCTACCTAGATTATCATCATCTCTTTTAATAAAGCACTTGCTGCCAAATATTCTGAAATACTCAACATTGGTCTGCCATACCATAGTTCATACGGGGTGTAACTGGTTTTGGTCCTTAACTGTACCCTGTTTAAAATATATACAACTATATGAACAACTTATTTCCAATAGGTATTTGACAAGTTCACATCCTGCAACATAGTCCTGGTCATTTCCTTTACTATTCTATTCTTTCTTTCAGCAACCCCATTTTGCTGAGGTGTTTTAGAGGCTGAGTACTACCTCTTGACCCATGTTTTTCACAGTAATCAACAAACTCTTGTGAGGTGTATTCTCCACCTCTGTCAGACCTACGACATTTTAGTTTCAGATTTGATTCATTTTCTAACATTTTCTTACAGATTTTGAATATGTTGAATTCTTCAGACTTATGTTTCATAAAAGTAACCCATGTCATTCTTGTGTAGTCATCTATAAACAACATAAAATAACATTCACCATTAAGAGACCTAGTCCTTGTAGGACCACAAATATCAGTATGAACCAATTGCAGGGGTGTATTAGAAAAATGTTCTTTAAGCTTAAAACTCGCTCTACTCTGCTTTCCTTGTTGACATTCTTGACAAGCAACATTGCTAGGTTTTGTAATGATAGGCATATTTTTGACTTTATGATGTTTACTTATTTTAACTAGAGTATCATAATTTATGTGACGTAGCCTTCTATGCCACAATTTACTTTCCTCTATTTGGCTCATAAAACATACATGAGTATTCTTACAATTACTAGTGGTCTCATGTAAATTATAGATGTTATCTTTTGTTCTGAGCCCAACTACCACTGTCTTTCCAGAATTTTTATTAATTTCATAGCCTTATGAAGTGAAGGTTACCTTGAATCCATTGTCACAAACCTGGCTCACACTAAGAATAATATGAGTCAGTCCTTCAACATGATAAACATCATGCAATGGTGTATCATTATCAAGTAAGATTGTGCCTTTTCCTTTAATTGATATACACAAGTCACTTCTAAACTTGACTGATCCTCCATCATGATCCTCATAGTCAACAAACTTGCTTCTATCACCAGTCATATGGTGAGAGCAACCACTATCCACTACCCACAAGTCTCTCGTTTGAACATGCAAGGTTGTTTGAACAAACATAACATTAGCCTTTTTATCAGTTTGTTTCAATCTCCAAACTAATTTGGCTTTATCAGTTTTGTGAGATGCCTTAGGCTGAGAATTAGCCTTGTATGGTTGTCTTGCATTGAAAGATCTACAGAACCTTTCTATATGACCAAGATTTCCATAGATATGACATTTCAAATTATTCAAAAACTTAAACAAGTTACCATCTACAAAACTAGGTTGTCTTCTAGATGTAACTATGCATTCTTGTGCTTTATATCCATATTTATTGCAAGAAAAACAATAGATAGAAAAATGCAAGTTAAACCTTAGAAAATTACCTCTTTTTGTAGCTTTATTGTTTGAGTTTGAACATTCTCCTTTTGCAGTTCAGAACCTCCTTTCTCTTTGTAGGAATCATGATCAATTAGTTTTTTATTGTTCTCATGCTTAACAACCTTTTTCCTTAGATTTACAACTTCTTCCTCCAAAGTGTAGCATTCTTTTTCTTTTACCGATAACTACTTTTGAGTGTCATCAATGATCTTTTTGTTTTCTTCATTTTGAAGTTTTAGAACAGAAATTTGATTTTCATAATCAGTGATCTTATTGACTAAAGAATCATTTTCGTATTGAGCTTTGTTTTTATGTATCAAAGCTTCTTTCTTAACCCTCTTGATTTCACTAAGGGCACATTTTAATTCACCCTCTAGATTAATTTTTGTCTCAGATTCATCTAATCTGATTTATTCTACCTTTTCATTTTCACAAACAACCATGAACAAATTTTCATCAATTTCTTCACTAGACACTTAAGTACAACTATCAGTTACATCAGAAATCAAGCTTTTCTTCTTTTTGAAGTTGTTTTTCTTCTTGAAGTTTTACTTTTTCTTTGCATATTTTTTATTATCTTCCTCTTCACTCTCTTGTTCCTTGTTAGGACACCTAGCAGCATAATGTCCTGTTTTACCATAGTTAAAACATTTGAAGGGTAGTTTTCCTTTATACCTACTAGCAAAGCCTCTTCTTAATCTACTTATAAGAACTGATTCATCATCATCTAATTTTTTAGATTCATATTTAACTTTATTATCCTTTTTGATAGACTTGAATGCAATCTCTTTATTAGAAGTATCATCAATCTTTCTCATTTCATATGTAGTTAATATACCATGCGAAGCATCTACAGTTAATGTTTTCATATTTCTTTCTTCTACAGCAGAGGTTTTAGAATCATACTTAGGAGATAAGGTTCTTAAGATCTTTTTCACAATAGTAATTTCTTCTATTTTTTCTCCTAGACCTCACATTGTATTTACAATTTCCTAAACTCTTTGAAGGTATTCTGCTACCTTCTCATCTTCTATCATTCTTAATCCTTCAAACTTATTTCTCAAAGCTTGAAGTTTTGCTTCTTTAATATCTTCATCTCCTTCATATATATTTGATAACTTTTCCCATATAGATTTGGCAATTTTACAATCCATGACCTTGACAAGGACATCATTGGATAAACCATAGTAAATGGCATTTGAAGCCTTTGCATCATACTCATACGCTCTTTTTTCATCAGCTGTATATGGGGTTCCAGTACTAGAATAACCAGAAGCAATAGCATTCCAGACATCAAAGCCTAAAGACTTTATATGATGCTCCATTCTAAATTTCCAAAATGCATAACCAAAACCATCAAACAAAGGTGCCTCAAAGGTAGAAAGACCTTCATGGGATGACATTGTTTGTACTCTATTAGAAAACCCTTAGGTTGATTAAACCTTTACTCAAGGGTCTGTCTCTGATACCACTTGTTAGAGTACAACCAACACTGAGAGGGGGGGTGAATCAGTGTTAGAGACAAACACAGATAAATTTTATCTCTTTTCAAACTTGAAATAATAAATTTCAATGTTGATTTGAATGTTTTGCAAGACAAAAAATGAAGTACTAAATAGTGAATGTAATGAAAAGTTTAGACATAAGACATCAATGGATCACACACAGAGAGACCATAATACAGAAAATTGCATGAGTGGAAAACCCTCTTGGGGAATAAAAAACACTCGGGGAAGTTGCCTCACTGACTTAATATCAAAAACCAATCATACAACCTCACTGACTTCTTTTCTTGCCTCACTAGCTTTTTACAACTTTACCTCACTGGCTTTTTATCCTGCCTCACTGGCACATCTCAAGTACATCAATATAATGAATAATTTCTGTCAATATATAGGATTTATTTGTTTCTCTTAATGCTCTATTCTTGAATGTCTCATTGACTCCAAGAGATACAACAGTTTTTGCACATATACCACTGGATACAGAAAGATGTTTAACTATATAATATTGTTTTTGTTTGATATCACTGTGATTGCAAAAACCAAGAAAACACAATAGAGTATAATTTCTCTTTTATACTTTCTCAAAACATGTCTTTCTTTCTTTCACTAAATAGTTTGAAAAAATAACTGTTTTGCTCCAATTGTTTGAAATAGTCTAGGTAACCTGTCATGGTTAGGGTCAAACCCCAAATTGTCATGGTTTCCAAAATGTCATCACAAGTTTTCATCAAAGCCTTTGTTACTCAAATCACATTAACCATGGTTCATCTATCATGCAACTGGATTAAAAAGATATTTACATTTAATGACTACACCAAATCATGGTTAATCTAAATTGAACACAAGATCTTGACATATAGTCCTTAACTGTTAATGAAACCATAGTTAGACAAAACTATCCTTAACAACATGTAATCATAGTCTAAGCAGAGTATACACAAGCCATTCAAAACCTTCAAAAATGTTTTGCAATTTCAAAAAACCCATAACTGAATCACAAACAACCGTGTTTTCAAAAATGAAAGCAACTGTTCTATATGCAAGTTGTGATAATCCTTAACAATCTCTTAATCAATTTTTCATCAACATAACTGCAAACAACTGTTGAGAAAGAAAAAGAACAAAATCACCTAAAAACCAATCAAATGAGTATCTTAACTGCCCACAACCTTCATTCTGAGCATTGTCACATCCTTCATGATTCTTCTTCAAAGATTCTACAATATCCATGACTTTCAATGATGAAGAAATATAAAACCCTTGTCTTCATACCCTAGCTTAGTTGATAGCTCATATTCAAAGCTCAAACCATACATAATGAAATGTTATGAAGCCCTTTTGATTCATGTTACCTACATTCTCGGTGTGCCCTAAAAGGGACCGATAAACTTCAATTGACCAAAACCCATTTTTTACCTATTTTTAAGCTTGAGACCTGTTCAACGGGTCAAATAACTTACATAGCCCAAAGTGGCATTTTATAACAAAGTTTATGAATTTGAATTTATATGCCATAAGGGAAAATTAAACATGTGTCTTTGAGTGACTCTTAGTCACCCTAACCAAGTGCATGAAATAAATATGACATTGTAAAAACCTTATAATTCAATATGCATGTAATGTCACTCTGCCACATAATCACATGATGTATGATAAACCATATACCAACATGAAGATTTGTCAAAATAACATCCATCATATTATATCCACTATCAAGATCAACTGTCATAGTAATGAAAACCACGTCACCATAAAACACTTACCATATCATGAAACTATGTTACCATGTGTCCCCTGAGACCACCACTATAAAAAAACAACTTGTGCCAACTGTAATATTGTTTGACATCATTGCCAACAAATGCCAACTGGGGTCAACAAGTGATATCTTGGATCCCACCTGTGTGACAAATAACATTACATACTCTCCTTTACCAGCCATACAATGGTCAAAGAAAGAGGTAACTTCTACTCGAAAAAGGTTTCAAATAATTCTGGCTAACATCAATGTATGGTTGGGAGGAAAAGGAATTCATTTGAAAGACTTTGTAACTGGGTCAAAGGAGGAAACCCAAGATCCCTCTAGTAAGAGCACAAAATTGAGAACAAAGAATAAGAGTGTTGTGCCAAGTTCAAGCAAAACTACTAAGCCTAAAATCAAATTTGTTTCAAAGTGTAGAAAGGCCAAGATAGTTGCTAAAGGGCCATCTACTAATAAATCATCTTCAAAGGAGCAAGAAGAAGTTGATCAAGAGGAAGGGCAAGAAGAGCAGGAACAACATGAAGAACCAAAAATGTCTCCTCATGAGAATATTTCAAAGGAGCCACATGTTTCTTCTTCCTTAGATACTTTGTTAGTTTCTATTACTACTCCCACTATCATAAACATTCTTGTTGCCTCAATCAATATGCCATCTTCTGGGTCAATTCAGTCTGTGCATTCATCTCCTTCCTCTAGAACCACTTTTGATAGTCTTAAGTAGAATTTGGAAACTATTTTTGGTTCTTCCTCCTCTTTACCAAGTTTTTCTTCACCTTCATTTGATATAAACCCTCTATCTGATTTTGAGCATCTCATGACTGATTCTAGGAAAATTCCAAATGTAGATGTTCTTGGTGTTGTTTTCACTAATACTTCACCTATTGTAACTTCAACTTTTGTGAGTGCAGTTTCTCCAACACAAACAATGGGTACTGGTTTAGAAGTGAGTTTGACTACACTTCCCCCTTGGCTCTCATCTCATACACCAAATAGAAAGAAGGAAGCCATCTCCCCAAACAACTTTGACTTCAATAAATTGGCACCTACAAGAACTAGGACTAAGAAGAAGTTGAAAACTCTTTCAAGGATATTTGAAGACAAGGGTCACAAGTATGCAGAGATAGCTCAGCCTCCTCCTGATGTATCTATTGAAGAGTTTGATATGAATGATTATTTCATTTCAAGAGTTGAATTGGGAAAGATAACTCTTGAGAGTGCCAAAGCTGATGCTCAATCTACCTTGAATTCTCTGATTGTGAAGTTTGATCACGAGAAGAAGATGAAAGATCAGTATAAAGCTAAAGAAGAACAATTGACCTTGATGCTTCAAAAGATTACTTTGTCTTCTGAATCAATGGAACCTATGGCTATCACCATGGAAGATCCTATTATTCAAAAGGTTGAAAAGATTCATACAAGAGGTAGAGTGGTTGGTGAATTCTTGGACAGAATGATTGCACAAGGATCAAAACTCTTAAAATCCTTGGTGGAAAAAATGGAGAAGATGGAAAGTGTAAGAGCATAATTAAATGAGGTTGTTAACACTTTGTCTCAAGAGCAATAGGACATGGAATACAGTTTGCAGGATTGGATCAAAATGAAGAAACTCAAGCTGAGCACATTGGTAGAAATTGGGATCATTCCCAATCAAGAAATGTTTGAGGAAATCAAAAAAACTGTAATTCACAGAATAAGCGTCATCAAGAGATTAATCAAGGACTTGTAAAATACACTTGAAGTTGGTGAAGATAATGATGTGAAACTTGTTAACAAGATTGAAGAAATTCCTTGCAAGTTACTAGATGACAACCAGAAGTTTCTTTCTATAGATGCAATGATACAGGAGTTCAACAACATGATCCAAAAGGAATTTGAGGATCAAGCCTTTTCAGTGGTTTCAATGGATAAGTTGTTGGATATTCAGCTGACTTTGGACAACCTCAAAGTTTTCCTAGTGTTTTATATGAAAAGGGGAATGACGAGGTTTTTGTTTTGGTTTGAATCCTTCTTTCCACATAAACATTCTAAGGGCTTTTCAACCAAGTGCTTCTCCTATCAAGAGGAGAGTCAACTATCAGATTTGAGTTGCCACTTGGTTTTCTGCTTGGGAAATTCAGATATGATCACACAAGATTTCTAATTAAGGACTTTATGCTCTTGAAACCCTAATTTAATTAAAACAGTAATCAAATCTATGAATTATGAAAAATGCTACAGGAAATAGGCAGAGGGCAGAGAACCTTAACTCACTATTTTTTGCAGTCTGGGAAATGGAAAAGTTGGGGACAATGGTGATGGTGCCCTAGTCTAGTGTGTTGCTTTTTCTACAAAGTCTCAATCTCCTTCTGGCACCGATCTCTGTTGTGTCTTCTATTTTTCATGATCCAAAAATGAAGGACAAGGTTGATGGCACCCTTGTCCTGAAATGTCGCACAGTGTTCACTTCTTTTTAGATCTGGAATCTTCAATGTCTACCTACCTTCCCTGCAACTCCACTTTCTCCAAATCTGACACCTGTAACCTACAATCACAAGGAGTGTGGGAGGAAGTTGTGGTGTTTTAGAGGCTTGCCCCAGTCAAGCCCCGGAGATACATTCAAGTCTTTCGTACACCGTTGTCAAAGAGAAAGTGTGTGTCCTTGTGGGATAGAGGCAAAAACCAAATGATAATGAATGATAAAAGCACAATAGATGTCACCTTGATGATGAAGCTCTCATGGAAGGAAGAAGCTCTTCAATGCCATGAGGAGAAGATCTAATCCAACCTGCAAACAAACACAATAATAATGCTATTCTATACAACACAATGATAATCACAAGTATGCCAATAGCTCACAATCATAAAACTTGCCAATGTTCTAGTTTACAAATGATAACCTAAACATGATTATATATCCAACTATTAAGATTCCCGCTAAGAATTTCGTATTTGAAACTTATGATGTCAGCCTAGAGACCAAATAATGGTCACAAACCTAACATTTGAAATTAGGGCAGACCCAAAACAGGGCTAGACTAGGATGCTAGCACCCTTGTCTACCCCCTGTCTTTGTTCAAAATCTAATAAAGTGTAGCCCCCTAGGTCCTATTTTCCACAAGACCCATGGGTTTTCTCATCGGGAATATGATTTAACATGCAAAATGCTCTAAATGCAAATCTAAAGACCCGCAAGCTAAACCTTTAGGAAAAAGCCCCCAATGGTGCATTTTTCTGACATAACATTTAGCCCCCACTTTAATGTGTGTATTAAAGGCAAGGCCAATACATGCATTAAAGTAAGGTTGACAAACACAGCAAACACGTCAAGCACAAAGAAGACACACCAAACACATTGAAGACAATAACATGCACGAAAAACACGGAGAAGACAATTACAGTCATGCAAAACACGGAGAATACAACATTGAAGACACATAGAGCATAGAGAATAATGAACGCAGTGATTATTTTCTTTTTTATTTTCCCCTATGAAATGCAAAATGCAAGTACAAGGAAAGTAAACAAATAAATCCCAAAAAGTGTGGAGGAGTTATTCACCACCGGTCTTGCACTTTTTGAGAATAGACATGCCAAACAAAATCCCAAGGTGTAGAGGAGCTATTTACCATTGGTCTTACACCTTGAGAACAAACACGCCAAACAAATCCCAAAGTATAGAGGAGCTCATCGCCACTGGTCTTGCACTTTGAGAACAAGCACGCCATACACACACACGCTAAAGATATGGAGAAAACACGATAGACAAGCGATGGAGTGTTCCTATTTCTAGGCTCATCACCATCTCAGGCACATTACAGGCACACACCGATGATTTCACCACAACAACTGCTGAAAACACGCTTAAGGGTTGAGTTAGTCACAGAACCACTCCACACCTTGCGATGAGGACTTTTGAAAGTGACAGGATAATACAATATACTCCAAGAAATACACCATCCCTGCCTTGTGATGAGGGCTTAAGATAAAAGGATATGCTTGATATTTTGCCTCCGTAGAGGGCTTAAATGATTTTGATTGATTTTCAAATTGTTTACCTTATATATGCCCCCACCTTAAGGTGGTTGATATCATGTACCGATATCAAGCATGTTAAGGTAGGAAGAAAACACACAAGGGAACAAGAGCTCTCGCAAATCCCATGCCCCCCAGAGGTGACATGTACTTTATGATCACCAAATGTTCCCACAAACACATCCCTGCAAGAAAAGTGTTAGTGTCCAAATCATCATGATAACCAACAATGCATATGATCAACTACATGAAAGAGCCAAGCAAGGCAATATTCATGATAAACAAAGTGCGTGGAGTAGCAGTATTGTTAAAGTGTTGTTAGCAAGATAAGATAACATTGACATCAACATCAAGATAGAGAAATCATTGAGTGATTCCACTAGCCAAGCTTCGGATAATTTGTTACAACCCTATTGTCATGTAGGGACTAAGTCCATTTTTTTATTGCTCTCGAAAGGGACACTAGGTTGGCATCAATATAATATGTTTTCATCATCCGGCTGCTAGATGGAAACACTAGAGGAAGGTAAACAATAAATCAGAGAGGAGAACAAGTGCCTTAGGGACAGTCACGTAGGAGGGTGCCCCCAATTCACCAATCGCAATGATATGTCTGTAGGACACAACACACAACAATGAAATTAGAGGAGAAGCAATTTAGAAGAATGATGATACAAATAGAAGGTCACAACAGAGGTGGTCTCCTAGTATCGTTGACCTTACAAGAGAATCAAGGGTCATCCTAGGAGGCCTAACAACACATTACACATCATGAAAGATAAAGGGTTAAAGATACTTACCTGTAGTAAGGTCCATGCTATACGTCATCATCGAGGAGGTCATCATCCTCCCAATCTTGAATGCTAGATGAAAGTGGTGTGTAAGGTACCAAAGCCTAACTGTTGTTCTTGTTTTTAACTTGTTCATCCTTAAGCTCTTCTTTATTTGTTTCAATGTTAAGTTGAATGTTCTCTTATTCATATGCGAGTCGTTGGGCATAAGCTTGTCTTCTCCTCCTCCTTTCTTTTGCTAGTCTATTCCTTCTTGTCTTATTGTTTATTTCATCATGTTTTTCCATAGTTTGCATAGTAGAGGAGGAAGCACCACATTCAAATCTCATAGGTCTTGGTGGAATATTTTGTTGTCAGTGAAATCCTCCCAATCCATTTAAGGATGATGGGGGAGGGACCTCAGCATAAATGTCATCTCTCCATGGATGAGGTGGGTCTTGGAAACTTTCCTTATCCACATTTCTCTTGTCAAAAATTTCATCAAAGCCATAATAATCTTATTTTATTCTTTCTTCTTGTTCTTCTCTTATTTGTTGTAAAGGAGACCTGGGCACTCGAGCTAATTGTTTTGCTTTATATTTTTATGTATTCTATGATAGTTCTATCTCATTGTGGCTCAAGATCTATCTCAAGTTGCAACCAAAAATAATCAAGAATAAAGTTCTTGTCCTTAGCTGGAGATTGATAATCATTACGATGGATAGTACGGATCTCTCCACACAAAGGAAATTTTATACATTTATGAATGGTAGAAGGAATAGTGTTCATAGCTTTAAGCCAAGGATGTCCAAGTTTTACACAATAGAGGTTAGATAAGGATATTATATCAAAATATTGATCCACAGCTTTATCATAGACCGAGACCATTAGAGTTATCTTGCCAATCAATTTCATCAGATCTCCATTATGTGTTTTAATTCTCAAGTTCGACGATTCATAAGATTCTTGTACCATTTCATGTTTAAGGAGGAAATCTTCCATGACCACATTTATCATGAAATTAGGATCTATGAGTGTTCCATGCATAGGTTGTTCCATTATCTTTACCGTGATGTAAAGAGGCCCTTCGGTGGTTACCATTTCTTTGTCATGGGGTGTGAATGTTATTTCAAGCTCAAGGGCTTTTCTTTTCAAATGAGGCCTAGGAACAAACCTATAATTATTATTATATTGAGAAGCCATGTGTAAGTTTTCAAAGGAATTTAAAATCAGATTTTCAAGATCTTCCAAAACTTATACAAAGGCAAATGCAAAAGTGATGTTGAATATGCTCTAAAATGCTTGATTTTTCAAATTTTCTCAATGCAAACAACTGAACGAAGAGGTGTTGTGAATTTTTTTAAGAGGGACAACACATGATATTCCTGATAATATCCCAATTATGCAAAAATACCTTTCACAACATGCTTTTGAAGCAACTCTAGAAAGTCGATAAGCTAAAACCTAGTGAAAATATGCGATTTTTCATCAAATCTCCATGCAAACAAATGAAAGAAGAGGTGTTGTAAAGATTTTCAATATGGAAAGAAAATTATATGCCTAATAAAATTCCACTAATGCAAGAATACCTTTCAGAAAACACTTTTGAAGCAACTCTAGATAGTCAATAAGCCAAAACCTAGTGAAAATAGGCAAAAATATGCGGTTTTTTACCTAATATCCATGCAAAAGAGAAGGGCCGCAGCTGCTGTAAGGAAAATGATGATGGAAATAAACTTATATCAGTAAAAACAGCCACCTAATGCCAAAAAATCTGTTACAACATGCCTATAGTGCCTCTCTAGGCCAAACCCTAGTGCAAAGATAGTAAAAATATGCCAATTTTCCCAAAATTTGAATGCAAAAGCCCAAAATAAAGGGTGTTGTAAGGAAATTGAGAAGGGAAAGTAGATGATAAGGATAATAATAGACAATTAGTACAATAAAATTCCTTACAACACGCTTGGAGTGCAAGTCTAGCAAGACGATAAGGCCAAATCTAGTGAAAAATGCAAGTTTTCAAACCCTAGACATGAGATTTCACAAGAAGGCCACTATGATGCAACACTACATTTATAAATAAATCCAAATGAGTGTTTTAACAAGGTAGTAAAATCTGAAACATGATTTTGACTACAATCCTAGCTCATGCAAAACTAGGTTTTCATGTAAACTACAAAATTTCAAGCAATTTCTAACAAATCAAGCATGCCAATGCAATGCAAATGACTTGTAAATGATGAATTTTTGTATTTTGGATCAGATCTAATGTGAATAACATAAATTAGTTGAAATTAGATGCCATTTTCTTCAAATTTTACAAAAATGCAAGCCTAATATGCCAATTTTTTTAAATTTTCCAAATTTTTCAATTTTTTTGTGATTTTTCAAATGCAATATTGAAAATAATGAATTGAATGATAATGAATTTCAGATCTAATATAAAAATTAGAGAATTAATGAAATACAATTGAATGAATGCAAACTATGTAAAAAATCAAACCCTAGGATGCAATTTTTTCAATTTTACCAAATATATCAATTTTTTTGCGAATTTTTGAATGCAATAGAATGAATGAATGTAAATCTATGAACAACACTCAGCAAAGTGCCAAAAAGTTAAAAATGTTGGGTTCATCAAAATGTTTTATATGGAAAAGGGGGATGATGGGGTTGTTGTTTTGGTTTGAATCCTCCTTTCCACATAAACATTCCAAGGGCTTTTCAACCAAGTGCTTCTCTTATCAAGAGGAGAGTCAACTATCAGATTTGAGTTGCCACTTGGTTTTTTTCTTGGGAAATTTAGATATGATCACACAAGATTGCTAATTAATGACTTTATGCTCTTGAAACCCTAATTTAAGCAAAATAGTAATCAAATCTATGAATTACGACAAATGCCACAGGAAATAAGCAGAGGGCAGAGAAACTTAACTCACTATTTTTTGTATTCTGAGAAACGGAAAAGTCGAGGACAATGGTGATGGTGCCCTAGTCCAATATGCTTCTTTTTATACAAAGTCTTGATCTCCTTCTAGCACCGATCTCTGCTATGTCTTATATTTTTTGTGATCCAAAAATAGAGGACAAGGTTGATGGCGCCCTTGTCCCAAAATGTCATACAATGTCCACTTCTTTTTAGATCTGGAATCTTCAATGTCTGCCTACTTTCCCTGCAACTCCACTTTCTCCAAATCTAACACCTTTAACCTACAATCACAAGGAGTGTGAGAGGGGGTTGTAGTGTTTAGAGGCTTGCCTTAGTCAAGCCTTGGAGAGACATTCAAGTCTTCTAAACACCGTTGTCAGAGAGAGAGTGCATGTCCTTGTGGGACAGAGGCAAAAACCAAATGATAATGAATGGTAAAAGCACAATAGATGCCACCTTGATGAGGAATCTCTCATGGAAAGAAGAAGCTCTTCAATGTCATGAGGAGAAGATGCAATCCAACCTACAAACAAACACAATAACAATGCTATGCTTTGCAACACAATGATAATCACAAGTATGCCAATAGCTCACAATCATAAAACTTGCCAATGAACTTCTAGTTTACAAATGATAACCTAAACATGCTTATATATGCAACTATTAAGATTCCTGCCCAGAATTTTGTATTTAAAACTTATGATGTCAGCCTAGAGACCAAATAACAGTCACAAACCTGATATTTGAAATTCGGGCAAACCCAAAATAGGGCTAGACTAGGGCGTTAGCGTCCTTGTCCACCCCCTATCTTTGCTCAAAATTAAATAAAGTGCAGCCCCCTAGGTCCTATTTGCCACAAGACCCATGGGTTTTCTCATTGAGAGTCTGATTTAACATGCAAAATGCTCTAAATATAAATCTAAAGACCCGGGAGCTTAACCTTTAGGAAAAAGCCCCTACGGATGCATTTTTCTCACATAACACCTGGAAAGGCATGAGAAATCTTGTCGCATCATGAAGGATTCAATAACAAGGGTCCTTGCCATTTCTAAACATACTTCAAGACCAGATACTGAGGAAATGCAAGTAGTGATGAAGTATGCAGATTTCATGGAAAAGGATGGTGGAGAAAGTTGAACATGCCTTAGTTTATTTTTCAATATTTTCATGTTTTTTGTATTTTTCTCTAGACATATTTACTATTGGTATGTGGCAACTGATCATGCAAGTACTGTACACTTGTCATGTATCCTCACCGAGGTTCGGGGGTGTAGCCCCCCAAAAAAAATTTCCCTCTTTTTTTGCCTATTCGGAGTCAATTGTTAATTTTTGTTAATCGACAAAAGAAAAATGACATTGTAAAACCCTAATGCTAGAAACTTCCAAAAGGCTTATTATAAGCAGCTGGGATGTATGTTGCAAGTCAGATTTCGATATTGTATTGTAGCATTTGTAGCAGTATTGAGTTGCAAGAACTGCTAGTTGTAATCGGTTTGATTTACTGGATAATAATATTGGACTCTTTCTTGGTGGATGTAGCTCGATTTTGGGTGAACCATGTTAAAACTTGTCTCTCACTGTTATTATTTTTGTGTATTTTCATTCCTCTGTTTAATCTTTATTTGCATTTAGGGTAAAAGCAAGAAGTTGGGTCCACATATAGGGGAATTGTCGTGCAAAAAAAAATCTTGAGAGGAACGGGTACCTGTTTTAAAGAAAATGGGTACCCATTTAGGAATGGGCACCCGAGCTTAGAATGGGTACCCATTTTATTTTTTACTATTTTTAGAAACGAGTACCCGTTTTGTTTTCTATTATTTTCTATAACGGGTACCTGTTTTAAAATGGGTACCCATTTCTAAAATTTTGAATTTCACATCCACGCTTTTGGTTTCATTTTAGGCTCGGGAAAAGCATGGGTAGCCGACCTTGAGCCTTGGACCTACAAGTATTTCTTTGAGTACAGAACCAGAGGAAAGACTAACTTCACCTATATGGCTAATGACATTTTTTTCTGAATCTTTTTACGAAATTAAAACCCATTACAGATCATAGTGTCTAGTTTTGAAATATGTAATTTTTTTTGGATTGGACTTGTTTTTCTATTTATTATTTAATTTATGAGCAAACTGGTCCAAAAACTTGAAATGATAGGTGTTTGTATTTTTTTAATAACTTTTAATTTTTAAATTTAAAATATATATATATATATGTCATCAATCTACACATCATTCTTTACACAATGAAAAAAAAATTAATTTATGATTTTTTTTGCTCAAATTATGTTGGTTGTACATGAGGGGTTTTCAAAAGTAGCAATTAGGCCTAATAAAAAATTAATTAAAAAAAAGTTATTTGGAAAAAAATTATAAAAAAATATCCTCATCAAACTTCATTGTACTACACATCTTTTCCCAAAAGGATTTTGAAAAATAATTTTATTTAGGTCAAATTATGTTGGTCGTACACGTGTATGGTATGGTTAAAAAAAAGTGACTTTTAAATAGTGGTTTTTAGAAATGCCTATTGAAAATCAATTTGTATCATCTGGTTATTGAAAAAAATTACATATTTAGAAACTAGACTGCGAGTACTACATTTTATATTTAGTGACTTTTTAAAAGATTCCATCTCTAAGTGCTTCAAATTTTAAGGTCAAATGTGAGAAATTCTAAAAATCAGGGAAAACACTTCCACTTTTTGGCCAAAAAGTGGACCCAACTTCTTGCACTGACCCTTTAATTGATATCTTCTACATGTAATCCCTAGCAAGTGGTATCAGAGCTAGTTGTGTTCAATTATCATATGCGGGAAGGTCTCACGGTTGAGTGGGAGCAATGACGGACAAGAGTAAATTGAAGGTAGATAAATTCAATGGGCAGAACTATCAATTATGTAGATGGAGGATTATCTCTATCAGAAAGATTTATGAAGACCGTTGGAAGGAATCACTGAGAAACCAATAGCAATGACTGATGAGGATTAGAATCTTCTAGACAGAAAGGTATTGCAAACCATTCGGTTATGCTTGGCACCATCTATGGCGTTCAATATAACAAAAACGACGACAACAAGTGAATTGATGAAAGTTTTGGCTCAATTGTATGAAAAACCCTCAGCCTCAAATAAGGTATTTCTCATGAAGCATTTGTTTAATCTAAAAATGATTGAAGGTGGATCCATGACAAATCATTTAAATAAGTTTAATATGATTACCAGTCAGTTAACTTCTGTAAAAGTAAAATTTGATAAAAAGGTGAGGGCTCTCTTTGTTTTATGTTCTTTGCTAGAAAGCTGAAATAGCTTGGTAATGGTTGTAAGTAACTTTGTCTCTATTTCAAACACTTTAAAATTTGATGATGTTGTTGGTGTTATCAAGAGTGAGGAAATGTGATAGAAAAGCTCAGGAGGGTCCACATCAGGTAGTGTTTTGAATGTAGAAAACAGGGGCAGATCAAAGGAGAGAGGAAAAGGTTCCAGAGGTCATGGGAAGTCATGAGGAAAATCAAAGGACAAGAGGTCCCAATCCAGAGGACAAAAGGATTGTTGGTACTATGGGAAACTAGGCCATCTGAAGAAAGATTGCTGGTCTTGGAAGAATAAAGAAGGAGAAAAATAAAAAGGCAATAAGGAGGCAAATGTGGTAAGTAATAAATCTAAAGAAGATGCTTTGATTCTTCCCCTAGATAATGCTGATGATTCATGGGTTTTAGATTTAGGGGCCTCATTTCATGCTATGCCCCATAGAAGTTATTTTCTTAATTATGTCCAAGGGGATTTTATGTTGGTTTATTTGGGAGATAACCAACCCTGTCAGATTGTTGGAAAGGGAAGAATCAAGATTAGGTTGCAGAATGGGAATCATTGGCTACTACAAGACATAAGGTACGTTCCAAGGGTGAGTAGGAATTTAATTTCAGCAGGGCAGCTAGGTGTTGAAGGTTGCATTGTTACATTTACTGATAAAAATTGGAAGGTTACAAGAGGTGCCTTAATAGTATAAAAAAGTGTGAAAGTAGGCACCTTATATCTTTATACAGGTCATACTATTCCTTCTACTTTAGTTGTTGCAGAGAAAAATCAAACGGGTTCAGGAACAATTGCTACAGATTCTGAGACAACACTGTGGCATAATAGACTTGGGCATATGAGTGAAAAAGCTATGAAGGAACTTCATTCTAAGAAAGTTTTACAAGGTCTAGAATATATTAATATAGATTTCTGTGAAAGTTGTGTGTATGGCAAACAAAAGAGATTCAGTTTTCTCAAGGATGGGAAGCAAAAGAAAGATGAAAAGTTGGAGCTTGTGCATATAGATGTATGGGGACCAGCTCAGGTATCTTCTCTTGGTTGCTCTTAGTATTATGTTACATTTATAAATGATGCAACTAGGAAGGTTTGGATTTATTTCCTTAGGTAGAAAATTTGATGTATTTGAAACATTTAATAAATGGAGAAGCTTGGTTGAGAATGAGATAAGAAAAAGATTAAAATGTCTCAAATCTGATAATGGTGGTGAGTATTGCAGCAAAGAATTTGAGGATTATTGTTCCTTTAATGGAATCCGTAGGCAGAAAATAGTTCCAGGTACTCCACAAAAGAATGGAGTGGCTGAGTGCATAAGAGATTGCATGTTGGGCTACCTTTAAACATGTGGGTAGAGGCTATCAACACTGTTATATATTTAATTAACAGAGGTCCTTCAGTTCCTTTGGGCTATGGTATTCCAGAGGAAGCATGGACAAGTAAGAAGGTGAGTTACTCTTTTCTCAAAACCTTTGGATGTGAAGTATTTGCAAATGTAGATTATGAAAATAGAACCAAGCTAGATACAAAATTAAAAAAGCATACCTTCATTAGATATGGCATTGATGAATTTGGTTATAGGTTTTGGGATTTTAAAAATTAGAAAATTGTGAGAAGCAGGGATGTTGTATTCAATGAGAAGGTGTTGTACAAAGATTAGTTGCAGCAGCATGAGAAAAAAGAAAAAGATTTTGTGGTGCTGGATGATACTCTAGATAATGATGTTCCAGTAGTTCCTCATGCTCCGCAACAACAATAAGAAATACCACAAACTCAAGTGAATGTTAGATGGTCAACAAGGCTAAGTAGACCTCCTAAAAGGTTTTCTCCCTCTTTATATTCTATTTTGTTAATAGATGTTGGTGAACCAGAAGGGTATGATGAAGCTATATAGATGGATACAAAGGTTCAGTGGGAGCTTGCAATAAAAGAAGAAATGGACTCCTTGCTGAAAAATTAGACTTGGGAATTATGTAAATTGCCTGCAGGTAAAAAGACTTTACCAAACAAATGGGTTTATAGGCTAAAAGAGGGAGATGGAGGTAAGAAAAGATTTAAAGCCAAGTTAGTTGTAAAAGGATTTGCATAGAAAAAGAACATTGATTATGATGAGATTTTTTCTCCGATTGTTAAGATGACTTCTATTCATACTGTTTTAAGTATTGTGGCTAATGAAGATTTGCATTTGGAGCAGCTAGATGTGAAAATTACCTTTCTCCATGGTGATTTGGAGAAAGAGATATATATGGAACAGTCCCAAGGATTTGAGGTCAAAGGTAAGGAGAAACAGGTGTGTAGATTGAAGAAGAGTTTATATGGTTTGAAACAAGTACCTTGGCAATGGTATTTGAAATTTGATAGTTTTATGTCTAAGCAAGTTTACAGCCATTGTAATTCTAACCATTGTGTTTATTTTAAGAGGTTGGATAATGACAACTACATTATTTTATGTTTATATGTTGATGACATGCTTGTAGTAGGATATAACATGGATCACATAAGAGAGTTAAAACAACAGTTAGTACAATCATTTGTGATGAAGGATTTGGGGACAACAAAACAAATCCTTGGTATTAAAATTTGCAGAGATAGGAAATACAAAAAATTGACTCTATCTCGTGCTGATTATGTTGAAAAGGTGTTGCAGAGATTCCATATGGAGAATGCAAAAGTTGTCAGCACACCTTTGCCTAGTCATTTGAAACTAACTAAGGAGATGTGTCATAAGACACAAGAGGAGGAAGAAAAAATGTCCAAAATACCATATGCTTTAGTTGTAGGAAGTTTAATGTATGTCATGGTATGCGTGAGACTAGATATTGCATATGTTGTAGGAGTCATAAGTAGGTATATGAGTCATCCTATATTGGAGCATTGGAATGCGGTAAAATGGATTCTCTGATATTTAAGAGGTGCATCTAATAAACACTTATATTTTGGGGGCTCTAATACTGATTTAGTAGATTATGTAGACTCAGATTTGGCAGGGGATATTGATACTAGGTAGAGTACTACAGGTTATGTCTTTACTATAGGTGGGACATCAGTGAGTTGGATCTCTAGGTTGCAAAAGGTGGTTGTTTTATCCACCATGGAGGCAGAGTATGTAGCTACAATAGAGGCAAGCAAGGAGATGATATGGTTGCAATCCTTCATGGAAAAATTAGGCAAACAACTGGCTAACAGTTATTTGTTTATAGATAGTCAGAGTGCCATACATCTTGCAAAAAATTTTGCCTTGCATTCAAAGACCAAACACATACAGCTAAGGTATCACTTCATCTGGTCAGTGTTGGATAATGGATAGTTACGGCTGGAAAAGATACATATAGATGAAAATCCAGCGGATATGTTTACGAAGGCAGTGACAAGGGAGAAGTTGAGCTCCTCTTCAGCTTCATCTAGTCTTCAAGATTGAAAACAAAAAATTATAACAACAGAGTCTGGGGTGCTTATTTCTAGTGGGAGTTGCACGCGTAGCGGTGTTGTCCAGGATCAGTCTCCAAGTGGGAGATTGTTTAGTGTGGAACCTGATGAGTCTCTAAGTGGGAGATTTGTTGGTATGTGGCAACTGATCATGCAAGTACTGTACACTTGTCATGTATCCTCACCGAGGTTCAGGGGTAGTAGCCCCTGAGAAGCAAGGGTTCATGGGCACAACCCCCGAAAAAAATAATTTCCTCTTTTTTTACCCATTCAGAGTCGGTTGTTAATTTTTGTTAATCGACAAAAAAAAAATAACATTGTAAAACCCTAATTCTATAAGCTTCCAAAAATCTTGTTATAAGCGGATGGGATGTATGTTGTGGGTGGGATTTTGATATTGTATTGTAGCATTTGTAGTGGTATTGAGTTGCAAGGATTACTGGTTGTAATTAGTTTGATTTACTAGATAATAATATTGGACTCTTTGTTGGTGGATGTAGCCTGATTTTGGGTGAACCACGTTAAAACTTGTCTCTCACTATTATTATTTCTGTGTATTTTCATTCCTCTATTTAATCTTTATTTGCATTTAATTGATATCTTCTGCATGCAATCCCTAACATTTACATGTATTTTTTCAATATGTAATTACATGTAAAAATAGAGAAGCCCTAAATCAATTTGGACTTTTGTGTTGAATAAGTCAAAGTAGTTATAGTTTTCCTATTTTTTCTCTCGGCCTCTCCCTATAAATAAAGGGGGCCTCTTTTGTAAATATTATCTTTTGTCTATTGAAGTGAAGCGTTGCCATTTTGAAGAGCAATTTGAGACTTTGAGCTTATTTTGTAAATTAGTTTTCAATCAATATCAAGAAAGCAAGTTGGCATCCAATCTTTGTCTTGGATCGATTTTGTGATGTTATAGAATTGTTCTTATGTCATTTCTATTACATTATCTTGTGTGTATGATTGAATTGTGAGTGTGGAAGTCAAGTGTTTAGAAGGTGATTCAAATATGATCTTATAGAATTTGTGTTGCGATATCATCTTTGAGATTTGTGTTTATGTTGGTGAATGAGAAGTAACTTGAAGACTTTGGGCTACAAGTTATTGTTCGTGCTCATGTTATCTTATCTCGGTATATAGTGAAGACTTTGAGTTGCACTCTATTATGAAATCTTTCATTTTCAATTGGCATAAGAAGCAACGAGAAACTTTGTGTTTTCATGGGTTTCTTGGTGATTAACACACACTGGTATCATTTAGTTATTATTTTGTGTAACTTAAGTGGATATTGGTTATTATTGCTTCAAATTAGTAATTTGTAGTTCTTTGCATATTATAAGCTTTGTGGGATTGTTATCTTGAATTGTGAACATCTATTTTGAAAAAAGAGAATAGGGTGATATGGAACCACCCCAAGGATAGTTTTTAATGTACATAAGTCTAGTTAGTTACTACTTGTTATTAGTTAGTAATAAGAAGGGAGCCTCCCCTTTCTGAGAGGAGAGATTAAATTTCATCATACTATGGTTGATATAACCATTTTGTCTTCAATTAGTTGACGACAAAATATTCCCCCAACAAACCATACATCAGTAACAATGTCAAACATAGACTGTTAGAGTAAATAGCATATTTACGCTTAAGTTTACTTAGGCTTGCATTATATTTTAATAGTGCATTTAATTAATTAGGGTAGTTGTGTTTCTTGTATCAGGAAGTTTCATACCTGTCACCTATTTTTCAAAACTTTAAAAATCATGTACCATATGTAGATTATTCATCTCATCTGAAAATATTTTTCATCTCTGGTGAAATATCTTCTCTCTTGTGAATGTTTATTTCTATAGTTGGTCATCCTGGGTGTGTTGCACTCTCATGATATTAGAGCCTCCCAATTTCCAGTATCTTCCCTAAGCATTTTTGTCGGAGAGTTGTGGCTGGAGATCTATGAGATCATTATTTTCTGAATACATTCAGAAGAAAGTCATCTTTATCAATTCCATTGTTAGACATTGAGGTTGTTGTTCGATTTTGGAGGTGTTTTCTGTCATGCCCACATTTCCCATGTGGTCACAACACACAACACACTCATCATGTCCACATTTTTCATGTGGTCATGACACGAAATATCAAAAAAAATTCACACATCTCTGGAAACCCCCTCTCACGCATCAGCGTGCTCAGTGGCAATACGCATAAGGCATAAACATGTCAATCCAATTCGGGGTAATGCGATCACATGTACAATCCCCTATGTGATGAAAATTGACTAAGGAGGTCAATGTGATCTGAGAAGCATCGCCATTAGGGTTAGGATCAATTGATCAAAACCCTAAGCTTTCCTATGTGAGTGAAAGGATTTCAACATGAGTCGAAATTGAAAGCCTAATTCTAAAGCATAAGAGAATTAAATATTAACTTAATTTCGATCATCAAGTTTGTAGAAACATTAAATTTTTACTCTACACAAGGTTTAAATTGCTAAGAATTCCTAGCCCAAAATCTTGGAAAAATTTGGCAGCATAATGCCTCTTAGGCATGTCTAAGGATTATTTTAGTAAATAAATTTTAATCAAAGGTTCCCTAGGCTCACTAAATTGGATTAACGACTTAAACAAATAATTAATTATTACACACTAGATTAATTAAATTTAAGCAACTAATTTGAATAAAATAAAATTAACCTCTTCAATTAAATTAATTCGAATCAATTTAGAAAAGAGGGATTTACATTATTTAAAAGTCAAAGGGTAACTTAAAGGGAAAATAAACCCCCAATCTAATAATTAAATTAAATCCATATATTCCCCATAGCTCAATTAACTAAACTCCAAGAGCTAAAGAATTCAATTAAAGGAATTTAATTTCCATCCCTAGATAAAATAAATAACAACTAAAGAAAATAACACTACTAAATAAACAACCCACTTACAAATTAAAATTACCCTTAAACCCCATTTTAAAAAAAAATGATAAAAGAAATGCATAAGTCAAAAGTGAGGGAAAACTAAATTAAAAGCTATTTTAAAATTCAAAGCCCTAAAAGCCTCACAATAAAAAATAATATCATTATGGAATAAGGAAAGCCCTAACCCTATTTTGCTCTCATACTTTTCTTTTCTCCATCTTCTCTCATTCTCTCTCATTTCTTCTTTCTTCTTTGTTGTTTTTTTGTTTGCAGGTCTGAAAGAGGGCATCCATGGATTCCTCCTTTCCACAGAGGTATACTTATTTTGTATATACGTATCGGTGTTAGTTTTTTTTAATATATAGACATATATATGTATATATATGTGTATATATTTATACACTGGTTATAAAAACTAGAGATGAGATATTTTATTGAGGCAACAAGGAATGATATACACTGAATATATATATAGTCACAAAGGATAAGTTGCATGTTTGAATGGGGCCGAAAGGCCGAACGACAGAGGCAAATTGAGATCGGCCACCGCCGTTAAAATTTCTTGCCTACATTTCTTTTTTTATGAGGAAAAGGGACTGTGGGGAGGGGGCCGAACCCCCACCCACACCCCACTATAGTGGAGTGTGGGTGGGGGTTCGACCCCCTCCCCACACTCAAAACTAACAAAAAAAATGAAAGGGGAGGCTACGATGGGGGTTCGAAACCCCCACCCCACTTGTTGCAAGTATGGGCCTAACTGGTGTTGTCATTGATGTCAACATACTCTTGTTGCATTAATGATAAGGATTGGATGAGCGGTGAGCTGAGGATATTGAGAAAATTAGTCTCAATCAGGAACAGTGACGAACAGTGATGACAGTAAGGTAAAAGTCCAAGATAGGATGAAGATTAGAGGATACAGATTAAAGGGTTTGTAGATATGTGTCTTAAGGTGATCCAGTAGAGATTTTAGAGGTCAACATGAAGATCTGAAGAAGGTGTGACTGCTCAAGTAAAACCAATTCCGGTAGGTGTTCAGAGATGACAAAGTGATATAGACAAGTCTAGTGAGATCTGGATTTGCATTATCCTATTCTGTGGATTTGAGGGAGTCTTGAGGAAGTCTTTGTGGAGTGTCAACTAGATTGGTTCATGGTTTGAAGGTCCGCAAGCATCTATTCCTTTGCGATAGTAATGAAAGACTATGTTCTTGAGGTTTTGAATGAAGGGGAGATGGATTTCAGTAAGCAGATGAAGTATGGATGTTCTTGGTGATTCAGGCAAGCTTGTGGAGGTCTTTGGATCATGTCCAGTTCGTGTTGGTGGTCCACATTGAAGATGGAGCTCGCATTGAAGAATAACTTTTGGATAATGGTGTTCTTTCTAAAACTGGCCGACTAGATGAGTTACACATCCTGCGGATGTTTTTGTTGATGTTTGCTGACTTAGATGATCATTCCTAAGTTGATGTCTTGTATAAATAATGGATTGCAAAGTCTTTTCAAAGTTGTCCTTGTTGAGATGAGTGTGTGGTAGCAAGGAGGAGAGCGAAAGGCAGAGTAGAAGTATTGGGCTTAAATGGAATTGATTCAAGCATGGTGAAGATGCTATTCTCTAGTTCATGTATGTGATACTTATTTGTTTGTAGACAGTGTGTCTCTTTTAGGTAGTGAGCCTCTTGTGAGCAGTGTGCTTGGGCAGTGAGCCCTAATTGGCATGTGCCATTTTGTTCTTTCTATTCTTCTAACAGAGAATATAATCTTGGGTTAATTACCTCGTGGTTTTTCCGTTAATCGGGTTTTTCATGTCACAATCTTGGTGTCTCATGTGTTGATGTGTTTCTGCTCTTAATTTGTTGCATTGTGTTTCCTTGATTGATTTATTATTATACTACTGAATTGCAAAGTGGATTTAAGTGTTTAATTGGAAGAAAGTTTTGTACAACTGATTCACCCCCCCTCTCAGTTGTGTGCCCTAAGTCTAACAATTGGTATTAGAGCCAAGTTCCTCTAAAAGGACCTTAACTGCTTGAGAAGATCTAGGATGTCGTCTTACAAGAAGGATAGTCTGAAGTTTGATGGAATCAATTTTAATCTTTGGAAAGGTCACATGAAATGTCACTTGCAATGTATGGGAATGGTGTACTGGACCATGGCTACAACATAGTATACACCTCCACAGGGTGGTATGAAAACCCAAAATGAAATCAAAGATGCTGAAAACATTCTCTGGACTATAGAGGCTCTTCTAAGTACATTATATAATTCAGAGCTCTCAAATGTTATTGACCTACCAACTGCTTTTGAGATCTGGCAAAAACTAGAACTTTTGCATGAAGGAGACAAGTATGTTAAAAGTGCAAGGTTACAGAGTCTGAAAGGGAAATTTAAAAATATGAAGATGAGAGATAATGAAAATATTACTACTTTTATGCCAAGAGTAAATGAGATTGTTTGTGGAATTAGAAATGCTGGTGGAGTCCTGGATGAAAATGAGATTGTTGGCAAAATTCTCAGATCCCTACCTGCTTCTTACAAAATCAAGGTTGTTGCCATTGAAGAATTCAAAGCCCATACAACTATCACAAGAGATTAATTAGCTGGCAAATTGGCTGCATTTGAAATGACAGAGTTTGGAGATGACCCCCCCAAGACTAAATCTACATTCAAAGCTAGTGCCTCTGTTAAAGGTAAACAAAGGTTTGATCCGGGAGAGAACTCTTTAAGGAAACTGTCATGGTATGAAAAAGCAAGAAAAGACCTGGAAGAAGAAGAAGTAGAAAATCCTCAAATTGAAGCCCTTATTGCAAAGAGGATGCCAAGAGGATCCGATAAGTATGAAGGAAAATTACCTTTTAAGTGCTTTAACTGTAATAAGATTCGTCATTTTGCCTCAAGGTGTCCGGAAAGATTTTCAAATCCTAACAGATCAAGGTTCCAAAAGAATTGTTACTATGTTCATGATGAAGATGATAATGAAGGAGTAACAGATGATGAATCAGAGACAGGAAACAAATTTAGAAGTGAATGGGTGTTTATTGCCATCAAGAAAGAACCAATATGCTCTGTATCTGTCAATCATGAAGTTGCAGAAAGGTCTGGCTGCCCAAGTTGAAGAAAAGGATGACTGGGTCATTGACAGTGGATGCTCTCACCATATGATAGGTGACAAAAACAAATTCATAGATTTGGAAAGGTATGAAGGAGGAGTGGTAAAGTTTGGTGATAGTTTTGTTGGAAGAATCAGAGGAAGAGGAACCATTTCTTTTGATGGAAGGAACAAAACCGGCAATGTACTATATGTTGAAGGTTTGAAGCACAATCTTCTCAGTGTTGGACAGTTGGTGGACAAAGGCTATGATCTATGATTCAAGAATCAAAAATGCAAGATCTTTGAAAGTTCTAGAATAGAGATTGCATCTAGTACTCAAACTAAAGGTAATATCTTCCACTTGGTTGGTACTGGTAAAAGTTGCTTATTTGTTCAAGTTGATCAGAGCTGGTTATGGCATAGAAGGATGTGTCATGTGAATTTTGATAATATCATCAAGATAAAAAATACTCAGGCTGTAAGAGATCTTCCAAAATTGGTGAAACCTACTAATAGATTGTGCAAAGAATGTCAGTTGAGTAAGCTAAGTAGAGTCACCTTCAAAAGTAAGTAACTATCTTCTACCAGATTATTGGACTTAGTTCATACTGATCTTTGTGGTCTGGCAAGAATCAGAAGTGTACAAGGTGATAGATACTTTATGTTGCTAATTGATGACTATTCCCGGATGATGTGGGTAACCTTTCTAAAAGAGAAATCAGAGGCTCTTGATAAATTCAAAATATTCAAGACTATGGTAGAGAATGAAACTGGATTAAAATTGAAATGTCTAAGGTCTAATAGAGGTGGAGAATTCACATCCTGTGAGTTCATAGAGTTCTGTGAGAAACATGGAATTAAGAGACAGTTGTCTGCTCCTAGGACTCCACAACAGAATGGAGTAGTGGAGAGAAAGAATCGGACCATCTAGGAAGCATCTAGGACCATGATAATGGAAGCAAATGTTCCTCAGATCTATTGGTGAGAAGCTGTCAGCACTACAGTCTATACTCTCAATCGAGTTCAAATCATAAGTAATACCGGTAAGACTCCTTATGAACTTTGGTTTGACATCACTCCTACTGTGAGGTATTTCAGAGTTTTTGGTAGAAAATGTTACATTAAAAGAGATGAAGATCTAGGAAAGTTTGATGCTAGATGTGATGAAGGAATATTCTTGGGTTACTCCACTCAAAGCAAAGCATACCAGTGTTATAACAAGAGACTGAGAAAGATGATAGAAAGTACAAATATGAAGGTTGATGAGGGAATTTAGAAACCCTCAAGGTTTTATGAGTATGATGAAGATGATCAGAATGATGTTCTGATTCAAGGAGCCCAAGCCTCCTTTGCAAGTTAGATTCAAACTAATCTGATAAATCAGAAAGAAGAGATGAGTTTCAATGATCCTGATCAAGAATCACAAGTGCAAGAAATTCCTAAAGTTCCTAGGTATGTAAGACTGAACCACTCTAAAGATCAGATCATAGGTGATAAAAACAAAGGAGTACAAACAAGAAGGAGAATTGCTCAAGATTCAGAAGAGTATTGTCTGATTTCAAAGATTGAACCTAAGATAGTGAATGAAGCTTGCAATGATGAAAACTGGACTAAAGCAATGGAGGAAGAGCTGATGCAAATTGAGAAAAATCACACTTGGGATCTTGTTCCTAGACCTAGAAACAAGAATGTGATTGGAACCAAATGGGTCTTCCAGAACAAACTGAATGAAGTTGGTGAAGTAATCAGAAATAAAGCCAGATTGGTCTACAAGGGTTACTCTCAAATAGAAGGAATTGATTTTGAAGAAACTTTTTCTCCAGTGGCAAGAATTGAAGTAGTCATATTATTTCTTGCATTTGCTGCCTTCAAGGATTTCAAGGTGTATCAGATGGATGTCAAGTCTGCCTTCCTGAATGGTGACTTGGAAGAAGAAGTGTACATTGAGCAACCGGATGTATTTTAGTTGTCTGATCATGGTGATATGGTTTGCAAGTTGAAGAAGGCATTGTATGAACTGAAGCAAGCCCCAAGAGCCTAGTATGCAAGATTGGATAAGCATCTTTTGAAGATTGGTTTCAACAAAGGTACTGCTAACAGTAATTTGTATTTCAAAATTGATCATGAAAACATCTTGATTGTTGAAGTGTTTGTTGATGATATCATTTTTGGAGGAAGAGATAGTATGTGTAAAACCTTTGCAAATCAAATGAAAAGTGAGTTTGAGATGTCCATGCTTGGTGAAATGAATTTCTTCTTGGGTCTGTAAATCACTCAATCAAAGAAAGGATTATTCATTTCTTAGACCAAATATGTGAAAGAATTGTTGAAAAAATTTGGGATGGAAGACTTAAAACCAATGAATACTCCCATGGCAACCGGATGTAAATTGAGCAAAGATGATGATTCTCCTAAGGCTGATCAGACAAAGTTTAGGTCAATGATTGGAGGATTGTTGTATCTCACTCGAACTAGACCAGACATTATGCAGGTTGTTGGTCTTGTTGCTAGATTCCAAGCTGATCCTAGAGAATCTCATGTCATGGCAATCAAGAGGATTTTTAGATATCTAAAAGGGAAAGTTGAGTATGGTTTGTGTTATCCTAGAGATCATGATTTCTCTCTCCATGCATATACAGATGTGGATTGGACAGGAGATGTGGATGACTGGAAGAGTACCAGTGGTGGAGCATTCTTTTCAGGGAAGAGATTGGTTTCTTGGCTAAGCAAGAAACAAGAGGCAATATCTTTGTCTACAATTGAAGCAGAATATATTGTAGCAGTAGGTAGTTGCACTCAAGTTTTGTGGATGAAGTAGATGCTAAGAGATATCAAAGTGGAGTATGAGGAACCTATCACAATCTTCTGTGACAACTCAAGTGCAATAAATATATCTAAGAATCTGGTGTTGCATTCAAAGACTAAACACATAACCATCAAGTTTTACTTTTTGAGAGAGCAAGTGAACAAGAATGAAGTCATATTGGAGTTTTTACCTTCCAAGGATCAGATTGCAGACATCTTTACTAAACCTCTACCTAAGGATTCTTTTGAGTATCTCAGGGAGACGTTAGGGGTTATTGCCCCTCTAGTGATGAACTAAGGTGCACTAAAGTGCATCAATCCGGTGGATATCATAGTCATATCTTGTGATCTAGATTGATGATGGGGAGCTACTACTCAGGGGGAGCAGCAGGTATGATTTTGAAGTGTTAGAATTGCAAGTATGTGCCATTTTCCACTGATGTCAAAGGGGGAGAGAAGATATGTGAAAAACAAGTGGTTTCTAATCAAAGGGGGAGTAGTAAAGGGAGAGAAGACATGTGAATGGTTGTTGCTGATAGGGGGAGTTGTGACAGTAAGAAGAAGTTCTTATTTTGATGGTTAAAATAGTTTTTCACATCATATGTTGCCATCAATGACAAAAGGGGAGATTGTTGCAAGTATGGGCCTAACTGGTGTTGTCATTGATGTCAACATACTCCTATTGCATTATTGATAAGGATTGGATGAGCTGTGAGCTAAGGATATTGAGAAAATTAGTCTTAATAAAAAACAATGAAGAATAGTGATGACAGTAAGGCAAAAGTCCAAGATAAGATGAGGATTAGGGGATGCAGATTAAAGGGTTTGTAGATATGTCTTAAGGTGATCTAGTAGAGATTTTAGAGGTCCACATGAAGATCTGAAGAAGGTGTGGCTGCTCAAGTAAAACTGGTTCCGGTAGGTGTTTAGAGATGATAGAGTGATACAGACAAGTCCGGTGAGATCTAAAATTGCATTGTCCTATTCTACGAATTTGAGGGAGTGTTGAGGAAGTCTTTGTGGAGTGTCAACTAGATTGGTTCATGGTTTGAAGGGCCGCAAGAATCTATTCCTTTGTGACAGTAATGACAGACTATGTTCTTGAGGTTCCGAATGAAGGGGAGATGGATTTCAGTAAGCAAATGAAGTATGGATGTTCTTGGTGATTCAAGCAAGCTTGTGGAGGTCTTTGGATTGTGTCCAGTTCATGTTGGTGGTCCACATTGAAGATGGAGCTCTCATTGAAGAATAACTTCTAGATGATGGTGTTCTTTCTGAAATTGGCTGACCGGATGAGTTACACATCCTGCGGATGTTCTTGTTGATGTTTGCCGACTTAGATGATCATTCCTAAGTTGATGTCTTGTATAAATAAGGGATTTTGAAGTCTTTTCAAAATTGTCCTTGTTGAGATGAGTGTGTGGTAGCAAGGAGGAGAGCGAAAGGTAGAGCATAAATATTGGGCTTAAATGGAACTGATTCAAGCATTGTGAAATGCTATTCTCCAGTTCATGTATGTGATACTTATTTCTTTGTAGACAGTGTGTCTCTTGTAGGCATTGAGCCTCTTGTGAGCTCAGGTAGTGAGCCCTGATTGGCATGTGCCATTTTGTTCTTTCTATTCTTCTAACAGAGAATACAATCTTGGGTTAATCACCCTGTGGTTTTTCCCTTAACTGGGTTTTCCACGTCACAATCTTGGTGTCTCATGTGTTGATGTGTTTCTGCTCTTAATTTGTTGCATTGTGTTTCCTTGATTGATTTATTATTATACTACTGAATTGCAAAGTGGAGTTAAGTGTTTAATTGGAAGAAGGTTTTGTACAACTGATTCACCCCCCCCTCTCAGTTGTGTGCCCTAAGTCTAACACCACTGTCCACAACGTCACATCTAGGTTGGCCGCCCATGACCAAACCCTGCCACACAATCCTAAACCCTACAATGCTAATCACATTTGGTAGAAATGTAAATGCATTCTAGTTTATTCATTTGGCATAAATTCATATATATATATATATATTGTCAAAGACAGTCTATTTTAGGGGTATTCCATTTGGTGTGTATATATATATATAAAATTAATTAAAACAGAATACTAGAAATGCATATATATATATATATATATAATGTATCTACTCCCACCCACAATTAAAATATAGCCAACTTAAATAAATTCATTTTTATTTTTTTTTGCATAATTACATGATTAAATAAATATTTGAGAACTAATTTTTTTTATAGTAATGATAAAAATAGAGCAACTAATTTTTTTTTTTGAACAACAAGTAATAAAAGCACATGTCTATTTTTTTTTGAAAAAAAAACAGCAATTAACTACATTTCTTTTTTTATAACATATCCACAATCCTTTAAAATAAAAACAACTTATTTCTTTCATTTGCTTGAAACATAAGGAAGTGAGAACCCAAATTTAACTTATTTTAACAACAATTATATAGCATCACATGCTTTTTTTTTTCCATTGCAACGCTTCCATAAACACATAAATTAAAACAACCACTTTATTTTTATTTTTATTTTTTATTTCCTACTTCGAATCAAACTAAATACAACTCAAAAATGTAGGTATTTTTTTTACAAATCAAGAGAGGAACATTCAACTCTATTTACCAAAAAACAAACTACAAATAGGCCAAACTTGGTCATAGCTCACAAGGAGTCAAATTGACAAAACTTCAAGATAACTAGTCTTTTTCTTCCAAGCTCCAATACTACAAAATCTGTAAATAACAAAATGAAAAGGGAAAAGAAACCACAAAATACCACTCTTCTCCCTACCATAGACTCACTCATGAGTCACCCCCGAGCTTAGAGGTCATCCATACACAAGGAGGTTTCACACCACATCACAACAAAACACACAAAATAATTAACAAGAAGAACTCCCATGACTTGCACAAAACAAAACTCATAAAAGTGAGTTTAATGGGGTAGGGGAGTGGACATCAGTCAACTCAAGAGTGCCACTCCAAATGTCTCAAACACCAATTTTCACAAGGCCTCGAGCCAACACATATATAACAAATTTCTCATATTTCTCCATGGCTCTCAAGCCATTCAAAAATTACTCATTTTCACAACTTGCCCTCAAGGCTAAAATACCAAAAGAATTAGAATGTGACCTCGAGGAGGTTCACTCCTCCCCCAACCCACACATGTTGAGCATTTTATCCAAGTGGAGAGTCCCTGACAACACCCATAAAAATCCCCACAACAACAAAAAAATATAAAAATACACACACAAACATCACACAAGAAATGTAAATTACATAAGGGAAGGCTTCAAGCCTTGAATCCTACATTAAATAGCCCACAAGGAAGATAGTTGAAGAAGAGCCCTTACAACTCCACCTCCAAGTCCTCCAAAATATCCTCTAACTCTCTCCCCAAAATTCAAATAAAAATTCAAAATTGAAAACAAATCAACAACCCTCTCCCTCTCTTCAAGAGGGATTAAAATAGGCTCTCCTCATGAGCCTTGAGGAATGGGGATGTGACACATGTCACCTCATCCTTCGTCCACACTACCACTTGCAAGATTCATGGAATGTGGTGGTGACACATGTCACTCACCCATTCCACCAAGTCTTGCCCCCTCCACTTGTGCTCTCTCACACATGTGGGAGAGAAAAGTGGAGCCAAAGAAGGATGTGGGTACTACAAGTGCCCCAATCATCTTCTCCTATTAAAGTCCACAAAACCCCAAGGTACCCTCACCAATGTGGGAGAGCCTTGGAGTTGATTTCTCCATAATTTAGGGCTCTTGAAGACTCCCCCAAGCCTTAGGAAGAGGTGTGGATGAGGTTGAGTGTTTGACCCAACCTTCCACTCCTTCCCAAACTTCCATTTTCGTCACTTTACTTTAGGGTGAAGTTTAAGTGACCAAATGGGAGTTTACCTAAGGTTAGACAAGCTTAAATGGTCCCTAGACCTTAGGGGTACAACCCAGGATCACTTTTTACCCATTTTGAGCATCATAGGGTGAGTAAAATCACATAAAAAAGGGGTCACAAAAAATTAAACTCCAAAAATAAAATCAATTAACCATTACACCTTTACAACACCAACATACAATCAAATATAAAAGGTTAGACCTATCCCAAACAACACCACACATTAACATTACGAAATTTCATCAAGCATAACATAGTTGATCTTAGTTCTTTTTGGAACTAGATTGGCTTAAAATGAGAATTCACAAAAATGTGTGGGATCATCTCTGATTATCTGTGGCTTGGTTAGAACACCTACACACTAGAACAAAAGATTAATCCAACATGTATATCATAGCCGAAGCAAAGTAAACATATACTCACACCATCACATAATCATATAAAACAATCATAAACATCTCATCATAATTAGATTCATCATTTACATTTCTATAATCCATCACAAGATAAAATCTCATAATAAATCCACAACATAACCTCACAACTAATATCTCAATAATCATATCATAATGCAAATCAAAATCTAGTGTCATCATTATCATGCTAAACATAATAAATCAAAAGTGAAAGCATATAGTCTAATAATACTGCATATCAGGATCAATAGTCCCCAAACATCTAAAATGTGTCTCCAATAGTAATATAAAATGATCAAAATAAGAGAGTGAAAAGGTAGGCCTCACATCCTCCCCCTAAGACTAAACTTCCTCCTGGAAGTCGTCAAAGAGGTGAGGATAAAGTGCCCGCAATCTAGCTACATCCTCCCAAGTTGTCGTGACCTCATCGTACCTTTCCCACTAGACCCTAACCTGGTCCAACTCTCAACCTCGAAGGCCCAGCATCTAATGTGCCAATATGCAAATTAGCTCCAAAGCCAACTATCTGTCTGCCTCTACCTGTAGAGTACTCCAATCCAATACATGAGATAAATCAAATATGTAATGCTGTAAAACAGATACATGAAAAACATCGTGGATGCACGATAGGCTAGGTGGCAAGGCTAGATGGTAGGCTATGGGTCATATCCACTCCAAGATCTCAAAGGCCCAACAAACTGTGGTGCGAGCTTAGGGCCCTTTCCATAATGGATTAGACTCTTGTGTGGTCGCACTCTCAAGAATACTCTATCCCCAACTAAGAAGGTCCGATCTAATCTCTTAGCATCGACATACTTCTTTTGTTGATCCCGTGCCTCCTAAAGTCTCTACCTAATCATGGTCACCTGCTGCTCCATATCCTGCACCAAATCCGACCCAATAGAAACCCTGTCCTCTATCCGATCCCAACTCAACAGTGTCCTACAAGGTCTGTCGTAAAAGGCCTGGAAAGGAGGTATACCCAATGAGCTGTGATGCCCATTATTGTAGGTAAACTCAACTAGATACAGATACTCATCCCATCTAGATTCGTGATCCATAACATACATATGGAGCATGTCCTCTAAAACCTGATTAACCCTCTCCATCTGACCATCTATCTCAGGATGATAAGTGGAACTAAAGTTGAGTTGTGTGCCCAACGCCTGCTACAAGGCCCTCTAAAAGGCTGATGTGAACATTGAGTCCCTGTTAGAAATGATATAGTGAGGTACCCCATGTAATCTAACAATCTCATCCAAGAATACTCTCACCACTGATGGTGCATTGTATGTCATGCTTACAGGTGAGAAATGCACCACTTTGGTCAACTTGTCAATTGTCACCATGATGGCATCATGGTGGCGAGATGACATAGGAAGACCAATAATGAAATCCATGGAAATGGTGTCCCATTTCCACTCAGGTATCTCATGAGGGTATAAAAGACCTACTGGATGCTGATGCTCAGCCTTGACCCTCTAGCATTCAAGGCATCAAGAAACATACTCTATAATATCTCGTCTCATACTCGCCCAATGGTATAACTGTCGCAAGTTAGCATGCATCTTTTTCATCCCCAGGTGTGCTACATAAGGTGCTCTATGAGCCTCTAAAAGAATTACTGCATGTAGATCACCTGCATGGGGTACATAGATGTGCTATTGATGTCTACGTAACCCATCTGCCTCTAGGGAATATCCTGCAAACTTGCCCACAAGGGCCCTCTATGACTGAATCTCCTGTTGCACCTCAAGAAACCACTCATCCTCATGCAGATGCTAAATGATACATCCTCTCAAGTCCACACTCAAGTTCAAAGTCAGGATCTTGTGGCACCTCCGGCTCAATGCATCAATGACCACGTTCTCCTTCCCTTTGATGTAGTGGACATCAAAGTCATACTTGCAAAGAAACTCCATCCAACGCTGCTAGCGAGCGTTTAGATTCAGTTGTGTGAAAATGTACTGCAAATCTATGGTGATCTGAATGAAGCTCAAAGCAATGACCTAAAATAAAGTGTCTCCAATGAACAAGAGCATGAACCACTACAACGAGCTCTAAATCATGAGTGGGGTAGTTCACCTCATGGGTCTTGAGCTTTCTGACTCATACGTGATCGGTTTACCACTCTGCATAAGCACGGCTCCTAAACCATCAAGTGATGCATCTGTACAAACCATAAAATCCTCTGCAAGATTAGGAACCGCTAAAATGGGAGCACTGGTAAGATGCTCCTTGAGGACCCCAAAGGCCCTCTCACACTGCTCAGTCCCAGTGAAGCTCTTCCCTTTCCGCTGAAGGGAAGTGATGGGGTGCACTATCCTGGAAAAGCCCTATACGAATCTGCGGTAGTAACTAGCTAAGCCCATGAAACTCCTGACCTCTATCACACTAGTGGGTGTTGGCCAATCCTTGATAGCCCTAATCTTCAATGGATCTACAAAGATACCATCGCCATATAGGATGTGTCCCAAATACTGCACCTTGGTCCTGAAAAAGGCACACTTCGCCAAGTTTCCATAAAGCTATTGCTCTCTCAAGCACTGGAAAACCTGATGTAAGTGATCCTCATGCTCCTCCTCAGTCTATGAGTAGATCAAAATATCATCAAGGAAAATGATCATGAACTGATCTAAGTATGTGCAGAATACCCCGTTCATGAGACTCATGAACACTGCAGGGGCGTTCGTCAAGCTGAAGGGTACCACATTCAAACTCATAGTGGCCATAATTAGTCCAGAAGGTGGTCTTATGAATGTTCACCTCTATGATGTGCAACTGGTGATAGCTAGACTTCAGGTCTATCTTAGAGAACACTATGGCCCCCTACATCTGATTAAAAAGGTCATCAATCCTAGGCAGAGGATAACGGTTCTTCACCATCACCTTATTAAGCTGCCTATAATCCATACACAAATGAAGAGACCCATCCTTCTTCATGAAGATAACTAGTGTGCCCCATGGTGAAACAGTAGGTCAGATGTGCCCCTTCTCAAGAAACTGCTCTAACTACAACTTGAGCTCTGTGAGCTCATGTGTGGTCATCCTGTAAGGTGCACAAGACACTAGCTCAGCACCTGGCACTAGATCAATGTGGAAGTCTACCTCTCTGCATGGAGGCATACCTAGTAACTCTAGTGGAGTGAACTCCCTCAAGATAGGATGATCATCTAATGACACCTCTGGCTCATCCTCAGATCTGTCGCTAACAATGATGGCAAACAACTCACATCCCTTTCACATGCAGTACTTAAGCTGTTGAACGGATATCATACGAGTTGCCATGGGCTTCTAAATGCCCACTACCTTGACTGATGTGCCATGATCATCTAAATATCTAATCTCCTTTCGGTGACAATCTAGCTTGGTTCTATTAGTGGCAAGTCAATCCATGCCTAAAACTACACCATAGGATCCTAAAGGCATAACCCTAAGATCACATAATGTAGTGAAGGCTCCCAACGAGATCTCACAATCTTGAACCAAGGCATCTATTGACATTTTGGCCCCAGTGACCAACTCAACCTCTCACTTATCACCCTACCTAGAGGCCACCAGCCTGCAACAATCCACTAATGATGGAGATATAAATGAATTAGTAGCACCAGAGTCAAATAAAATAGCAATGGGGACATCCCCAATCATGCCTGCTATCTTGATAATTGAAGCCTAGAAGTCAGCCTGGCGGTTATCAACCGCTATAAACATACGGTGGGATCTACCCACATCACCAACTATCTGCTTTGAACCTCCTGCACAAGGCTGACCCCCTGCCATAAAACCCTGTGGGCATTCTTTGGCTAAATGTCCTACCCCACCACATACATAGCATGGGCCTCTAGCATGTACATGTCTCGTCTGAGTCCTACTACTCTGTTGTTGTCCAATCTAACCAATGGACCCCTAAGAACCCCTGAAAGACTGTTGTGATCTTGTGGGTCCTACAAGTGGTCCCTGCTATCTCTGATCCCTATACGGGCCCTGCTACTGCCAACCACGATTCTGTTCTCCCTATGCCCTCTGCTGGGGCCTAGACCTCTGCTGATACTATTGTTGCTACTGCTATGGAGGCCTAGGAGGTAAAGATGGAGAACTAAATCCTCCTCTCTGAGGAGGTGTTGGTGGTGGTGATCTACGGTAATTCTATTACTGTTGTTGATTTCGATCCTGAAACTAAGGATGTGAACTCTGACCTCGTCCATGTATCTCCTCAGCAATGTATGCCTTCTCAGCAACCTCACTCAAGGTCTGGGGGTCTGCCATGCACACAAGCCCTGATATCCCCTGATTCAAACCTCTAATAAACTTGTGAACCAGAAGTTTTTCATCATGGAGATACTCTGCATAACATGACAGCTCTGTGAACCTGCCCTCATACTGTACTACTGTAGAATCTCACTACTATAAATCATAGAACTCGTCGATACTATGTTGCCTATAGTGGTCTGATAGATAATGCGCATTAAAGCACTTAATAAAAGTTTCCCAAGAAAGTGTACCCAAAGATAAGTAGCGCTTGCACTCCTCAGTGCGCCACCAAGTTACTGTTGCGTCTCTCAATAGGTGAACCACCATGCATGCCTTCATGTTGCCCTCGTAAGGATGCAATGCAAAGCACCTATCTAAACTAATAAGCCACGCCTCTGCCTCAGCTCCCTCTGTGGTCCCTGTGAAGGTAGGTGGATTTAGTCTTAGTAAATCTCTAATGGGGTCCCCATAGTCTCTGTGTCCTCAGATAGGCTCATCCACACCATAACCATAAGGTCCATGAAAAACTTGCTCTACTCTCACCACCTCCTCTCGCCTAGCATGATGCAGAGGGATCCTACTATGAGCTCTATAAGATGAACCAACCTCCTCCACTATCATGTTAGGTATCTCAACATAGGGCTCTACACGTGGCACCGCTCACATCTCGACGCGGGGCTCTACATGTGTCTCCACACGTGACTTTGCACGTGGCTGCTCACATGGCTCCTCTCATGGATGAACATGGGGCTTGACACATGGCTTTATATGCAGCTCAACTACGGCCGATGGTAACCTATCTAGCACTGCCTGTAATGCTTGTAAGATCTGTGGTCTGATATCAGGTGCGGGTGGTGCCTGCAGTGCCAGCGGTCCATGACCCTTAGCTAATGAGTCTCTATGAACCTATGCAGATGCAGTGTGGCGTGAACGCGCTCACCTCATTCTAGGTGGTATCCTACAAGAACAAGGTACTCATGAATCAAACAAATTTGTAGAATAAGTAACGTGCCTAGACAAGCCCTGTGTTTAAACTTGGGCTTTGATACCAAAATGTCATGCCCATATTTCCCATGCGGTCACGACATGTAACACACATGTCATGTCCACATTTGTCATGTGGTCATGACACGAAATATCAAAAACTTTCCATTCATCCCTAGGAACCCCCTTGCATGTATCAGCATGCTCAGTGGAAATATGCATAAGGCATAAATATGTCAATCCAATTCATGGTAATGTGATCACATGCGCATTCCCCTATGCGATGAAAGCTGACTAAGGGCATCAATGTGATGTGAGAAGCATCACCATTAGGGTTAGGATCGATTGATCGAAACTCTAAGCTTTCCTATGTGAGTGAAAGGATTTCCACACAAGTTGAAATCGAAAGCCTAATTCTAAATCATAAGAGAATTAAATAATAACTTAATTTCGATCATCAAGTTTGCGGAAATGTTAAATTTTTACTCTACACAAGGTTTAAATTGCTAAGAATTCCTAGCCCAAAATCCCAGAAAAATCTAGCAACATAACACCTCTCGGGCGTGTATAAGGATTATTCTAATAAATAAATTTTAATCAAAGGTTCCCTAGGCTCACTAAATTGGATTAACGACTTAAACAAATAATTAATTATTACACACTAGATTAATTAAATTTAAGCAACTAATATGAATAAAGTAAAATTAACCTCTTCAATTAAATTAATTCGAATCGATTTAGAAAAGAGGGATTTACATTATTTAAAAGTCAAAGGGTAACTTATAAGGGAAAATAAACCCCCAATCTAATAATTAAATTAAATCCATATATTCCCCCTAGCTCAATTAACTAAACTCTAAGAACTAAAGAATTCAATTAAAGGAATTTAATTTCCATCCCTAGATAAAATAAATAACTAAAGAAAATAACACTACTAGATAAACAACCCACTTACAAATTAAAATTACCTCTAAACCCCATTTAAATAAAAAAAATGATACAACAAATGCATAAGTCAAAAGTGAGGGAAAACTAAATTAAAAGCTATTTTAAAATTCAAAGCCCTAAAAGCCTCACAATAAAAAAATTATACCCTTATGGAATAAGGAAAGCCCTAACCCTATTTTACTCTCATACTTTTATTTTCTCCATCTTCTCTCATTCTCTCTCATTTCTTATTTCTTCTTTGTTGTTTTTTAGTTTGCAGGTCTGAAAGAGGGCATTCATGGATTCCTCCTTGCCACAGAGGTATACTTATTTTGTATATATGTATGGGTGTTAGTTTTTTTTTGAGTATATATATATACTGGTTATAAAAACCAAAGATGAGATATTTTATTGAGGCAGCAAGGAATGATATACACTGAATATATATATATATATATATATATATATATATATATATATATATATATATATATATATATATATATATATATATATATATATATATATATATATATATATATATATATATATATATATATATATATATATATATATATATATACTGGTTATAAAAAACAAAGATGAGATATTTTATTGAGGTAGCAAGGAATGATATATATATATATATATATATATATATGTATATATAGTCACAAAGGATAAGTTGCATGTTTGAATGGGGCCGAAAGGCCGAACGACAGAGGCGGATTGAGATCGGCTGCTGCCATTAAAATTTCTTGCTTGCATTTCTTTTGTATAAGGAAAAGGGACTGTGGAGAGGGGGCCGAACCCCCACCCACACCCCACTCCCCACACTCCAAACTAACAAAAAAAAAAAGAACGAAAGGGGAGGCTACAGTGGGGGTTCAAAACCCCCACCCCACTGTCCACAACATCACAGCTAGGTTGGCCGACCACGGCCAAACCCCGCCACACAATCCTAAACCATAAAATGCTAATCACATTAGGCAAACATGTAAATGCATTCTGGTTTATTCATTTGGCATAAATTCACATATATATATATATATATATATATATATATATATATATATATATACATATATATATATATATATATTTTTCTGTCAAAGATAGTCTATTCTAACATAAAGTTACACAATCTATTTTAGGGGTATTCCATTTGGTATATATATATATATAATGTATCTACTCCCACCCACAATTAAAATACAACCAACTTAAATATATAAATATATGTATATATTTATATATATATATATACCCAATTTGTATATATATAGTATATACATATGCATTTTTTTTGTGCATAATTACATGATTTTTTTTTTTAAAATGCGCTTGGTAAACTTTTTAACGTGACCGGCGACGCTGGTGCGACACGCCCTCCGGCTCCACGCGAATGCTTTTGCCCGAAGCAATGAACTGGTGAGGCCACAACTGGGGGACCTCATCCCCTAGGAAGAACACTTCAAACCCGCGAGCTCATTGGCCCAACGAAGGCGTAAAGCCTTGCGAGCTCGTTGGCCCAGCGGGGGTTTGAACTCTGGTGGCCGCCACTACATCCTGAGCGACTTAACCACCGAACCATGCCATCATCGGCGAGCATAATTACATGATTAAATAAACATTTGAGAACTATTTTTTTTACAGTAATAATAAAAATAGAGCAACTAAATTTTTTTTTTTGAACAGCAAGTAATAAAAGCACATGTCTATTTTTTTTTGAAAAAAAAAATAATTAACTACATCTCTTTTTTTTATAACATATCCATAATCCTTTAAAATAAAGGCAGCAAGTTATTTCTTTCATTTGTTTGAAACATAAGGAAATGAGAACCCAAATTTAAACTTATTTTAACAACAATTATTATAGCATCACATGCTATATATATATATAAACACATAAATTAAAATAGCCACTTTATTATTATTTTTTTTATTTCCTACTTTGAAGCAAACTAAATACAACTCAAAAATGTAGGCATTTATTTTTACAAATCAAGAGAGGAACATTCAACTCTCTTTACAACAAAACAAACTACAAATAGGCCAAACTTGGCCATAGCTCACAAGGAGTCAAAATGACAAAACTCTAAGATAACTAGTCTTTTTCTTCTAAGCTTCAATGCTACAAAATTTGAAAATAACAAAATGAAAAGGGAAAAGAAGCCACGAATACCGCTCTCCTCCCTACCATAGACTCACTCATGAATCACCCCCAAGCTTGGAGGTCATCCACACACAAGGAGCTTTCACATATCACAACAAAACACACAAAACAATCAACAAGAACTCCCATGGCTTGCACAAAATAAAACTCATAAAAATGAGTTTAATGGGGTAGGGGAGTGGACATCACTCAACTCAAGAGTGCCACTCCAAATGTCTCAAACACTAATTTTCACAAGGCCTCAAGCCAACACATATATAACAAATTTATCATATTTCTCCATGGCTCTCAAGCCATTCAAAAATTACTCATTTTCACAACTTGCCCTCAAGGCTAAAATACCAAAAGAACTAGGAAGTGACCTTGAGGAGGTTCACTCCTCCCCCAACCCACACATGTTGAGCATTTTCTCCATGTAGAGAGGCTCTCACAACACCCATAAAAATCCCCACAACAACAAAAATATAAAAATACACACACACAAACATCACACAAGAAATGTAAATTACATAAGGGAAGGCTTCAAGCCTTGAATCCTACATTAAATAGCCCACAAGGAAGATAGTTGAAGAAGATCCCTTCCAACTCCACCTCCAAGTCCTTCTCCAAAATGAGCCTCCAAAATATCCTCTAACTCTCTCCCTAAAATTAAAATAAAAATCTAAAATTGAAAACAAATCAACAACCCTCTCCCTCTCTTCAAGAGGGATTAAAATAGGCTCTCCTCATGAGCCTTGAGGAATGGGGAGGTGGCACATGTCACCTCCTCCTTCCTCCACACAACCACTTGCAAGATTCATGGAATGTGGTGGTGACACATGTTACTCACCCATTCCACCAAGTCTTGACCCCTCCACTTGTGCTCTCTCACACATGTCGGAGAGAAAAGTGGAGCCAAAGAAGGATGTGGGTACTACAAGTGCCCCAATCATCTTCTCCTATGAAAGCCCACAAAACCCCAAGGTACCCTCACTAATGTGCGAGAGCCTTGGAGTTGAGTCCTCCACAATTTAGGGGTCTTGAAGACTCCCCCAAGCCTTGGGAAGAGGTGTGGATGAGGATAAGTGTTTGACCCAACCTTCCACTCCTTCCCAAACTTCTATTTTCGTCACTTTACTTCAGGGTGAGTTTTAAGTGACCAAATGAGAGTTTACCTAAGGTTAGACAAGCTCAAATGGTCCCTAGACCCTAGGGGTACAACCCAGGGTCACTTTTAACCCATTTTGAGCACTATAGGGTGAGTAAAATCACATAAAAAGGGGTCACAAAAAATAAAATTCCAAAAATAAAATCAATTAACCATTACACCTTTACAACACCAACATACAATCAAATATAAAAGGGTAGACCTATCCCAAACAACACCACACATTAACATTACAAAATTTCATCATGCATAACATAGTTGATCTTGGTTCCTCTTGGAACTAGATCGACTTAACACGAAAATTCACAAAAATGTGTGGGATCATATCCAATTATCCGTGGCTTGGTAAGAACACGTACGCACTAGAACAAAAGATTAATCCAACATGTATATCATAGCCAAAGAAAAGTAAACATATATTCACACCATCACATAATCATATAAAACAATCATAAACATCTCATCATAATTAGATTCATCATTTGCATTTCTATAATTCATCACAAGATAAAATCACATAATAAATCCACAACATAACCTCACAACTAATATCTTAATAATCATATCATAATGCAAATCACATGTCAATCTCATCATCAGTGAATCAAATCAAGATCTAGTCTCATCATAATCATGCTAAACATAATAAATCAAAAGTGAAAGCATATAGTCTAATAATCGTGCATATCAGGATCAATAGTCCCCAAACATCTAAAATGTGTTTCCAATAGTATTATAAAATGATCAAAATAAGGGAGCGAAAAGGTAGGCCTCACATTTTCTTTAATTAGCTACGATTTTGTTGTGATGCAACCTCCTTGCCCATGCCAGATTAAAAGGCTTTCATTTCTTGCATTTGAAGGAGTTTGAAGCAAGGAGGCTTCATTATTTGGAGGTTGGTGAATGTTGCAGCCTCCTCCCCACATATCAATCGGCATTTGATGGATGTTGATTTCATTTTACTTGGACTCTTTTTTAGAGGGCATTTATCCCATCCCGGAGGCAACAATTTGAAAAGTAATCTACATACCTGCTGCTATTGAGAGAGATGGCATTGCTATTTGAGGACGCTGCGGTCATTGCTTTGAAGGGGCTGCAAACTTTATCATTATAAATTTTGCAATCAAATATTTTTCCTAGGGTTTGCTGTGGTGGGACCGGTGTGAGCAGGTTGAAGTTTTTGCTGAAAGATCTTAGTCCCACATTGACTTTGTTGTAGATAGTTTTGCTATTCATATACTACTACAGTGTATTTGGTTGGTGTGATTAAGACTCACAAGCGTTGAAGAGGCTCATGATTGTGCTTTGTGTGGAGGATGGCTAGTTAATCAAGGTGCCTTTATTTTTACTCAAATTTTTTTCTAGTTTCAAATAATCAATTTTTTTCTTGGAGTAATTTTGGAAAAGTGGTCAAATAATTTCTAGAGGCTGCATTTTTTAGAGGTTTTTATCAATTTGGTTTAATTTTGCCTTTTAGTGCAATCTTTGTCATGGATACTCCTGGAACCATTGAATTGTTAACTCCCCATAATTACCACACCTAGAAAATGAAAATGCATAGATTGCTTCAGTCTCAAGGTCTGTGGTCCACATTGAATGCTACCAAACCCACCCTCACCAAAGAATATGAAATATTTGCCCATCAAAATAAATGTGACCAAGCTATGGGGTTGATGAAGTTAAATGTTTCAGATAGTCTCCTTTTCCATGTTGATGAGTTGGGTACACCCAATGAAATTTGGGATAAGTTAGAAAGCCTATTTGGTAAGGTTAGCGAGATCCGTGCATTGCAATTGGAGGCTGAGTTAAACTCTCCTATCCCTAAAGCATTTCCTACTATTGATGACTTCCTAGTGAAATTCAAATCAGTAAGGTTACAACTAGCAGGATGTGGAAAGAGCAAAACTAATAAGGAGTCCATTTTTTTTATTATGTCTAAGTTAAGAGGCCCTTTTGTTGTGTTTTCCTCTACCTTTTACTCCACAATGGATGCCTTAGGTAGTGCATTCCAGATGCCCCCTTTTGAGACCTTCTGTGACCGTTAACAATAGAGCAAGCCAAACTTGCCCAGTTGGAGGGGGTCCCTAAAAATCATGCATTGGTTGCACATGGCTCACAAAGTAAGGGGAAGAAGCCAAAACCTAAAATAGAGTCAAATGAGACCCCCACCACTGCAAAAGAAGAAAAGCCAAAGGAGAAAGTCAGTTGTGTATATTGTAAAAAGAAGGGGCACAATGAGCATCATTGTTACACAAAGAAGATAGATGAGATCTCCCACCTTCTTCAAAAAAACAATATCCCACTACCATCTTCTGTGACTCCTATAGCCTCTGCATCTTTATCTGCTCCATCCACCAAGCCCACATAGTTTGATAGTGCAAACATTGCAAACAGTAAAGAAGATAAGCACTACATGGGTAAGGGACATGCACTGGTCACTTCTGCAGTTGATTCTGAGTGTGACAAATGGTTTCTGGATTCTGGTGCATCTCACCACATGAGTTCTTCACCCTATCCTTTTATGGGTTTGCACCCCTTTGACACTTCCAAAATTTTGTTGGGGAACAATAAGTTGTTGGATGTTTAGGGGACAAGCACTGTTGATGTAGGTGATGGCTACTTTCAGGATGTACTGTGCATTCCAGAGTTGCACATAAATCTTCTGTCTATATACCAGATAACACATGGTGAAGTCCCTAAGACTGTTGAGTTTACAATCGATACTGTGTTTATCAGAGAAGCTGATTCCAGAAAACTCATTGCTGTTGGTAATGCTGATCATGAGTCTCGACTGTATAGCTTCTCTCACTTTGTTAAGGAGGATGACTATGTACCTCGCACACCCTTGGATAGTGTTGATAGTAATATTAGTCATCTACATTTTGGGGTACTTCAGCAGACTCATGTTGATATTGTTCCTGTTACTTCAGAGGTTGGGTTTCCAGCCTAGCAGGCTATCTTTGATCCCTCAAATCTTGTTTTGTTGGATGAGTACTTAGCAGGCATCTTTGATTTGTTTGTAGAGTCTCACCTTGCAAATTTGGGAGATTCATTTGAGGGGATTTTTCTCCTCTTTGATGACAGTTGCAGCATGCCAGTTGATTCATTCAGATTATTTTTGGAGGTTGACTTGGTTGTGCCTTCACTTGATCTATCGCATTTCTTGGTTGTGGTTGATCATGATCATGTGATGGATTGCTCTATTTGGAGACTTCCATCCCCTTCTTAGTTGGATATGGAGTGATTCCTTCTTCATCTGGTGAACCTATTTCTTCCTAAGGGCAGAGGTATTGCTTGCAGGCACTAGATCATCTTCTATCTTTAGGCATCCTTCATCAGTATTGGACCACTATAACAAATCCCTGTGATTAGCTCCCTTTTTTGCTCTATTTTTTGCTTCCACCCATTGTTTTAATGTATTTTTCTCCATTTTTTGAAAAAGTCAACACTATTTATCAGGATGGCATTGTTTTTAGCATTTTTTGCATCGACCAGAACAAGTCGACGCTAAATTAGGTGCAAATTAGCACCTCATTTAGTGCCTAACTTAGTGCCTACTTTAGCTCCTACAGTAGTGCCTAATTTAGCACCATAGTTAATGCCTGGTTTAGTGCCTATTGTAGCACCCATGTTAACGCCCTATTTAGCGCCTTATGTAGCACCTAAATTTAGCGCCTGATGTAGCACCTATTTTAGCGCCTAATTGAGTGCCTAATTTATGGTTACTTGGGTTTAGGAGTATTATTTAGGGTTTAGGGTTTATGGTTTTGGGATTAGGGGTTAAGGTTTAGAGGTTTAGGGTTTAGGGTTTAGGGTTTAGAGAGAGATAGAGGACCAATAGGGAGATATAGAGGAGACTGAGGGGAGAGATAGGGAGATAGAGAGTGAGGGACATGGCCAAAGACATAGGGAGAGAGATTGAGAGGTAGAGGGATAAAGGCGATAGGGAGAGAGGGGAGAGATAGGGAGATATAGGTTTTGGGTTTAGGGGTTTAGGGTTTCTGATCATGTTTAGGGGTTAGGGGTTAGGGTTTATTGTTTAGGGGTTAAGGGTTTAGGTTTAGAGGTTTAGGGTTTATGGTTTATAGAGAGAGAGGAATGATAGGGAGATATAGAGGAGACTGTGGAGAGAGATAGGGAGATAGAGAGTGAGGCAAATGCACATGGCCAGGGACATAGGGAGAGAGATTGAGAGATAGAGGGATGATAGAGATAGGGAGATAGGGGATAGATCATAGGGAGATAGAGGTTTAGAGTTGCTTGGATTTAGGGTTTAGGGTTGCTCAGGTTTGGAGATAGCTAGAGAGAGAGAGATTATAGGCAGAGACATAGGGGAGAGATAGGAAGATAGACTACTAGAGTGAGCGAGATATATATCCTGCAGAGAGATAGGGAGAAGGATTAAGAGCTGGTAGAGGGACAATATTAGAGATAGGGAGATATATAGGGGTTTAGGGTTTCTCAGGTTTAGGTTTTAGGGGTTAAGGTTTAGAAGCATTATTTAGGGCTTATGGTTTAGGGTTTAGTGATTATAGAGAGGACCAATAGCTGGGAGATATAGAGAGTGAGGTACATGGCAAGAGACATAGCCAGAAGAGATTATAGGGATATATATGGAGAGTGAGGGACATGGCCAAAGATACAAGGAGAGAGATTGAGAGGTAGAGGAATGATAGAGATAGAGAGATAGCTAGGGAGATAGAGGTTTAGGGTTGCTTGGGTTTAGTGTTTAGGGTTTAGGGGTTTGGGGTTTAGGATTAATTAGGGGTTTAGGGTTTCTTAGGTTTAGGGTTTATGGGTTAGGGGTTAGGGGCATTACTTAGGGTTTATATATGTTTGAGGGGTTAGGGATTAGGGTTTAGGGGTATTATTTAAGGTTTAGAGGTTTAGTGTTGCTCAGGTTTAGGGGCATTATTCAGGGTTTATGGTTGCATGTCAAAATAAGTCTCTCTCTCTCTAAATCCCTCAACCCTAAATAATGCTCCTAACCCATAACCCCTAAACCTGAGCAACCCTAAACCGTTATCTCTCTATAATCTCTCCCTTATCTCCCTCTCTCTAGCTATCATCCCTCTACCTCTCTATCTGTCTCCTATCTCTCTAGACATCTCACTCACTCTCTATCTCCCTATCTCTTGCTCAATTGTGATCTCCTCTATCTCTCCCAATCTATCTCCTCTCTCTCGACTCTACGTACCTATCTATCTCTCCCTATCTCTTTCCTTTCTCTCTATCTCCCTATCTCTCTAGACATCTCTCTAGTGATCACTCTCTATCTCCCTATCTCTCCCCTCTGTCTCCTCTATCTCTCCCTATGATTTGTCTCCTCTCTATCTCTCTCTACCTATCTATCTCTCCCTATCTCTCTATCTCTTGCCTCTCTTGGCCCCCTATCATTCCTATATATATCATTAATGAACAAGCATGGAAAACTTATAGGACTCTCTCTCCCTCTTGCTTCATCTTTGTCTCTATTTGTCTCCCTTATCAACAAAGCAAATGGAAACAAGAAAACTAGGACAGGAAAAGAGGGATGAGGATATAAATTGGCAGCTGGATGAAATGGAAACAAGCTGATAAAACTAAAGTTCATTAGATCGAAAGATCGAATGATGAGAGGAGAGGTAAAATAAGGAAAAATTGGTGTAGGGATCTAAAGGAAAATTGGAAAGGAAAAGGAAAACTAGGAAAGCTAGGAAAAGGATTTAACTAGCTAGGAGCTGGTAGATAATATATAGGTAAGAGATAGAGAGACATAGACAAAGAGTTACTTGGGGTTAGTGGTCAAGGTTTAGGAGCATTATTTAGCATTTATGAGTTTATCATTTCTCAAGTTTAGGGTTTAGAGTTTACTAGGGTTTATGGTTTATGGTTTAGGGGCATTATTTAGGGTCTATGGTTCAGGGGTTAAGGTTTAGAGGTTTAGGGTTTAGTGTTTAGAGAGAGAGGACCAATAGGGAGATATAGAGAGTGAGAGACATGGCCAGAGACATAGGGAGAGATATTGAGAGGTAGAGGAATGATAGAGATAGGGCTAGATAGGGAGATAGGGAGATAGAAGTTTAGGGTTGCTTAGGTTTAATACTGTTTAGGGTTTAGGGGTTTGCGGTTTAGGATTTAGGGGTTTAGGGTTTATGGTAGGTCAGGGCTTATAAGGGGCATTATTTAGGGTTTATGGTTTAGGGGTTAGGGGTTAGGGTTTATGGTTATTAGGGGCATTATTTAGGGTTTACAGATCTTCAAGGATCTAAATAGTGTGGCTATACACATTGCTACACATGTTGGTGGCTAGTTAGACACATGGAACATCAACAACCACATGTTATGCTTCCATACATGTGTACCACCTAATGACATTTGTACTACAAAACATGATCATATAATTAGCACTGTATGCATCTGACACATGGTCATGATGTCCACGTGTTGGAACCAGAATTTTCATAAAAGTTCTGAGTGTTTTATTTGTGTATCAATGACTCCCACTCTTATTTTCCATAATAATCATGTTATTACCATTCATAAAGTCATCTTTTCCTTTTATCATGATATTGCTATCATAGTGGCTAGCCTTCATAATACCCATATCATACCTCCTTACCATAGAACATTCTCAAATAGCCTGAGGTATGACGGTAAGAAGAGTTAATACTATACATTATGCACTATACCACTATACCTCGGGGGGCCAAAACCTAACCTATGGTAGTGCGGTAATCAAGTTGTTGGGTTATTTAAAGCATACCAATCACATCAACATAAAAATATGAAGATGTAAGCTCAACATGAAGATTTGAATTGTGTGAATTTATGAGCCAGAAGTAAATGCGTCTTGGTCTTGAAAATACACAAAACAAATTAAGATTTATCACTCATAGTAGAGGAAGACAAATTGCATAGGAGCTCAAACTACGAGAGTAAAGAGAATTCTTCAAGGTGATTTTTCTAGGTAAGCTCTGCTCATCATTTCTTGTGAATTTCATAAAAAGGCACCTAAAAAGACTGAGGTAGGAACTAAGAAGGATGAAGCCAAAACCAGTAAGTCTTCATTGCAATCCCCTCTGCTTTCATTGTTGTTTGGCTCAATTGACAAAGGTTCTAAAAAGATTTTTAGAGACTTAGCTCAAGGCTGTAGGGACCCCTATGTACCTCTATCAGGATGGAACCTCTACTGGTACTTTTATCTAAAAAGGAATGACCAGGAACCAACATCAAACCCATGGGCCCTAGATTTGGCTAAATCAATTGTTCCCAACATTTTCATTGACATTGAAATGATTAAATCCCTTGCCAACAGTTACCATGCTCCAACCAAAACTGTGAGGCTTGCAAACGGTGAGTGCTTAGTGGATATCAATAGAGATGCCATCATCAAATGTTTCAACATCAATAAACAAGCTATAACAGAGGTGAACTTAGTGAAACTTGAGAAAGAATATAAGAGGTTGAGGAGAACATATCAAAGTGATAAGCTCCCTTTACACATGAAGAGGGGTGATGATAATAGAAGGCTCTCTATTCCTTCTTCCAAAATGGAACCTTTCTAAGTTTTTGAATTCCAAATTTATTTCAAGAATACCTATTATGCATTGTGTCAAGTTTTGGGGATAGATGCAGAGGAGCAAATGCAAATAGGTTTGATGAGAATGGCTATGATAATTCAACATTCTAAGTCAAATGTAGAATTTGATTTTGCATCTGTGATTGACGAACAAATACATGAAGGTTTGCTACAAGTTAGGGAAGCCAAGGTCCCTATTACTTTCAGAAAATATTCTTTATTGTGTCACTTAATTATGTATTAGAATGAAATGAAGTGGACTACAAGGATGCAATTGTGTACACGAGAAAGAGGAGTTAGACTCCCTGTGCGAAACTGGTACTACATTTGGGATAGCAGGTGTACAAAAAGTGATTTTGTAGTGTTTCAAGATGATTTTTCTGTCAGATTGATTGTTGCTCTTGGTTACCTAACACCAAGAATGCCTAAGTCATTGATGAAGGTAATGAGGCCTATGCAGTATGGGCCAGACCAAGGCATGGTATTATCAGAGTATATGGGTGCAACCAAGCACCACACATTTTACCTAAGTTTGTACCTGCAAGAGTGTGTTTCCTGAGTTTATGTGGCAGATGCTCTGGATGGAACATGACTTGATGAAAAATTAGAGGAAAGGCACATTTTTGCCTAACTTGACTATGTTTGAAGAGCTGGGCATTGGGTCAGGTATGCTCAAAGAAGTGCAGAGGTTTATAAGGGTTAATTACTCCCTCAAACCTGGAATAGAAAGAGTATGTGACCCAGAGGGTCACATCAATATGATCAGAAGAACCCTATTAACGAAGAAGGCTATGTCACATGAATTTGATTATGGAGAGGATGTTATAAGGAATTTGGTGTATTTTACTAATGTAACACATGCCAGAAAAAGGTGGAATGCAATGATGAGGTGGGAAAATCATAAGAAGGAAAAAGATAGAAGCTTCAAAGGCTTTTTTGCAGATGAGCCCCACTTTCTAAAAAGAATGCAAATGATTTTGAGTAAATTTGATGAATTATACAAAATGGCCCAAGATGAGGAGCTCATTCCATTGCCGACACTCCACCAACCACCACATGAAACATCCACATCTTAGATATCACCTCCATCACCTACACATCCATCCCCTCCATCTCCCACTCATGAGCCATAGGCCAAAAAACAAAAGATAGAGCCATTTGTGGAATATGATTCAAGTGATAATGAAGAACAAGAAGCAGTCTTGGCCTTGACTAAACTGAAAGAGGTAGCGGAACAACAAAAAAGTCAAAAGCCTCATGATCCAAAGGTCAAGATGTCAGAGGAGCGAATTGGTGAGATTCAAGAGGATGAGAGGGTAGTGGCCTCTCTGAGATTCATAGAGGATGATAATTTTATACACAGCAATGAGTTTAGAGATTTCTGGATCAAAATGAAAATGAAAGAATTTGATGAAAAGTTGAAGATTAATCTTATAGGAGTTGATGAGTCAAAATAGGCTGAAATCCTAGCTTAGACATTTGTAGAATTGAATATTGATAATATTAATGTCACTCCCTAGGAGACAAGAGAAATGGTGTTGAAAAGTGATATGTTGATTATACCAGGGATGGAGTTTTCCAAAATGTTTCTTTTGGATCAGATCAAAGCACAAGATGACCCCATGTTAGTTGCAAAATTTGATTTAGAGGAAGGTATCTCAGGAGTAGGGTATAACCCTACTACCCAAACACTTGCCCTATGGACAAAGCAAAAGAACGCAAGGAAGCCTCGGCTCCTTGATGTAGTACAAGAAATGAGGGGGTCAGCCATGATTAGAATTATGAGAGACACAACTCCTACTGAAGCTGCCAACATAACCATGCATTCTGCAATGTTCACCAGAGATGTGGTAGAAAACATGGAAAAGAAAATTAATGAATATGAGAAAAGGTTAAAGCTATCTAATGATGAGGTGAAAAAATTGTTCATTGAGAATAAAAAGTTGAAACAACAGTTGCAACAAGCCACCACAATAAGGGGAGATGAATTAATTGCCTATCACCCACCAATCCATATAGAGGATCCCCAGATCCAACAAATGAAAGAGGAAATTGATAAGCTAAAAAAGCATAATGAGGAAGATGCCAAAAATCACATCATAGAGATCCTGAGAAGGATATTAGAGCACAGAGTTGATATATTGAAAGAAAAAATAAATGGGGTACATGAACAATTCAACAATCTGATTAAAGCTCTAGAACAGATAAACACTAATTCTTCCATTCTTGAAAAGATTCAAAAGAGATGGCAACCTACCTTCCACATACTGACTACTTTATGCAAAGCTACACATAGAGATCTAGATGCCCCATCAAGGCTCATGCCTACATGAGAAATGGTGAAAAGCATAATTGAGGAGTATCAGTATTTGGTAGATACAAAAAGGAAAGTGGAAGGTAAGAGGAGTACATTTGACTCCATCAAATGTCATTTTGGCGCATCAATCCTCAAAGATGATAACCAATTGAAAGGTGTAGATGAATGGAGAGAAGAGTTTGATTAGATGATTCCTAAATGTTTGGCACATGTACAGAAGATGGGGAAATTAAAGTCACTGAGTTCCATACTTTGCTTGATGGAATTATTGTGTTGGACAATGGATACACAATGTTTGTGGTGGTCATCAAGAACCTCTTGGACAAGAGATGGAAAAGCCATCTTGTAAGCTTTGTAGCCACACAAGAATTTAAGTGGCCTCGTGATCTGAAAATAAGTGAATGGCAAGAAACATATTTGGGTTCTGAAGAAGATTGAATGTGAAGAGGAGATACCACATCAGAAAATAGAATGCCTTGCTCAGGGCTTGATTGGTCACAGGTTTCTATTTGGTGAATAATCGATTGGTCTTTCTAATTAAAAATATTTTCTTAAAACTTGTTAGTTTAAAAGTGTTTTCTTAATAGTTTTGAACAATTATGTCTTTTCTGTTGTAACGGGTCTGAAGCTTGTTTGCCTCTCCTATAAAAAGAGAGACCAAGACCTTATAAAAAGAGGGGGAGAAGGGAGTAGTGGTAGATAGTAGAAAAGTTCCATAATATTTACAAATTCAAAGACCATATTGCAAGCATAATTTTGAAGGCGTTAATGGAAAATCTCTGATTCTGTGGCACCATATTGGTATCAATTGTTTGTTGAAGTTATTCAATTATTTGGTTGTCTCCATTTTAGTGCTTCCTTATTATTAAAATTGATATATCAAGTATATACTCAGTTTATTAATACACATTTGTTGTATTTGTGTGATATGATTAATTGGTTTCCTCAAATGAATAAAATCCTTATAGTCAATCACAGTAATCTAGGAGTATTAATTGGATTAGTAAGAAGAACCACTTAATTAGGGTTGGCATTTTGTCTCCAAGTTGATATCATCTATTGTTCTTGTTTGATTTATTCAATTGGTTCCTTCAAGTAGGGATTAAAAATCCTTTTGATAAATTACAAGTAACCTAGTTGTGTCAGTTGGATTATTAAGAAGAGTCTATCAATTATTTCCTTGCATGTTTATACAAGTTATTAACCAATATTAGTGTGCCAAATAGTTAGAATTACTACCAAGTATAAGCTACTCATCTTAGATTTTCATTTGACTCCATTTACCCAACAAGGCACTGGTCTCACCCATTTCATTTTACTTAAAACTTTCTATCAATTAAACATAGGATTTACCTCGATAGTGCTTATACAATTTATACCAAATTAGAACTATATCTTTCCATTTCCAATTTCCATTGTGGATAGATTGCTAGATTAGAAAACACACCGTTTAAGTCTACCTCATTTACATAGGTATACCCACCTAGGTCTGGAAGAGCCAAAAGAGAAGGGGGTCCTATCACACAAACCCTATCTTGTTGACCAAAAATGTATCAAGAGATTGGTAACCTCTTGTGGCCTAATGCCTGGGTTTTTGAGAACCAACACCACATACACCACAATATGCCACAATGATCTACTAGTTGGTATGACCATACAAGTTTGAGTACATTTGTTCTCATCCCATCCATATAAGAAATGCACCATACAATATGTTGGATATTTGTCAACATCTACATGTAGAATAACTGATGGTATTCTTGAACAAATGCCTACTTTGTACATTTTGTAGAGTAAAAGCGAGGTATATATAACAAATTTTCATCTTACCTCTGTGTATATTTCCTTTGTTCATTTTGATTAGAAGTGACATATATGTTAGAACCCTTCTATATTTGAATGTGTTTTGGTTTACATATCTATTTTCCTTTTATGTATTCTATGATCTTATTAATTACATTAATAGATAATATAGGATTGTCCCTCACTAGTTCACCTTGGGAATTAGATGAAATAACATCTAAAGTTGACTATAAATTAACAACATGGTGAGCATTTTGTTGATTTTCTTGCTTATTTTCACCCTTTTGAAAATAGAATTTTCCTATTGAAAATTTGAAGGATGAGATCAATATTTAAGTGCATTAGACTTAAGAATTTGATAGTGTATAAAAATCATCATTAGGAATTTGATAGTGTATCTTTGTTGACAAAGTTTGAAATCCAATAACATAATCATGATTGCACTCATTAATTTGATCCTTGTTTGATGATCTCCTATTCCTAATTCAATCTATCTTAATAGTGAAGGAAAATAAATACATGGGCAATCCATAGAGAAATGTGTCATCAATTTTGTTCCTCAAAATTGTCTCATGATATGGTGAAGGAAAAAATTACCAAAGATAAATTGTGATCATTATTCATCGACCCAAAAACTAATGCACTATTAGAAATGTAGACACCTAAATCTTACCATGGCCTAACATCACACCAGATCTATCCCACATCTCCTCTTACAATGTTAATTAAATAAATCGTATTTATTTAATTAACCACTTTGATCATTCCTCCTAATATCAGTTTAATAAGTCACGCTATTTAATTAATAAAGCTAACCGTTCTTCTGACATTAATTAAATATTAACTAGTACTCTAAAGTCTCATCCTTAATTAAATAAATCCGCATTTATTTAATTAAATCAATCACCCCCAACATTCCCCCACAACTAAATAAATACATATATATCATGGCCATTGTGAAACAATCTTGACTATTTTTTACCAAATGAGTGTTTTTGTTTATTACCGTTGTCCCGTAGGTTAATTGATTATCTTTTGCAGTTATGTGGGAACAAGAGGAATGAAATATGGCACATACTACATTCCCGTAGAGCATAAAAGAACAGTTTGCAGCTTGGTGGTAGGAAGCAGTTGATATGAAGAAGCTACTGCTACCCTGTGGACGGTTCATCTGATGCTTGTGGCTTGGTGGTGTTCATCTCACAGTTGGTGGTGTTAGTCTCTTCTCGTGGCCCCGTGGAGGTTTGAAAAGTAACTGGCAACATTGCAGTAATAACACTTACCGCGTCCCCACAAGGGTTTCAACTAAGGCCCACGGTAAAGCGGCAAGAGGACAATGTAATTGGTTTTTTCCCCCGCCATCCTGTGACGGTCATTCATAACATTTGTGGTTGGCCAGTAAATAGAAGGACATCTAGTTGAAAATGAAAATGAAAGAATAGAATGAAAAAGTTGCAATAAATAAAATGGGTGCTGATGAAACACAACATGATCAAATCATTACACAAACTTTCAAAAAATTGAAAGTAGATGAAATTGATGTGAGTCCAGAGGAGGCAAGACAAATGGTGTTGAAAAGTAATATTCTCATCATCCCTGGCCTTGAATTAAAAAAGGTATTTTTGCTTGACCAAGTTAGAAGTCAGGATGATCCACAACTTGTTTCAGAATTTGATAATGAAGATGGCATAAGTAGATGTGGTTTTAATCCAAAGACAGAGACCCTTACAATCTGGACTACTCAGAAGAATACAAGCAAACCAAGATTGCTTGATTATGTTCAAGAAATGAGGGGTACAACTATGGTAAAGACTTTACAAGATACATCAGTAACAGAAGTAGTTGCTCTCAATGTTCATACTGCTATGTTTACTCATGTTGTTGTGAAAAGGTTAGAACAAAGGCTAACAGATTATGAGTAAACTCAAAAAGTAATGAATGATGAAGTAAACAAATTGTATTTTGAAAATGTGAAATTAAAGAAACAATTGCAAGCTATGAATACTTCTCAAGGTCAAGCCATTGTACCCTATCAACCCCCTATGCCACAAATAGCTAGTGATGTCACAATGTCCACTAAAGAATTTAATGCAACAAGATTGAAATTTGAAAAGGAAATTGAAAGTTTGAATAAACAAAATGAAATGACAAAGAATGAGGCAAAGATGAAAGTTTTTGAAATTTTTGAGAAAATTTTGGAGCATAGAGTAAAATTGGTTGTGGATAAGCTTGGGAGTGTGCATGATTGCCACTCTTCTTTATCTCAGGCCATTGAGCAATTGAAGATAAAATTTTTTGTTTTGGATTTGTTTAAAAAATTGCAACCCTATCATCACAATTTGGTTACGATGTGCTTAGTAGTGCAAAGGAATCTTGATGCCCCTACAACTTTGAAGCCTACTGAGAAAATAGTCAAAATGATCATTGATGAATACCAGTATGTGAATGGGGAAAGCTAGAAGATGCATGCAAAGGTTGTATCTTTTACTACATTCAAGCATAAATTCATTCCTTTCATATTGATAGAAGAAGAGAAAATCAAAATTCTTGACACATGGAAGATGGAATTTGGCCAAACAGTATTCCAAGTTATGGATTTTTTTAAGAAGGATGGAGATGTCAGCATTCTCATTTTCAAAATGATATTGGACCAAGTAATTGCATTAGATGTTGGGTATGCAAAATTTGTAATGGATGTTAGAGCTTTGCTTGATAAAAGATAGAAAGATCACCAGGAGAACTTGCTTCAGATTCAGGCTTACCAATGGCCTGGTGATTTTACAATATATAAATGGGAGGAGAAATATCTTAGAGATGAATCATTAGAAGCACAGGTTGAGGTGCAGAAGAGAAATGAGCCATATGATGGCATTAAATAGCACCACCACATCTTGAACACTCTCTTTTGTCTCTTTATGTTTTCTTCATGTTTTCAAAATGTATTCAAATATATTTGAAAATCTAAATTGGACTTATAAAAGACAAATATTGTAATATCAAGGGTTAGGAATACAAAGATCCATTTTGAATGTGAAAGGTCTAATGCTTATTGCTTCCTTTATAAAAGGAAACCAAGACCTTATGGCTCAGAATCTATCTGGGATTTTGATTTTTTGAAAGAGACATTGCATTACCTATACTTTGAAGAAAATCAATATAAAAGCTACTATTCTCTGGTGGTCAACTTTTGGTTATCATTTGTTTGTTGAATTGGATTGCTAATAATTTATCTAGTTGTCTCCAATTTACTTTTTCTTTGTTATTCAAATCAAAAGAGACCCTTGCATTCACATTACAAAAGAGGATAGGTGATATTTATCAAACTAAAATTATAAAGTAATAAGTTATATCTCAAAAGATGTTTATTTATTTAAAAATGAAGGAAGGATATTCTAATGTAGAACATTTTGACACCTTTAATATGATTTTGAGTCAAATAGGTTCAATAAATGTTAAACTTGATGAGGAAGACAAATGTATCTTCTCACTTTTTTCTTTACCTAAAAATTAGAACATAATGCTTGTTATAAAAGGTAGTATTGCAAAGGTGACTATGGAATCCTTTATTGTTACAATGCTCAATGGAGATATGAGGAGAAAGTTCAATGATGAAGGTTCTAAGGATGCCTTGCATGTTCTTCAAAGACCCAAGGACAAAAGTGGATCTAAAGGGGAATGGTATAAATATCAATCCAAGTCAAGAGGAAAATCTAGAATCCCTAGGAAGATAAGAGTAAAGTTTTGGAAATATGGAAAAAGAGGACAAGTGAAGAAAGAATGCAAAAAATCAGTTAATCACTGCCACAATCTCATGATCATTATTCTAGTAGAAAATCCTAGTTTTCATTCTTTTTTCATAATGCATTGGTTAATCACACACTTCACATTTGACATCATGCTAAAAAGATCAAATAAGTTTTGTATTTATTCTCAACTATTTCATTTCTCTATCTTAATTAATTAATATCTCAATATTTTACTCTACTCTGAACTCCTCATACTTTAAAGTTTAATTAAATCTAGGATTGGACTTAAATCTTCCATTATAGGGTATGATTTATTTCCCTACATTTTTTTGAACTCGCAATTTCCATGCCTATGTTTAGGATAAAAAAAGATTGATTTTTTATTTTGAGATTTTTGTGGTTTGCATTTGTTGGAAACAACTCAATGCCTTTAATTTTGCATTCCTAAGAAACATATATGATCCTTATGTCCCCTTCAACAAAGTACTAGGTCAAACCCTCACCTTGCAAACATGACTACCTCTTTCTCCCACTTCCTATGATGATCACATGTTGCATTCAAATGATGAAGAAGAATATTATGATCATGATGTCTTTATTAAAAGTGTTGAAAATGAATAGAAACATGAGATCATTGATAAATTGAAATATTTGTGCAATCAATTAGCTAATATAGATGATAATATGTCAGCTTCATATTTCATTGATGGTCTTACTCAAGTACTTATCACAAGATAACATGGCATAAATACAATTAAGGATATATATGAAAAATAATTAAAGATAAATAAATTCCTCATGTGGCAGGCACCGGTCTTTCTCTTTTGAAAATCATTCCCTTGTATATATTTTCAAAATCCAAATTTGTTTATCTATTTTAGGAGCAGGGTTTAAAGATTTATAGAAAACATTAATCCAAATCGTATGCCAGATTGGGTTAAGTGAAGTGGATGATTTAATTGACAAAATTACATAAGCTCCTTAATTTGTTCTAAAGTCACCAGCAAAATTGAAAGTAAATTGTCATTGGTGAAATAAGGTAACGCCCACTATTTAAGGAACTTGATGAGCTTATCCTTTGACCTATATCACTTAATACTTCCATCACATAAGGATTATCCATTAACAAGTTATGAAGAACAACAGTCAATCCATTTAATTAACATTATTGCCAACAATTCATACCAAAGATTGAATAATTTAAGGATAATGCAATAGGTAATTTGTCAACAATTGAACAATCCATTTAATTAACATTATTTCCAACAATTTAATCATTCTTTTTTAAACATCGATTGCAAATAATTCTAAAAATTTAAAAGTCTTGGTCATTAACTTTATTGTCTGCTACAATGTCATCCAGTGTATCATTGTCAATGTTCATATGTTCTTTCAAGTATTTAATAGTATCATCATCCTCATCTTGACCTCCATCATCTTCATCATCATTGAAATCTGATTGTAGACCATCTATATTGTTACCAGATGTATTTGGATCATCATTTTGTATACCATCCGTATTGTTGTCTTCTATAACATCATCCAACTTTGGATTGTTGTCTTCTTATTCTTGAACATAACCATCTTCAACATCATCATGGATGTCAATTTCTTCGATGTTCTCTAATCCATCTCTCTCATTTTGTTGGCCATCATTGTTTTTCTCAGTATCCACTAATGCATCGGCAAATACATGCCTTAATCTTGGATCATAATGTATGATAATATCCAATTCGGGTCCAAAATATCTTCATAGAAAAATACCTGCACATGAATGACATACATATATTAGACGTATGGTATAACAATTTTATTGATTAATAAACACATGTATATATTCGCAATAAACTATGAATTAATAGATTAATGATCACTACCACTTCTTGTTTGAGTTAAAGAAATACCTGCTCACAATGAATTGGTAGAACATAAGGCTCCTTATCCTCCGGTAGGAAACATGAGGAATCTATAGAAAACAATCCACTATGGGTATCATGTCTTCGTGTCCTCTCAAATGCTTCATACCATCTACACTTAAAAATACAACAATTAAAAGAGCTGTAATCCAACTCGATAATTTCTTGTATTTTCCCAACATACTGTAGATTCCCTTCAATTATATTCTTATCTTTTGAGCTTGATCGACTCGATTGCTTGAAGTCAACCATGATGCCACAATCGAAGGATTGTCTCTTTACATCTACACTTTCTACATGATAATGTCAACCATATGCCCACATTGATGGATATTTCCTCACCTGTGAAAGACCATTTATTTTAGTGAAAAGAAATATAATGACAAATATTTAAATAGTTAATAGTGTCAAAGCTATAAGGAAACAACATTTTGTAAAATTCCAACTGTACCTTTCTTTCACATCCTCTAGACATGTTGATTTCATCTTCTATTATGTTTGAATCTATACCTGCATCTTCTATTTGATTTTGAATTTGTTTAGTAACCTATTCTAGTGTGCAATCTTTGCCCCATTCCCCAAGTAGATAAGTGGGAAGTGGATTATTCCTTGGGTTCGATCTCTTAAATTGTCTCATTGCTTCTAACACTTCTCTCTTTTTATCATACAGATCAATCCATTTGTTCATAAAGTCCATGTGGTACAAAATGAACTTGTCGAGTATAGCACTTTCATCTACACCTATTACATGTCAACATGTTTATTTCAAACTCCACATGTCATGTTGTTAATTTGACAAATAAATTACAGAGTAAATTAATGATTGCAAGAAAGAAAACCACACTGATCATGAATTTACTTACTAATTTCTACTTGAACATCATTAGATTGTGGTTTTTCTCCATCAATAATATCTGATGCTTGTTCTTCATCCCAGAAGCATGGCCCATCTTCAAAATCCTTACCAAGGAATTCACACAGGAAGAAAAATGCTTCATTCAATACATACCCTTTAGCCATGCAACCCTCTAGATGTGCCTTTTGTTGGACATATCTTTTTAGATTTTTCATATACCTCTCAAAGAAAAACATCCACCTCGTTGATACGACACCCACCAATTCAATGTCATCAACTAGGTGTATAAGTAAATGGACTTGAAGGTCCATGAAACTTGTAGGGAGCTCCTTCTCAAATACACATACAATTTCTACAATTTCCTTCTTCCATTTTGGCACTTCACATTTGTGGATCTCCTTGGAGGTCATCCACCTAATATAAGATTAGTAAATTAGTATGAACCTTTAGTCAAAAATTAAAATGCAATATAATATATCTATGTCTCTCACACATTAACCACATACTTTATAAATGCTGACAATCAACTTATGGCATTCCTTAAGTCAACTGTAAGACAGGAATCCCCCCTAATTGCCAATGGCATGATATGCTATGAAACACATTTATGAAAAGTCATTAGTAAATTTTTTTCACACAACATAACGATATCAAAATATATTTAGTACTTAATCAATGTTACCAGTAAATGTTAAATGATGATATATAATACATTCATAAAATTATGAAAATCATGTGTTTTAAATCCTGTGATATGTCCATCAACTGTAAAAACTTTAGCCAATGATGACCCATAGCCAGTAGGTGTCCTTATTGAAAATATGACATTTTTTAGTTGGTCTAGCTCTTTTTTTTTTTTAAATCCATGGAGCTTCTGCATATGTTTCATTTTCCATGTTTGGCCACAAATGTTTTCTATCAATTTTGGTACGCGAAAGAGCAATATCTCTCCTCAAAGACAAGGTGTCCTTCTCTTTGCCTGATATATATTGAAATATAGAATCTAGGACATTTTTGAAGACATGTATAGGATCTAATAGGTGAGATATTAATAGATCCTTCCAGTAAGGGAGCTCATAAAATATGGATTTCCTTTTCATTCCTTATGTCATATTAACTACAACTTGTTCTGGTTCTTCAATTGAATCACCCCGATCAAAAAAATCCTCCCAACCTTTCAATTCAACATCTTCATACTTCTTAAGCCAATCACCTGGACCCATAATAATGGGAGGGCCTCTATTTTCAACTTTTCCATCAAACTGATTCTTCAGGCGATTTCTAAACTTATGATCTAGTGGTAAAAAAACCCTATTGTTTGCGTAGATAAATTTATGTAGATCTTTAGAATACCGCCCTTGAAATTGTTCTGCACATCTTGGAAATACAAATATCCCCTTTATTTGAATCCCTGCAATTCAATAAGTAATGTTAATAACATCAAACAATAGTATAAAACTAAGTATGAAAGTTGGGATGAAAATAAATTAGACGTGTAAATACGTAAATATTTTATCTTACCAGAACAAACACCAAGTCCTGGAAAATCATGAATAGTCCAACATAGCACACCGTACAACATGAAGGACCTATTTGATGGGGGATGTGATATGTCATACATTCTTATGCCTTTCCATAGCAGTTGTATCTCATCAATAAAAAGCGCAAGATAAACATCCATGTTTTTAACTTGATGTTTTCCTGGAATAATGAGAGTTAGCATAAGGTGCTCCTTTCTAACACTCATCCATGGGGGAATATTGTATACTATCAATCCAACTGGCCAAACACTATAATTTGAGCTCAGGAAAGAGAATGGGCACACTCCATCAATTGCAAGACCAAACCTAATACTACGGGGTTCATCTTTGAAATTTCTTGGCCATTTTTCTTCTATGTGTTTCATTGCTTTAGAGTCAGCCAGAATTCACATGAATCCATCTTTACTCCTATTCTTTGCATGCCAGTCCATCAATTGTGCAAGTGACTTGCAATGAAACATTCCTTGAAGTCTAGGTATAATTGGCATGTGGCATAAAACCTTCTTTGGAACTGTAGGACCTTGTACATCTATATGATATCTCTTCTCTTTGCATACAGGGCATTATACCTTGTTTTGATATTCATCTCTGTATAAAATGCAATCATTTTTACATGAATGAATTTTCTTATATTTAATCCCCAACTCAACCAACAATAGACGCGCCTCTCTGCAAGTTGATGGCAACACATTATCTTTAGGGAATATTTTTGTTTTTAGTGCCCTGTACGATTTCCAAAGATTAAATCAATTGAATGTTTGACTTATGATGAACATGTTTGATATGTCAATCTATACTAGGACTATTTATATACAATATATGGTTTTAAAATCCCCTTAAAGAAATATAAACGAAGTTGAATGTTTACGAATTATGTACACCAATTGACAATTGCAAAGTAAGAGATAGATTTCAACTCACTTCAGTAAGGTGGTTTTAAAATCCCCTTAAAGAAATATAAACGAAGTTGAATGTTTACGAATTATGTACACCAATTGACAATTGCAAAGTAAGAGATAGATTTCAACTCACTTCAGTAAGGTAGTGAATCCTTTATCTGACCAACCAAATAGTGACTTGATTTCTAATAATGTTAATGTGCATACCAATTTTGAGGTTCTACTTGCACCCAATTTGAACATGGGTGTCTTTGCTGCTTGCTTGATGGAGTCTTTCATGTTGTTATCATCAACATTCTGTTGGTGGTAATTACCCCTGCTATCATCATTACTCTCAACCATATGATCATTATTGTCATCATTGTTTTCATCCCCAAAGAAATCTGTAATCATTTCATTCAATCCTTCTTCATAGGCTGCATTTTCACTATCATGATCATCATCATTAAGGCTAGGTGGCATGTCATTAGTGTATGCAGATCTCATCAACTCTTCAAATTTCTTAGCTGATAGTATTCTCTTTAATAATGCTCTTTTCACCCTAGTATTGTTTAAAGGATGGTTTGGATCATCCTGTCCAAAGCTTAATAACCTAGTTGGATCTTGGGTATTAGTATGTGTTTCATCAACATCTTCTACCTATCAACAAACGCAACCATTATTTAATGTTTGGCAACAATTGGATAAATCATAAATGTATCAATTTCAAATAAATATAATTAAATATGGCTTAAAAAATAAAAATATTGGTTGTATGAACATATATACAGAACATCCACAAACAACAATTTTCTTAAAGTATTCATCCCATGTTCTATAGTCCTGACCAACCTCTTGTTCAGTGCAATCATTTGTTGTGTCTGCAGGATCCATTGTCATATCCTCTTCCACCCACTGTCGTCTACGTGATTTAATAGTTTTAGGTCCACGTCCACATACATATATTTTACGTTTTCTAGTTGAATGCTTAGGCTCTGCATTTACTCCAATCTCCATCTAAAATAATCAACAACATGCATTAATTTATGTCAAGATTGGATAATACATTATAAATTTCAATAATACTATGAAAAAAGATGGACGTATCACAAAATGCCATTAGATCATTTTTTCCTAAGGAAATTGGATTTGCGTACCTGATTTCCCACTTCATCTGTTGTTTCCTCATTTGATATGACACGATATGCTACCATGGCCTCGTCTGCCCCTATAATACACAACATAGTAAATAATGTTTAGTACACCAATTATATCATTTCAACAAATATGCTATCCAACACAAAAACTCACTTTAGTCATATATTTGACATTTTGATATCATGTTTTGGCCATCCTAATTTTCAAACTTTTCCATCGATCATAGAATCACATTTAATCACCATTTTTGTGCATTTTCAACCAATAAGTTTAACCTCAGAGGCCTCGTGGACAAAAAAATGACTTTATCTCCTCTATATTGTAGCATTTGTGAATTCATAAACACCTTCCTCCTTTGGTTGAGGTTGCTTTCTGTTCTTACCTCTATTGTATCTGCAGGTTCCATTGTCATATCTATTTCCACCCACTTTCCTCTCTGCGATTTAGTAGTTCTGCATCGTCCACGTCCTCTCTCCATGGCCTCCTATGGATCCTGCAATACACAATAATGACAATAGTCACATAACAGCTATGCACCAAGGGAATATTCTTGAATTTATCTTGTTAATACACTCGCTTTTCATTAAGACGCACTATGAAAAACAAAATAGGACATTGCAACATTTTGCTCTATAGAAAAAGTTTACATGCGGAATCTTGACAACTAGAGCTCAAATCTTATGATTACAAGATGACTACAAATTCCCATCAAAAAGACATTTATTTCATATTTGACTCTCCTTTTTCTTTTATGGGTCATTTTAAGGCAATCTATATCCTTCCAAGTGGCCATAAAACCCTCAAAACTATCATAGAACCCTCAAAATAGTCTCAAAGAGTCTTTGGCACCAAAATTTTAAATTCTTGATGGAGGGAAGGATAATTTGGATGTTAATTTTGAAATCACATCATTAGATCTTTGTTAGGTTAATCCTTGCCATTGGATATTCTTTAATTACAGGGACATTATGTTATATTTCACCATTACCTTTCACTCCAAAATTAATGGTTTCTTTTGAAAAGAAAACCCTCCATTAGCTATCATAACCCCAAATATCTATTGAAGTGAACTTAAACATTATGTGCAATTGTCATTGCTCATATTAAGCACCTACCTCCCTTCTTAGTGGTCACACATGTGTGATGTATGCGAATGAGTCATATGGTACCTGTGCTACATGTTTAAAGTTTGAATTTTGCTCATATTGTTGGAAAAAAGACCCAAAAAGACCTTTGATTTTTGAGTTTTATACTCTATAACATGCATCTCCTTGATCTTTTCATCTAATATATGACATGTTGTCTTTGCATTTCAATGAGATAAATTCTTGAAAAATGACAATCCAAAGGTTAAAGAGACAAGTTGACACCTTACCTAAGTTGTCATGTTCTTGAAACCTTGTCACTATAAATAGGAGATATCTAGAGAGTAATGTCACAAGGACATAAACAGGGCATGCACTATCATGAGCCATAGGGACAACTTACTACACCATCCAAAACTCCATTTGAACTAGCTACTATCAATAATTCACATTAGTGGGACTGTCATGAAGAAAACACCATGCATAGGACTATCATAGTCAAAGTGGAGAGGATTGTCTAGTCATTGTATGGCTATCATAATAGCTAGTGGGTTAGTTACCATGCTTCAACCTAAAATAGGTTAATGAGAACATAGAAATGAAAGTCACAATACCATAAGCACACTCCATAAGCTGCCAATATAGTCCCAATATCATGTCATCATGATATTAAGAGAAGAGTTGTTTGGTTTTTCCAAAGCCATATCACTTGCATAAGGATTGCCACCAACCATCTGTGTAAGGTCATGAAAGAGTGAGTCATTATTGAGCTAATCATAAGAGATGCATGAAGTCAAAATGCTATCATGGAAACAAGATATAGTTACTTATTATAAGGACAATCCAAATTTGGTGAGGTTATGTTTTTATCAACTTCCAAGCAAAATACATCATTTTGCACTAATTGGTGCTAAATTAGGTGCACTTTGCGCCGCCTTTGGCACCCCAAACAGATTACATTTTTGGCCTAAAAGTTGGCACTAAAGTCAACATTAACTACTCTGACTATAGCGCCAACTACTGGATCAAAAAAATTTAAAAATTCCCACTTGCACATACCCCAAAACAAAAAAAAACAAAACAAAACTTTATTGATTTTGGGTGTTCATTTTTTGTTTGGAGATTGAGTGTTTGGGTTGGAGTCCCTCTTGAATTAATATATGAGAAATTCGATAATTACAAGAGAAAAAAGTTGCGCGAAGAGATGAGAAATTCGATTTAGTTTTTGACACCATAGGTAAGGTTACAATTACAATAAAAAATTTTCATTCCCAAATATATTTTTGTTTCGATTAAATGGAGAGGATTGTGAAGAAAGGGTTGTAAATATTGTTTTGTTTACAGGTGAATCTTTCAAGTCTCATGTGGTTGCAAAGGAGGAGGGTAAAATTGTAGACATTGCATTATTTCCTCTACATCCAAGAGCAGTGAATGCATTTTTCAAACCCCAATGCCCAGGTTCGCTTATCATTACCATCAATACCTTTCTCTGAACACAACTATCTCACTTCCTTCCTAAAAAAGTAGTCAAGTGCTTTAAGACAAGTCGATTGTGAGCAAACTAAAATTAGGGCTTTTGAGACAAGGGTGAGCAAACTAAAACAGAGGTTGGTCAAGACAATACGAGGAGATAGGGATTTTGAGATGAGGATGAGCAAACTAAAATTAGGCTGGGAACTATAGATTCCCTCCCAAGGCACCAATTGATTCATAGGAAAACAACTTCATGATTTGATCTACAAAGTAAAGGTCAAAAACCTTGAGGAATACAAAAAAATTGGACGAAAACTTTCATACCTAGCAGTGTGTACTTCGTTTGCCTCCACAGACTGAATGAAAATAATTTTCCCTAGGTCACCTCAAAATGTCAAGCAATAGAGGGAAGAGAGCAAAGGGAGCAGACTCTGGCCACAATGAGGTAATTCATTGTCAATTTATAGATTTGTAAATGTTTCCATTGTTTCTTTGATTTTTAGTTTTTAGTTTTTTATTTGTAAATTTAAAAGAAGAAATTTATTTTATAGGAACATGACACTAACAAAGATAAAGAGGCATTGGCTTCCATATTGGGGGTAGAGGCAGTGAACAAATTGGATGGTGTGGACTTGACAATAATTGCCAGATACATAGAAAAATGATCTGGTAAAGCCCTTGAAACATTACAACCAAATCAATAGTGTCAAAGGGAATCAATTGATTCCCCAACCAGTCATGGATCGAGCAAAAAATCTAGGAGGAAATCAATAGTAATAACCTCTAAAAATGTGGAATAGGGAATAGAGGCTTCCAATGTCCCACCCACTCCTGGGACACGGACTTCTTCGACCACCACGCCATGTTTTGCATCTTGCATTGGTACCTACAATACCAAGATAGAATACTATGTGGTTTCAGGGGACGTCCGAATGATGGATGCTGGAAAAAAATTTGTGAATAGGTTGAAGGAATCATGCCTTCAATGGTTCAAAGACCATCTACATTTGCCATTCTCAAAGATACCCATGCACCTGCAAAAAGCAGTTATCCAAGACATGGAGACTAAATTTGGCACAGGTTGGTCTGTAGAGAAGATAAAGCTATGAATGTCTCAAAACTACAAGAGATTTCGGTGCAACCAAACAAAGAAGATAAAAAAACTCCCTCCCAAGCAAAGGATCAAAAAAATGCCAATTGATGTAAGTTTGAAAGTATGGAAAGAGCTTGTAAAAGCATATGAGAAGTCTAATGCACAGAGGAAGTTCGGTGAGGAGAGTATGCAGGTATTTTAATTTGCTCATAAGATTATATCAAATTTATTAAATGATTTTTAAATTTTATTTGTGCATAGTTAAATTGAATTAGTATATGTTTCAAGATAAGGCCTCCAAGGCCAGGCTTGACAAACTTCGTGCCACACATCACAGTGGCTAGAAAGGTTTACAGGCCTTGATATGTACATTTGTAAGTATATTTAATAAGTTAAATGATATATTTTTTTTAATTATCCACAACATTTTGTGTGTGCCATGCTATCTCACATGCTTAAGTTTAACAGGCTAATAATGAATAGAAAACCCTTGCTTGCTTACAAAAAGTGGTCGCAATTAACCTAATCGTGTGGTCATTATCCACAACATTTTGTGTGTGCCATGCTATCTCATATGCTTAAGTTTAATAGGCTAATAATGAACATAAAACCCTTGTTTGCCTGCCTCCAACTAATGGACTTGTTGGAACCTAAAATTTCCTACCATTTTTTGCAAAAATTTTAGGTTCCCATGATGAAAAATCTAACTGCAACACTTAGAAATGCACCTGTACAATATATTTCAGTGGCCTACTTTGAAGGGTTATAATTTGAAGCCTAATAATTTTTATTGCAAACCAATTGGTAGGCATACTTATCTGTCATATGTGAGTGTACATGATTGAATTTGGCTTCCCACAATTAGATTGGACAAGGTTTTGCAGTGCCAAGTTAAAGGGTTCTGGTGGTACCCACCTAGGGTTAGGGTTTTAAGTTGAGTCTGCAAGCCTATATTTTTATTCCTTTAAACCCCTTAAGGCCTTAAGTTTTCTTGTCCTTTGGCCTCTTGAACTTTATCTTTCAAAACTACATTGACTTCCTGTATTAAAGGGCAATTGTCTTGAGGTCTTCTTAGAGGGGTGATATGTGACTAGGGTATGAAGACTAGGACTTTACATGTAATCTTAAGCCCTCCTTTCTGATTTGTTGGAAGCCTTCTTCACTAATACATAAGGACTGTCAAGACTCCTCTGATAGTGCATTAGAGAGGCACTAAAATCACAAAGGAGATAAATGTTATTAGGCCATCACCTAATGGAGAAGGGATTGTCATAAAGAGCATGACAGTGTTACCTTGTCATAGTCACAAAGGGGATAGTCTTTGTGGTGGTAATTAAAGTCACTAAGTTTACATCCACCTTCCTAGGGTCTACAAAAATGCTTGAAGTTGAATATGCCTATTTTAAAGATCTTGCCATGAGTATTTTCAATGTTTTTACAAAAGGAGACCTCCCCAATCCTCATCTCAAGTTTCAAATGCACAATAAAATGATGGAAGAAAATCATAACTATCATAATAGTACATTAGCATTTTTTGTCTCAACGTGGCCCTTGAGACTGCCAAGGAGATGGATGTAGAGTTGGGATTATGGTTTTTGTTTAAAAGCCTTATGTTATTGACCTAATATTTATTTGTGGCAAGTATCCCAATAGTCTAAAGATTACAAATTGTTGTCAAGAAAGGACTGTCATAGTTAAGTGTGGTACAGTGATACAATTTCATATTGGTTGAGTATTGTATAAATCTCAAGCTATTTAGAATGCATGGGGTATTAGGGTGTGGTATCACTATATAGGTAACCATCAAGTGATTTCTTCAACCCAATCTTGGCCTATATAGTACCCAGCGTGAAGAGCAAGATAGTGTTGTCCAAGAACCTTGTTACGGTCACAAATGAGGGCAGTCTTAGCTATTGTAACCATAGTTGGAATCCCTTTTTGTTACCATAACATATGTGACCTAAAACCATGACTTTACAAGTATGAGTTGTTTGAAATCCAAATTCTACAACCTTTTCCACCATCCTCCTTGCCTATTTCAAAATGGGAGTTTTGGAATGGGGTATGGACATCCATCAATACATAAAGTATAGAGGAATTTTGTTAGATGTTGTAGTTGCAACTACCCTGTTAGACATGTATGTAAAATATGGAAGCATTGACAAGGCACGTGAACTGTTTGACAGAATGCCTCAAAGAAATGTGGTCTCATGGACTGCAATGACTATAGGTTATGCACAAAATGGATTTGTTGAAAAGGCTTCAGAAATTTTAAAGCAAATGCAATTGGCTGGTGTAAAGCCAAATTCCACAACCTTTGCCAACATTCTCCTTGCATGTGTCAAAATGGGAGCTTTGGAATAGGGTATGGACATCCATCAATACATAAAGGATGGTGGAATTTTGTCAGATGTTGTAGTTGCAACTGCCCTGTTAGACATGTATGCAAAATGTGGAAGCATAGACAAGGCACGTGAACTATTTGATAGAATGCCTCAAAGAAATGTGGTCTCATGGACTGCAATGACTGCAAGATATGCACAAAATGGATTTGTTGAAAAGGCTTCAGAAATTTTAAAGCAAATGCAATTAGCTGGTGTAAAGCCAAATTCTACAACCTTTGCCACCATCATCCCTACCTATGTCAAAATGGGAGCTTTGGAATAGGGTATGTACATCCATCAATACATAAAGGATAGAGGAATTTTGTCAGATGTTGTAGTTGCAACTGCCTTGTTAGACATGTATGCAAAATGTTGAAGCATAGACAAGGCACATGAACGATTTGATATAATAGCTCAAAGAAATGTGGTCTCATGGACTGCAATGATTGCAGGATATGCACAAAATGGATTTGTTGAAAAGGCTTCAGAAATTTTAAAGCAAATGTAATTAGCTAGTGTAAAGCCAAATTCCACAACATTTGCCAACATCCTCCCTGCCTATGTCAAAATGGGAGCTTTGGAATAGGGTATGGACATCCATCAATACATAAATGATAGAGGAATTTTGTCAAATGTTGTAGTTGCAACTGCCCTGTTAGGCATGTATGCAAAATGTGGAAACATAGACAAGGCACGTGAACTGTTTGATAGAATGCTTCAAAGAAATGTGGTCTAATGGATTGCAATGACTACAGGATATGCACAAAATGGATTTGCTGAAAAGGCTTCAAAAATTTTTAAGCAAATGCAATTGGCTGGTGTAAAGCCAAATTCCACAACCTTTGCCAACATCCTCCCTGCCTGCGTCAAAATGGGAGCTTTGGAATAGGGTATGGACATCCATCAATACATAAAGGATAGAGGAATTTTGTCAGATGTTGTAGTTGCAACTGCCCTGTTAGACATGTATGCAAAATGTGGAAGCATAGACAAGGCACGAGAACTATTTGATAGAATGCCTCAAAGAAATGTGGTCTCATGGACTGTAATGACTGCAGGATATGCACAAAATGGATTTGTTGAAAAGGCTTCAAAAATTTTAAAGCAAATGCAATTAGCTGGTGTAAAGCCAAATTCCACAACCTTTGCCACCATCCTCCCTGCCTGTGTCAAAATGAGAGCTTTCAACCAAGCAATTTCTAGTACTAAAGGTTATGTAATAGAATTTACAGTTGATAGTTAAATTTATAACAATTTTTTTTATGATCTTTATTAACGTTTATTAGAATTGTTGCATGTTTTACATCATTGGAATGACATATTAGCTGTAACTTTTTTGAAATTTTATTATGGTATGTGCACTTTGATATGATGTAATATGATTATGGTTTCGTTTCATATGTTGTAATATTAGATATATAACAGAAAAATAAATTATTGTATGAAATAAATAATAACTTTTCATTTTAAATATTTTTTTTGCAAAACACAAGTCTTCCAGAAGATCAAGATGATCCTCATGACAGAGATCCAGATTATGTTGGTTCTAGTATAGATCACATGGCAGAGGATGATGATGACGTAGATACAGAAGACAATGAGGCTAATGACAATGATGATGACGACGATGATGGTGATGGTGATGATGATGATGATGATCACAATGGTGATGATGATGATGAGGCAGTTGCTCGTAGTAGCCAGTGACATTCATGATCATATAGACTACATCATGGATCATTGTTGATATATTGTTATGATGCCTCTTTTCATAGTCGCTAGCTATCATATGTATCATTTTCAGGGCTTATTGTACCATATTAATGAGTTGTATCATAAATTTATGTATCATTTTGACTTATATCATTTGGAAATATATCATCTTGACTTGTATCATTTTGAGTTACGTAATTTATCATTTTTACTTATATTATTTGTACATGTATCATTTAGACATGTTATTGATCTACTGGCATATTTGACTTTCACTTGTTTTAGTTATATATGATGATGATCTTATCCGTATTGACTTGTCAATTTATATATATTGAAAGTGGTCAATGATTTTTGGATGGATATTTATTACGTATGATGATTTTAATTTACTGCTCATGATGGATGTTGTCAAATACAATTAAATTATAAATATTTGACTCACTTGTTTTAATTATAGATGATGATCATGTTATAATAATTATCTTGTTATTTAATCATATGAGTTAAATAATTAAATTACTTACTTTATAATCATATGAGTTATTTAAGAGGCATGATATATTTAACTAATTAAATTGAAATAAACATATTAAATTAATAAATATAAGCAAAACAATAAGCATTTTTAGAAGCAACAAAAGACACAAAAATGGAAGCCAAATTGGAAGCAACAAGCAACATTATATTGGAAGCAAAATTGGAAGCAAAACTGGAAGCAAAATTGGAAGCAATAGTGGAAGCAAAACTGGAAGCAAAATTAGAAGCAAAACTGGACACGAAATTGGAAGCTAAACTCAAAGTAAAACCAAAAGCAAAATTGGAAGTGAAACTAGAAGCAAAACTGGAAGCAAAATTAGAAGCAAAAGTGCAAGCAAAACTCGAAGCAAAACTCGAAGCAAACCTGGAAGCAAAATTAGAAGCAAAATTGGAAGCAAAACCAGAAGCAAAATTGGAAGCAAACCTAGAAGCAAAATGGGAAGCAAAACTGGAAGCAAACCTGGAAGTAAAACTGGAAGCGAAATTGGAAGCAAACTTAGAAGCAAAACTAGAAGCAAAAGCGGAAGCCAACTTGGAAGCAAAATTGGAAGCAACAGTGGAAGCAAAATCGGAAGCAAAATTGGAAGCAAAACTAGAAATAAAATCGGAAGCAAAACCAGAAGCAAACTTGGAAGCAACACAAGAAGCAACACCAAAAGCAAAATCGGAAGCCAAACTAGAAGCAACAAAATCCGGCATTAATCTTGGCACTAAAATTCAGTGCTAAACCTTGTTTTATAATCGGCGCTAAACCCAGCACAATAGTGAGATGCTATTGGGCGCCGAGTTTTGCACCGGCAGAAGTGTCTAATTCATGGACTCAAATGCACTAAATTTCGGCACTATTTTAGGCGCTAATTGCCTCTTCTATTGTAGTGGACCTTCTTCATTGTGGGGGGGCTATATAGTCTCTCTCTTTCCCTCTTATGGTGGGGTCATTGATTGTATATACATGATGTATGTAGTACTTGGGGGGTGTGATTAAGTCCTCCATCCATGCATCATTTTTGTTTTCTTTCTCTCTTTTGGGGAGGGTTTTTTCCCACAGGGTTTTTCTCCTTTTCTCTGGTTGTGAGAGATTTCTTTTTTGCATTGTAAATGGGTACCTAACATGGTTGTGTAGACGGGACCCATATTGCATCTTCATATTGCATCTTCATTCTTCCTAAGTTGCAATTAAGGGGGGTGTTAGAGTAAATACCATATTTACTCTTAAGTTTACTTAGGCTTGCATTATAGTTTAATAGTGCATTTAATTAATTAGGGTAGTTGTGTTTCCCGTATCAAGAAGTTTCATACCTGTCACCTATTTTTCATGGCTTTAAAAAGCTTGTACCATATGTAGATTATTCATCTCATCTGAATATATTTTTCATCTCTGGTGAAATATCTTCTCTCTTGTGAAGGTTTATTTCTGCAGTTGGTCATCCTAGGTGTGTTTCTCTCTCATAGACAACCAAAGATAAACATGTAAGTATTCCATGATTGAAACACCCAATCACCTCTAGATTCAATTTGCTGAAACCTCATAAAGTACCATAGTCAAAAGAACCAATAAACAACTGAAAAATAAATGTAAGTGAACAAATCAAATATCAACACTTTCAAACTTGATCCATTACAAAGTTCTTAGAAAATACTCTCCATTTCCTATAAGAAGTCCAAAATCAAACACCATGGGCACAAGATATGACCTATCAAATTAATGAGAGCAAAACTAGATTCCAAATAGAATTTTCTATTTGAAACATTAAAATCTATAAAAATCATTGATACCATAGTGCAACACTCAAAAAAAGCTTTCTATCAACTATTAAGAATGTGAAAATCTAACATGTTGGGCGAAAGTTATACCACTTAGAAAAATCAACTCTATTATGTCTTAGAAACCAACATTGGTGGCTAGAGGGGTGGGATTGGGTAGCATAGTGGTGGTTGATGACACTCAAGTGGAGATGGTTGGTGATGAATGGGTGGTGGTATCTCTAGTTGGTGGCTTGTTGGTGGCACAAACACAATGCAATTGCCAAAGTTTTATCTCCCATGACAGGTTCTGACTAGTTGTTGCACCAGCCCCAAAACTAGGGGTTGCGGCTAGAGCCCAGGTGTTGGTCACCCACATGACTAGGGGAACAAACCTCTTCAAACCTCTTCTGCACACTCTATACCACTGATTTTAAAAATCTTTATTGACCATATGACAATTGTTGTAGATTGGTGTAGGACTATTCGTATAGAATTTGACTACACTGACTGATGATGCGTATAGATTGTATGGATCGATATGACTATATGGATTTTATGGTCAATCTTAACCAAAAATTCCACCATGCCCCTAAAATGGCTAATTTGTTTTCTCTAAAATATATCAAGTCTTATATGGATACATAGTTTTTGGACCTTTTGGACTCAATGACAAGGTCTATTTCTGTGGAGGAGGTCGCCAACAAAATATCACCCCCAGAACCTTCACGAAAATATCCCAAACATAAATACATTTTCTAAATCTCCATCAAACCCTAGATCTACATCAACCTAAGTCTTCAAACACACTTGTAACCTTAAAAATGCCTTCATTATTTTCCTGCAAGAACATGGATTCAACTATGCACAAGATTCTACTTATACCAAGGGTTACAAATACTAGGAGATCTCCTCCCATAACTTAAAAACTAGGCATTGATACCAAATGAAAGAAAATTTTTAGCAATATAAACTATTTCCACATAACCCCAGAAGAGAAAAATATGCAACAAGTATTTAGAATCCACCATGTAAAAGAATAGATAAACATACTATCAAGATGATACAAGATGTACCCTAGGAAAACCCTCATGAGGGAAAAACCCAATTATTGATGTGGTTTTTGACACACCAACTTATCTATGCATCATGAAGCATGTAGGTTGGAATGACAAAGGTTCCCCTACTTGTAAGGTGGCTAGCCTCAAGAGTCTTCATTAATTAGTTAAGAGGTTTGCCAGAATCCTGAAGTTGAAGAGTGCTTTGGCTAGTCTGTTCAAGGGGCTCCATGGAGTTATTAGGAGTTGTTCATTAAAAAAGGGGTTCAATTAGTGCAATTTGAGTGGTCACTGTTAGCCATGCAAACACTCTTTTTCCCCTTTAAATGAGTTAATGTTTTTAATTTCAACTTATTGATTTGAATTTGTTTGACTTCCCACATTTGTTTTAGACATTAATTTGCTTTAAGAGTGATTGAAATATTAAAATGACTCTAATTTGCATTGGAACAACAATTTAATCCTGAAAATATCAGAATTTAATTAAGAAATTTGAGCAATTTGTGCATGAAAATTTGTTCATTTTAAAGTGAATTAAATTCTAAAATTTTATAACAGCTATGGATGTGTTGAAAATCATGAGATATCATTGTCAGAAAGCCAAAGAATCAACTCTATTTTCTGCCCTGTACGACTAAAATAAATCATCAAAAATAGAAATGAAATCTATTCTAACATTAGTGTAAAAAAATCCAAAAAGGAAAGGGGGAAAAACAAGGGAAAAGAGAAACAAAAAAAAGAAAAATCCAAAACCGCATTCAATCCTCCTTATGTGCCATTTGGTGAATGGACAATTTCAACAAAAATTGATCTCTGCTAGACCCGTTGCCATAATCCCAAAATGAGTTGGTGCAATCTCCAAGGGAAGGTAATCATGCATGAGCCTTGGGGAATTTGAACATACACAAACATGTGCAGTTGACCACACAAAACACCCTATTATCAGTGGCGCATGAGTGGTATAAACACGTGTCAACATTCATCAACATCCATTGAATTAAGCATGCAAGTTTAAATGGAAAGGAAACAGATTTAGTGTTTGGAAAATGCCATATTGGATGGAAGAAGAATGAGGAAAATTGGAGCAAAATGAAAAGTTTTATTCAAGTTAAATGCTTCCAAACCCTAATAAGTTTTCCAATGAAAAACAATGAGCTAAATCAAGTTTAAATAGGCAATTTTGGATGGGAGGAAAAAATCTTTCCCTACAAAAATGATCACAAAATGACAAAAATAAATGGAATGTGAAGAGCCATGAGGCTACCTTTTCACATTCGACACCCTCCTCGAGCTTCTTCATTCAAAACAATTGGCACATTTCGAATGTAAAATAATTTTCAATTTTGAATTGCTTTTCTATTTTGCATACAATTTATTTTCAACTGCTTGGCAATTTCAAATATTCTATTTTCTAACTTCTCTGAAATTCTTCCTCTTCAATTCAAAATCTCTATTAAGTTTTTCAAACTTTCTTTTACCTACCGTAATTACAACACCTCCATCTCTACACACAATGCACTATTCAATCAACAATATGCTGATCATCACCAGTCCTTATAACTTTCTGTAGCCTCATCAATTTAAGACAAACAATAATTCACCGTTTGTTTGCAAAACTGGACTATTGGAAACCAACCTTGGCTGGAAATAATTCATCTCTGCAGGCCACTTTACATTAAAATTCCCAATCTGGAGCAAACAATTTGACTAAATGCATCCTCTTAAACTCTTTTTGAACAACCAAACTTCTTAAATAGTTCCCCAGCATATCAATGTTTAGCATCATTGTCCATAATCCACCCAACTAGGAAATGTCATTCATAAGGATTTGCTCTTAACTATCATTCATCAGGATTTGATCTTTCAAGAGTGGCGCAAATTCCTTTTATGTTGAATTGGTCACCTTTTGCAACAATAGCTGTGCAGTGCTTTGCTCACTAGAATCTTATTGTCATTGCTTCTTAATGTTTGTAGCTTTAAAATCTTCCTGAAGAATTGATTGGAATATAAACATGATATCTTCATAAGGAAATCTAGAGAAGCATTCTTCAATTTCTTTTCTAGGAAACTCATTGTCTCTATTTCCTTCATACCCACACCTGTTGTCTTGTAACCAACATAACAACTTGCAAGATCACATTTATAAAGTTGAGGTCCCAACTCTTCATCAATATCAAGAACTATGGCCACTACTCCTAGTGGTCTCATATATGTATGTGGTGTATACACTTGAGACTTGTTTGCAAGCTGTTTTGCTAAGACACCTATAGGCATGCCATAGCCCCATTTGAAACAAAATTCTGCCACCTCATTTTGTGCATGCTGGATCAATGACCCTACACCAATTGTCCTTCCTTTTCTAGCACAACTTCACCAGTTCACCTGTGCAGCCTCTTATTTTCTTTTGACATTTTGCCAAGCATTTGCACCAATATGAATCATGGCCTTTCATATTTCTCTTGACATTATGTCAAATAACTCATATGCTTAGTCTATGCTACGGTGCCTAGTCTTGAGGCATGCGTTCCCTATCTTCTTTCAATTTAGACACCTTTGCCTACATTTTATTAGGAAATTATGTCAAACAATTTGGTGCGCAATAGTTTGGTTCACACCTTAGCTTGTATTTCCACAACTGCGATTCACTTATCTTGTATCTCTATCATTTCTTTTATCTTTTGATTTCTGTTTGTATTCTCTCTTTTGTCAATGATTCACTTATCAAAGGAATTGGATATTTTGACACACCTTATTAGTATTTCCATTAATTGAAATATTGAATATTTTCCAGCCGTTCCAATAATACTTGAGAGGATAAAAATAATGTTGACTCAAACAGAACCACAACTTTGTGTATACTTTAAGGCATTTTACCAAACAGTTGGCATGCCTTCTCCATCTCTCCCAACCTTTGGATATCCTCGTGCAAACTTATATTGGTTTCCTCCTCTTCACATTCAAGAAGTGCCTTTGAATGATGAACTTTATCTGCAAATATCAAAGGCAATCTTTGAAGTAACCTGTGCCTCCACCTCACCTGATGGTCTTACTTTCCATTAAAAGAGGAACCTCTGTATCTATTCAACCATTACCACCCACTTGATTGACTTGATCAAATGTTCTGGCCTCACACAATTTCCTTTTCATAATTTCTCTTGTTGAAGTTTGTAATTGCCTACTAGATATTAGTGTTCAGAAACATGTCTACAGTAGGTAATTTTTAACATTAAATGTCAGATAGAGGTTTCTATGCAATGGTTTGTGGATACAAATATTCAGTTCTTCCAAAAATGGTTATGATATAAAACTACATGAGAACATCTTGAAGCCAAAGGAGAATTGCCTAGAGTAAATCTCAACATCTGAAGCTCAGAGAGAAAACCACCAACCAATGGCTCTATTGAAGAAATTGAGAACCCAAAAGCCAAAGGATTTTCATTGAACTATTCTTTGTATCTTCCTCTGAGACATTCTGGTAAACAATTAACGACATTTCCCTAACCCATCCTAAATATCTCCAGATTTTGCATACAATCATTTTGTCAAACGGTTGTCAGTCCTGGTCTAGTGACATCCCACATTCTATACAAGTAATGGGTTGATACATCCAGATTTGGCATATTTATCTGCAACAGGCTGTGGCTTCATATCTTTACCTATATGTGAAGGGATTTTTTGTCATGGCTTTCAACAAACTTTTCCTTTATGGTAGATGCCAATGGAAGCTCATTTTCCTATCCAAGATTCCTTTGCTTGCCGATGACATTCAAACTTCCACTTGCCAGACTTTGTGTTTTATCCAGGGATTAGGTCAAAGAAGCATTTTGCATTTGCCTTGCCCCTTGCAAAATGTAGCTAAAACGCCATTTTGGAATCCAGAAAAGTTTCATGCTTCACAATCCAGGGTTCCAGGAACTATTGCAACTTATGTATTCTGAGATATAGAAAAGTTCTACACTTTACAACTACTGGATCTAGAGAACTGCAGCTTTGCACTTGCAGACTTTGTATGACTTTTGCAACTTCAAAGTTTAGAGGCCAACTTGTACTTCACAGGTTGGGAACCATAAATGATTTGCAATCTACAAAGTGTGACTGACTATGCAAATTTACAATATCAAATAATCACAGTATTAGAATTCTTAAACATTTAAATTTAAATATTAAAATTTAATTTAAAATGACTAAATATTTTAAATATTATAACTGAAAAAAAATTAAGTCACAAATGCTCAAAAATACCAAAATTAGGCTTTGAGACTCTTTGGGTGTGCCTTTTTTACTACCCTATCGTTTTTTTTTTTTTGAATATTGTATTATTTCTTGTTTTTAATAAAAGTTAAATAGGAACTATTCATAAAAAAAAATTTAAAAAAATTAAATTAAGATTTCAAATCAAAATTTGATTAAATAATTGATTAATATTAAAATATAAAAATAATATTAATCACAAACTTAAAACCAATGAAAATTCAACTTCTAAATATTAAATCTCAATGTTTTCAAATCTAAACTTTAAAATTTATCAAAGAATCTAAAATGATGAAATTAAAACATTTTAATATTTAGAATTTGAATAGTTTTGTGACACAAAGTGCAACAATTAAAACCCAATTTATGACACATGATATAAACACATTTGCTAGCACATAAAAAAGATTGCAAGATAGATGTAAGTGTGACAAAGGAATGAAAAAGTGACACTACAACAAAGATTAATTCACAAAAGGTAATAACCATGACAAGCAATGGAGTGCAATCTATGATAAAAATGTGACAAAAACCAATTTGCCAACAATAAATGTAATAATGCAACACATCGAAAAAATGGAAAAAAATGACAAGAGGCGCAAACGCAACAAAATGTGTCAAAAATGCAACTAGCGACAATAGTGCAAAATATGACAATGATGCAGTGATAACGTACAATGAAGTGACAATTGTGAGAGGTGACAAAACCATTTCACAAAGATAAATGATTGAAGCACAAGGTGATAAAATGCGGTGAAACAATAATTTCAACAATGCGACCAAACGTGGCAAAGACAAAAAATAAATGCAAGATATGATAATATTCACCAACCAAAGGATGAGCGTAAATCAACTAGTTGTGACTCAATAATCATCGACAAAAGAAGGGTCCCAAAATTTTAAATTAGGGGTGTGTTGTAACCCTTAACAATACCAACCTCCAAAAGCACCCACATTTAATGTATTATTCAACAATAAAAATATTACAATACACTTACAGAGCCTCCATGAAGACTTTTGAAGCATTAAGCTCCTCCAATGCATCTTCCATGTGTTCAAGCAAATGGATAACCATGCAACCACACATCCCATGCCATGCTTCATATGTGCACTCTATAGGAGAGATCAATACAAAATGACATCCAACATCGACAACTACTTGTGTGCTTTCTTTTATAAAAAAGGCTTGCACAAAACCACCAAGCGGTATTACATAACCATGTGCCTCTAAACCATGACCCCCTAAAACCACTTTTGGTACTAAGTTTCCCAGTTAGGCTGAGCAAGAGTTGGTACAAGTTGGTGTGTACTCCTAAGGGGGACTATTCAGAGCAATTGAGAAAAGTGCAAGTATGTACAGCATCATAATCAGGGGGAGAGAGCTTGAAAAAGGTGTATCACCCTTTCCCATTGATGTCAAAGGGGGAGAGAGTTCAGTGTGAAAAACAAAGGGAGAAATAGAGGACAAGATGTGAAAAAGAAAGGGGGATAGTGAGATTAGTGTAAAGTTGTGTCATGATGGTTTTTCACATCATATGTTGCCATCAATGACAGAGGGGGGATTGTTGCAAGTATGGGCTAATTGGTGTTGTCATTGATGTCAACATGTTTGTGTTGTCATTGGTGTCAATTGTATCTTCTGATGTTGTTGTTGTTGGTTGGTTGAGTTGTTGTGTTAAGGTGATTTGAATGGCTTGTAGTAGTACTGATGGTTTTAGTATATTGTTTTGCATTTCTTCTGTGTTGAAGACCGAAGTGTGAGGTTTTGATATGTTTTAGAGAAGTAGTTGAAGATGTTAAATCTAGAATTTGGTGGTCTGGAACGTTGTGGCTTGAAAGTTATGTTCACCATTTAGAAGACTATGCCTGGCAGTGTCTATAGTATGACTAGGAGAAAGTATTTTTCTCCACATTTCTCCATGGTTTGGTTTTTGGTCTTGCAGTTCTGGATGAGTGGTCATAAGGTCCATATCTATGTTTTATCTAAATGACTTGTAATTTAGTGCTCTGAAATGTAGTTTTCTTGAGTAGTAGAGCTTGGCACTATTGGTTGTGAGCAGTCTGTGAATTGTCTTCAAGTGAGATTTGTTGTAGTTGGATTTGTTGGCTCCCAGGAGATTTCATGTTGTTTGTGGATGTTTCTAGATCGTGTTAAATTCTTGTGATTGGTCCACAAGTTATGGTTGTGTTCTTGGAAGTGTGTGCCTGAGTGTTCTTGGTTTTTACACAAGTTTAGCCGACCTGGGTGCTAACACTAATTGCGGATGTGCTTCGTGGATTGTGGAGGCATGTTGAAGTGTGTGAAGATGTTTTTAGGTCCATTTGGTCATAATTCCTTTGCTCTGTGAGAATGTTTATGTCAAGACATCATTTGAATTATGTATGTTTGTCGACCTTGAAGATTGTTTCAAAGATTGTAGAGTGTGTTGCTGACCTTGGTGACTATTTCAAGGTTGATGTTGATATAAATAAGTGTAAATGATTTGTGTGTATGGATGGGTGTGTGAAGATGGTGTGATGTGTGTGTTGTGAATTTGAATTAGGGGTAGCAAGGACTTTCATGTGGTAGAAGACCTAATGCAGTGAGTAGAAGTCATCTAAAATTTTCAAAGAGGCTACAAAGGTGATTTTTGTTGTGCTTCATTGGAATTGAACTCACGCGTGTGGTAGATGCTATCATATCAGTTCATGGCAGTGAGCCTTCACTTCTTTCATTTTGGCAGTGAGCATTCATTTGGGCAGTGAGCCTCTTTGTAATTCGGTATTGATACTACATTATATTGTGAGCTAATCCTCACCATGGTTTTTCCCTTTTAGGGTTTTGCACGTAAAAATCTGGGGTTCTCTTGTGCATGGTGTTGATGTGTTTAAGTTTCTGTTATCTGCTTTTCATGTTTAACCTTCATAATAGATTAAGGGGTTAAGAGAACTGATGTGGATGTAATTTTGTTTATAAGGGCTTAAAAGTTTGATACAATTGATTCACCCCCCCCTCTCAGTTGTCTTATGCCTTCAACACAAATATCTATAGATTTTAGACTGTATCTACTGAAATGAAAAATAGAGCACATAATAGAAAACTATAGAGAGAGGAATATAGTTCTGAAGGCTACAATCATTTGTCTAGGATGTTGTGTGATGTGTAGACATCTACATGCTGTGCTATAGTCTAGTTCCTATGCCATCTTTCCAAATACAAGAAAAATACAACTTTTATGTATGACCTTCTAAGTTTTCTGCACATAAAAGTTGAAAGACACAATAGGAGTAATATAGAAGATATAAATGTTGGGATTAGCTAGGGTCAACAAGCAAGAACACAACCACAAGCTATTTGCACACAAATAAGCCTAATTGATAATGCCAAAAGTTGAATAGAATGTACATAGAAGTCTTGCTTAAATAGGCAAGGATGAAGAGGTTATATGGTCGAACACAACGACTGAGTAACCCTCCAAAGGTGCAACACTTGTCTAGCTCAAGTGACACATGTTAGAGCAAGTGGCAAGTTTGCATGGAATAGGTGTCTCACAAGGATGAGTACACATGTCTCAACCACATGAGGTGAGACAAAACTCAAAGTCCTAAGTTGAGACTTAACTAGTGTGAATAAGACTCACCTAGACAAGCTAAGAGCTAACTAGATAAATAAAGAACATTTTCACACTAACACCCCCCCTTAAGTGCAACTTAGGGAGTAGTGATACAATGATAGGTCTTGGCTACTAGGCCATTTTAGGTACCCATGTACAAATAAGTTTTTCATAAATGGAGTAAAGGATAAAACCCTATGGGAAAAACCCCTCTCCAAAAGAGAAATGATACATGATTAATTTGTACAAGTGAATAAGAAGAAGAGGATAGAAGGAGGACTCAATATGACCCCCCAAGGACTACTTCTATCACTAATGCATGATAAATACTCCCATCATAGGAGAGAAAATAGAGAAGGTGTGTTATACACTGTACAAAACACCCAAAGATGATAGTCCTGCAATCCCTACAAGATCCATGTGTGGAATGTCAATTGCATGCCATGTGGCTACAATCCAAATCCCATGTGAAGTCCAGCTGTGAAGAATCTTTGGAAGCCTTCTATGAAGCCTCTCTGAACTCTGTAGAAGCGAAGGAACTAATATCAATGTTCAACTGCAAGGAATCTTTAGAAGTTCTCAAGGAAGCAACTCAGAATTCTGATGTAGCAATAGGTGATGGTGGAGGCGATGCGAAAGTGTCTTGGACACAACTCAATAAATTGCAAAAAAAATGTTGAAGGAGCAATGGAAGTGTTCTTAACACAACTCTATGGAAGTGCTCTTAACACATCACAATGGAAGTGTTCTTGACACAACTCAACACATCCCCCTATAATTCAATATTTTATGCCCCCTAAATTTTAGCACTTTATAACTGTAGTGCATAAGCAAGTCTAATTGGAATGAAAAAAGACACTTTATAATGGTAGTGTGAAATCATTTCCAATAGATTAGGCTTGAAAAATTATTCACTTTCTTTAAAAAACATCACTCGATTTCGAGTTGCCAATCAAAATATTTAATAATTTCAGTAGTTGCATATCTTGCTTTACAAAGGAAGGGTAAAAATGTGTTAAAATAACACAATTTCCAAATTATCTTGACGTTGCTTTGTCAGCACTAGACCCAGCTTCTCGTCGACTATAAATTTATAAAAATTCGCCTCCATGGGCGAAAATTATGACAAAAAGAAAAAGTGCCCGCCTTATGAACACTATATAGGTATGGAGGTTTGTCCTAGCATTCAATTTGATGTCTAGAAGTTAGATTAAATATTGATGGTTTAACTTAAACCACCAGTGGTCAATTTAGATATTATAGTTACAAAGTTAATGCCACCTTTACAAAGTTGTTGGCAATGAATGCCACGGTACAATAACAATAAATATTAATCAACATTTGCTAACATTAACCAAACTAAATCACCAAAACTATGATTGTGGTATTGAAGACCTCAGTTTTGCAACAAACACAGATCGACGACCAGAATATGGAAACCACACGCATAATCAAATGCAACCATTTGAAGGTGACCTCTGTGTATGGCAGTTACCCTCAGTTGCCAAGGCCGAACAATATCCACAATAGTCAGGCTTCACAAGCATGAAGAACTTCCCAAACTACGAGATTTATGCAAACCTCAACTTGGAACAGTGGTCTTATGGAAGCCACGATGAAATGTGGTGTATAAATTGTGACCCAAATAATGTTAAACAGCGACTAGAAACCCTAACCTGCATGCAAGGAATCTAGGAGATCTAGATGCCTGTTAATGGTGAAACCCTACGTCATTAAAGGCAACAATAACAAATACAATCTTCAGATTTGAAGACATCCTCTGTGATGACCGCGATGACCTAAGAAGATTGTGAGCCCACGATCTGGTGAAGATTCGGCGACTATGTTGGAATCAAAGACCTTTGAAACTGTGACGTGACAGTGATGCCTCCACTGACAGTGGTCACAAAGAAATGGTGAAGCCACATGTGGGAGAATGGTGACCAAACTGTGGAGATCTCGACGGTAACCGTGAAGAAAATGGGAACCAGGATAGAGAGAGAAATCTTAGATTTTGAGGCCAATACAAGCACCAAAACTCTGGGCTTGTGGGGGCTCCTTTAGATGTGCCTCTGTCGTTGATCCAAATCCAGGCGCAGATCACACCACAAAACAAGCCAGCAAACCCTCACAACAATCAAATCTGCCTGAAAACCTTCAAATCAAGCCAATAAAACTCAAAAAATTTGCCCAGCCATGAACAGAGAGCTGTAGAAAGTTGGATTTAAAAACAAAATACATTGTCTACAAATAAATTCCGTACGGTACAGGGGCAGGGGGCAATTTTTTTTTTTTTTAAAATTGCCTATGTCGATTTTGATAGGCTTTTCTGACTCTCTCAAGCCTTCTAGATTCAATGGAAAGGTCCGCTTGGCTCTATGAGGAATTATTAACTAGACTAGGTGTAGGATTTGCTCAAATAGGAAGGATTTTGCTAGCATGGCTCTAAGACGGGCTAGTAGACAAGCAGCAGAAAAATTTCATGCTTCACAATCCAGGGTTCCAGGAACTATTGCAACTTATGTATTCTGAGATCTAGAAAAGTCCAACACTTTACAACTAGTGGATCTAAAGAACTGCAGCTTTGCACTTCAGACTTTGTATGACTTTTGCAAAGTTTAGAGGCCAACTTGTACTTCACAGGTTGGGAACCACAAATGATTTGCAATCTACAGATTGTGACTACCTACGCAAATTTACAATATCAAATAATAACAGTATTAGAATTCTTAAACATTTAAAATTATATATCAAAATTTAATTTAAAGTGACTAAATATTTTAAATTATATAACTGAAAAAAAAAAATATTTAGTTACAAATGCTCAAAAATACCAAAATTAAGGCTTTGAGACTTGTGGGTGTACCTTTTTACCACCTTGGCCCTTTTTTTATGAATATTGTACTATTTATTGTTTTTAATATAAGTTAAATAGGAAGTATTCATTAAAAAAAAACCAAAATTAAATTAGGATTTCAAATCAAAATTTGATTAAATATCGATTAATATTAAAATATAAAAAAATTAATATTAATCACAAACTTAAAACCAATGAAATTTCAACTTCTAAATATTAAATCTCAACGTTTTCAAATTTAAACTTCAAAACTTATCAAAGAATCTAAAATGATGAAATTAAAACATTTTTTTTAAAGGAAAAGGTGGTAGACCACCCATACTGTATATTGAAAAAGTACGTAATTACAAGGGAGGGCTAGGAATGTAGCACCTGGCTGCAAAATATAAACATATAACAGTAAAACCGATATAAACTATCGAACTAAAAAGAAAAACTAGACCCTAATTCGAGTTAAAGTCATGATGTTCATTTGGTGGTGGCATGGGAAACAGGGGGATGTGAACAGAAGCCCTAGGAGCTCAGGGAGGGCTTGGCGCCCTATCTGGGGCGTGCATTCTCAGGAACCTAAATGCGTTGAAAACTTCCTTTGCCCTTTCTAGAATTCCAATTGGCAATTGGAATGTATGACCATTCAAAGGCCGATTGAAGGCATTGTAGCAATCGAGCTGAATAGTTTTGTGACACAAAGTGCAACAATTAAAACTAAATTTGTGACACATGATATAAACACATTTGCTAGCACATTAAAAAGATTGCAAGATAGATGTAAGTGCGACAAAGGAATGAAAAAGTGACACTACAACAAGGATTAATTCACAAAAGGTAATAATCATGACAAGCAACAGAGTGCAATCTATGATAAAAATGTAACAAAAACCAATTTACCAACAATAAATGTAATAATGCAATGTAGCGAAAAAATGGAAAAAAAATGACAAGAGGCACAAACGCAACAAAATGTGTCAAAAATGCAATTGGCAACAATAGTGCAAAATACGACAATGATGCAGTGATAAAGTACAATAAAGTGACAATTGTGAGAGGTGACAAAACCATTTCGCAAAGATAAATGATTGAAGCACAAGGTGATAAAATGTGGTGAAACAATAATTGCAACAATGCAACCAAATGTGGCAAAGACAAAAAATAAATGCAAGATGTGACAATATTCACCAACCAAAGCATGAGCATAAATCAACTAGTTGTGACTCAATAATCATCGACAAAGGAAGGGTACCCAAATTTTAAATTAGGGGTGTGTTGTAACTCTTAACAATACCAACCTCCAAAAGTACCCACATTTAATGTATTATTCAACAATAAAAATATTACAATATACTTACAGAGCCTCCATGAATACTTTTGAAGCATCAAGCTCCTCCAATGCATCTTCCATGTGTCCAAGCAAATGAGTAACCATGCAACCACACATCCCATGCCATGCTTCATATGTGAACTCTATAGGAGAGCTCAATATAAAATGACATCCAATCTCAACAACTACTTGTGTGCTTTCTTTTATACAAAAGGCTTGCACAAAACCACCAAGTGGTATTACATAACCATGTGCCTCTAAACCATGACCTCCTAAAACCACTTTTGGTACTAAGTTTCCCAGTTAGTACTAAGTTTTCCTAATATTAAATATTTTTCCAATTTGCAACTCACATTAAATATTTATTCCAATGTTACCTACAACTTGCAAGTGGCCTCAAGAATGTCTAACCCATGTGGTATCCACATCTCCTAGATGCACCACAATTAAATATTACATTTACACTATAAGCATTATGCAAGGTGTAAAGCACACCCTTTCCCAACATGTCTCATCATCATTAAGGTGTGTTTGAAAGTTTGAAGGTGCCTATGTAATTAGCACACCTCAAATTGAGATCCCATACAAAGAGCAGCTCCATGGTCAAAGCTCACATCAGTATCATGATATGTTGTAGTAGGAGAGTTTGGTAATACTAGAAGGGATGTGATGTTTAGATAATAAGAAAAATTTAGAGAAATCAAAAGTGGTTCTAAAAGAGTGGCATTTGATTGAGAGAGACATTTTTAAGTTTTGATAACTCCTTCTAACAATGCTATTAGAAAAGAGAGACTAGGTTGTGAAGCTCGTAAAAAGAAAAATTAAACATTGTCACAACACCCAACATGAAGTGATGAAGAGGATTGAAATGATTGAAAAGAAGTGAAACATGCCAGGTTCACCAAAATGTAGTGTAGGAAAAGTGTAAGAAGAGTTTTTCTTGATTTTATAGTTTATTTACTCAAACTATAAAACTTTCCCTACACTCTGCTAGAATAAGATTATGTTTGATAAAGTTTAACTCTACTACTATAAGAGAAGGATAAATAAAATCTTACCTAGACAAGTTTCCTTTTACTACTTAACATAAGTGAAAGAGAAAGAAAGGAAAATGATGGAATATCTATAGAGTTTAGACTGTATCTACTGAAATGAAAACTAGAGCACATAATAGACAACTAGAGAGAGAGAGAGAGAGAGAGAGAGAGAGAGAGAGGAACATAGCGCTGAAGGCTACAATCATCTGTCTAGGATGTTGTGCAATGTGTAGACATATGCATACTGTGCTATAGTCTAGTTCCTATGCCATCTTTCCAAATACAAGAAAAATACAACATTTTTGTACGACCTTCTAAGTTTTTTGCACATAAAAGTTGAAAGACACAGTAGGAGTAATATAGAAGATATAAATGTTGGGATTAGCTAGGATCAACAAGCAAGAACACAACCACAAGGTATTTGCACACAAATAAGCCTAATTGATATTGCCAAAAGTTGAATAGAATGTACATAGAAGACTTGCTTAAATAGACAAGGATGAGGAGGTTAGATGGTCAAACACAACGACTGAGTAACCCTCCAAAGGTGCAACACTTGTCTAGCTCAAGTGACACGTGTTTGAGCAAGTGGCGAGTTTGCATGCAATAGGTGTCTCACAAGGATGAGTACACATGTCTCAACCACGAGGTGAGACAAACCTCTAAAAGTCCTAAGTTGAGACTTAACTAGTGTGAATAAGACTCACCTAGACAAGCTAAGAGATAACTAGATAAATAAAGAACCTTTTCACACTAACATCCCCCCTTAAGTGCCACTTACGGAGTAGTGATACAATGATGGGTCTTGGCTTCTAGGCCATTTTAGGTACCCAAGTACAAATAAGTTTCTCATAATGGAGTAAAGGAGAAAACCCTATGGGAAAAATCCCTCTCCAAAAGAGAAATGATACATGATTAAATTGTACAAGTGAATAAGAAGAAGAGGATAGAAGGAGGACTCAACATGACCCCCCCAAGGACTACTTGAATCACTAATGTACAATAAATGTTCCCCCCATAGTAGAGAAAATAGAGAAGGTGTGCTAGACACTATACAAAACACCCGAAGATGATAGTCATGCAATCCCTACAAGATCCATGTGTGGAATTTCAATTGCATGTCATGTGGCTACAATTCAAATCCCATGTGAAGAATCTCTCGAAGCCTTTTGTGAAGCCTCTCTGAACTCTGTAGAAGCAAAGGAACTAATATCAATGTTCTACTGCAAGGAATCTTTGGAAGTTCTCAAGGAAGCTACTCAGAATTCTGATGTAGCAATAGGTGATGGTGGAGGTGATGCGAAAGTGCCCTGGACACAACTCAATAAATTGCAGAAAAAATGTTGAAGGAGCAATGGAAGTGTTCTTGACACAACTCTATGGAAGTGCTCTTAACACATCACAATGGAAGTGTTCTTGATACAACTCAACCCATTCCCCTATAATTCAATATTTTATGCCCCCTAAATTTTGGCACTTTATAACTGTAGTGCATAAGCAAGTATAATTGGAATGAAAAAAAACACTTTATACTGGCAGTGTAAAATCATTTCCAATAGATTAGGCTTGAAAAATTATTCACTTTCTTTAAAAAACATCACTCGATTTCGAGTTGCCAATCAAAATATTTAATAATTTCAGTAGTTGCATATCTTGCTTTACAAAGGAAGGGTAAAAATGTGTTAAAATAACATAATTTCCAAATTATCTCGACGTTGTTTTGTCAGCACTAGACCTAGCGTCTCGTCGATTATATATTTATAAAATTTCGCCTCCATGAGCGAAAATTATGGCAAAAAAAAGAAAAAGTGCCCCCGTTATGAACACTATACAGGTCTAGAGGTTTGCCCTGGTACTAAATTTGATGTCTAGAAGTTACATTAAATATTGATGGTTTAACTTAAACCACTAGTGGTCAATTTAAATATTATGGTTACAAATTTAATGCCACCTCTACAAAGTTGTTGGCAATAAATGCCACGGTACAATAACAATAAATGGTAATTAACATTTGCTAATATTAACCAAACTAAATAACCAAAACTATGATTGTGGTATTGAAGACCTCAGTTTTGCAACAAACAAGAGATCAACGACCAGAATATGGAAACCACACGCATAATCAAGTGCAACCATTTGAAGTTGACCTCTGTTTATGGTGGTTACCATCAGTTGCCAAGGCCGAACAATGTCCACAATAGTCAGGCTCCACAAGTATGAAGAACTTCCCAAACTACGAGATTTATGCAAACCTCAACTTGGAACAGTGGTTTTATGGAAGCCACGATGAAATGTGGTGTATACATTGTGACCCAAACAATGTTAAACAGCAACTAGAAACCCTAACTCGCATGCAAGGAATCTAGGAGATCTAGATGCCTGTTAATGGTGAAACCCTAGGTCATTAAAGGCAACAATAACAAATACAATCTTCAGATTTGAAGACATCCTCTGTGATGACCGCGATGACCTGAGAAGATTGCAAGCCCACGATCTGGTGAAGATTCGACAACTATGTTGGAATCAAAGACCTTTGAAACTGTGACGTGACAGTGATGCCTCCAACAACGAAAAAACGCTATGAATATCAAATCCTAGGTCTACAAGGATTGATAAACTAGTGTATGTGAGATTAGATAATACGAAATGAAAACCCAATAGGCTCCAAGAATACAACAATAGATTTTACACATGATAAAAATAGAAATGAAAAAAGAAAGCTATAACACTATCATCTCATGCAAGGTAGAGAGATGAAGATCTACAAAAACCAATAGCAAGGTGTCCTCAACAAGCTAGAGATTCTAAGGAAGCCCAAGCTAGAATGTAGAATTCTCAAAACTTTTGAAGATGTTGCTAAAAATTGTTCTTTAGATTCACATGAGAGCCTTTCAATTCCAAGAGCTAGGAAATTTGATAGGTTTATGTTTAGAGAGCTAAAGAATGCAAGAGATTGATCTAGAAGTGATTGAAAATGGGATAGAATGTAAAATAAGGAGGCCCAAGGTCTAAACCAACTATTGGGATTCATCTTAGGCTAGTAAAAAAATCTAGGCACTCAATAAGGTGGAAAAAACACTAATTTTTTTTTATCATACAATAGAATGTTAGAAGTTGCTAGTGCATCATGTAGATGTATGCTAGAATCTAGGAAGAATAAGCTTTTGAAAGCTTCAAACACTAAGGAAAAATTAGATAGATGCAGCAAGATCATAGTTCTACACAAAGGGCCATGAAAAGGCAAGAACATAAGTAACCATAGCACCAAGGGTACAAAATGCTAATACAAGGGCCAAGTGAGCCTAAAACATGCTAAGGATTATAGACACTAAAGTGAGTCCAAAACATAATGCAAAAATTGCAAGGGTATGTAATTTATGATGTTATTGCAACATGGTCCACTTCTTTCAATTTCAATGAATACAATTTTCTTTTCAGCTTGTTTACTAGACTCTTTGATAAATCTCACAAATCCTTTTCCAAAGGAGATATGCAATAGCCTCTTCATAGACATTTAATAGAACAAAACCTACAAGACATACCCAGATAGTACCTTCAACCATTTTATCTAGTTTCTTCCAATCTTCATTAGATGTACTTTTAGGTTTATCTATGTTCGATATAGCTCTCCATTGATCTCTCTCCTTGAGGAGATCCCCCATTTTAAGTTTCCAAAGCTCATAACTAGTTCCATTGAATTTTTCAATCTATAATTAATATTTACTTGTCATGGCTTCCAATACACTCATGGATCTATAAACACGTAAAGCAAAGTGCTCCCTCTATAGCACAAAAAAATCACAACACTTGCAGAAAGGTTTACCCCTTTGATCAAAACTAAAGCTTTGATACCAAATGTTCAAATATAGAGTGAACTATTGTAACATTAACGTCAAACCAAGTGTTCATATTTTAATGTGTTTTGTATTAGTCAATAAAATGTAAATGGAGAAAGCATATAAAATTAGTAAGCCATAATAACATAACACATAACATTAGATGTATGTGGAGAAACTCTTTCAAAAAACTCCACCATCAAACAGAGCACACACATGTATTAATCTTTAATCCAACAATACATATTCAAAAAAATTCACCCTTCAATCTGATAGCATTTCAACAACACCTGTGTACCTGTAAAATAACCATAAAGCCTATATCCAATTTATACAATTTATAAAGAAGAGTTGAGAGGAAATCACAAGTGAATTACTCAAATCATAACACTCCAAAACTATGGTATGGAAAGAAATCAATGCATCCATGAATAGAAAATGTAACTCCTCAAGCATGTGAAGATTGGGCATAAATTTCTAAAATAACACTACATTACACTCGTGGACCCCACCCAACATGTAAATATTCTCCACTCTCCCACCTAGCACCTAGGATGGAGAAAGTGATGCAAATGAGGTCAAGTCAAATTGTAACTACCACCATAATTATGTTCCACCTCCCTCCTTAATGCCACCACAAGCAATATTTACAAGTTGCAAGGAAAATAATTAAATAATAATATCTCATAGTCACCTACATGGGCATCCAAGTACCCATTCCAAGATCTTGGGAGATGCAATAGTAGACATTAAAATTAGAATTAATTCTCACTTTCCTAACAAACTAGAAAAATCCTAAGACAAAGCATATATTTTGATATAGGAATGAGGCTATTAATGTTGTCCTCTGAAGGATTGAAACTTAGGTGCTAATGTTTCATGAAAAGAGTGGCATTTCTAAAAAATATGGTTGTCATCCAATTTAAATTATGTTTAAATCATATTTACTAGCAAAGATCTCTATGAACTATCCTCTTAGGCAAGTGCACATCTCATTTTCATGGATGCATCTTCTAGTTATTCTAAGCCCGTAGATATAATTCCTCTACAAATAGTTGCACTCAAGAAAATAAAACCAATGTTTTCTTATAGATAGAAGAGAAGTTCCTTTTAATCTTATTTTCATCTAGATAAATAATTTTATTGTCTTCAATAGCTTCTATGCATGTATTCATTTTACTTTATCTTCAAATTTATTTTTGCTTACGAGTTATTGCCATGACAACCTCTACTTACATCACAGAAGTATTCCCTTAGGCTCCAAACACCAATGTTTTGAAATAAGATTCAATCCCCTTCCTATGTGATTTATCACAGATGTCAAGAAAATCATTTTTGGAATTAATCTACATACAAAACTCTTAGAAAAAGACATAATTAACACTAATCAAAATCCTAACAAAGCTCCACTTAACCTCTTGGATATTGATTTAGTTTTCTTAGGCAAGGATAATTTTTATGACGCTATAAATGTTTTATCTTTAGTTGAATGTTAATTAACTCAATTTTTTGTTTAATGTCAAATAAAACTTATGAAGAAAAGATGAAATGATGTAATCTCTATCAAAGTTTTATTAGAGTGGATCTTTACAATTTTGAAATCAGGCCAATGCTACTCAAGCTACAAAACCTTATCTAAAAGTCGAATACACAACCATTGATTCATGTATAGAGCACTGCATTTGTATGTTTTTCTAGTTGCGTATGATATGTTTTTCTCAAATAATAGCTTGAGACATTTAACACTAAGTAATTGTGTATACGTAAATCATACACAAAATATAGATTTTTATAGAGTTTTTAAAATGATTTTTTTACCAAAGATTATTTTTAAAAGTAATAATAATAACCTTTAAGATCATCTAGGCAAGGAGGTCTAGGGACTATTTAAGTATGCTTATTGTTTAGATGATTTTTCTATACGATTGTAGTTTTCACATAAATGTCATAAGATTTTGCTTGATTGCTTTAATATAACGTATAAGAAGTAAATTCAAAAGAATATTTATTTATTTTTATTTATGTATTTTATATATTTTGTGTTTTGAAGATGCTAGTTCCATTAATTGACAAATTTTTTATTATACACATAAAATGAATGCAAGATATTCTAGGTTGGGATATATCATTTATGGAATGCAATATTTTTCTTGTCCTTTTGTTGAGGTAAAGGTTATTAGTGACCACTTGGTGACTTTATCTTGATTGTTGGATTTTAGTTCACTAACTCCACTAATGTCAAATCTTTGGGATGTCTAAATACTTCAAATATTTGTTGCTTTTCTTTTTATTTTTTAGTGGTAAATGGGTTAACAATATATTTTGGCAATGATAGTATATCTTACCAATATTAATATTTTTTACTTTGTAGACATATAATTCCTTAAGGATGCATCTTAAAGTTAAAAAATCCTTGTTACATTGTGAATAAAATCGAGTAAGGTGTATTGCTTTTAATTTTATGGTTCTTACTCATACATTATTAGCGAACTTACTAAATTGTGTTCTAATTTTTCTATAGGGTGTCTTTTCTTGTAAGTTGTAACAAAAAATTGTTAATTATAGAATATTGATTTTTTTCTTTCCTATATTAGGACCCTTACATCCTAACCCTTGCCTATTTTGGGAATTGTAATAATCATAGTTTAGTTATTTAATTAGTATCACATTTTGTAGATTTATGCCACATTGGTTATACCTTATAAGTCATTGGGTAAGTGCAAGAAGATGAATTCACTTTTTGGCCAAAAAGTGGAAGTGTTTTTCCTTTTTTTTTTAAATTTTGTTGTACTTGGAGTGATAATTTGAAGCACTTGCACATAAAATATTAAGATGATGTAAAAATAAGAAATGTAGGATTTTGTTTCTAGTTTTCAAATATGTAATTTTTTCTAATACCCAGATGATGCAAGTTGGTTTTTTATTGGATGTATAAAAATTGGTTTTTTAAAAGTCCTCTATTTTTTACAAAAGCATGCATGTGTATGACCAACATAATTTGACCTAAATTAATGTATTTTTCTAATTTCTTTTGTGAAAAGATTCTTAGGATGTTTAATTTTGGTTAAGATTTTTTTTGTAATTTTTTGATAAATATTTTATTTTTATTAATTTTTTAATGGCCCTAATTAGTGTTTTTTAAAACCCCTCATGTATGACCAACATAATTTGAGCTAAACTAATCAATTCAATAATTTTTTTTTCATCATGTAGAGAATGATGTCTAGTTTGGTTAAACATAATCTTTTTTCAAGAAACTTTCAAAATCAAAAGTTATTAAAAAATAGTAACCTATGTTATTGCAATTTTATGAGTTAGTTTGTTTAGAAACTAATTAATAAATAGAAAATTATGTTCAATAGTAAAAAAATTACATAATTAAAAAATAGACTTTCAGATCTACAATGAGTTTTAATTTTGTTAAAATATTCTGAAAAAGAAGTCGTCAGCCACAGTGGTGAGACTGGTTTTTTCTCCCATTATTTTCACGGCTTCTTGGTTGTAGGTTGGTTGCAGGTCCAAGGCTTAGGCTCAGGTTTCCAAGCCTTTAACAAGCCTAAAACCAATGCAAATTGGCAAGTGTCAGCTTTGAAAAAATAAGAAATAGGTAACCGTTTGTAACGAGTGCACGTTACAAATGGGTACCTGTTTATTTTTATTTTCTATAGAACGGATACCCATTTTAAAACAAGCACCCATTTCTTGTTTTTTAGAATGGGTACCCATTTCTATTTTAGCCATTATTTTTTTTGTTAATAAATTGGTAGTATGATTGAAACCCTGCAACATTCCCTTTTACCAGTACAACTGATAATGACAGATTCTACAATTTTTTTATGTGCAAAGTGTCAATTTGAGCTCTCAACAGGGCATATCTTATGTAATTTTTACAGGGATTCAATCATAAGGAGAATTTTTAGATGGAATGAAGTAGAAAATTTATTTTTTATAGGCATTCAATTTCTTGGAGAGACATTCATTTTTACCAATACACCGACAATGACGAATTCTGTGACTTTTTTATATGCAAAGTGTTAAATCAAGCTCTCAAGAGGACATATTTTATGCAATTTTTACATGGATTCAATCGTAAGGAGAATTTTTAGATGGAATGAAGTAGGAAATCTATTTTTTAGAAGGATTCAATTTCTTGGAGAGATCAAACAAATGTCAAGCAACTATCATATTGAATAAAGGATCTATTTCTACTTGTATTTCATACATTTTTTAAGAAGGGATCCAACACATTTTGGTAATCATGGGATCAAATAAATGTCAACAAAAAAGAAGAGGAAGGTTATGACAGTTGAAGAAATTGAAGCACATTGAGAGAAAGAGGAAAAATGACAAAGAGACAGGAGAAAGAGGATTAAAAAAAATGAAGAATGATGTAGCATCCAGTTTAATGACTATTGAAGAGGACAACATTGAGGAGGAGAACATTGAAAAGGAGAATATTGGAGAGACCAATTTGGATGAAGTGAATGTAGAGTATACAAATGTGGAAGAGGTCAAGAACATGGAAAATACAAATATAAGAATGAATCCAAGTATGTCTTTGAATCTGTTGAATGATAATGAGATTAAAGATTTAAAGCAAGCTGGATATAATATTGATGAGATAAATGCTTCTACTACAAACAAGACAATTAAAAATGAAAATGAAAACCCTTGTATGCATGAAAATCAAAATATATTTTTTTAAAAAATTGAAAGTAATGTTTTGAAGGATCTTCGTGGTAAGATATCTTGGAGACAAATTTGAACACATGCAAATAGATTGTACAAACAATTTTTTTATAGAAAAACTCTTGGATTTCAATGTCAACTTGTATCACAATTGATGAGAATGTCAAAAATGAGAAAAGTAATGAAAAAATAAGGTATTTTTGTAAAACCCAAAACGGTGGATGAATCAATGGAACAAGTTATGTCTAGTATTGTTAATGCTTTTGGTTCTATAGGAAAAAATAGTCGATCTAAGGATAAGAATGCAACATGTTGAGCAATAACAACTGCTTTAGTTAATAAATCAGTTGTGAGCAAAAGAATGATACATAAAACAAGTGGATATTTAAATGTGCATGCTATAACTTTAAGAAGAGCAACAAATAGAAGAGTAAGTATTGAAGAGGATCCAATCAACCAATGTTGGACTTTTAGTGGTAGACTCCCAAGGTCTAACATGAAATTAAACAATGAAATTAGGTCTTTGATTGAAAAATATTGGCATGATAATACAAGGGTTTCATCAAATGCTAGAGATGTTTTGAAATTAAGGGTGGGGTCAAAAAATCATGATCCTCATCCAAAACATCTTTTAGACATGACTCAAACAGAATTATATAGAAAATTTATAGATGATTCAGTTATAAAATTTTTTTAGTATAAGTCAAAGATCATTTGAGAAATACAAACCTTGATATGTCAAGATTAATAAGCAACGAATCTCTTGTTGTTGTAAAACTCATGTACAATTTCATTATTTTTATGATTGTGGCAACAAATATACAATTAGTGAGATATAAAGGGAGACATGTCACAAAAGAATTATGGACACTTTCTATGGAAGAGCATGAGGCAATCATAGATACAATACAAAAAAGAGAGGATGCAGATGGTACAATGGAGTAAATGTTTTAAATGATTAGTAGGTATGTAGAAATTCTTAAACTTTTAATCTTTGTCTAGGATGTGAGTTTAGGATTAATATGATTGATAACTTAACTAATTGATTGCATCTCCCCAAGGTAAGCATCCTCTTAAGTCCCCTAAAGCCATCCCTTAGCTATGTTCCATAAGTTAGGTAATGTTGCAAGTATGAGGTCAATCAGTGTTGTCATTGATGTCAACATACTCATATTGCATTGATAAGAAGGATTGGATGAGCTATGTGTTGAGGATATTGAGAAAATTAGTCTCAATCAGGAATAGTGAAGAACAGTGATGAGAAGAAGGCAAAAGTACTCAATAGGTTGAGGATCAGAGGATGCAAATTAAAAGGTTTGTAGATATGAGTCTTGAGATGTTCCAGTTAAGATTTTAGAGGTCCGCATGAAGATGTGAAAAAGTTGTGATTGGTCGAGTAGAACCAGTTCTGGGAGATGCTCCAGAGTGACAGAGTGTTACATAAAGGTCCGGTGAGATCCGGAAGTGCATTGTCCTATTCTGCGGATTGGACAAAGTGTTTGGGATGTCCTTGTGATGTGTCATCTTTATTTGTTCATGGTTTGGAGGTCCGGAAGCACCTCTTGCAGTATGACAGTGGCAATAGACTATGTTCTTGAAGTTCTGGATGAGGAAGAGAAGAGATTCCAGTGAGTAGAGGAAGTGCGGATGTACCTGGTCATTCAGGCAAGCTTGTGAAGGTTCTTGGATCATGTTGAGGTTGTGTTGTTGGTCCACATTGGTGGTAGAGCCCGAAATTGAAGATATTCTTCTGGATGAAGTTCTTGCTCAGACTAGCTGACCAGATGAGTTGTTCATATTGCAAATATTCTTGTGGTGGCCGACCGGATGTGTTATCCATCTTGCGAATGTTCTTATGGTTGATTACCAACTTATATGATTGTTCCTAAGTCGATGTCTTGTATAAATAAAGGTTTGTGAATTGATTTCAAAGTGTGGTGTGGAGCGGATGAGTGTGGTATAGCGAAAGAGCAAAAGGCAGAGCAGGTGTGTCTCGAGCTTAAATGGAACTGATCCAGACATGGTGAAGATGTCATTCTCTGATTCAAGTTCGTGATACTTATGATCTTGTAGACAGTGTGTCTTTTGTAGGTAGTGTGCCTCCTTGTGAGCAGTGTGCTCGGGCAATGAGCCCTAATTGGCATGTGCCATTTTATTTTTCCTTATTCTTCTAACAGAGAATAATCCTTGGGTTAATCACCCCGTGGTTTTTCCCTTAACCGGGTTTTCCATGTCAAAAATCTTGGTGTCTAATGTGTTGATGTTTATCTGCTCCGATGTTTATGCCTCCTGCTTTCATGAATGGTTATTTGATATGCTGTTAACTAATAAAGAAGAATCAAGTGTTTGAAGTAGAAGCAAGTTTTTGCACAATTGATTCACCCCCCCTCTCAGTTGTGTGCCCTAGATCTAACAATTGGTATTAGAGCCAAGTTCCTCTGAATGGAGCTTAACCGCTTGAGGAGATCCAGGATGTCATCATACAAGAAGGATAGTCTGAAGTTTGATGGAACCAATTTCTCGCTCTGGAAAGGTCGCATGAAATGTCACTTGGAGTGTATGGGAAAAGCATACTTGTCCATGATCACAAAGGTTTATGTACCTCCATAGGGTGGTCCGACAACTCTGAATGAAATCACAAATGCTGAAAACAATTTACAAACCAAAGAAGCTCTTCTAAGCGCATTGAATGATTCAGAACTCTCAAATGTTATTGACCTACCAACTGCATATGAGATCTGGGTTAAACTGGAACTTCTGCATGAAGGAGATGAGTTTGTTAAGAGTGCAAGGTTGCAAAGTCTGAAAGGGAAATTTGAAAGATTGAAGATGAGAGATGATGAAAATATCACTACCTTTATGCCAAGAGTAAATGAGCTGGTGTGTGGAATCAGGAATGCTGGTGGAGTTCTGGATGAAAATGAAATTGTTTACAAAATTCTCAAATCCCTTCCTGTTGCCTACAAAATCAAAGTTGTTGCCATTGATGAATTTAGAGCCCATACAACTATCACAAGAGAGCAATTTGCTGGCAAATTGGCTGCATTTGAAATGACTGAGTTTGGAGATGATCACCCCAAGACTGAATCTGCATTCAAAGCCAGTGCCTATGTGAAAGGCAAACAAAGATTTGATCCGGGAGAGAACTCTTCAAGGAAGCTGTCATGGTATGATCAAGCAAGGAAGGACATGGAAGAGGAAGAAGCAGAAACAACTCATCTTGAAGCCCTCATTGCAAAGAGACTGCCAAGAGGATCTGATAAGTATGAAGGAAAATTACAATTTAAGTGCTTCAATTGCAATAAGATTGGTCATTTTTCTTCAAGATCAAATGCTAATAGACAAAGGTTCCAAAAGAACTGTTATTATGTTCATGAAGAAGATGATAATGAAGGAGTAATAGATGATGAATCAGAAATAGGAAACAAATCCAGAAATGAATGGGTGTTTATTGCCATCAAGGAAGAAGATTCAATATCCTCTGAATCTGTCAATCATAAGGTTGTGGAAAGAGCTTTGGCTGCCCAAGTTGAAGAAAAGGATGATTGGGTTATTGACAGTGGATGTTCTCACCACATGACAGGTGACAAGAACAAGTTCTTAGATTTGGAAAGGTATGAAGGAGGAATGGTAAAGTTTGGTGATAATTCTGTTGGAAGAATCAGAGGTAGGGGAACTATTTCTTTTGATGGAAAGAGAAAAACCGGTAATGTACTATATGTTGAAGGATTGAAGCACAATCTTCTCAGTGTTGGTCAGTTGGTGGACAAAGGCTATGATCTCCGTTTCAAGAATGGAAGATGCAGGATCTTTGAAAGCTCCGGAACTGAGATTGCATCCGGTACTCAAACAAAAGGTAATATCTTCCATCTAGTTGGTTCAAATAAAAGTTATTTATTTGTTCAAGTTCATCAGAGTTGGTTATGGCATAGAAGGATGTGTCATGTGAACTTTGATAACATCATCAAGATAAGCAATACTCAGGCTGTAAGAGATCTTCCAAAATTGATGAAACCTACAAATAGTTTGTGCAAAGAATGTCAACTAGGTAAACAGAGCAGAGTCTCTTTCAAAAGCAAGGATCAGTCCTCTACCGGATTATTGGAATTAGTTCATACTGATCTCTGTGGTCCGACAAGAATCAAGAGTATGCAAGGTGATAGATATTTTATGTTACTGATTGATGATCATTCCCAGATGATATGGGTTACCTTCCTATAAGAGAAATCAGAAGCCCTTGAGAAGTTCAAAATCTTCAAAGCTATGGTAGAGAATGAAACCGGATTGAAACTGAAATGTCTAAGGTCTAATAGAGGTGGTGAATTCACATCCGGTGATTTCATAGATTTTTGTGAGAAGCATGGTATAAAGAGACAGTTGTCTGCTCCTAGGACTCCACAGCAGAATGGGGTAGTTGAGAGAAAGAATCGGACCATTCAGAAAGCATCCAGGACAATGATGATGGAAGCAAATGTTCCTCAGATGTTTTGGAGAGAAGCTGTCAGCACTGCAGTCTACACTCTTAATCGAGTTCAAATCAGAAGCAATATTGGTAAGACTTCTTATGAAATTTGGTTTGGTATAACTCCCACTGTGAGATATTTTAGAGTATTTGGTAGCAAGTGTTACATCAAAAGAGATGAAGATCTAGGAAAGTTTGATGCAAGAAGTGATAAAGAAATTTTCTTGGGTTACTCCACTCAAAGCAAAGCATACCGGTGTTATAATAAGAGATTGAGAAAGATTATAGAAAGTACAAATGTAAAGGTTGATGAAGGAATTGAGAAGCCCTCAAGGTTTTATGAATATGATGAAGATGATCAGAATGATTCTCTGGTGCAAGGAACTCAATCCTCCTCTAAAATTTAGATTCAGATTGATCTGGTAAATCAGGAAGAAGAGGCTTGTCTAAATGAGCCTGATCAAGAAACAGTAGTGCAAGAAACTCCCAAAGTTCCAAGGTATGTAACTCTAAACCATTCTGAAGATCAGATCATAGGTGACAAAAGCAAAGGGGTACAAACAAGGAGAAGAATTGCTCAAGATTCAAATGAATACTGTCTGATTTCAAAGATTGAACCTAAGACAATTAATGAAGCTTGCAATGATGAAAACTGGACCAAAGCAATGGAGGAAGAGTTGATGCAAATTGAAAAAAATCATACTTGGGATCTTATTCCCAGACCTAGAAACAAGAATGTGATTGGAACCAAATAGGTCTTCTGGAACAAACTAAATGAAGTTGGTGAAGTAATCAGAAACAAAGCTAGATTGGTCTGCAAAGGCTACTCTCAAATAGAAGGAATTGATTTTGAAGAAACCTTTGCTCCGGTGGCAAGAATTGAAGAAGTCAGATTATTTCTTGCATTTGTTGCCTTCAAAGACTTCAAGGTATATCAGATGGATGTCAAGTCTGCCTTCCTAAATGGTGATTTGGAAGAAGAAGTATACATTGAACAACGGATGGATTTCAATTGTCTGATCATGATGATATGGTCTGCAAGTTGAAGAAAGCACTGTATGGTTTGAAGCAAGCCCTAAGAGCATGGTATGAAAGGTTGGATAAGCATCTTGTGCAGATTGGTTTCAACAAAGGTACTACTGATAGCAACCTATATTTCCAAATAGAAAATGAAAACATTTTGATTGTTGAAGTATTTGTTGATGATATCATCTTTGGAGGAAGAGATAGTATGTGTAAAACCTTTGCAAATCAAATGAAAAGTGAGTTTGAAATGTCAATGCTTGGTGAAATAAATTTCTTCTTGGGTCTGCAAATTACTCAGACAAAGAAAGGCATCTTTATCTCTCATACCAAATATGCAAAAGAATTGTTGAGGAAATTCAGAATGGAAGATTCAAAGCCAATGAACACTTCTATGGCAACCGGATGTAAGTTGAGCAAAGATGATGACTCTCCTAAGACAGATCAGACCAAGTACAGATCAATGATTGGAGGACTATTGTATCTCACTCAGACTAGACCAGACATAATGCAGGCTGTTGGTCTTGTGGCAAGATTTCAAGCTGATCCTAGAGAATCTCATGTTATGGCAATCAAGAGGATTTTTAGATATCTAAAGGGGACAGTTGAGTATGGTCTATGGTACCCTAGAGATCATGATTTCTCTCTTCATGTATATACAGATGCAGATTGGGCAGGAGATGTGGATGACCGGAAGAGTACAAGTGGAGGAGCATTCTTTTTGGGAAAAAGATTGATTTCTTGGCTAAGCAAGAAACAAGAGGCAATATCTCTGTCTACAACTGAAGCAGAATACATTGCAGCAGCAGGTAGTTGCACTCAAATCTTATGGATGAAGTAGATGTTAAAATACATTAAAGTAGAGTATGAGGAGCACATCACAATTTTCTGTGATAACTCAAGTGCAATAAATATTTCTAAGAATCCGGTGTTGCATTCTAAGACCAAGCACATATCTATCAAGTTTCACTTTCTGAGAGAGCAAGTGAACAAGGATGAAGTCAGATTGGAGTATGTACCCTCCAAGGATCAAATTGCAGATATTTTTACTAAACCTCTTCCCAAGGACTCTTTTGAGTATCTCCGAGAGAAGTTAGGGGTCATGGCCCCTCCGGTGATGAACTAAGATGCACTGATGTGCATAAGTTCGGTGGATATCACAATCATATCTTGTGATCTGGATTGATGATGGAGAGCTACTACTAAGGGGGAGCAGCTAGTATGATTCCGATGTGTTAGAGTTGCAAGTATGAGCCCTTTGCCATTGATGTCAAAGGGGGAGAGAAGACATGTGAAAAATAAGTGGTTGATGATCAAAGGGGGAGTAGTAAAGGAAGAGAAGACATATGAAAAGTTGTTGCTAATAGGGGGAGCTTTGACAGAAAGGAGAAGTTCCTATCTTGATGGTTTTTCACATCATATGTTGCCATCAATGACAAAGGGGGAGATTGTTGCAAGTATGAGGTCAATCAGTGTTGTCATTGATGTCAACATACTCATATTGCATTGATAAGAAGGATTGGATGAGCTGTGTGCTGAGGATATTGAGAAAATTAGTCTCAATTAGTAACAGTGAAGAACAGTGATGAGAAGAAGGCAAAAGTACTCAATAGGTTGAGGATCAGAGGATGCAGATTAAAGGGTTTGTAGATATGAGTCTTGAGATGTTCCAGTTAAGATTTCAGAGGTCCCCATGAAGATGTGAAGAAGTTGTGATCGGTCAAGTAGAATCGGTTCTGGGAGATGCTCCAGAGTGACAGAGTGTTACAAAAAGGTTCGGTGAGATCTGGAAGTGCATTGTCCTATTCTGTGGATTGGACAGAGTGTTTGGGATGTCCTTGTGATGTGTCATCTCTATTTGTTCATGGTTTGGAGGTCTAGAAGCACCTCTTGCAGTATGACAGTGGCGATAGACTGTGTTCTTGAAGTTCCGGATGAGGAAGAGAAGAGATTCCAGTGAGTAGAGGAAGTGCGGATGTACCTAGTCATTCAAGCAAGCTTGTGAAGGTTCTTGGATCATGTTGAGGTTGTGTTGTTGGTCCGCATTGGTGGTACAGCTTGGAATTAAAGATATTCTTTTGGATGAAGTTCTTGCTCAGACTAGCCGACCGGATGAGTTGTTCATCTTGCAAATATTCTTGTGGTGGCCGACCGGATGTGTTATCCATCTTGCAAATGTTCTTATGGTTGATTGCCAACTTAGATGATTGTTCCTAAGTCGATGTCTTGTATAAATAAAAGTTTGTGAATTGATTTCAAAGTGTGGTGTGGAGCAGATGAGTGTGGTATAGCGAAAGAGTGAAAGGCAGAGCAGGTGTGTCTCGAGCTTAAATGGAACTGATCCAGACATGGTGAAGATGTCATTCTCTAGTTCAAGTTCATGATACTTATGATCTTGTAGACAGTGTATCTCTTGTAGGTAGTGTGCCTCCTTGTGAGCAGTGTGCTTGGGTAGTGAGCGCTAATTGGCATGTGCTATTTTATTTTTCCTTATTCTTCTAACAGAGAATAATCCTTGGGTTAATCACCCCATGGTTTTTCCCTTAACCAGGTTTTCTACATCAAAAATCTTGGTGTCTAATGTGTTGATGTTTATCTGCTTCAGTGTTTATGCTTCCTGCTTTCATGAATGGTTATTTGATATGCTGTTAACTAATAAAGAAGAATCAAGTGTTTGAAGTAGAAGCAAGTTTTTGCACAACTGATTCACCCCCTCCTCTTAGTTGTGTGCCCTAGATCTAACAGGTAAGTCATCTCCCCTAATTGATTACATCTCCCCTTATTCCATCCTCTTAACTCCCATTAAGCCATCCCTTAGCTATGTTTAATAAGTTAGGTAAATTTAAGATTTAGTTTAATAACTTCGATATAGTTAATTGATATAGCTTAGCACACCCTTACCAAAATACTAGAGTTAATTTCATCTCGCTTTAGGACATTCTCTTAACTCCCCTTAACCCATCCCCTAGCTAAATGATATAAGTTAGTGCATGTACCCTTACCAAAAATACTATAGTTGATTGGACCATCTCCCCTTAAGACATTCTCGTAACTCCCCTTAAGCCATCCCCTAGCTAAATGATATAAGTTAGTGCATGTACACTTACCAAAAATACTATAGTTGATTGGACCATCTCCCCTTAAGACATTCTCTTAACTCCCCTTAAGCCATCCCCTAGCTAAATGATATAAGTTAGTGCATGTACCCTTACCAAAAATACTATAGTTGATTGGACCATCTCCCCTTAAGACATCCTCTTAACTCCCCTTAAGCCATCCCCTAGCTAAATGATATAAGTTAGTACATGTACCCTTACCATTTAACTACTACAGGTGATTCCATCTCCCCTTAATCCATCATCTTAACTGCCCTTTTAAGTCATCCTCATAACTCCCCTTAAGCCATCCCTAGCTATGTTCGATAAGTTAGGTAAACTATCATCTCCCTTAATTGATTGCATCTCCCCTTAAGCCATCCTCTTAACTCCCCTGAAACCTTCATATTAATATTCCTAATTCTCTTAAATATCATGACACATTCTAACTTTTTTACATTTCATTACATGGCGCGGGAGATGTTTTTTGCAGTCATAATAGAGGCTGGAAACATAGAAGGTGTTAAATTTCACTTACACTTTATTTCAAGTATTCACTAGACCTATACTATTAATTATTTTAATTTATGCTTCAATAGTTCTCTCCTTTCATTATAATTTCAATGGAACTTCTTAACAAATTCTATCTTTAAATAAAATAATCTCTAGAGACCTTCTAAATTTTTATATATGTTTCATTGTGGCCTAACCTCTAGATTTGTTTTTGCAATTTCACATTTAGTGTTGAAAGGATTCAAATCTATTGTTTCTTGTTGCACATGTATGATCTCTACACATGTTTCATATCTAGAGTCTTCAACTTCTAGGTGTCAAGTACAAAATCATAGATGATCTAGACTTAGAGAATAACATTGCATAAAATCTAGGTGTCTCTAGGTGTCTTGGATTCTAACTATATAATAGGTGTCTTACCTGTGTCTTAGATATTCTACATGTCAACTAGGTAGATAGAGACTAGAAAAAAGGCATTTAATATAAGTAATCTAGGTGTCTTAGGTAGATACTATATATCAACTACTTGTCTAGAGATATAATATGGAATCTAGGCATGTCTTAGGTAGATACTATATATCAACTACTTGTCTAGAGACTAGAATAAGGTATAATTTAATCTAGGTGGCTTAGGTAGATAATAGATATGTCAACTAGGTCTACCATGTAATAGGTGTCTAGAGCATGTGTCTTAGTTAGAATTATAATCTAGGTGTCTCTACCTGTGTCTTAGGTATACTATATGTCAACTAGGTAGAACTATATAATCTAGGTGTCTAGGTGACTTAGGTCTAGACTATGATAAGGTATAAAGACTATATATGTCTATATATAATTTATCTAGATACATACTATACAATATGTGTCTTAGGTGTCCTACATAGAACTAGAATACATGTGTATTAGGTCTTAGGTGAGGCCACATGAGCTTCCACCTTCACGTGGTTGGCCTTGTCAGTATAGAATATTTATATTTCTTGAAGCTAAGGGAAGCTCTTTTTCTTGTACATAGAAGTTATGAAAAACCAACTAATGCATTGATTGAGTTATATTATTTAGTGCTCTTGATGAAATTACATACAAAATGCTAATTTTATTGTATTTTTTAGAAATTATAATTTATAGTTTTTTACAAAATTCTAGAAGCAAATCTCAAAAGTTTTAGTAGATAGAACCAAGTATTGTTTATCAAATTTTTATATATAACAATTTAGAGTTACAAGTATTTGTTTATTTTTCTTTTGATATTTAGGTTACATGTAAATTTCTCTATTTTTCTTTTGATATAATTTAGGGTAGACTTAAATTTCTCTAATTTTCTAAATTTCTTAAATTGTAAATTTAAAGGGTACATGTATTTCTCTAATTTTCTAAATTTCTTAAATTGTAAATTTAAAGGGTACATGTATTTCTCTAATTTCTTTAAATTCTTTTCATAAATTTTTAGGGAAGGTATTGATCTATGAAATGTTTAATCTAGATTTAAAAATAAATTCATTAGACATGGTTACTAGATTGACAAATCTAATCAATAAATTTTTCCTAAATATTTAACTCAATTAAAATTTAACACAAGTGTCCCAACATTTGACTCATGTAAATCCAAACATATTCATTCTAATTCAAGAAAGTTAATTTTCATTTTATTTTTTAAATTTATTTAGGGCAGGTACATTTAGTCTATATAACTATCCAACCTAGAGTCTATATCTAATAAATGTTTAATAAATTAAATCAATTGAAATTTTTCTCTTATCTAATTAGAATTAGTATTTTACAATTTTATGTAATTAAACACATGATTTAATTTGAAGTGTTAAATATGAGATATGAAATTAAAGTTTGAATATAGATGCATATAGTGGAAATTCAATAAATAGAAAAATCTAGTCTAGATGAAATAGTCTATGAGAGATAAATACTGACATAATAACAATCCATGTAAAAATAGTGAAATAGTCACAAAATATATATGTCTAGTCAATACTGAAATAGTCATAAAATCCTCATGAAATAAACAATCTAATACATCATCATCGTGACCATCCATCATCCATCCATCAATCTAAAACATGTGTGCACACTACGTTTGATCATCATCCATTTCAAGCCACCTTTTGGACCCATGTGATTGAGAGGGCAACTCATGTTGTGTACAAGAAAAAGAAGCTTCAAATCAAATTTAATGTCAAAATTGCGTCCTAATTAAATGTAAATCAAATATTTAAAACCAAACCATCAAATTAAATTTTTAAATCTTAACTTCAAAATGTCTAAGCATGCCACAACAGGCTCATCATCTCTCCTGCCATGCTCCTGTGTAATAGATGGTGCTGATTCAGATGACATATTAAATGTCCATGTTCCCAATTCTTGTATTTCAATAAAACACATGAATTCTAGGCTCTAGAGTATAGATACAAAATGCAAGGTTAAATGATACAAAAGACTTTGAAATCACATAGGATTTAACTATAGGACCTAAAATATGAGAGATGACTCACACCTGTGCAGGATCATCAATGATAGGATTAATTGAGCCTACACCTAAACTAATCTCATCCTGCATATATATGTGTACATGTATATATAAATTCAACTTTAAAGACATGAATTTAAAAGCATGAAATTACACTAGAAATTCAAATTTAAACTAAAATGTACAATTTTAAGATACAAACCATGGCATGTGAAGTAGGCTCCTCTATAGATGATGTTGCCACTGGTTCTGGATGACTAGGTTGGTTTGACACAAAATTGTCAGGACCTCCCATCTACTTTAAATTAAAATGTCACATTTATGTATTAAATTATATATTATTAAATTAGATATATCCAATTAAATAATCTTTAGATGTCCTAATTTTTATACCTCGACCGTATAACTTGGTCTACCCAACTCTACTATCATTGACACTAAATGGTCCAGCCGTGATGAAGTGGCAGCAGCTGATGGAGTCATTTGTACCAATCAACATGAGCATATATTTATTAATATATACTTAAATTTTTTTTTAAAAGATTGATAATTGATAATTGTCCAAATCTATATTAATTTATATAAATTTTAATTTTATTAAGTGTGGCATACATACCGAGTCCATAGGAGCGAATAATGTAGCCAAAAAGGAATCCTCCTCTGAAGTAGATGTAGGACCAAAACATGGATGATGACAATTCTAACAATAATGTGGTGTGGACTGCAATGGCATCAATCTAGGTGATGTGTCAAGACCAACATAAGATGCTCCTCTAGGCTGTGCAGGCTCTCTAGGATTGACTTCATCTGCCAAGCGAGTAGCTTGGTCAGTTAAGTTTTCTGAGAGTGACGATAACACTCCAAGTGCTGAGATGACCGTCCGCTAGTGAAAGGGCACAAGAACAGAGGGTATAGAAGGGACAATAGGTGTAGGGGGCAAATGTCAATTTGGATCAACATGTGCCCTTGGTCTATGCTGTGGCATTCCACCACCCACACCCTGAAATGATCTCATATCAAAATAATTGGGCCTTTTGCCCATCTCAAACTCCGCCCATAATTTTTTCAAAAAATAAAAGGGAACCTCAAAATTAGCATGAGGTGGATGGTCAAAGACCATCTACCATCGCTCCCAAAAATTATCAGCTATTTGTTGATGTGTGCACCATTTGATTGAAATTTTCTTTTTAGTTGGTGGTATTTGTTCACCTGTGGAGGGATCAATGAAATATGGGGCAATTGTATTTTTGGCAATATGTAAATCATTGATCTCTTTATATGAGAGACCATCTGCATAAATTTGCCTCCTCTCTTCTTGCCATGAGTAGAATATGTCTATATCCATGTGGATAGTTCTCATTGAATCAACAATAGTTTGCATTGTAGATGCAAACTGTGAAATGTGTGGAGGGGTTTGGGTTTGGCTTTGCAAGAAATTGATTTTTTATTGCAATGTTTGTATATTTTCATCAATTGTTGCTCACACATGAGCCTCATCATGTAGTGGTTGTGGTGGTGGGGGAGCGGGTTGGGGTGGGGGCAGGTTGGGGTGGGGGGTCCTGTGGGGGGTCATGGGGGGGTCATGGGCTAGATCAGCCATGTGTACAAATAAGGTCTACAAGTAGAGCTGCAATTACAAAAAATAATTAAAATCAAATTAGGAATTGAAAATATATATTAAATTGCATGCACAACATATGTTTAAATATACATATACATATAAATTGAAAACTTGGAAATATATAAATTTGTGTGGTTTAAACAATACATTAAAACATTTAATTTTACATTTAATTTAACATATACATGCATTCAAAATTTAAACTTGTTAGAAAATGTTTAAAATCAAAATTTATACATTTAAGAATCATGACATGAATAAAAATTTATGTCCTAGTATCTAGTCAACATTATTTTGTCTTTCAAGTCCTATAATCTTATTTTACTATACATGTATGTATGTATGTATGTCTAGACAATTTCAAATGATCTTAGTTAATATATCATTCCTAAAAGTTTAATGTATAGCCTAAATGTCAATCCATCTAGGGCCATGTTACCATTTCCTAGATTTTGGTAAAATTTAAGTTGATTTTGTTTCCTATAAATTTGTGCAATGTTCGTAGAAATCAAAATCTTAAAAATAATTAACTAGTCAGGCTATTGTTACTTAATATATTGCATGTCCACAAACCCTGAATATCAATAGAAGTCCTAATCCTAGAGGTTATGATTAATGAGTGGACAATTTAGTTAGAAATGTTTCCTTGAGGTTTTGAAAAGAAGACAACTAAAGAGAAAAATTCAATAACAACTAGGTTGTTTACAATGAAACTCATGTATTACATTCAAACTCCTAAACATGTCACTAAGTTCATGTCGACCTATTGGCTACAACTACACCTACAAGACCTTAAATGTCATGTGTTTATTGTATATAGCCTAAATGTCATTCCATCTAGCCATGTTACCATAAATTCTATTTTGTTCCTAATCCATGAACTTATCCTTCCTAAGTGTCTCATTTTATTCAATCTTTGAACCCATCCTATGTACACTCAACATTATTTTAAATTTTTTCCATTGTTGTTGTCCCCTTTACCCCTGTGTTAAGCGTCAAATTGTCATAGATATATGGATATATGTTTAAATTAAATATTTAAACATAATAAAATGACTTCTAAGTTTTAGGTTTCAGTTTAATAAGTCATTTAGGTTAGGTCTACCAAAATATATTAGGGTCCTATCCTATCTAATTTGTAGGTTTTTAGCTTCATGAAAAGAGTTCTACAAATGGTTAAATTAGGACTATGAGACTCATCAGGAACATTAAAAGCCATGAAGACTGAAGAATAAGCCTATAGCACGTATAACTAGTTCAAGGTCTAGATATAGGGGAAAAGACCTAATAGGTGAGATAATATATGTGCATTTAATGCCCAATATTTTTAAAAGTTTAGTAGAGTAGTTCTAACTTTAAGCTTGTTAGTGTTGTACTATAACTACTAAAAATTTAATGACTAAATAACCAATCATACATGATGTTGTATCAGCCCACCAACAAAACATGACTTAATGCACACCTATTGGTCCACCCTTTTTTTTGGGAAACTATTTGACACCTCAACAAAAAGCACTTAGTTTTATCTTTATCCACTATAAGATATAAAGTATTTAAGGAGATGTGGAGGAAGAAGAAATTCCTTTGAGGAAGAAGATGAGAGGGACAACCAAGCCACCTCCTTCGAAAACTTCCACTATTGAAATGTTGGCAAAAAATTCAGCATTCCCCTTTAGGATTCGTGACATGGCTTAATTGCCTCCCATTGGTCCTTATCTGGGATGGTAGCGGTTTCCTGACAGGTGCACCTTTTGGGAGAAATGACCAGCTCAATTCACTACAAGTGGTATTAGAGTTGGGTCACAGGTTTGAATCCCCTCGGGTAATGCTGAGGGGGGGATTGGATGCAAAAAAGTTAGCATCCCCCTTCAGGATTCGTGACATGGCTTAACCGCCTCCCGTTGGTCCTTATCTGGGATGGTAATAGTTTCCTGGAAGGTGCGCCTTTTGGGAGAAATGGCTAGCTCAACTCCCTACATGAACTCCCATCCTCTCTTCCTATGCAAAAGGATCCAACCATGCAACCCATTCTTCCTCTAGTTATTCCTATCTCCACTAAGGTTAGGATGTCAGTCTAGAAAGACTCTATTCCCAAAGCTTCCACATCTACTATTCCTATCCAATCTCATTATTTTAGAACCATTCTTACACCTCCAATTGATTCAACCATACCTATTCATTACAATTTCCATGCCTTCACCTAATACGGAACTATAGAACTAGCTTCTCTAACCCCCTCTATTCCAAGGTCTATTCCCTCTTCCCCTCCTAACTCTCCACCCTCCCTCTCCAACATTGAAAAAGTTGTTAAGGATATAATAGAAGAATAGTTTGAGAAGAAAGATAAGGAGCAAAGTGAAGCAACTAGCTTGTTTAAGGAGTAAGAGCACCATGAAGGAACAATTCATCCAAGGGATAACCAAGAAGAGGCCCGAGTTGAAAAGGAAAAAGTTAAAGGATCTCCCCATGAAAAGGATAAAGACGAAAAAGCTAATGTTATCAATCCTCTCACCATAGAAGAAATAGTTAAAGGGGAGAAGTTATTGGAGGAAATGGAGAAATTGCCTAATAGGTTGGATCTAGTAGAGCAAGCAACAAGAAGAATAGGCCTTCCCACCACCTCATGAAAAAAACTTATAGATCCATCTAATTCCTTGGTTCCAACCTAGCTTTATGTGAACATTCAAAGAGGAAAGTAGACCATAAAACAATTTTCAAAGGATGTCTTCCATATTGGTGATGATTGAAGCTCCTTGGCCTGAGAAGACTAGAACTCTTTTGTCTATTAGATTGTATGCTTCTAGGTCTAGGATTACAAAGGTGGCAAGTATAATGGTCAATAAAGATGACAAATACATGCTATCCCCAGACTATCAAATCCTTGCTTATAATTTGGGGAAGTAGACTAGGGATGAAGAGATACATGGAATGCAAACAATAGTATCTACTATAGTCTCCTAAATGGATGAGGACTAAAGGATGAAAAGGGATTAAAGATCAAATTTCTTTAGCATAATAAAGGAGGTGAGCGTATCTTCATAGAGTTTTAACAATTTTCTACTAATTATGGCATCACATTTCATCACACAATTCACTACACACCATGGAAGAATGGGGTCATAAACTGGAAGAATCGTGCCATTACATGTGTTGATGTGGCATCATATTTGATGATGTGACCTTGAAACCTTATAAGCAAGGGCCTTGCCAAGTAAGCTATTGTAAATTTTTTGGAGTGATTCAAAATTGCCATGTATGATTTTGAGAGGCATGAAGTTAGGGTGCTCAACTACTGGGTCCTCTCCCCTAAACAATTTCAAATGATTTTGAAATATCATTCCTAAAGGTTTATTGTTAAGCCTATATGATAGAAACCCTATCTAAGTTCTATTGAACTAGGTAGTTCATGGAGGGATTGGCCATAACTATTTGTACAAATATTATATATATGTCCATATGTTTAAATTAAAGATTTAAACATAATAAAGTGAAGTTTCTAGGTTTTAGGTTTAGGTTTAATAAGTCATTTAGGTTTTAAAGAATAGGCCAGTTTAGTTTATGAAACCCTTGTTTATGAATTAGGGTTTAGTGTTTATGAATTACGGTTTTATGTTTTACTATTTATGAAATCTTAGTTTATGAATTAGGGTTTAGTGTCTGAATTAGGGTTTTATGTTATACTATTTATAAAACCCTAGTTTATGAATTAGGGTTTTACAGTTTAGTCTTTATGAAATAGGGTTTACCATTTTTGAATTAAAGTTTTACAATTTATGCATTAGGGTTTACTTGTTTTCGATTTGAGGTTGACTATATACAGTTTAACATTGCAAAAACAACAAAATACAAAGCAAAAAATAATGAAAATTCATAGAAATGGATGGGTAACCAACCTGGGGCATTGGTTAATCAATATGAGGAGGCACTGACGCTTTAGAGGTGGAAAATGTAGTCATCCATCGTGGGTACCCATTCTTGGCATCATTCTCCCTTGTATTCCATGGCATGTAGCTGTTAAAATGAAGCTACATGCATGTTTTCTAAAAAAAATTATACTTTTCAAAAATGGGTACTTGTTCCATAACGAGTGCCCATTTTAGCTTTGGGTGCCCGATCATAAATGGGAACCCGTTTCGTAATGGGCACCCATTTTGGCTCAGGCTCCCATTCCTAAATGGGTACCTATTCCAAGCGACATTTTTCATTAGTGGAAAACTTCTATGAAATATATACTCAACTTCTTTCTTTAACCCCACTCCTTGTGAGGACTTTATATATTGATGTTGTAATAAAGAGAAGATCATATTGGAATTATATTTTTTTATTTAATCTTTAATTTTAAGGATGTTTCCCTCTTGAAGAGGTCTATGATATTTATTCTTAATTATCAATCTAAGTATATTTATAGCTATTTTCTGAGTACTATGTTATTTATTAGATATGATTGTTTTTCTCTAATATATTTTAGGCAAGATCCTAACAAGTCATTCTAGTGCTTGTTGTTATGATCCTCTTATCAAGGTAATCATTTTGATCTATAACTTGGGTATAGATTCCACTAACCCCAGGTGTTCACTAAAGTTTGTGGTTGCATATATCTTAGGACCAACCATATCCTTCTTTAGAAATTTGGTGAAATAATTCAAACATTTGAAATCTACTTTACATATGTAATTTTCCAAGATAAAAATGCCAGATGATCTCGATGCTAAGGTGGTTACCCTTCATGTCAAAGATGACTCCATGAATGAACAAATCTAATGAAGTGTGCATTCAGATATGGGACATAACTCTCACATTGAATACTATGGTATTCCCGACCAACAAAATATTTGCAAGACTCAATGTGCACATAAAATAGACTTCCTAAAATCTGATATTGTGTTGTTCTCAAAATCAGCTACGCTCATTTTGTAGACAACCCCACGAAACTTGTCCGTTTCGTGAATCTACACTCGAAGCTCGCAAATCGAGAAAAGATTTTCTTGTTCTCGTGCGAGGTCAGTTGACATTTTAAAACTCGTTTGCGACGTTTCCTTGAATTAATTTCTCGATATTTGCAAGGAAAATCCAAGTCGTAAATTGGTTAGGATGTTAATTTTAGTCGTTTTTTAAGTTTGTAAATTTTTTACTCTTGATATGCAAGAGCGGCAAAATTTTCCGCTCTTACATATTACTTAAGTTTTGTTTTTGATGCGATGGCGGCAAAATTGGCCGCTATTACATCGCTTTGAGTGAAATGTGCGAAAGCGGCAAAATTCGCCGCCATCGCATATGTCTCATCGTTGGTTCATGTAACGACGGCAATTTTCACCGACTTTGCATATTGGTTGATTCCATTGTCGTAGCGGCCGAAATTGCCGCCCGAACGAGATCTCCGGGATTCTGCTGTCGAGTGCCATTAATGGCCACTCGTGCCAGGCGCTTCAACTCCAGTTTTAGCCTTTTAAAAGCTTTTTCCCCTTGCCACTCGTCATTCCTTATCCACAAGTCTTCTGCGCGACTCACTCGACGCTTGCTCGTTCACTCCGTTCCGATTCACCGACGGATCTATCCTTAGGGTTTCCACTTCAAGCACGGGTAAGTCTCACCTTTCACTCGTCGTTCAACTTTTCCTTTAAAGTTTATCATAGGTTTTTGTGTTTGATGTTTGTTTTTAGTTTTTATTTACGTTTCATTTTTTTTGTTTGTTTAGAGTTTGTTGTTTTCGTTTTGTGTTGTCGACCCGGTGAAAACCTTAGATTCTACCCCAAAAACCCTTGGGATCGCGTGCCCTAGATTTCCCAAACCCTTGTTGCAGTTATCAAATACAACATCGGCGGATTTTGCCGAGCTTACAGTCTTTGGTTACCTCTGCCGAGCGGCGAACATCCCGACCTCCGCGCATAAACTCAGACTTGCAGATGTTATCAAATGTAATGTCGGCGAAATTCGCCGCTCGTACATATATGGAACCCCCCATGTGGTGTCGGCAAAAATCGCCGACGGAACATCGAAAAGGAATGAAAACTGGTTATCAAATGCATCGACGGCGAAAATTGCCGCTCAAACCTCTGCTTTCCTATTTCCTGCATCGACGGCGAAAATTGCCACTCCAACCATCTCACTCTTCTCTCAAACTGCATAGGCGGCAAAATTCACCGCCGATGCAAATAGACCAAAACCCTCATATGCAAGGGCGGCGAATTTTGCCGCCCGTGCAAAAAATATCTCAAATTTTCCTAACACTGGAAAATTTCTAATTTCATTTTCCCGAGCCCGCTTCTCCTCTGATTCTTGGCCAGCTCGCACTATAACCCTTTTTCAAGCGCACTCCCATAGTCGTGATCGTCAACATGCAATTTTCCCAGATTGCCCATATTTTCCCTGATTGCATGATCATGACTTTTCTTGCAGTTTCTCTTGCGGAGCTCCATTCAACGTCAAATTTCTTCTCAGTGAAAGATCGTCCAAATGACTGATTTGTCTCCAAAGAAGGCAAAAGCTATGAAGTACAAATATCAAGGTGTTTTCCCAATCACCTCAGTCCACTCTAATGTTGAAGATATTAGAGATACAGAGATTGGCCATGTTGATATGGCTGAGTTTGTAGAGAGAACCAAGTCGAGCAACCCCAGTGCTATGATGAGGAAAATAGTGGAAAGTAATATTCATCTGGTATCCTCCTTCCCAGTGGCGGCTCACAATACAGAATTTGTTCTTCAGTGCGCCCATTTCTACAACAAAGATATCAGAGCTGTTGTGGACGCCAGTGGTAATGTAATAATCAGGTTGGACCCTGAGTTCATTGACAAAGTGTTCATGTGTCCTCCTGCAACAGAGGTGTTGAAGCTTGATTTCATCGAAGCTCAAAAGGAATACGACAAGAATCCAGAGAAGGCGAAGAAAGTAATCAACAACAAATGGTTGAAGATTGCGAGGTCAAGTTTGTCTAGATGGCCACGCAGCTTCCCTCGAAGTGATTTCGTGGAAGAAGTTGGTGACTTGATTACCCTCCTCAGCAGGATAAGAGGTTTGTCTTCCTCTTCACAATTTCAGGAATGGATGTATCCCTTCATTAAGGTCATACTCCAAGGCAAGCAGGTTATTTTCTGGGGAGAGCAAATCAGTAACGCTTTGCATGATCAGTTGATGAAGGTATCCACTACCTCCAAGTTCTTCATGACTTCCTACCTGGTATACATTGCAGCCTCCATGAGGATTTTTCCAGGATTGTCGTCAGAAGGGGATAGGAGAGTGGTCCCAGTATACCAGTACTATTCTCAGCTAACATTGAAAGGCTCAATTCACCATTTCAGGAGAGTGAATGATGCATTCTTTGCTGTATTCTTGTGTCTTTTCAATCCCCAACTGGAGCAGAGAAGGATCTCAGATGAGGCATGGACAGTGGTTAATGGTTTTGGTTGTATGTTTTTGCAATTTCCATCTTTCTCCTACTTGAGGGTTGGCTTTTTCCAAGGCTACCCTTATATGCTTCCAAGGTTTCCTTCAGATAGATTGGTCTTGATGGAGTTGTGCAGACAAATGATTGTCGTGCATAACAAACAGATGGAACTCAAGAAGCCCGGATTCAGATTTCCTGTAGAAATCGGCAGATACTCAGTATTGACTGCCGCAAAGGTAAGAGCTATGGAGACAGAGATGCAGTTGGTCACCATGAAGCAATTCAAGAGGAGACCAAAGTTTGATTATCGGGGTGTAAAGGATAAAATCAAGAGGAAAACACAGTTCCATGAACCCATGGTGGAAGATGTCTGGATAGATTTGAGAACAGAGGAAGACATCAGGAAACTGGACTATAGCAGGCTGTCTCTAGAGCAAATTGAATACCTAGGACTTGCTGATATCCCAGAGGACCTTGTGGATGATGGCGAATTGGTTGATGCCAAGTATGAAGCAGAACAGATAGCTGGTACTCCTCTACCGCCAATCCAATGGTCCCAAAAGGAGCTGACTTCCCTAAGGAAGAGATTTGAACCCATATTGGCCAACACCAATAAGTGGCTGGAAGATAAAGGAATTACGCTGAAGGAATTCCTCACTGGTTCAGAAACTGAAGTTCAAGAGAAAACTGGTAAGAAGGTTGAAAATAGAACGAAGAATAAGAGTGATGCTCCATCATCCTCTAAAACACATAAACCTAAAATCAGATTTGTGACAAAGAAAGCAAAGGTTGTTGAGAAGGAACCTGAAACGAAAGATATGGAAGTTGAGGAGCCAGCAGCCGAAGATCCAACAACTGAAGAGCCAGCTACAGAAGAGATGGATGTCGAAGACAAGGGGTCAGAGCAACAAGATAAAGAGGCTTTGTCTCCACAAGACAATACACCTGTTGCACCTCCTGTGCCTGCTTCCCCCATTATCATTCCTTCCTCTGAATCCCCCTCTCCTCCTAAAATAATTTTTGATAATCCCCGGGGCACTTTTGAAAATATTCTCCATTCTTCTGATTCAATTCCTAGTTTGTCTTCTTCGTCATTTGATATAGGAGATACTTCTATGTTTGATCATTTTGTGATGAGTACTGAGCAGGTTTCAAGTGCCAATGTAACAGGTGCGGTTTTTACCAACACCCCGCCTATTGTTTCTACCACCAGCACAAGTACAGTTCCAGTAACACCAGTGGTAGGAATGGACTCCAATGTGAATACTTCTCTGCTGCCACCTTGGTTGTCAGCTTACACGCCAAAGAGGAAAAAGCAAGTCATCTCTCCAGATGATTTTGATTTCACTAAGCTGACACCTGCAAAACCAAAGGCTCCGAAGAAACCAAAGATCCTTTCAAGGGTACTTGAAGAAAAGGGGCAGAAAGTTTTGGAGATAGCAAAACCCCCACAGGATGCAACTGTCAAAAATTTTGACATGAATGACTACTCAATTTCTAGGGTTGAATTGGGCAAAATCACCCATGAAAGCGCTAAAAATGATATGCAGTCAGCCATGGACATCCTGATCCAGAAATTCGACAGGGAAAAAGAAATGAAAGACTACTACAAGGCAAAAGCAGAACAGCTGACTGCAGTGGTAAGAAAGATCACGTTGAATTCAGAAGCAGTTACTCCAGAGGCCGTGTCTGTAGAAGACCCCGTCATCCTGAAAGCGGAAAAGACTCACCTCCGAGGGAAAGTACTTGAAGAATACTTGGACAGGATGCGAGCCCAAGGAATCTCTTTGCTCAAGGAGGTATTTGAGAAAACGGATAAGATGAGGAAAGTAAGAGCAGAACTCAACGATTTCATTGATGCCATCTCTCATGATATTGAACACACAGAGGATACTCATGATAAGTGGGTTGAAATGAGGAAGTTGAAAATGAGCACTTTAATATCCATTGGCGCCATTTCCAACAGGGATTCATATATAGAGACAAAGGAAGCTCTAATGTACAGGAGCAATGTGCTAAGAAATTTGATCAAGGATCTCGAAGCTGCAAAGGAAACCAGTGAAGAAAATGATGTTAACATTTTGCATAAGCTGGAGGAGTTGCCTTGTAAATTGGTATCACATGATAACCAGTTTCTTTCTGCAGAAGAAATGGTTAAAGAATTTGAGGACATGTTTCAGCAGGAATTTGAAGACAAGGTATTTTCAATAACTTCTGTGGACAGCATATTAGACAACCAGTTAACCTTGGACAATTTGAAAACCAGGTTAACCAATCATGCCAAGTCAATCACTATAGTAAGGGATGCCATAGTGAGGGCCAGGATGATCTTCAAAAACACATTCAAACCAGATAGCATTGAAATGCAGGCGACCTTCACTATGTATGATGACCACGTGAGAAAAGGTGGTGACACAAGTTGAAGCAGCTGGTTTTTTTTCTTAGTTTATTTTCTGATTTCCATATGTACTTTCAAAACAGTTTTGGACATTTTTACATGTACATTTTTGATATGCAATTACATGTAAAAAATAGGAAGTCCCAAGTCAATAAGGACTCCTATTTTTGAATAAGTCAAAGTAGTTGTAGATTTCCTAGATTTTCTCAAGGTCTTTCCCTATAAATAAAGGGGACCTCTTTTGTAAATATTATCTTTTATCTATTGCAAGAAAACTCTGGCGAATTGAAAAGCAAATCAAGACTTTGTGCTTATTGTGAAAATCAATATTCAAATATTCATCAATACAAGAAAGCAAGTTCAATTCCAATCTTTGTCTTGGGATTATTCGTGTTGTGATAGTTTTGTTCTTATGTCTTGCTATCATAATCTTAATTGATAATAATTGAACGGTGGAGTTTGTTTCAAGTGATTGAAGAGCGCTCTAAATTTGATTCTGATAAACTTTGTGTTATCAAATCGGTTGTGGGTTATATGTTCATGTTTGTGAAAATACAACAGTTTGGGGACTTTGTGCTGCAAGTTGTTATATTTGAATTATTTTTATCATATTGAAGAAGAGTGAAGACTTTGGGCTGCATTTTGCTTCAAAAAAGTTCTAGTTACAAGTAGTGAGTGAGGTAACAGAAAACTTTGTGTTTCTGTGATATTGTGATAATTTATAAGTTTTATATCGAGAGTTTGAAATATAAACATCTATTCTGAAAAAAGAGAATGAGATGAGATGGAACCACCCCAAACATAGTTTTTAGTGTACATAAATTTGATAAGTGTTTGATTTACAAAAGTTAAGTAATTAGAGGGAACCTCCCCTTGCTGAGAGGAGAGACTTTGTCTCATCATAGCTGTGGCTGATATACCCATTTTGCCATTAGCGAGTTAACGACAAAATATTCACCCAACATATTGATGATCCAATAAGTTGGTTATACAAATTTGAGAAATATTTTATAGTTCATCAAATTCGTGTAGCTCAAAAAATCTCTATCACATTGTTCCATTGGGAACATGAAGCTATCTATTGTGCCTTGCACACACACCCCATTTTGCCAAATGGAGACCCCCTCTTTTCATTTGGCTTGGAGTCTCAACCTTTCCTCTTTATGACAATGAGGAAGCGAAATGGTGCTTAGAATGCATGATTTGTTCCAAATTTGGGTATTTCACATGTTTGAAGTCATTTGATGCCTTTTGTGATTGATTCAGAGGAGTCCTAATTGGGTTTGTGCTTAAGAAGTAGATCTTTGTTGCCTTTTGTGCTGAAATTGGGTGTTACTGCATTTTGCTCTAATATCCTGTGTCACTGGATATAGTGCTTGAAACTGCTACTGTAGCAGGTGTCATGTCAGAATTCCTAGTTTCCATGCCTTAGAATTGCAAAATCATGTCAAATTTCACAACATTTCACCAAGGAGTCCTTGTGCTTTGATCCTAACGCATGTCCCTACCCCCCTGAAATTGGCTGAGTTTGATATCTGAAAACCCTGAAAAATTGACTAAATCTGAAATCTGGTGGATCCTTAAAAATCTAGAATATGTGTGTTAAATCCCATGGATCCGGGACCTATCTCAAACATCCTAATAGTATATTTCAAAATATTTAAATTATAGGAAATTCTCAGCTAGGGTACTTCAAAATCTGGCAGAAAAAATCACCCCAACTACATTTTGCACTAATAGCTTGTGTCACTGGATATCGGCACTAAAACCCATTTGCATACCTCAGCACTAAAAAGTTACTTGATAGGACTTGCGCTAAATCCTTGTCCAACCAGATATGTCCGGTGGACTGTATTTTCCCTGCCAGATCCTTCTAAGGTTTTGTGCTAAAATTGTTGATGACAAGATTTGTGCTAAAATAGGCTCAACTAAATATATTTGGCACCCTCCAGAACTCACGTAATACGGTTATCACTAGAATCCCCACTGACGAATTCTTTAAGTGCTTAGCGCTAAAAATTGACTGCATAGGATCGACTCTAAAATCATCCTCCACTACACATATCCACTGAATGTCAAAATCCCTATTGATCCAGTGAAGGGTGAAAATCTCGTTGGAGGTGTTAGAAGAGCCTAAGCACTAATTTGGAGCTTCACTACATAGATCCTATAACACCTCAAATCCCCGTTGATCATGTGAGTACCAAAACTCCTGCTAAATGCATTTTGAAGCCCAACACTAAAAATGACCTCCACTAGATATATATATCCAATGAGCACCAAAAACCCCACTTTTTGCTGATTTGAGCTGAAAAACTCATTTTTTGAAGGTGAAAACTAGATTTTATTGATAAATTTGATATGTATACCAATCTATTACATCTTGATGAACATTTTTATCATATTTTTGTGGATTTTGAGAATGTTTTGCATTAATTAATGCCACTACACATGAATATCCAGTGACCCCCAAAAATCTTGCTTTTTGCAAAAAAAGGGGCTTAAAACATGAAATGAAAGTATCCTACTAAATCCTAATGGCTACAAAAACATCCCAGATAATTCTATTGGCCAAATGGGTACTTGAAAATGATGAAAAACACAGAAAATCATGAGAAAACCACTGGATTTATTAAGTTGTTCGTAAAGAAGCAACATTGATTTTGTGTTGTTCTTGAGTGATCCATAGCTGCAAATGGACACATTTTGATATATCTTGATGGAAAATGAGTTTTTAAGATGAAATTGATGCTTTGCATTGTGAAATGTAGGTCTGAAAGGACAAAGGAGCTGGTTGGAGTTGTCTTGGAAGGATGAACACACAGAAGTACTATGCTGACTCGAACATGAAGAATCATTTTATCAATCAAACCATTGTTGTATCTACAAAAAGAAGTCAGTATAATGTCCAAGATGATGGAAATAAGTCTCAGGAGCTTGAAGATATAGTAGATCAAGTCTACATCACTTCTATCCTTATAGATCCAGTTCGATGTCCAGGACATGTTCACAGCTATCTCAGCCATCCAGTCATGCAATGTTCATCCAGCAAGCATCTAGCTAGACATGCCTTCATCAAAAGCATGCCACATATTCTTTTGACCAGTCAACATATAGAATCCCGTCAAGCCACATCAGCTCATGTTTTCACATGTCATATGACTCTTTTGACTTCTTTTTATCTTGGAAATTGGCTTTTCCTCATTTACAACCAAATGGGTATTCATTTTGTCTTGATTCAATGTGTTTAGAGGTTGTATTTTTTCTTTTTAATACAAGACAAAATTAAATCCAAAAATGTAACAACGTAATGTACCACATTCAATGATATGTAAATCTGGACCATTAGTGTTGAGTTAATCTCCACTATCCATGAAAAACTTGGTATGGTGCCTTGTCTATAAAAGGACCATCATTTCTCTTCATTCTAACTAAGACTTGATACTGAATTGTTGAGACTCTGCCAAATTGTGATCAATACAAATCAAGTTTTGTAGGTTGTTGGGAATTTGCATCATTGTGTTATCTCTTTTGGATTTCATGGTTCATATCAATCTGAAGTTAATTAGATGTGCTTTTATAATGATGGGTGAATGCTAAGATATCTGATGAATACTTTGGTCCATACAATTAGTAATTGCTGATTGTAAGTTACTATGTATAGTTAGCCTGTGCCTTGTTATTGAATATAGTTTGATTGCATTTCATGAATTAAGCTGCACCATTTTCTATGTGTTTAATGAGTGAATGTAGTTTGAAAATCATAAGTTTCCATTGAAGATTGCATCATTTTCCACAAAATTGTGGTTTCTTAACCTGGTTAAATAAGAGGTGGTTTACTAAAAGCATTTGTCTATCTGTAACATCTTATCCATATTGTGACTGTCATTTAGGGTTCATACTTCTCTTTAACCCTGTACCTTTTTGCATTTTATTTGAATACATATGTTAGAATTAGGTTGTAAGTAGCAATCATATTCACAAATTTGCTGAAAATATCATAGGGTTGCTTGCACACTTTGCTGTGATAGTTTCATCAAACCCTATCAGTTGCATGTAAGTCCCCTTAGTTGGTACAACTGAAACATTCCACTGAACTTATTTTTGCAAGCTAAGACCTAGCTGTATAAACCTTGGGGAAGTATTTTCTAGGATAAGGTTCCTTTCAAGAGAGGTGAGGTACTTTGTATTTCATCTATGTTGTTGTGTGCTAAAAACACCATCAACACTATCCACTAGTATGAATGGTTGAAAAAATCATATATTTTTCTCACATGGGGAGAATTTTGTAAGAAGATCCTTAATCACTTTGGTCCAAGTGAGTAAAAAGACTTCACAAAGGCCTTAACTAAATTAAGTAAAACACATTCAGTTTATGACTGCCAAACACAGTTTGAAAAATTATCCAACAAGATAAGTGGACTTGATGAAAAATAATTTAATTAGTGGTTTAAAAGATGACATATACTCCAAAGTCAAAAAAATTAAGCTTATTACATTTTGGGAATTTTTTTGTGTGTCTTCATCACATTTTCCATGTGTATTCTTTATGCCTTATGTGTATGCTTTGTGTCAAGCATGTATGCATTGTGTATGGAATGTATTACCTTTGTGTATTGTGTGCCTCTTGCGTGTATTCCTTATATATTCTTGCAGTACTCCATGCATGTGTGATTTATGTTACAATGTATTATGTGTTTGCAACCTTAGAATCCTAAGCTTGGGGGCTACTATAGTCCACAACTTGGTGGAATTCTTTGGGCTTCTATGTTTTCATGTTGGAAATCTATCTTCTCCTTACTTTAGTGTGAGTTCAAACATAAGTTCGTACCTACACTAAAGTGGGGGCTAAATGTTATGAAGTAAAATGTTTACCCTTGCTAATTAGGACCTATTTTGACACCTTTTAGAACAATAAACAATTAAATCTCAATCTAGATAAATAAACCTGAAAAAATAAACTTAGGACTGGTCTAAGCTCACCTCATTTAACACTCTCTAGAATTTGTGGGCTAAAGGACTATGGCGCATAGCACCCTAGTCCCAGATGTTAGCCCCGACCCTATTTTTGTGGTGTCATCTTAGAACACCTCATTGGCTTATCCTTGTCGACCCCATTTGGTTTCATTCATTGTTGGTGAGTAGGAATGCATATAAGGAGTCTTGTTATTCATTTTACACCTAGCTTGTTAAGAGAAGATTAGAAGTGCTTACCTTATGCTTTGATGAATTGATCTCCTATGCTCAAGTGCTCTTCAAGGTTGGAAAAGCTCTTTGTGTGGATGTTATAATGCTTGTTTGTAGGTCTTGAAGGAAGTTCAAGCCTCCATTCTCTATCTCCTTGTTGGTGCATGGTCTTGAGTCACCTACTCCAACTAGGGTTTCATATCTTGTGGTAATCTTTATCATTTACATTCATTCTTTCATCATTTATTGCAGATATTGCCTCTGTCCTCCTAGGGCACACACTCTTGGATCTCTAATCATTGGTGGTGGAAACACTGACACATTGTTTGACTAAGGCAAGCCCCTAAACACAACACAACCCTTTTCCCTTCTTATTTACATGTGTTGGTCACATTCAGAGGAATCAAATGACAAGCTACATGAAGGAGGAAGACACACAGGTGAACATGCCTAGATCCTAACATTATGAAAGACCCTAATTTGGGCCTAGGGCGTCCAATGTCCTGGTACTTCTCTTCTCTCAAACTCAGGTTCCTATTCTGCACTGTCTCCTGATCTCTGCTATCCTTTTAGAATCTCTTTATCTATTTTTGACAATTGTTTATTGGTTAATCTTGCTCAATTAGGGTTTCATGCTTTGCCTTAGTTTGGTTGGTTGAATTTGGTTGATACTCCTTTATACAACAAAGCGACAAAACCCTTGTAGTTTTGCTCTCCTTCAAAGGTAGAAGCCAAACTTAGTTTGTGCTCCAATGTTGATAGAAGAGGGGTTGACCTAGTTTAACCTTTTAGGCTAAGTCTCCCTTTTGCATCTAACACTTATTTTCGCATTATTTACTATTTTGGTAGGCATTTCTATCATTTGGATTCATATCAATTGATGCTTGGGATCTAGGACTGAAATCTTATTTGTTAGAAACTCATAATCATTTGGGATCCCTATCTTCTTTTTGGTTGCATCATTTTTAACCATACTGAAGGGTTTTGGGTCCCCTTTTGTGACATAAACTTTCCCAAGGTGCAAGAATTGGGCCTCCTAAAACAATGTGGATGGCACATCTTTCATTTAGTGTATCCATGGCCTTCCGAGCAATAAGTTATACCTGGTATCCTTGTTGATAGCATAGAATGTTGTAGGAATGGTTTTCATCCCTAAGGAAACAAGTAATGTGATATTTCCTATTGTGATGGATTTTAAGTTATTGTATCATCTCAAAGTATCTTGGGACATAGTGATATTAGTATGTCCATATCCCATCCTTTCCAAGTGGGAAAATGAAACTATGTTGACAATAGCCATATCATTGCTTAATGTTCTCTTTATATATGTATCATAAATCCACACTTACAAGTATAGAGCGGGATCTACATTTGTAGTTAAATTTGTTAGTGTGAAAAGTGACATTATCTATCTAGTTAGCTTTTAGCATGTCTAGGAGATTTCTATTCACACTATCTTAAGTCCAACTTTGGGATTCTTACCTTTTTGTCTCACCTCATGTGGTGAAGACATGTGTACTCACCTTTGTGAGACACCTACTTCATGCAAACTTGCCACTTTCTCAAACATGTGTCACTCAAGCAAGACAAGTGTTGCACCAATGGAGGGTTGCTCAATCGTTGTGTATGACCTTATCACCTCCTCTAACTTGCCTATATATGCAAGGCTCTTATGTACATTTCATTAATCTTTTGGCAATATCTATAGGTTTACTGTGTACAAATAGCTTGTGGTTAGATTATTCCGTGTTGATCCTCGCTAATCCCAACATGATATTTGAGCCATGCTTGCAAAATCTTGCCCTTTATAGTGCATTCCACACCTAGCCTAGCTAAAAGATCCTCATAGAGCCAAACGTACATTGCCATTGAGTTGGGAAGGCCCGAGATAAACAAAATAGCTTTTTGTTTTGTCAAAATTGATATAGGAAAAATTTTACAAAATTTTTAGGCCCTCTGCCCCTGTACCGTATGACGGTACAACCATATGGAAATTTTTGTTGAAAATGCAAAATGTTTTTGCAAAATCAACATTTTATAGATCTGAGGTCTCTATTTGATCGATTTCATGTTTTCTGGGTGAAATAGTTTGCTCAATTTTGAGTGAATTTGTTGGTAGATCTGGGCACATTTTTCGCATTTTTTTGTAGATCTAACAAATTGTTTTGGCAAATTTTTTGAATATTTTGGTGAAATTTGGTCTCTTAGCCTTTGTAGAGGCATGTAGTTCAATTTGGAGTTTTTCCTTGGTGGTCAATCTACACTTCCTGGTTTGTTTGCATGTTTTTTGACGCTACTATTGCTATTTTCTAGTTCTAAGGTTTCAACCATACACCAAGTGCCCATCAATACATGGCTCGGGTATCTGTAGGCGGTTTCCTTACCATTGCAAGTCGTACTCCTCCATTTCACTAACTGTGACTTAATTAACCACCATCCAAGTCATCATTTTGGATCTTGGTCGCTAGTCAGAGGTTGCAGTTCCTTTGTTTACCAGTCGGTGGCTTCCATAAATCACGGTTTCTAGTTTTCAAACCACTCAACATCTTCCTTGGTTGCGGTATGTTGAATCTCTTTATCCATTTAAATTTCCATTTAGATCATGCCTTTAAACACCAAACCGGTGGTCATTGTTTCCCTTCATGGTCACCGCCTATTGAGGTTACAGTTTCCTTTGCACCTAGTTTACTTTGAAGCTCAATGGTTTATGTTTGTGTACGGTGACATTCCCATGCCCACGACCATCCAACATTCCATTATAACTCGATATTGAATGCTTTAAGGGTCACCATTTTCATTGCAGGTCATGGGTTCTATTACTAAATTATGTTCACACCTATTTAGCAAGGCCTAGATTGCAGTTGTTGCAAAGAGGATAAAAGAAAACTTTTAAGTGCATGGTCACTTAGTTAAATGCCTCTTGTCTTGACAATAGAACAGCAAAAGATCACTTATCAGGATAATGTGACAGCTCAATCTGAGCTGTCAAACCATCCTGATGAGTGAAAGTGATCTAAGGACAAGAAAATAGGCATTCAAGGAATGACAGAGTATCTAACTGATTTCATCTTTTAGTTATGATGTTACTAATTATTCAAGTGCCACAGTACAGTACAAAAGGAAAGGTATTTATAAGCTATCATTTCATCAACATGTTTTGAACATGTGTTTTAAAACATATTTAGTTATTTTATGCTATGCATTTGATTCAGAAAGAAAAACATACATAAATCATTGCATAAAATAAAATAACTGATTATATTCAAGAGAATGTTTAAATATGTCCCACACAAGCTATGGGAATGACTAAATTGAGCCAATGCAACAAAGCATGCAAGCTATACATCTGAAGATAAAGTAAAGGAAAAGAACACATGAGGAGAGTGGTATCCATCATTGCCTTGAAATGAAGGTTGATCCTCCTATCTATAGCTTGATCTTCATGTTTTCAACTTCTTTCTCCTGATCAAGATGATGAGCCTACAAGGTTGAAAAAGGTTTTGTTAGAGCTTCGAATATACAAACTCATCATATGCCTTATCAGCAGATATATAAACTTGCAAATCATGATGTTACAGTTGGGTCATTATTAGACATATGCAAAGATCAGATCATTAGATGGAAGGCCAAAATAATCATAAGCAATTAAACTTTCAAAGGTATGTTTTTATGCTAACTTGTTTGTTCACTGTGCAAGTATAGGAGAAATGATGTGGCTGATTCATCTTTTATGGAATAAGCATGTGGAGAAAATGGGCTCCCATAAGGGTTAAGCCCAACATGTTGCCCTCTTGTTTCACTTAAGAGGGATAATGAAATCCTTGAAGACCAATTTTACAAAACCATGATTGTGCTGGTATAATGAAGAGGTCTTCTTATTAACATTTCATTACATCAACATATTCATGATTTTAAGAAAGAAAATCTGATCATAAATATATTCATACATGTCATCAGGAAAATAAAAGAAGATTGAGAAGTTACTGAGGTCTCATCCAAAAAGAGGACAGCCATGTCTAGCATGAGGTTGCAGTCATAACATATATAGATATAGTCAAATGACATGTGGAAACCATACCATGATCCTTGTCTCATAAATGAAAAAGTATAAGTATGAAAGTACAACCATAACATTTAAGAAACAAGTACTTTTCATCTTTTGTCATGAATGAAATGTAAAATTGCTATTTAGACATATGAAGAACCCTACATCTATGCCAGAAAGGAGTTAAAAGTATATGGAGTAGTCGTAGAGACACATTATGATATGTGGGAGAGTCAAAAGAAATAGAAGCTATATCATTATGCAACAACATACAAGGTTCAGGCATATGAATATCTCATCATATAAGTCAAGTGTATTCAAGCTAGTAATGGAACAACAAATATATTTGACTTATGCATCTACAGAAAAACCTATTTTCTTGTTCATACATGGTAAAAAATATGCCACAAGTGATGGAACCACTACATCATAGAGAATATGTGGGACAGCCAAGTCCAAGTGACCAGAGCATGATCATATATAGTGAATGAACCTTGAAGAGTAGTTGAAGACCACAAGAGATAATGTAAATCATCAATGGAGAATACACAAATGTTCTAGGTGACTGTCATAGTCATATGAGAACAAAGAACGCAAGTGGAGACACATTCATTATGATAACCAGAAGGCATCCTTATCTCATCTTTATGCCATAGCATATAAAAGTTCAGTCAACATGAAGCATGTGAATAAATCAATGAAGATTAATAAGATGGATCAGCAGAGGACATTTTTCCTATTCATCTACACCAAATTGAAGATAAGTTGATATTGTGATAGCATTTTTCTTTGCATTCACATATAAATGAAATAGGTGCAAAAGATATGTATGTATCTTAACTTGAAACATGATCACATACAGTATATACATATGGAGAGAAAAAGGAGAATCAGGAAGGATGAGTTTTGCTATAGCTATTAAGAAACAATCTGATTACATCATGAAGATATGTGAGGCCTACTTTTTCATTCTCGTACATTTGACTATTTACTTTACTGTAGCTGATACATTTAGACTTGTGGGACTGTTGATCCTGAATTCCCGAACTATTAGACTTGTGGGACTGTTGATCCCGAATTCTTGTTTAATTGTTTAAAAATAAATTTGTAATGTAGAAGAAAAAGATTGTAGTTGAAAGTAATAACTATATATATATAATTTACAAGTATTTTTGAGTAATTTGAATGAATGTATTCTTAAGTAATTATAAGTTAAATGGATTTTTTTAAACTTCTGCTAGCTAAAATAGAAAATACATTATATATATATTATAGTCATTAAAAAAATTGTGAATGAATGAAATGGTGCTTTGCTGTGTATATATATATATATTATAAAAAAAAAAACATATAAAAAAATGATCACTAGAAAGAATGTACGAAATAGACGGTGATTCCATTTACACAGTCGCTGTTTTTTTTGTAAAAAAAAAAAGAGTTTGAGGGGGGGTTTCGAACCACCCCTACCATAGCATATCCTTGGAAGGGTGTGGGGAGGGGGGCGGAGCCCCCACCCACATCCCATTCGATGGGATGTGGGTGGGGGCTCCGCCCCCCTCCCCACACCCCCCACTACCATTACACCCCACGACCTTCCTTCCCCACACTGGCCTCAACACTACCTCCAACTGTTCCCTTTGTCAGCCAGATCGCGATGCCCTCCAACGCCGCTTCCCCTCTTAGCACCTCCGCCTGATCTCTGCGGCCACCACTCTGCGGCCTTCTCACCACTGCATTCCCTTCGCCCTCGGCTCTACCCTCCACCCTGTGGCCACCACTCCACAACACCTCCTCCTCTCTTCCCAACAAAACAAAGAAAAATAAAACCCTTAGGGTTTTCAGCATTTAACAAAAAAAAAGAATAAAATATATATATTTTAAAAGAAAACCAGAGTTTAAATAATTTATACACAATCTATATATATATGCATTTCACATTCCTACTCCATTATAACCTGCAAACACAAGAAAACAGAGAATGAGAAAATGAGAAAAAAAAAGAGAAAGAAAGATAAAAGAAAAAAAAAATAAAGAGGGGAAAATGATAAAAATAGGGTTAGGGCATTTTTCCCATAAAGAAAATTATATTTTAACATTGGAAGAAATTAGGGCAAGGTGGGAATTTAAAATCCAATTTAAAATTTAAATTCCCCTCTTGTTTTATTTTTGTTCATTGTTTTAAGTTGGAAATTGATATAGGGAAATTGGAAGATAATTAATGAAATGGGTAAAACTTTATTTCTTTTAAATTAATATTATTTTTATTTCTTAGCGGATTTAAATAAATTGATTAAATCACAATTAGATGGCTTATTAATTCATTGAATTTTAAATTAAATTTTCGGGGGAAAAGGATTTATTTGTATCAACTAAATTTTATACAATTAAAATATTGAGAGGTAGTTATTTTTAAACAATCGAGTTAAGAAACCTAACTCCATGAGGACGATTTAAACCACATGTTATTAATCAAAATTTAATATTCCTTTAATCATGTTGAGGCAATTTTATTAACGAAATTAAATCTGACGTTGATTTTAAACCCATATCGGAAACCTAGTAAACCTATTTAAACGAAGTTAGTAAATCCTATTTCCGATATCTGATCTACAAGAAATTAGGAATAATGTAAACAATGTAGAGATAACTCTGATTGATAGAGAACATGAAGGAGAACAAATTGATTGAGCTTTATTGAAAAAATATTTAAAATTATCAAAAATGTGAAGGAGAACAAATTGTTCGAACTTTGTTGAAAAACATATAAAATTGTAGAAAACGTGAAGGAGAACAAATGATCGGACTTTGTTAAAAAATGTTTTATTAACTTAATCAACTTTATTACCAATGCAACTAGTGAGATGTAAGAAATTTATTAATCCAAATTAGTAAACCTCTTGATCAAATTAGTTTTAGTACAATAAACCCTACTCACGCCCGTGAGGTGTTATGCTGCCAGATTTTGCTAAAATTTAGGGTTTAGATAGGTTAGTGAAGTTTTAACCCTGTTTGGGATTATAATATTATTTTCGTTGAGTATTGTCATTTAATTTTGGTATTTTATCATCCCCTCATGCATTTAATTTTTTGGCTATTGATTTTGACTTACGTCAAAATCCCTTCATTTACACAGGTTGACTTAGGGTTACAATAATTGATCCTAACCCTATTGGTGACGTTAACCGCATCGCGTTGACCCCCTAGTTGGCCTTCATTGTGTTTGGTATGCGCACATGTATGTATTACCCCGCATTCAACTATTTTGTTTACGCCTTCAGTGTAATGCCACTAAGCACGCTTACTCATGCGAGGGGGTTTTTAGGGAAGCATGGAGAAATTTTTGATATTTCGTGTCACGACCAAATGACAAATGTGGACATGACACGTGTGATGTGTGTTGTGACTGCATGGGAAATGTGGGCATGACATTTGGTATTAGAGCCCAAGTTTAAACACTGGGCGTATTTGGGCATGTTACTTATTCCACAACTTTGATTAATTAGTGCCTACCCTGTTTGTAGGATGCCTCCCTGACGTGTTCAACGAGCGTGATCGCGTAACACTGTGTCCGTTGAGGTGCACAGTGATTCCTCTACAGAGGGATAGTTACCAGCAGCCTTAGTAGATCTGCCAGTATCACAGGCACCACCTGTACTTGATATAGGTCCTCAAATTTTACAGACATTACAAGCCATGTTAGAGAGGCTACCACCAGTTATACCAGCACCATGTGATGAGCCTCGTGTTGATTTGCGAGAGGAGCCACGTGTTGAGCCCCGCGTTGATCCGCGAGAGGTGCCATGTATGGAGCCTTTTGTAGAGATACCTGATACTACAGTGGAGGAGGTAGGGTTAGCCTACAGAGCATAGAGTAGGAGTCCTTCGAGATGAGATGAGACTATGAGGGTAGAGTAGGTACATCACAGACCTTATGAGTATGGTATGGATGAGCCAGTTATAGGACATAGAGACAGAGGAGATCCCATCAGAGACCTACTTAGGCTTAATCCGCCTACCTTCGCAGGAGCTACAGAGGGAGCTAAGGCTAAGGCATGGCTCATCAGTCTAGATAGGTGTTTCACATTGCGACCTTATGGGAGCAACACAAAAGTGCTCGTGGCAGTACACCTCCTGAGAGAGGCAACAACTACTTGGTGGTGCATTGAGGAGTGTAAGCGCCGGTTATCATTAGACACACTCACATGGGACATTTTCATAGAGTGCTTTAATGCGCATTACTTGTCAGATCATTATAGACAGCACCAGATAGATGAGTTCCATGACTTATAGCAGAGAGGACTCACGGTTGCATAGTATGAGAGCTAGTTTATTGAGCTTTCACGTTACATAGAGTATCTCCACGACGAGAAACTCCTAGTGCACAAATTTATCAGAGGTTTGAATCATGGGATAGAAGGACCAGTGTGTATGGAAGACCCCTAGACTATGAGTGAGGCTGTCGAGAAGGCTTATATTGCAGAGGAGATTCAGGGATGGGGGCAGAATTCACGCCCGTAGTTTTAGGATCGTAACCACCAATAGCAGTAGAACTTTCATAGACCACAAACAACACCACAGAGAGGAGGATTTAATTCTTCATCTTCACCTCCTAGGGGCCTCCACAGTAGCATCAGCAAAGGTCTAGACCCCAGCAGAGGGCACAAGGAGAATAGAACCGTGGTTGGTAGCAGTAGGGCCCGCGTAGGGATCAGAGGCAGCAAGGATCATCTGCAGGACCTGTGAGGTCACAGTAGTTGTATAGAGGTTCATAGGGGTCCACAGGATGGATTGGATAGTAGCAGTCAGGTAGGACTCAGTTAGGGTAGGTACAGGCTAGGGGCCTGTGTTATGTTTGTGGTGGGGCAGGACATTTGGCTAGAGAGTGTCCACAGGGTTTCACAATAGGGGGACAACCCCGTTCTAGAGGGTCAGAGCAGACAGTAGGAGATGTGGGCAAGTCCCACCGCATGTTTACAGTGGTTGACAACCGCCAGGCTGACTTCCAGGCCTTAGTTATTGAGACAGTAGGTACGATCAGGGATGCCCCCATCTCTATTCTTTTGACTCTGGAGCTACCGATTCTTTTCTGTCTACATCGTTAGTGGAACATTGCAAGCTAGTGGCTTCTAGGCAGGACATTAGGTGGGAGGTTGAGTTGGCCTTTGGGGCCAGGATGTCAGTAGATACCTTGGTTTGGGATTGTGAGATTTCCTTGGGTTCCTTCACTACATCATGTGACCTTAGAGTTATGCCGTTAGGATCCTATGGAGTAGTTTTGGGTATGGATTGGCTTGCGGCTCATAGAGCCAAGATGGATTATTGCCAAAGGACGATTAGCTGTTTAGATGATCATGGCTCACTAGTTGAGATAGTGGGCATACAGAATCCCACGAGTGTTCGTATGATATCCGCTTAGCAGCTTAAGCGCTGCATACAGAAAGGATGTCAGATGTTCACTATCATAGTCAGTGATAGATCAGAGGATGAGCCTGAGGCTTCATTAGAGATCACCCTATCCTGAGAGATTTTGCCAACGTGTTCCCGCTAGAATTACTAGGTATGCCTCCACGCAGAGAGGTAGATTTCCACATTGATCTAGTGCCAGGTGCCGAGCCAGTGTCTCGTGCACCCTACAGGATGACTACACAAGAGCTCACAAAGCTCAAATTGTAGTTAGAGGAGTTACTTGAGAAGGGACACATCCAACCTAGCATTTCACCATGGGGCGCACTGGTTATCTTCATGAAGAAGAAGGATGGGTCTCTTTGCTTGTGCATGGATTATAAGCAGTTGAACAAGGTGACGGTGAAGAACTGTTATCCTCTGCTTAGGATTGATGACCTTTTTGACTAGATGCAGGGAGCCAGAGTGTTCTAAAAAATTGATCTAAAATCTGGGTATCACCAATTATGCATCATAGAGGCAGATATTCATAAGACTACTTTTTGAACCAGATATGGCCATTATGAGTTCACAGTGGTACCCTTCGATTTGACGAATGTCCCTGCAGTGTTCATGAGTCTTATGAATGGGGTGTTCCACACTTACTTGGATCAGTTCATGATCATCTTTCTTGATAATATTTTGATCTATTCACGGACCGAGGAGGAGCATGTGAATCATCTGCGTCAGGTTTTGCAGTGCTTGCGAGAGCAGCAGCTCTATGGCAACCTGGCAAAGTCTGCCTTCTTCAGGACAGAGGTGCAGTACTTGGGGCACATCCTATCAAGCAATGGCATCTTTATAGATTCATCAAAGATCAGAGCTATTCAGGATTGGCCAGCACCCACCAGTGTGACAGAGGTCAGGAGTTTCATGGGATTAGCCAGTTATTACCATAGATTCGTAGAGGGCTTTTCCAGGATAGCGCATCCCATCAGTTCCCTTTAGCAGAAAGGGAAGAGTTTCACTTGGACCAAGCAGTGTGAGAGGGCCTTTGGGGTCCTCAAGGAGAGTCTTATCAGCACTCCCATATTAGCAGTTCCAGATCCTTCAGAGTATTTTGTTGTTTGCACAGATGCATCACTTGAGGGTTTGGGAGCCATGCTCATGCAAGGTGGTAGAGCGATTGCATACGAGTCGTGTAAGCTCAAGACACATGAGCTAAACTACCCTACTCATGATTTAAAGCTCGCAGTAGTTGTACATGCTCTTGTTCATTTGAATGCCCACTAGTGGCATTGGATGGAGTTCTTATGCGAGTATGACTTTGATGTCCACTACACAAAGGGAATGAGAACATAGTCGCTGACGCCTTCAGTCAAAGGCACCACGAGATCCTAACCTTGACATTGAGTGTGAACTTGAGAGAGCATATCTTACAACATCTGCTTGAGGACGAGTGGTTTCTTGAGGTACAGAAGGAGATCCAAAAATAGAGGGCCCTTAAGGGTAGATTCTCAGGATATTCCCTTAAGTCTGATGGTTTGTTTAGACATCGACAGTGCATCTATGTACCCCGTGCGGGTGATCTTCATGCAGTGATTCTTTCAGAGGCTCATAGAGCACCTTATGCAGCACACCCAAGGGTGAAGAAGATGCATGCCGACTTGTGACAATTATACCATTGGGCAGGCATGAGATGAGACACTGTAGAATATGTTGCCCATTGCCTTGAGTGCCAGAGGGTCAAGGCTGAGTATCAGCATCCAGTAGAACTGTTGTACCCTCACAATATACTTGAGTGGAAATGGGACACCATTTCTATGGACTTTATTGTTGGTCTTCCTATGTCATCATGCTGCCATGATGCCATCATGGTGACAATTGACAAGTTGACCAAGGTGGTGCATTTCTCACCTGTACGCATGACGTATAATGCACCATCTATGGTGAGAGTGTTCTTAGATCAAATTATTAGACTACATGGAGTACCTCACCGTATCATTTCTGACAGAGACTCAGTATTCACTTTAGTTTTTTGGTGAGCCTTATAGCAGGTGTTGGGCACACAGCTTAACTTACCATCTTGAGACCGATGGACAGAGAGAGAGAGTTAATCAGGTGTTGGAGGACATGCTTCGTATGTATGTTATGGACCATCAGTCTAGATGGGAGGAGTATCTGTATCTAATTGAGTTTGCCTACAATAATGGGCATCACAACTCGTTGGGTATGCTTCCTTTTCAGGCTTTATACGGCAGACCATGTAGGGCACTATTGAGTTGGGATCAGATAGAGGACAGGATTGCCATTGGTCCAGAGCTAGTTCAGGATATGGAGTAGCAGGTCACACTGATTAGGCAAAGATTTTAGGAGGCACAAGATAGATAGAAGAAGTATACTGATGCTAAGAGAACTGATCGGAGCTTCTCAGTGGGTGACAGAGTATTTTTGAGAGTGTGACCGCACAAGAGTCTAATCCATTACAAAAAGGGCTCTAAGGTTGCACCTCAGTTTATAGGACCTTTTGAGATCTTGGAGCAGATAGGACCTATAGCCTATCATCTAGCCTGTCACATATCCATGATGTCTTTCATGTTTCAGTTTTATGATGTTACATCTCTGACTTATCTCACGTATTGGATTGGAGTGCTCTTCAGGTAGAGGCAGACAGTTAGCTAGCTTTGGAGCTAATTTACATATTGGCTTGTCAGACGCTAGGCCTTCGAGGTCGAGAGCTAGACTAGGTTAGAGTCTAGTGGGACATGTACGACGAGGTCACAATGACATGGGAGGATGCAACGAGATTGAGGGCTCTTTATCCTCACCTCTTTGATGACTTCCAGGAGGAAGTAGAGTCTTAGGGGGGGAGGATGTGATGCCTACTTTTTCATTCCCGTACATTTGACTATTTACTTTACTGTTGCTGATACATTTAGACTTGTGGGACTGTTGATCCTGAATTCCCAAACTATTAGACTTTATGATGTTATGGGAAAACTAATTGGATGATGTTAGATAGATGCTTTATATAATGATGTTATGGGAAAACTAATTGGGTGATGTTAGATAGATGCTTTATATAATGATGTTATGTAAAAACTAATTGGGTGATGTTAGATAGATGTGTTATATAATAATGTTATGGGAAAACTAATTGGGTGATGTTAGATAGAAATTAGTTTTGTGATTTAATCTTGGGAATGGATGTTTGAAATGCAAAAATTAGGATCTAAATTGAAATGTGACTTCCTTAATGCTTAAGTGAACTTGTGATATTTTATGCGAGTGTATTTTTTAATTTTCTTCGACTATTATATATATATATATGTGGAATTAACTTTGCAATTGAGTGAGTAGGTATTTCTAACAAGCCACAGAAATTGGAGATCAGTCCACACATGATGTTGTAATCCCTTGTGAAGTCGATCTAGTTCCACGAGGAACCAAGATCAACTCTGTGTATGATGAAATTCTATAATGTTGATTTCATGATGTTAATTGGGTTGAGTCTACCCCTATTTTAATTTGAATTATAATTTGTGTTGTAAGAATTTTGTCTTTGAATTTTATTTTTTAAATTTTAAATTTGGAGACCCCTTTTCATGTGCTTTAACTTGACCCTAGGTGCTCAAAATGAGCTAAACTTGACCATGGGCTGTAACCCTTGGGTCTAGGGGCCTTTTTGACTTGGGTAACCCTTGGTAAACCTCCATATGGTCATCTTAACTTCACCCTGAAGTTAAGTGACGAAATTGGAGGCATGGGAGGGAGAGGATGATTGGTCCCAACACTCAACCGCATCCCTTTTCACTTCCCAGGGTTGGAGATGTCTCTAAGACCCACCAATTGTGGAGGACTTGACTCCAAGTCTCTCTCACAATTAGTGAGGGTACCTTAGAGTTATGTGGTCCCTCTTGGGAGGAAAGGAAGGGGACACGTGTGTCACCCATTCCCTCTTAAGCTCCACTTTTCTCTCTCACATGTTTGAGAGAGGACAAGTGGAAGGGGGTGAGGGAGACTTGGGGATGGGTGAGTGACATGTGTCAACACCCATCCCATGGGTCTTGCTTTTAGTGGGGAGGAAGAGTGAGGAGGTGACAAGTGTCACGTCCCCATTCCTCTAAGCTCATGGGTTGAGCTTATTTTAATCCCACTTGGAGAAGGTTATGGGTTGTTGAATTTTTGAGAAATTTTAATTGTTTGAATTTTACTTTGGGGAAAAAGATAGAGAGAGTTTTGTGGCATATGTTGGAGGAGGATTTGGAGAAGCTCTACATCAACCTTCTTCCATAATTAGGCTTTTAAGGTTGGATTCAAGGCTAAGGCCTTCCCTTTGTATTTTTATTTGCTTGCATGATGCATATGTGTGAGATTTATTTTCTTGAGTTTTATTGTTATTGTTGGGAAAATTTGTAGGGTGTTGTAAGAGGCTCTCCCACTTGGGAGAAGATGCTCAACAAGTGTGGGGTAGGGGAGGAGTGATCCTCCTTGGGGTCATTACCTTGTTTTTGTGGTGTTGTAAGCCTTGAGGGAAATATATGTGATTTTGAGCAATATGAGACATGGCTTGAGAGCCAAAATATAGAAACTTTTGGAAATTGTGTTAAATGTGTTGGCTTGAGGCCATAAGAGGAATTTGTATTGGGATATTTTGTAGGAGTGGCACTCTTGAGTTGAGTGTGTTCACTCCCCTACACCTTTGAACTCACCCTAGTTGAGGTCATGTGTTGTGATTATCCATGGGTGTAAAATTGTGTTTTGGTTGTTGTGAATGCCTTGTTGTGAAGTGGAATGAGTTCCCAAGTGTGTGGATGACCTCCCTAACTCGGGGGTGACCCTCTTGCAGGTCTATGGTAGGGAGGAGAGTAACATGTGTGATTTTCTTTCCCCTTGTTGTGATATGCAGGTTCATTGGAGCTAAGTGTGAAGTTGAAGAAACTCCTTGTTTTTATAGTCAATATTTTATTTTCCTTTACTCTTTAAGCTCTTGAGAGAGAGCTTGGCCTACTTAGGGGATTTTACCATTTGTTAGTTGTCAAAGATGAGAGTTTGGTTCTCTCTTTTGTTGTAAAATTATATTTTCTTAAGTAGTGTGTAAGCCATTTTCATTGTATTGAAAGTTATGAATTGTTGATTTAATTCTTAACCTTCAAAAAGGTTGAATGAAGATTTTTTTTTATAAGTTAATTCATTTGGATGTAAACTTTAAGCATTTGTCAAATAGAAGAGTTGTGGTTTTTACTTTTGAGACAAAAAAAAAGAATTGTATTTGCTATTATGAAAGAAAGAAAATTAGTTGTTGTATGAATTAGAAGTATCTAATTATGGTATTTGTTCTTTCCTTACAAATGTAAAAATTAATAATGCAATGAATGTATTTTGTTAGAAATATGAGTTCTTGCTTATATAAAGTTGATAAAAAAAGCATATAGGTCTTGTTTAATTGTTTAAAAATAAATTTGTAAGTGTAGAAGAAAAAGATTGTAGTTGAAAGTAATAACTATATATATATATATATATATATATATATATATATATATAATTTAAAAGTATTTTTGAGTAATTTGAATGAATGTATTCTTAAGTAATTATAAGTTAAATGGATTTTAAAAAAAATTCTGCCAGCTAAAATACAAAATACATTATATATATAATTATATTTTATACTCATTAAAAAAACTGTGAATGAATGAAATGGTGCTTTGCTATGTATATATACATTTATATATATATATATTATAAATAAAAAACATATAAAAAAATGATTGTTGGAAAGAATGTACAAAATAGACGGTGATTCCATTTACACAGTCGCTATTTTTCTGTAAAAATAAAAAGAGTTTGAGGGGGGGTTCAAACCCCCCCACCGTAGCATATCCTTGGAAGGGTGTGGGGAGGGTTGCTCCATCCCCCTCCCCACACCCCCCACTACCATTACAACTCGCAGCCTTCCTTCCCTGCGCTGGCCTCAACACTACCTCCAACGGTCTCCTCTGCCAACCAGATCGTGGCGCCCTCCAACTCTGCTTCCCCTATCAGCACCTCTTCCTAATCTCTGCGGCCACCACTCTATGACCTTCTCACCGCTGCCTTCCCTCCACCCTCAGCTCTGCCCTCCACCCTGCAGCCAGCACTCCACAACACCTCCTCCTCTCTACCCAACAAAACAAAGAAAAATAAAACCCTTAGGGTTTTCAGTATTTAACCAAAAAAAAGAATAAAATATATATATATATATATATATATATATATTAAAAGAAAACCAGAGTTTAAATAATTTATACACAATCAATATATATATATATACCACTACCATTACACCTCGCAGCCCTCCTTCCCTGCGCTGGCCTCAACACTACCTCCAATGGTCTCCTCTACCAACCAGATCACGACGCCCTCCAACGTTGCTTCCCCTATTAGCACCTCTTCCTGATCTCTATGGCCACCACTCTACGACGTTCTCACCACTGCCTTCCCTCTGCCCTCAGCTCTGCCCTCCACCCTGCAGTCAACACTCCACAACACCTCCTCCTCTCTACCCAACAAAACAAAGAAAAATAAAACCCTTAGGGTTTTCAGCATTTAACCAAAAAAAAAGAATAAAATATATATATATTAAAAGAAAACCAGAGTTTAAATAATTTATACACAATCAAATATATATATATATATATATATATATATATATATATATATATATATATATATATATATATATATATATATATATATATATGCCATCATATGCATTTCATATTCCTACTCCATTATAACCTGCAAACACAAGAAAACAAAGAATGACAAAATGAGAAAAAAAAGTGTCATGCCCACATTTGACATGCGGTCACAACATGCATACACGCATGTCATGTCCACATGCGACATGTGGTCATGATACGAACTGTCAAAAATTTTCTCCTATCTATCCTAAATTCCCCCTCACATGCGTAAGCGTGCTCGGTTGCATATGTTTAAAGTTGACAATGATAAAAGTGTTTTTAGAATTTTCCTCACATGTGAACATACACTTTGCGGAACCCACGATTTTGCTCGAAAGTTGTTCACTATGTTTGTTAATTAGTTGGCCTCTATTGGCTTCCTCAGTCCACTAAATACTGCCTCACATTAATTGTTTACTCCTCTATCAATTTGATTTAAATAGTTTCCTGGTTCGCTCATTTACGCTTTTGTCTATTTACTTTGTATATATTTTTTTTTATTTAAATTTATTACGTTAATTTATTTTCATTACAATGGTAATCCATTTGGAAAATACTGATTCCGATGTCTCAATATCTTTACAATGAACTAATGACAATAATTATTAATAAAAATTACAAATGCCCCATTAATATTGTTCAATTTTATATATATAAATATTAAATTATATATATATATATATATATATACGTGTAGAGAAACCTTATTTATTAACAATTTATATATATATGATTGTAAATCTTATCTTGTTAATGGGAACTCCACCCATAATTTTTAAATATCCTTTTGAGCAATCTTATTTATTATATATATATATGATTGTAAAATTTATCTTGTTAATGGGAACTCCACCCATAATTTTTAAATACCCTTTTGAGCAATCTTATTCATTATATATATATATACACACACACACACACATATATATATATATATAAATATATATATATATATACACATATATATATAGATACACATATATATATATATACACATATATATATATACACACATATATATATATATATATTCATATATATGATTGTAAATTTTATCTTGTTAATGGGAACTCCACCCATAATTTTTAATAGAGTATTTTATTTAACCCCATCTCATAGAAATTAGCCCTAAATTCCTTATTGCCTGTGGTGGTATGCAGGTTAATGGGGGCGGCGGCGGCGAAGAGGATCACAGGGGAGGCCAACAGAGCAGTCGTAGGCGGCGGAGGGATGGAATGGAGGTGGGCGAAGGTAGGGTGCATGGTGGAGGGCGGAGTGTAGGCCACAGAGGGCGGCGTGGAGGGCGCGGTGGGTGGTCCGCGTAGACTGCGGAGGGTGGGGTTTCATGGCCGCGAAGTCCTGTGTTTGCATCTCGGTCGGGGGGGTGAGGGTTAGTAGCCACAATGGGGGTGTGGGCGGGGCTCCGCCCCTCCCCACACCCTTTGTTCAAATAATTCAGTGGAGGGTTTAAACCCCACCTTACACTATGTAAACTTCGACTGTGTATACATTTTGGCAGTGAGCTCTCTTTGTTGATTATTTGCTAATTTAGTAATTCTTGATTATGACTTATTAATTTATATATATATATATATATATATATATATATATATATATATATATATATTTTTACAACTTTGTTTAGAATTAAATCTGATTAAGTATATATATATATTTATATACACAAGTGTAGCAATTTTCACAAGTTCGTTCATGGAAAGAAAAATAAAAATAAAAGAAAATTAACATATAAAAAGAACCTATATGTATATATATGTATGTATATAATTATATATATACCTACACATATATGTGTGTGTAATACAATTTCAAGTTTTACAACAAGTAGCAATAACTAAATATTTAAAATTAGATACTAACGAAGTTTCATTTTTTTCCTTCAACAATTTAGCTTACGAATTAACGAGTTCTTTTTGCATTTTCTCCTACATTTTGATTTATCATTTCACGAATTCTTGTATGAATCAGAAAGTAAATAACCATTTAGATCTATATTTTTCATCTAATAATTTTAATCTTATCAAGTTTACATTATAACTCAAATAAATATTAACGATTAAGAGTAAATACAGGGAACTAGTAAAGCTTCCACTTCAATAACCAAATAAACACACAAGTTCATCGATTTGGATTATTTTCCATTACATACTTAAATCAAATTCTAATTTGTTTTCAAAGGCAAAATTACATCTTATATAATCTAGTAAATATAAAATTTCCACTAAACAATACAGGAGATAAATTTGAACCACTTGACTAAATCAACAACTAACACCACAACTTTACAATCTTGATAAACACAAATTCACAAATATGGGAGGAATTACTTTCTTCTCCAATACAATTTTTCTACAACTCTCATAGGGAGAAAACCCTCCTCTTCAAAAGAAACTTAACTAGGAAGAAATTTAAGGAGACCAAGCTCTTATTACAAATAGGAAGATAGAACATTTTCTTTAACAAGGCAAAATTTCTTCAATGCTCTTAACATGCTCCAACAGTAACCTGCATGACAACAAGGGAGAAAACAACAACCAACTAGCTCTCCTCCATACCATAGACCCACAAGAGGGTCACCCCCGAGCTAGGGAGATCATCCACAAACCCAGGGTAGAATAGATCAAACACTTCACAACATTGAAAAATCAACAATCAAGACAACAACACACACAACCATGGTATTACTCACAATACAAAGACTCAACTGAGGTGAGTTCAAAGAGGGTAGGGAAGTAGACTCTCTCAACTCAAGGTGTCATTCTTTTCAACATATAAACACAATATATCTCATGGTCTCAAGCCAACAAAATCAAACTATCTCATGGCCTCAAGCCATTCAATTAATCAAATTTTCAGGGATATCCCAAATAGGCTCTCAAGCCTTTGTAGTGCCCCTCAACTTGTCATTTGTTAGATTGATGTTTGCTTAGTAGCATTAGACATTATGACAGTATCTTAGATCGTTTGATGATGGATTCCTTATTATTTTGTTAATTCATTATGGACCTAATCGTTATGATAACAGTTGTTGATGTTGGATTCTGTTATTTTATGCTTTACAATTTGATAAATAAACTAGATGTTACATATGTTTTGATGTTAATTGCTATATTTGATTGTAAGATAATTGATCATTTTATGTTGTTGATTAGTAATCAGAAATCTTGTTCAATATAGTTAAATGTTTATACATAAACATGAATGGAACAATGTCAAATTACTCGCACTCGAGTACCCTACCCCACTGCGATTTCCATTCACTATAGGACTGCATGTGGATATATATCTTGTTATGTTTAACCATGCATTGCTGCAGGATGCAGGTACTAGGCACTGACTCCACCTGATTTACCAGGTCTGAGCGTGCCTTCGCCAATGGATTAGTTGTTTGGAGTTAACGTGATGTCCCTAGTTAGTGTTGTCTGGTTGTCGGTTTACCCTTGTGGTCATTGTCTATCGTTTGATCATGACTTGCAGATAGGTAATATTATACCTTGTAGTTTAACCAGGTCAGAAGGTGTCTAAGTGTGTAAGGTAGTGTTGTGCATGAAATAGAATCATTTTACGAAAATTATAATGTTGATAATTAAATATATTTGTAAAAGATGATAATTGTGCATAATTATAATTGTCGATAATTGATGATAATTGTGTAAATAAATTATAGTTTTATGTGAAGTAAAATTGTTAAATAAAAATTATAAGAAATTTTGTATTGTTGAATGTAGAAATTGGTTGTAATGAATATCTAAATAAATAAATAAATTGTAAGTCATGTTGTAATTCGTGATTTGCAATTTAATTGATAAAAAAAAATTAAAATATAGTTGTAAAATTATAGATTGATGTAATGTTACAATTTTATTAATAACAATATAGTTGGATGGTCATAAAAAGAATAAATTTAGTTGGAATTATATATTTATATTAATAAAAATCATAAATTTTGATAATAATTAACTATTAGACCATTCAAATAATAAAAAAAATATATTTTGAGAAAGGAGAGGCATAGGATCGCGTGTCGTATCCTTGCAAAGTGGAAGGTTTGTTTTATGAAAAGGGGAATTTGCAGAGAGGAGAAGGGGATTGCAAGGAGAAGAGGATTGCAGGAGAAGAGCAGAGAAGAAGACTAGGAAAAAGCTTGGACTGCAGCAATTGAACTAGAATTGTTGAATCGACATCGCAGCCAGGTTCCTCAAAATGCTTGATTTCTTCCTCTGATTCTTTTTCTGCATCTGTATATGTTGGTGATGATTGTTTTCTTTATTTGCAAACAGAATTCTTTAGGTTGAATTGTATTTCTCCCACCTTCCTCCAAACCCTTAAGCTAAATAGTGTTTTCTTCGGATGTGATCGTCATTGTGTTATCTCCCTGTCACATATACAACAGGGTATTCTTCTGCAATTTTCAATCCTTCTCTCAGCCATTAAACTGTTCTGTCATATTCCAACTCCGCATTGTAACCTCCTAACTGTTTAATAGCAATTGAATGGAGTTCTCCATTTATCTGGTTTCCATATGCACATACAATAGAGTATTCTTCTGTAATTATTTTCCTCTCTCAGCCATGAAACATGTCTACATCAAACAATAGACTCCTATTCTACACTACAACCTTATACCAAGGGAATTTGCTATGTGAATTTGTTGTGCTTTAGGCAATACAGTGGGAGTTAGTTCTTATGCAAATCTGGGGGCCTTCTAAGTTAATCTTGTGGTTTTGCTGCACATAATTACTTGTGATTCAATGTCGTAGAATCTTGGAATGCCACCTTTCAAGCAGATTACACATTGACTACAACAACATACCCAAAGGAGTAGTGCGATTTGAAAGGAAGCCAAGGATTGCTTTACCTTTAACAGATTTAGATTGTGAACTAAATGCAAGTCAATGACGATGATCATTAAACAGTAGATGCCAATCTCTACAGTGCGAATTGCATCATGATCTGGGCAGTCGACTTAGATCTAAATAAACAAGCCATTAGTTGTCTCCCTGCAGTCTTTGATTGTTAATTGAACGGTAGTTCACATTCTAATATATTCAGTTTCATTAACCATTGCTTGACAGTGTAGTTATATTAGTCATTTTGTTTTGCATCCACCTTGGAAATGTTCCATCTATCAGATCATTGAGTCTGTAGGGAATTTCTAAAGTCTATACAATATTTTCTCGATCTTCTGTCAAACTCTTAAACCATTTTCCATCCTTGTTTGTATAGATGTCTAAGAGTAGCACAAAGAAAGTGCATTGTATTTAGGATCCTAATCAGGGAGCAGTAGCGCTGCAAATACTCTTGAGCCTGTATTCATATGTGATCTACAATCTCCAAGGGAATGCGTCCATACAACTTGCACAGATTTAATAGGTATCTCAATGATAAAGTTTAGGGTACATCAATAGGGTTGAAATACATTTCTATTATAACCATCTTCTCTTTCGCGTGTAGAACAGTGTATTCTTTTGTAATTATTGTTCTTCCTCAGCCCACTAAATATGCATAGTAAGTAACAACCTCCAACTCTACAACGCAATAACATCATCTTGCCTTGCATTTCAATGTGGTCTGAGAGTTTCTAAAAGCCTTTTCTACAAATTCAATATGCTTATATCCTACACCCATTGCATTCCATAGGAAATAGCTAGAAGCAAACAAATCAGGCGAACATATCAAAACGCAAGATTAAGGTGAGCTGTAGGGCGCACGATTAGCAAATAGAGGGATTATACTTGTTAAGATTTCCAAAGCCTTCTCAACAAATTCATATTGATTTTATCCTGTAACCATCAAACTTCATTAGATGACATTTATTTTTAATAAAATCGGTCAAAAGAAAATAAATTAGGCGTGTATGTCAAATCACTGGATTAGGGTGGCTAAAGGGAGCTAGAACACAAAACAAATAACTTTAGATGGCTTGCGTTTACTGCTAGCCTTTAATTTAGATTCTATGGCATAAAAAATTTGCATCCAGAAGGAGAACAGAAATAGACAATAGATCGGGTATTTGCAAGTTACATATTAACTTTCAGCAATGCGTGTTTACCTGAGGATCCATTTGAAACTGTACCCTTCGCAATTGGAAATTTGCACAACTTTAAGGAATTTAGATTCGGTGCCGGGACTGCCTGGAGAAAATTACCACTGTTTTATTAAGTCACAGCTTTTTCTGAGTGGCTATTCTATCTTGATAGAAAAGAGAATATAGTTTAATGCTATTACTATCGCAAGAGCTGCATGGGATGTTACTAGACAATGGCAGAGTTACTCAGTCATTAGTCTATTTAAATATCATGTACTTCAATGGTTAAACAACCAATAACAATTTTTACATCTCATCCACTACAAAAAAAAAAAAATAGTATTAAGGTACCCTGTTTAAACTTAAGATAGGGCATACAAAAAAAAAAAAAAATTAGACAATAGAATGTCTCTCTCAGTTACTTCAGAAAATTTCATTAGTATTGTCATTTAAGTTCCTCATAAATATAACGTTAACTTTTAGAGCTGATTAGGGGATGAAAAATATATGTTATTCAATAATCCATGGTAATATAATAATAGTAATATTATTATTAATGGTATTATTATTATTTCAAACTGAAAAGATGATAGTCAAATGCCCAAACTTAATAATAATGTTATTATTATTGCAATTCCATTGTTGGAATGGTTAAATCATATGATAAGACAATTTGTTTTATATATATCTTGTATTAGATTATCATTTTAAGGCAAAAGTGAATCAAATATTATAATTAAGTTGAGTGATACATTTAGATTAAATTGTTGAAATTTATCTCGTTAAACCATTTGATTTATCTAAAGTTAGAAAAGAATAAAATAAAGAAAATTGGCTGATCTAGATTGCATTGCATGGGTTAAGTAGGCTTGATGTGTATTGGCACATTGGTCGTAATAGTGCAAAATGTAGGTGGTCAAGCTTTAATTCCAGAGGCATAGTATGTCGTAGCTTTGTACAATACGACATGTGTATAGTTGTTTTTGTATTGTGATGTTATAACGAATATGTGGTTTTAGTTAGTATGAAGTTTGATGAAGTGTTGGCTAAGTTGATTATGTGTTTTGTGAAGTAATATTTTCTGGATGAGATATTTAACCACTTGTGACTATCTTGTATCCATTTTGTCGTAATTGTTGTATGGAGAGACTTGGAATCTGAAATAGAGTAAAGTGTTGTAATGTTATAAGTGATGGATAATAATTGGTGTTATGATTCTGTTTGTAATGCAAGAGGGTTTATGCCTTGCAGTGAACATGTATGTGTATTGCTATAATGCCTTGTATGATGGTTAAGGTTTACTAGGTGTTAGGAAGGAGAGTGGCTTTCAACGTGGGGCCAACGCCCAAAGTGGCAGTCAGGATAACCCATTGAAAGTAGATTAATCAAGTGATAACCTAAAATGAACTAGGGGGTTAAGGGTAGATTTCACATTAAACAAGATTAATGGATTCCTCTCCGATGGCTTGTAGTGCTCATTTAGACTAAGGATGGGTAGAGAAGGCCTGGTCGGCATGATTGACTTCCTTGTCCTCATGAAAGGAAGGTCGATTCCGCATGTGTCACCCTATGGGGCCAGCACCTAGTGAGAGGCTGTCAGGATAACCCATGCTAGGACCGTGCGATGACACTCTCCCTACTACAACCTAGCATTCCTTGTATGGTCTCTCCACATATTTTATGTGTTGCCTCTGGAAGTTGTGTTGTGTTGTTGCCATGTGCTGTATTGGAGTTTGGTCATCCTTTGTTCATGTTAGTCTTTGTCTACCTGACTGTTATTGTTTGGGACCTCATGTTAACTCCTAGCTCGGGGGTGGACCTTAGGGTTCCACATGGTCGGGTGGAAGAGCTTTCTTATCCATTGGTTATTCTTGTCAAAGTTCATATGTAGAAAAGATTTATCTCAGTTTACAGACAATTGTACTTGTACCAGTTGATGATGATGATGTGTGTATAATCTTGTACCAGACTTGTGTATCAGATCATTCATAATGTATGTAATTTTGATGTAGTCTGAAAATGGCAATGTAATGATGTAATGATGTACTCATGTGTAAGGAAAAACATTACATTTGTGTATTCGATCATGTAGATTATATTATTTGACGACATGTAATGAATATGAATAAGATATTTAATTGTGCATTGGATTTAGATCAGTTACCGATGTATGTTAGATTATGTTAGTTGAATTGTTAAGTAATGCAGCCTTGAAACCTTGGAGAACATGTCATAAGTTTAATGGTGTAATTAGTTATGCTAACATTACTTGTTATCTTAATCATTTTAAAAAAAAAAATTTTCCTGTTTCAAATAGCATAAATGTGAATTTCTCTAAGGTGTTCAAGGTAGGGCATTACATCTGGTATTAGAGCCTAGTTTCTAACACTGGGTATTTTGGGTTTTATACTAGCCCATTAAGCTATACTAGTTGTTTAAACTCTGAAGAATAAATTCATTCGTAGTCCTCGCCTAGCAACCTGAAGTTGTTCTTGGGTGTGTTGTCCAAGAAGATGCCTAAGGTATGAGGCCGAGGACGTGAACGAGGTAGGGGTTGTGGGAGAGGTGTTGATAACAGCTCTCCTCCTAGTTCCCCTCATGAGAGTACACAAGAAGGTGGAAGTGAGAATCAAGAGAATCAGGGTCAGCTAGAGGGTGCTCAGCTACGCCAGCTCCTTGAGGAAGTTCTTGCTCGTCTTGGTCCTAGGCAATAGATGGAACAACTAGAAGAGAGAGAAAGAGAATGATCTCCCAGAAGGAGAGAAATCACAGCTGAACAAGAAGCTATTCTTGCAGGCCACATGAGAGACCTTATGAGAGCCCGTCCTCCTACTTTCGATGGTTCTGGTAGCGGTATGGAAGCAGAGACATGGCTAATTGATTTAGAGAGGTGTTTTGCTATGCATCCTTATGGTAACAACACTAAGGCAAGATGTGCCATCATGCATCTAAGAGGTTTCACCTCTACATGGTGGTGACTAGAGGAACAAAAGTTGCATCTAGATATTGCCATAGTATCTTGGGAACTATTTCTGGAAAGGTTCAGAGCTCGATTCCTGTCAGACCATTGGAGGCAACGTCGAGCAAACAAGTTCCATGGATTGAGACAGATGGCCATGACAGTGGAACAGTACAAGTACAGGTTTTATGAACTCAAGTAGCATGCAGGCATTGGAAACGATGAGGCCATGTTAGTTCAGCATTTTATTAGAGGTCTGAATGCACGCATCAGTGGAGGAGTTCATGTTTTCAAGCTGAAGACCATGGAGGTAGCAGTTGAGAAGGCTCGACTGGTGGAGGAGAACTTGACCATGGCCCTAGGGGGTCATACAGGTGTGCAGATCGGTAGCACATCTCGAGCAGGTTCTAGTTTCTAAGGTGGTCAGTCCCATACATCAGGTAACTCAAGAAGTCATCATGTATCTTCTAAGAGTGGACAACAACAACAACAGTATTCCCAGACAAAATTGACAAACTCTCAATATCAGCAAGGTAGTAGAGTTCAATCCAGAAAAGATAGGAGTTGGCAGAGAGTTAAACGTCATCACCCTAATCAGCCAATTCAGAGCACACAATCTGCAACAAGTAGAGGAATTTTTTAGCAGTCGAATGCTCCTATAGGTGGTGGAGGTTTTGGTAGGGGAATAGGATGTTTCTCTTGCGGCCAGTAGGGCCACATTGCCAGACAGTGTCCACATAAGAATACTACAGGATTTGGACAGAGGCCCGCAGCTTCAAAGCCAACTGTCGGAGATGCAGGCAGGTCACATAGGGTGTTTGCAGCGGTAGATAATTGCCAAGTAGAGCACCAAGGCACCGTTGTGGAGACTACAGGTGTCTTGCGAGGTATTACTATTTCTATTCTTTTTGACCTTGGTGCTTCAGATTCTTTCATTTCCCCTTCTATAGTGGAGTGTTGCAAATTAGTGGCAACAAAGCAAGATGTTAAGTGGCAGGTGGAATTGGCCTCTGGATCTAGGGTATCAGTAGACTCTCTTGTGTATGGTTGTGAGTTGAGGATAGGTCCCTTATCTACCATGACAGATCTTCACACTATACCACTAGGATCCTATGACATAGTGTTGGGAATGGATTGGTTGGATGCTCATCAAGCAGTGATAGACTGTCACCACAAGTTAGTGAGGTGTGTTGATGTATCGGGCAATGAAGTAGAAGTGGTTGGTATTCAAAGACCCATCTCTTTGCGTATGATTTCTGGCATGCAATTGAAGAGATGTTTGCATCAAGGATGCAAGTTGTTTGCTTTAATGGTTAATGACTTAGATTTTGGGGAGAATAGGGAGACATCCGTTGATGATCATCCTATTCTCAAGCAGTATGAAGATGTCTTTCCTAGTGAGATCCCGGGTATGCCACCGAAGTGTGATATTGATTTTAAGATAGACCTTGTTCTCGGAGCAGAACCTATTTCACGAGCTCCATATCGGATGACTACCCAGGAGCTTAAGGAACTTTGGTTGCAGCTAGAGGAGTTATTAGCGAAGGGATTCATTCATCCTAGTGTCTCTCCATGGGGAGCACCAGTTATTTTTGTGAAGAAAAAGGACAGATCTCTGTGGTTGTGCATCGACTATCGACAACTTAATAAGGTGACTGTGAAGAACAGATACCCATTGCCATGAATTGATGACCTCTTTGATCAGATCAAGGGAGCTAAGGTGTTTTCTAAAATAGACCTAAAGTCTGGATATCATCAGTTGCGCATCTTTGAGGCTGACATCCACAAGACAGCATTTCACACCCATTACGGGCATTATGAGTTCACTGTTGTACCTTTTGGGTTGACAAATGCACCATCTGTGTTTATGAGTTTGATGAATGGTGTATTTCGCACCTATCTTGATAGATTTGTTCTTGTATTCTTAGATGATATATTGATTTACTCAAGGTCTAAGGAGGAGCATGAAGAACATTTGTGACAGGTTCTGCAGTGTTTAAGAGAAAATTAGTTATATGCAAATCTGGCTAAATGCGATTTCTTTCAAACAGAAGTGAAATATTTGGGACATGTTATTTCTGACAAGGGTATTGCGGTGGATCCTTCAAAGATTCAAGCTATCATGGATTGGCCTGCTCCTACCAATGTTTTAGAGGTTCATAGTTTCATGGGTTTAGCAGGCTATTATCGATGATTTGTGGAAGGATTTTCAAAGATAGCTCACCCCATAACTTCTCTTCAGAGAAAAGGAAAGAAGTTCATTTGGTCAGAACAGTGTCAAGTAGCTTTTTAGACTCTTAAGGAGCAGCTAACTAGTGCACCTATTCTAGCAGTGCCTGATCCTACCAGAGATTTTATGGTATGTACTGATGCATCCTTGGAAGGGTTAGGAGTAGTTTTAATGCAGGAGGGTCGAGTGATAGCCTATGAGTCCCGTAAACTCAAAGATCATGAGTTGAACTATCCTACACATGACCTAGAGTTAGCTGTAGTTGTACATGCATTAGTAAGATGGAGACACTATTTATTGGGGCATCGGTTTGAGCTACCCAGTGATCACCGAAGTTTAGAGTACATTTTTACACAGCCAAACCTAAATGCTAGACAAAGGCAGTGGATGGAGTTTCTATGTGAGTACAATTTTGAGGTAAAATATATCCAAGGAAAGGAGAATGTGGTGGCAGATGCTCTTAGTCGGCAAAGACATGAACTTTCATCAATCACTCTTGGAGTGGATTTGAGAGGACATATTCTTGCAGCACTCCCTGCAGATAGATGGTATCAGGAAGTGAAAGTAGAAGTTGAGTCTGGTAGAACCTTGGAGGGTAGATATGCTGGATATTCTATCGAGTCGGATGGTATCTTGCGACATTTAGGTCGCATTTATGTGCCTTCTACAGAGGGTCTCCGCACCCTAATCATGACTGAGGCACATCGGGCACCTTATTCTACTCATCCAGGTGTCAAGAAGATGTATGCAGACCTTCGCCAGATATATTTTTGGGCCGGAATGAAGAGGAATATTGCTGATTTTGTTTCGAGATTCTTAGAATGTCAGAGGGTTAAGGCGGAACATCAGCATCCCGTAGGTCTTCTCCAGCCACATCTTATTCCGGAATGGAAATGGGACATCATTTCAATAGATTTTATAGTTGGTTTACCCATGTCCTCTCGTCGTCATGATGCAATAATGGTCACTGTAGACAGGCTTACGAAAGTAGCACACTTTTCTCCTGTCTGATCTTCATATAATACTTCATCTGTGGCCAGAATTTTCATGAAGGACATAGTCAGATTGCACGGGATTCCTCGCAAGATTATCTCTGATCGTGATCCAATCTTCACTTCAGCTCTTTGGACATCCCTTCAACATGCATTGTGGACTCAGTTGAACTTCAGTTCAGCTTATCATCCAGAGACTGATGGGCAAACTAAGAGGGTCAATCAGGTTCTCGAGGATATGCTCAGAATGTATGTTATGGATCAACAAAACCGTTGGGAAGATTATTTGTATTTGGTGGAGTTTGCGTACAATAATGGGTACCATAGTTCTATTGGCATGTCTCCTTTTCAGGCTCTATATGGTCATCCTTGTCGTACCCCATTGAGTTGGGATCATCTTGAGGATAGAGTTCTCCTAGGACCACAAATGCTCCAAGAGATGGAGCAACAGGTTGATCACATTAGAGAGCATCTGGTGGCAGCACAGGATAGACAGAAGAAATATGCAGATGCTCATAGACTTGATCATCAATTTTTAGTTGGTGATCAGGTGTTCTTATGGGTGTGTCAGCGAAAGAGTCTGATCCGTTACGGAAAAGGCTCTAAGCTCGCACTGTGCTTTGTAGGGCCATTCGAGGTTTTGGAGAGAATTGGTCTTGTTGCATATCATCTTGCTTTGCCACCTAGCTTGTCATGCATCCATGATGTATTTCATGTTTCTGTTCTTAGACCCTATCATCCAAATATTTCTCATCCTTGATTGGAATGCCTTACAGGTAGAGGACGGGCAGCTAGCTTTGGAGCCCGTAAGCATTTTGGAGCACAGGGGACTCACTCTCAGGGGCAGAGTCATAGAGCAGGTAAGGGTCCAATGGGATCCTAGTGATGAGACTTCAGCTACCTGGGAAGATACATCCCTAATGCGAGAGCTATATCCATATTTGTTTGTAGGCTTCCAGGAGTAAGCCTGATCCTAGGGGGGGAGGATGTAGTGCCCCTCAACTTGTCATTTGTCAGATTGATGTTTGCTTAGTAGCATTAGACATTATGACAGTATCTTAGATCATTTGATGATGGATTCCTTGTTATTTTGTTAATTCATTATGGAACTAATCGTTATGATAATAGTTGTTGATGTTGGATTCTTTTATTTTATGCTTTACAATTTGATAAATAAACTAGATGTTACATATGTTTTGATGTTAATTGCTATATTTGATTGTAAGATAATTGATCATTTTATGTTGTTGATTAGTAATCAGAAATCTTGTTCAATATAGTTAAATGTTTATACATAAACGTGAATAGAACAATGTCGTATTACTCACACTCGAGTACCCTACCCGACTGCGATTTCCATTCACTATAGGACTGCATGTGGATATATATCTTATTATGTTTAACCGTGCATTGCTGCAAGATGCAGGTACTAGGCACCGACTCCACCTGATTTACCAGGTCTGAGCGTGCCTTTGCTAATGGATTAGTTGTTTGGAGTTAACGTGAGGTCCCTAGTCAGTGTTGTCTGGTTGTCGGTTTACCCTTGTGGTCATTATCTGTCGTTTGATCATGACTTGCAGAGAGGTAATGTTATACCTTGTAGTTTAACCAGGTCATAAGGTGTCTAAGTGTGTAAGGTAGTGTTGTGCATGAAATAGAATCATTTTACGGAAATTATAATGTTGATAATTAAATATATTTGTAAAAGATGATAATTGTGAATAATTATAATTGTCGATAATTGAGGATAATTGTGTAAATAAATTATAGTTTTATGTGAAGTAAAATTGTTAAATAAAAATTATAAGAAATTTTGTATTATTGAATGTAGAAATTGGTTGTAATGAATATCTAAATAAATAAATAAATTGTAAGTCATGTTGTAATTCGTGATTTGCAATTTAATTGATAAAAAAAAATTAAAATATAGTTGTAAAATTATAGATTGATGTAATGTTACAATTTTATTAATAACAATATAGTTGGATGGTCATAAAAAGAATAAATTTAGTTGGAATTATATATTTATATTAATAAAAATCATAAGTTTTGATAATAATTAACTATTAGACCATTAAAATAATAAAAAAATATATTTTGAGAAGGGAGAGGCATAGGATCGCGTGTCGTATCCTTGCAAAGTGGAAGGTTTGTTTTATGAAAAGGGGAATTTGCAGAGAGAAGAAGGGGATTGCAAGGAGAAGAGGATTGCAGGAGGAGAGAAGAGAAGAAGACCAGGAAAAAGCTTGGACTGCAGCAGTTGAACCAGAATTGTTGAATCGTCGTCGCAGCCAGGTTCCTCAAAATGCTTGATTTCTTCCTCTGATTCTTTTTTTGCATCTGTATATGTTGGTGATGATTGTTTTCTTTATTTGCAAACGGAATTCTTTAGGTTGAATTGTATTTCTCCCATCTTCCTCCAAACCCTTAAGCTGAATAGTGTTTTCTTCGGATGTGATCGTCATTGTGTTATCTCCCTGTCGCATATACAACAGGGTATTCTTCTGCAATTTTCAATCCTTCTCTCAGCCATTAAACTATTCTGTCAGATTCCAACTCCGCACTGTAACCTCCTAACTATTTAATAGCAATCGAATGGAGTTCTCCATTTATCTGGTTTCCATATGCACATACAATAGAGTATTCTTCTGTAATTATTTTCCTCTCTCAGCCACGAAACATGTCTACATCAAACAATAGACTCCTACTCTGCACTACAACCTTATACCAAGGGAATTTGCTATGTGAATTTGTTGTGCTTTAGGCAATACAGTGGGAGTTAGTTCTTATGCAAATTTGGGGGCCTTCTGAGTTAATCTTGTGGTTTTGCTGCACATAATTACTTGTGATTCAATGTCGTAGAATCTTGGAATGCCACCTTTCAAGCAGATTACACATTGACTGCAGCAGCATACCCAAAGGAGTAGTGTGATTTGAAAGGAAGCCAAGGATTGCTTTACCTTTAACGGATTTAGATTGTGAACTGTATGTAAGTCAATGACGATGATCATTAAACAGTAGATGCTAATCTCTATAGTGTGAATTGCATCATGATCTAGGCAGTCGACTTAGATCTGAATAAACAAGCCATTAGTTGTCTCCCTACAGTCTCTGATTGTTAATTGAACGGTAGTTCACATTCTAATATATTCAGTTTCATTAACCATTGCTTGATAGCGCAGTTATATTAGTCATTTTGTTTTGCATCCACCTTGGAAACGTTCCATCTATCAGATCATTGAGTCTGTAGGGAATTTCTAAAGTCTATACAATATTTTCTCGATCTTCTGTCAAACTCTTAAACCGTTTTCCATCCTTGTTTGTATAGATGTCTAAGAGTAGCACAAAGAAAGTGCATTGTATTTAGGATCCTAATTAGGGAGCAGTAGCGCTGCAAATACTCTTGAGCCTGTATTCATATGTGATCTACAATCTCCAAGGGAATGCGTCCATACAACCTGCACATATTTAATAGGTATCTCAATGATAAAGTTTAGGGTACATCAATAGGGTTGAAATACATTTCTATTATAACCATCTTCTCTTTCACATGTAGAACAGTGTATTCTTTTGCAATTATTGTTCTTCCTCAGCCCACTAAATATGCATAGTAAGTAACAGCCTCCAACTCTACAACGCAATAACATCATCTTGCCTTGCATTTCAATGTGGTCTAAGAGTTTCTAAAAGCCTTTTCTACAAATTCAATATGCTTATATCCTACACCCATTGCATTCCATAGGAAATAGCTAGAAGCAAACAACTCAGGCGAACATATCAAAATGTAAGATTAAGGTAAGCTGTAGGGCGCGCGATCAGCAAATAGAGGGATTGTACTTGTTAAGATTTCCAAAGCCTTCTCAACAAATTCATATTGATTTTATCCTGCAACCATCAAACTTCATGAGATGACATTTATTTTTAATAAAATTGGTCAAAAGAAAATAAATTAGGCGTGTATGTCAAATCACTGGATTAGGGTGGCTAAAGGGAGCTAGAACACAAAACAATTAACTTTAGATGGCTTGCGTTTACTGCTAGCCTCTAATTTAGATTCTATGGCATGAAAAATTTGCATCCAGAAGGAGAACAAAAATAGACAATAGATTGGGTATTTGCAAATTACATATTAACTTTCAGCAATGCGTGTTTACCTAAGGATCCATTTGAAACTGTACCCTTCATAATTGGAAATTTGCACAACTTTAAGTAATTTAGATTCGATGCCGGGACTGCCTGGAGAAAATTACCGCTGTTTTATTAAGTCACGGCTTTTTCTGAGTGGCTATTATATCTTAACGGAAAAGAGAATACAGTTTAATGCTATTACTGTCCCAAGAGCTGCATGGGATGTTACCAGACAATGGCAGAATTACTCAGTCATTAATCGATTTAAATATCATCTACTTCAATGGTTAAACAACCATTAACAATTTTTACATCTCATCCACTACCAAAAAAAAAAAAATAGTATTAAGGTACCCTATTTAAACTTAAGATAGGGCATACAAAAAAAAAAAAATTAGACAATAGAATGTCTCTCTTAGTTACTTCAGAAAATTTCATTAGGATTGTCATTTAAGTTCCTCATAAATATAACGTTAACTTTTAGAGCTGATTAGGGGATGAAAAATATATGTTATTCAATAATCCATGGTAATATAATAATAGTAATATTATTATTAATGGTATTATTATTATTTCAAACTGAAAAGATGATAGTCAAATGCCCAAACTTAATAATAATGTTATTATTATTGCAATTCCATTGTTGGAATGGTTAAATCATATGATAAGACAATTTGTTTTATATATATCTTGTATTAGATTATCATTTTAAGGCAAAAGTGAATCAAATATTATAATTAAGTTGAGTGATACATTTAGATTAAATTGTTGAAATTTATCTCGTTAAACCATTTGATTTATCTAAAGTTAGAAAAGAATAAAATAAAGAAAATTGGCTGATCTAGATTGCATTGCATGGGTTAAGTAGGCTTGATGTGTATTGGCACATTGGTCGTAATAGTGCAAAATGTAGGTGGTCAAGCTTTAATTCCAGAGGCATAGTATGTCGTAGCTTTGTACAATACAACATGTGTATAGTTGTTTTTGTATTGTGATGTTATAACGAACATGTGGTTTTAGTTAGTATGAAGTTTGATGAAGTGTTGGCTAAGTTGATTATGTGTTTTGTGAAGTAATATTTTCTGGATGAGATATTTAACCACTTGTGACTATCTTGTATCCATTTTGTCATAATTGTTGTATGGAGAGACTTGGAATCTGAAATAGAGTAAAGTGTTGTAATGTTATAAGTGATGGGTAATAATTGGTGTTATGATTCTGTTTGTAATGCAAGAGGGTTTATGCCTTGCAGTGAACATGTATGTGTATTGCTATAATGCCTTGTATGATGGTTAAGGTTTACTAGGTGTTAGGAAGGAGAGTGGCTTTCAACGTGGGGCCGGCGCCCAAAGTGGCAGTCAGGATAACCCGTTGAAAGTAGATTAATCAAGTGATAACCTAAAATGAACTAGGGGGTTAAGGGTAGATTTCACATTAAACAAGATTAATGGATTCCTCTCCCATGGCCTATAGTGCTCATTTAGACTAAGGATGGGTAGAGAAGGCCTGGTCGGCATGATTGACTTCCTTGTCCTCATGAAAGGAAGGTCGATTCCGCATGTGTCACCCTATGGGGCCGGCGCCTAGTGAGAGGCTGTCAGGATAACCCATACTAGGACCATGCAATGACACTCTCCCTACTACAACCTAGCATTCCTTGTATGGTCTCTCCACATATGTTATGTGTTGCCTCTGGAAGTTGTGTTGTGTTGTTGCCATGTGCTATATTGGAGTTTGGTCATCCTTTGTTCATGTTAGTCTTTGTCTACCTAACTGTTATTGTTTGGGACCTCATGTTAACTCCTAGCTCGGGGGGTGGACCTTAGGGTTCCACATGGTCGGGTGGAAGAGCTTTCTTATCCATTGGTTATTCTTGTCAAAGTTCATGTGCAGAAAAGATTTATCTCAGTTTATAGACAATTGTACTTGTACCAGTTGATGATGATGATGTGTGTATAATCTTGTACCAGACTTGTGTATCAGATCATTCATAATGTATGTAATTTTGATGTAGTCTGAAAATGGCAATGTAATGATGTAATGATGTACACATGTGTAAGGAAAAACATTACATTTGTGTATTCGATCATGTAGATTATATTATTTGATGACATGTAATGAATATGAATAAGCTAGTTAATTGTGCATTGGATTTAGATCAGTTACTGATGTATGTTAGATTATGTTAGTTGAATTGTTAATTAATGCAACCTTGAAACCTTGGAGAACATGTCGTAAGTTTAATGGTGTAATTAGTTATGCTAACATTACTTGTTATCTTAATCATTTAAAAAAAAAAAAATCCTGTTTCAAATAGCATAAATGTTAATTTCTCTAAGGTGTTCAAGGTGGGGCGTTACAGCTTTATAGCCCTCTTGGCTCAAAATTACGAAACATGACCTCAAGGCTTCCATATAACAAGAACAAGAATACACCCAAGGAGGTTCACACCTTCCCTTCCCTATACATGATGAGCATTGCCTTCCAACTGGAAGGAGCTCTTTCAACACCCAACACAAACCCCAAAATAACAGAAAAACATATAGACAACATTTGCAATCCTCATTCATCAAACAAGAACAAAACATACATAACGAGTAACAGATCAAACAAGGTGAGTAGTCTTGTTCACTAACCTTCACAAGCCCTATTATGGATGTAATTTGGTGAAGAGCTCCACTCTTAGCCTCCTCTTCCAAGTTCTCCTTCTTTCCACAATAATCCAACCCCCTAACTCTCCTCCTCCTCTCTCTTTTAAAACTAATTCCCTCTATTTTCCTTATTTCCCAAGTGGCATTAAAAAACCAAACCCACAACTCATTATCGTAGTGGACTTAAAACAATTAACCACACTCAAGAGGTTCCCCACTATAGCGCTTTTACAACACATGGAGAAATAAAATACAATAAGTAAAATAAAAATGAAAAGGAAGTGGATGACACACCACCCTTATTAAGGGGAACCCCACCAAAAGAGAGGCACAAAGAGACAAGCACTCTATTATTAGGAGATCATGGAGTCATTTGATGACTTGGAAGTGGGCCTGAGTGTGGATTCCACTCATCCCATTATCTCCATGCTTCCAAATTCGTCACTTAACTTCACTGTGAAGTTAGAGTGACCATATGGAGGTTATCCCAAGGTTATCCTAGTCAAAAGGGTCCCTAGACCTATGGGGTATAACCCAGGGTTGATTTTTACTTAGTTAGAACTCCCAGAGTCAAGTAGAAACACAAGAAAAGGGCCTAAAAGAAATAAAGTTTAAACAAGATTCAAAACAACATTTCTTACAACATATATCACAATAAAAGTAAATCGGAAGATAGACCTAATTCCCTTGACCTCATACAACATTACAACATTACAACATTACAACATATCACCATACACGAGGTTGATCTTAGTTCCTCGTGGAACTAGATTGGCTCACAAGGGATACAACATAGGGTATGGAAAGATCTCTTGTATTTGTGGTTTCGTTAGTAATACCTGCACACTCAAACTCAAAGTTAATAACACATAAATATATCATAGCCGAAGCACTTTAAATACGTGCATACCTAAACATTCTACCATATTATCATACTGAAATCACTTTAAAGTTCCATATCCATTTAAAAGCAACATCTAATTATCATTGCACAATTATTTCCTTAAAAATCAAATAGGTTTAATATCAAGATTCTAGGATCAACAGTATCTCAACATAAACATAATAGAAATAGCACTGCAAATAGTCTCATGAACAGAAGTGGAAAAGGTAGGCCTCACATTCTCCCCCCCTAAGATTGTACTTCCTCTTGGAAGTCATGAAAGAGGTGAGGGTAAAGCGTCTTCAGTCTCATTGCATCTTCCCATGTTGCAGTGACCTCATTGTACATATCCCACTGGACCCTAACCTAGTCCAACTCTCGACCTCGAAGGCCCAGCGTCCGACGAGCCAATATGTGTATTGGCTCCAAAGCCAGCTATCCGTCTGCCTCTACCTGAAGAGCACTCCAATCCAATACGTGAGATAGGTCAGAAATATAACGATGTAGAATTGAAACATGAAAAATATCTTGGATACGAGACAAGCTAGGTGGCAAGGCTAAATGATAGGCTACAGGTCCTATCCTTTCCAAAATCTCAAAAGGACCTGCAAACCGGGGTGCGAGCTTAGAGCCTTTTCCATAACAGATTGGGCTCTTGTGCGGTTGCACTCTCAAGAATACCCTGTCACCCACTGAAAAGCTTCGATCCATTCTCTTCGCATCGACATACTTATTCTGCCTATCCTGAGCTTCCTGAAGCCTTTGTCTGATCAAAGTGACCTACTATTCTATATCTTGGATTAATTCGGGACCAATGGCAACTCAGTCCTCTAACCGATCCCAACTCAAAGGCATTCTGCAAGGTCTACCGTATAAAGCCTAATAAGGAGGCATACCCAATGAGCTATGATGCCCATTATTGTAGGTGAACTCAACCAGATACAGGTACTCCTCCCATTTAAACTGATGATCCATCACATACATGCAAAGCATGTCCTCTAACACCTGATTAACTCTTTCTGTCTGGCCGTTGGTCTCAGGATGGTAAGCAGAACTGAAGTTGAGTTGTGTGCCCAATGCCTGATGTAAGGCTCTCCAAAATGATGATGTGAACATGGAGTCTCTATTAGATATGATGTGGCGAGGTACTCCATGCAGTCTGACAATCGGATCTAGAAACACTCTCGCCACTGACGGTGCATTGTACGTTGTGCGTATTGGTGAGAAATGCGCCACCTTGGTCAACTTGGCAACTGTCACCATGATGGCATCATGGCATCGTGATGACATAGGTAGACCAACAATAAAGTCCATGGAAATGGTGTCCCATTTCCACTCAGGTATTTCATGAGGGTACAAAAGTCCTGCTGGATGCTGATGCTCGGCCTTGACCCTCTGACACTCAAGGCATCGAACAACATACTCTGCAATGTCGCGTCTCATCCCAGCCCAATGATATAACTACCACAAATCCACATGCATCTTCTTCACTCCTGGATGAGCTACATAGGGTGCTCTATGAATCTCAGAGAGTATCACTATATGTAGATCACTTGCACGGGGTACATAGATGTGCTGCCTATGTCTAAGTAATCCATCTGACTCTAGGGAATATCCTACGAATTTACCCTTCAAGACTAATGAAGGGGGTAAATCATAAAACACACAATAACAGAAATTGAACACAGAGAATAGAACTTTCTTTTATTGATCTGGGCAACTCATTACATTACAGAAGCTTAATTACAATAAGAGGAATCAGTCCTCCATAGGCTGCAACACACTACAGCTACCATCACCAGGCTCTGGAATCTTTCACCTTCTGTAACCCCCAAATCAACTAGGGTTTATGTTTTCCCACCTATTCTTGACTCTACACTTGCCCCCTTAACTCTACTACTGCCCAGGGTCCCCAAATAGCCATAAATAACACTTTTTGGTGGCCTCCAGCTAAATTTCAAAATTTACAACCCCCTATAAAAGTAGGTAAACTTCCGGGAAGCATAACTTTTGATCTGGGTGTCCGATTGATGAACTGTTTTAGGCGTCAGAAAGCTCATGATGTGAACTATCACACTGAAAATTCATAAATGGATTTTTGTCAACTTTTCAGGACGTTTAGGGAAGTTTTAGTGCCTCATATCTCGTTTCAGAAATTTTTAGGGGCTTTTCAGAAAACAAAAACTTTAATATCTTTCAGCTCACAAATGATATTTGCCTGATTCCTTCACCAAAGGTCTTATATTTCTATTTAGTAACTTTCTGTAAGTTTTTACTTCAATCCATGCCTAATTGCAAACTTTCCAAAAATAGCAGGCAGACTTTCCAAAACAGGCAGGTTGCTATTTTTAGCAGTTTTAGAAAAACTGAAAGTCCTACATCATTATTCTGGATATTATGGAGCCAGAAACACTAATTATGGAAAGAAATGAAAACAACTACAACAATTTTGAATTAACTTCTTTTTGGGTGATACAAGATTGCCCTTACACCACTGGATGCTCCTGCATCAGACACCCAGGGTAATTTGAGAAGTGAACCTATCACGTCTCAGATGTTTATGTGAGGGAAACCCAAACGGTCAACCTCTGCCTTAGATAACCAAGAGAAATCTTCAATAGGCCTTTCTTTCCATTTTACCAGATATTCTTCATATTGCTTGTTCTGAGTACTTCTGCCCACATAGCTATCCAAGATCGCTTCTATCTCATCCATTGAAGTAGATGCTGGAATACTCCATTGCGCTTCTATTGGTCCATCCTCTGCTCCACCTTCATGATATTCTGATAAATCGACAATGTTGAAAATAGGGGAAATATTGATCCCATTCGGTAGCTCTACCTCATATGCATTGCCTGAATCATGCTTCTTCAAGATTTTGCATAGTCCAAATTTCTTCATTTTCAACTTATTGTATGTTCCAATTGGGAACCTTTCTTTTCTCAAGTGAACCATGACTTCATCTCCTACCTGGAACTCCTTATAACTCCTCTTCTGATCTGCCTTAGCCTTGTACTGAGTATTCATCTTATTAATGTGTTCTCTCACTTCTTCATGCAAATTCTTCAGATGTTTGGCAAAGTCTTCGGCACTTGTCTTTTCTCCCTTATCCAGATTCCTTAACTCTAAAGCATTTCTTGGACCATTTCCATATATAATCTAGAATGGTGATTTACCAGTACTCCTATTGACAAAATTGTTGTAAGCAAATTCTGCCTGTGGTAAAATCAAATCCCATCCCTTAGGCTTATCTCCTACTAAGCACCGTAGTAGGTTACCCAAACTCCTATTCACCACTTTGGTTTGTCCATCAGTCTGTGGATGGTGTGTAGAACTGAACTTCAAATCTGTCTTCAACTTCTTCCATAATGTCCTCCAGAAATAACCAATGAACTTGGTATCTTGATTTGAAACTATGCTCTTTGGTAGACCATGTAGTCTCACCACCTCTCTGAAAACTAATTCGGTAATATGAACAGCATCATTAGTCTTCTTGCAAGGAATAAAATGCGCCATCTTCGAGAATCTATCCACCACCATAAAAATGGAATCATGTCCTCTCTGTGTCCTTGGTAAACCAAGAACAAAATCCATACTGATATCATCCCATGGCTTCTCTGGTATAGGTAATGGTTGATACAACCCTGTATTCTAACTTGTTCCTTTTGCCATCTGACATACTCTACAACTTTGCACAAACTTCCTCACATCCTGCTGCAGCTGTGGCTAATAATATTTTTCACCAACAATAGCAATGGTCTTATCTTGACCAAAGTGTCCGGCCAATCCTCCACTATGCTTCTCCTTAATCAGGTTCTCTCTCATGGAACTCCTTGGAATGCACAACTGGCTTCCTCTAAACAACATGCCATCTTAGATTATGAAATCCAACCATCTTGTCCTGTCCAAAGTAACAGGTTCCAAACAAGCTTTCCAGGCCTCTACAAAATCTGGATCCTTGGGATACAAACTTTTGAGTTCATCGAATGCAACAACCTTTATCTTCATTTCTGTCAACAAATTTTGCCTTCTGCTCAAGGCATCTGCAACTCTGTTGGACTTCCCACTCCTGTGCTTCAAAACAAAAGTATAGCTCTGCAAAAACTCAACCCATTTTAAGTGCCTTTGGTTCAACTTTCCTTGACTATTAAGATATTGTAAAGCTTGATGATCAGTATATAAAACAAACTCCTTTGGCAACAAATAATGTCTCCATTTCTTCAAAGCCTGAACTATTGCATAAAACTCCTGATCATAAATAGAATACTTTTTCTTGGCATCATTAAGCTTCTCACTAAAATAAGCAATGGGCTTACCTTCTTGGCTCAAAACAACTCCTATACCACTACCACTAGCATCACAATCTACCTGAAATACCTTATTGAAATCTGGAGGTGCCAAAATAGTTTGCTCTACAACTTTTTGCTTCAATGTATCAAAGCTCTTGTCTGCTCCTTTAGTCCATCGAAACTCTTTTCTATTCCCTCTCATTGTCTCAGTTAGGGGTGCACAAATGCTACTAAAATTCCTGATAAACTTTTTGTAAAAACTTGCCAAACCATGAAAGGATCTTACCTCCGTTGTACTCCTTGGCGTAGGCCATTCAATGATAGCCCTTACTTTTTCTGGGTCCATCTTAAGACCTTCTTATGAGACTACAAATCCTAGGTATACCAACTCCTTCTTTGCAAAACTACATTTCTTTATATTAATCAGCAACTTCTCCTCCCTAAGCTTCCCTAGAACTCTTCTGATATGCATCAGATGCTCATCCCAAGTCTTACTAAAAATTAAAATATCATCCAAATAAACAATAACAAAACTTCCCAAAAATTCTTTCAATACCTCATTCATGAGCCGCATGAATGTGCTTGGTGCATTGGTTAGCCCAAATGGCATGACTAACCACTCATACAAACCTTCCTTTGTCTTGAAGGCTGTCTTCCATTCATCTCCTTCTTTGATATGGATCTGGTGATACCCACTCTTCAGGTCAATTTTTGTGAAGTACTTGGCTCCACTCAAACAATCCATAATGTCATCCATTCTTGGCAATAGAAATCTATACTTGATAGTTATCTTATTGATGGCTCAAGAGTCTGTACACATCCTCCATTCTCCATCCTTCTTCAGTGCTAGTACTGTAGGTACCGCACATGGACTTAGGCTCTCCCTTATCAGTCCCTTCCTTAACAACTCCTGAACTTGTCTGTTCAGCTCTTCATTCTCTACAAGGGTCATTCTGTGGGCTGCCTTGTTTGGCAAACTAGCTCCTGGTATCAAATCTATTTGATGACTTATCTTCCTTATTGGTGGCAAACCTTCTGGTACATTATCAGAGATAATGTCCTGGAACTCTTCCAATATATCTGAAACTTCTACTGGTACATCTTCATAGTTCTCTTTACTAATCTTAGGAATCAATGCAAAGCAATGACACTCATGCTTCATACCCTCCAAAAATTTCCTGCCATCTACCAGGCAAATTCTGGTAGTACTACATACCTTTTCTTCCACCTCCTTCAAGGGCTTCAACTTATGACAAACTCCATCCTTTGTCAGGGAATATGTGTTTGCATGGCCATCATGGACAGGTCTCCTATCATACTGCCACGGCCTCCCCAACAGCATATGACATGCATCCATCGGTATGATATCACACAACACCTCATCATGGTAATCACCAATCTTGAACTTCACTAAACACTGTTCATTGACCAAAGCTCTATGGTCCTTCTGCAACCATGCAATCCGATATGGATGCGGATGCTTTCTTCTTGTCAACTTCAACTTGTCAACCGTTTCCTCTAAAACAAGATTATCAGTGCTTCCGCTGTCAATAATAATATTACAACACTTACCTTCACATTTGCACCTTGTGCAGAATAAACTCTTCCTCTGATTAGGTTCTTGCTCCTCATTTAGTAAGGTTCTTCTAACAACTAGGGTTTCTCCCCTTTCAGCATCTTCAGAATGCTCAGAATGTGCATCTTCATCTACATGTGCAACTCGTGCATTGCCTTCAGGTCTTCAATTTGTTCTTCCTTGATGTTGCGGACACTCGTATGCTCTATGCCCTTCTTCCCCACATTGAAAACAGGTTCCTCTGAAACCTCCTCTTCCAGGTCCTTGCCCAGGTCTACCTCTTCCTCTTCCTCTTTGCTCACCATTGTTCTGGTCACGAGGGTGGTAGGTGTTATCCCCTCTCTGATTTTGACTGGTGCCAGCTTCTTCACTTTTCTTTTGATCTTCATTACGGCCTCCATAGGGCCTCCCACCAGTCCTTCCACCTTGACCTCTTCCTGTTTGCTTGCTATCAAATCTTTTATTCAGCTTCTCTTCCACCTTCAGGGAAAACTGGTATGCATTTTCTATGGTGGTCATTTTGACTAGGCTCAGCTCCTCTTGAATACTCAGCCTCAACCCATTAATGTAAGGGGCCACCTTCTCCTTGTTGGCCTCTCCATGGCATTTCCTGATAGTGATCTTATAAAAATCTTCTGTATACTCCTTAACAGACTTGTTACCTTGTTTCAATCCTTGCAACTTATTCTGTAACTCCATCTCATAATCCACAAGAATGAATTGCTTCTTTAGTTTCTCCACCATCCGATCCCATCTGGTGATCTTTCCTTTTCCTCTTCTATTCCTCTCTAGTTGGACCTCCTTCCACCAAATATTGGCATGGCCCTTCAACTTTGTTTTTGCAAACTTGACCCGATCTGGGTCCTCCACATCTTCATACTCGAAATACTCCTCCATGTCATTGATCCAATCAATAAGTTGTTCTGGGTTTAAATCCCCAGAATATGTAGAAACCTCGATCCTGAGCCTCTTTCTGATCTTTGAAATAGCCCTCAACAACCTAACTTCTGCAGGATCTCCGGCAGCTTCTTGTTCTTCCTTAGATAGCTCTTCTTCTGCTTCATCTTCGCTTTCGTCTCTTATCCTCGGCTCAAATCCTCTTCGTAGCTCCTCTTGTAACGCATCGATTTGCCTTTGTAGGGCTCTAAAACCCTCTTATGTAAAAGCATTCCTCCCAACATGATTTCTTTGTGGAGGCATCCTGGTCTCCGCAGCAAACCCACAACCTCAGGTCCTGGTGCAAACTGCCTCACAGTCGACGATCTATCTACACACTCAAGAACTTGGCTCTGATACCACTTGATGAAGGGGGTAAATCATAAAACACACAATAACATAAATTGAACATAGAGAATGGAACTTTCTTTTATTGATCTGGGCAACTCATTACATTATAGAAGCTTAATTACAATAAGAGGAATTAGTCCTCCACAAGCTGCAACACACTACAGCTACCATCACCAGGCTCTGGAATCTTTCACCTTCTGTAACCCCCAAATCAGCTAGGGTTTCTATTTTCCCACCTATTCTTGACTCTACACTTGCCCCCTTAACTCTACTACTACCCAGGGTCCCCAAATAGCCATAAATAACACTTTTTGGTGGCCTCCAGCTAAATTTTAAAATTTACAACCCCCTATAAAAGTAGGTAAACTTCTGGGAAGCATAACTTTTGATCCGGGTGTCCGATTGACGAACCGTTTTAGGCATCAGAAAGTTCAAGATGTGAACTATCACGCCAAAAATTCATAAATAGATTTTTGTCAACTTTTTGGGACATTTAGGGAAGTTTTAGTGCCTCATATCTCGTTTCAGAAATTTTTAGGGGCTTTTCAGAAAACAAAAACTTTAATATCTTTCAGCTCACAAATGATCTTTGCCTGATTCATTTGGCAAAGTTCTTATATTTCCATTTAGTAACTTTCTGCAAGTTTTTGCTTCAATCCGTGCCCAACTGCAAACTTTCTAAAAATAGCAGGTAGACTTTCCAAAACAGGGAGGTTGCTATTTTTAGCAGTTTTGGAAAAACTAGAAGTCCTACATCATTATTTTGGATATTATGGAACCAAAAACACTAATTATGGAAAGAAATGAAAACAACTACAATGATTTTAAATTAACTTCTTTTTGGGTGATGCAAGATTGCCCTTACACCACTGGATGCTCCTGCATCAAAGACCCTCTGATTTTGGATTTCCTGTCGCACCTCAAGAAACCACTCGTCCTCAGGCAGATACTGTAAAATACGTTCCCTCAAATCCACCTTCAAAGTTAGAGTCAGGATCTCGTGCCACCTTCGACTCAAAGCATCGGCGACCACGTTCTCCTTTCCTTTGATATAGTGGACATCAAAGTCGTACTCAAATAAGAACTCCATCCAATGCCACTGGCGGGCGTTCAAATTAGGCTGAGTGAAAATATACTGCAAGCTATGATGATCCAAATGGAGCTCAAAACATCGGCCTAAGAGAAAGTGTCTCCAACGAACAAGAGCATGAATAATGGCTGCGAGCTCTAAATTGTGAGTAGGGTAATTTAGCTCATGTGTTTTAAGTTTTCACGATTCATAAGCAATCGCTCTACCACCCTGCATAAGCACAGTTCCAAATCCCTCTAATGATGCATCTGTGCAAACAACAAAATCTTCTGCCAGATCAGGGACAGCTAATATGGGAGCATTGGTAAGACGTTCCTTAAGGATCCCAAAAGCCTTCTCACACTGCTCAGTCCAAGTGAATCCTTTCCCTTTTCGCTAAAGGGAAGTGATAGGATGTGCTATCCTGGAGAAACCTTCGACAAACCTATGGTAGTAACTGGCTAGTCCCATAAAGCTCCTTACTTCTGTAACACAGGTGGGTGCTGGCCAATCCTGAATTGTTCTGATCTTCGATGGATCTACGGAGATGCCATCGCCTGATAATATGTGCCCCAAATACTGCACCTTTGTCCTGAAGAAGGTACATTTTGCCAGGTTGCCATAAAGCTGATGCTCACGTAAACACTGCAAGACGCAAATAGTCCACATGTTCCTCCTCGGTCCATGAATAGATCAAAATGTCGTCTAGAAAAATGATCACAATCTAATCTAGGTAAGTACGGAACACCCCGTTCATGAGACTCATGAACACTGCAGGGGCATTCATCAATTCAAAAGGTACCACTGTAAATTCATAATGGCCATATCTGGTTCGAAAAGTAGTCTTGTGAATATTTGCCTCTGTGATTCGTAATTGGTGATACTCAGATTTTAGATCAATCTTTGAGAACACTCTGGCTCCTTGCATTTGGTCAAAGAGATTGTCAATCTTCGGCAGAGGATATCGGTTCCTCACCGTCACTTTGTTCAACTGCCTGTAGTCCATGCATAGCTAAAGAGAACCATCCTTCTTCTTTACGAAGATAACTAGTGTGCCCCATGGTGAAACGCTAGGTCGGATGTGTCCTTTCTCTAATAATTCTTCTAACTGTAGTTTAAGCTTTGTAAGCTCATGTGTAGTCATTCTATAAGGTGCACGAGACACTGGTTCTGCCCCTGGTACCAAATCGATGTGAAAGTCAACTTCTCTGCGTGGAGGCATACCAGGTAACTCTGGTGGAAAAATATCTATAAATTCTCTCAGGATGGGGTGATCCATCTAATGTAGTCTCAGCTTCATCTTCTGATCTATCACTGACTGTGATAGCAAACATCTGACAACCCTTCCGCATGCAGCACTTAAGTTGCTAAGCGGATATCATTCGAGTAGTCATGGGCTTCTGTATGCCCACTATCTCGACCGGTGTGCCATGATCATCTGTATAACTAATTGTCCTCTGGAGGCAATCTAGCTTGTTTCTATGAGCCACAAGCCAGTCCATACCAAGAAATACGTCGTAGGATCCTAATGGCATAACCCTAAGATCCCATGTTGTAATGAAAGAACCCAAGGAAAACTTACAATTTTTAACAACGGTATCAACTGACATCCTGGCCCCATAGGCCAACTCGACTTCCCACCTAATGTCCTGCCTAGAAGCCACTAGCCTGCAACATCCCACTAACGGTGTAGATATAAAGGAGTCGGTATCTCTGGAGTCAAAAAGATAGAGATGGAAGATTCTATAATCATACCTGCTGTCTCAATAACTAAAGCCTGAAAATCAGCCTGGCAGTTGTCAACCGCTGCAAACATACGGTGGGATTTACCCACATCACCCACAGTCTACTCGGAATCTCCTGCACGATGCTGTCCCCCTGCTGTAAAACCCTGTGGACACTCTCTAGCTAGGTGTCCATCTTCATCGCAAACATAACAAGGGCCTCTAACCTGTACCTGTACAGTCTGAGTCCTACTCGACTGCTGCTGCCCTGATCTACCAGTAGACCCCTGTGAGTCCCTATACGACTGTTGCGGCCTCGTGGGTCCCGTAGGTGGTCCCTGCTGTCTCTGATCTCTACGCGGGCCCTGCTGCTACCAACCTCTATTTGTTTCCCCCATGTGACCTCTGTTGTGTTTTAGCTTTCTATTGCTGCTGTGACTGCTGTTGCTGTGGGGGCCTAGTAGGTAACGGTGCTGAACTGTATCCTCCTCTAGGGGTGGCTATGTTAGCCTATGGAAATTCTGTTGATGCTGCTATTGTCCCTGATCCTGGAACTGAGGGCGAGAACTCTGTCCTCATCCCTGAATCTCCTCAGCAATATAAGCCTTCTCGGCATCATCACTCAAAGTCTGCGGATCTGCCATCCGAATAGGTCCTGCTATACTGTGTTTTAGTCCTTTGATAAACTTATGCACCAGGAGTTTCTCATCATTGAGATACTCCGCATATCTGGACAACTCTGTAAACTTACTCTCATATTGTGCCACTGAGAGTCCCCTCTGCTGTAGGTCATGGAACTCATTTATACAATGCTGTCTGTAATGATCTAATAGATAACGTGCATTAAAGCACTCAATAAAGGTCTCCCATGTGAGGGTATCTAAGGAGAGGTGATGCTTGCACTCCTCAGTGCACCACTAGGTAGCTGCTGCATCTCGTAATAAGTGTACTGCCACACGAGCCTTCGTGTTGCCTGCATATGGACGCAACGTGAAGCACTTGTCCAAACTGATAAGCCAGGCCTCTGCCTCAGCTCCCTCTGTGGTTCTGATGAAGGTAGGAGGGTTCAACCTCAATATGTCCCTAATGAGATCTCCTCTATCACTGCACCCCCTAAAAGGCTCATCTACATGATAATCATAAGGCCTGGGACCAAATTGCTCTATTCTCACTATCTCGTCATGCCTAGCATGATGTGTGGGGCTCCTACTACGGGCCCTGTCAGCCGAACCAACCTCCTCTATATCCGGCAACTCGACATAAGGCTCCACACGTGGTACCCCCTGCGGCTCTACGCAGGGTTCCATACGTGGTTCGGCATGAGACTCAGCTCGTGGCTCCACGCGTGGCTCCTCTCGTGGAACATCGCGGGGCTTGTCACGTGGCTCTATGCGCAACTCAACTACAGCCAGTGGAAGCCTATCCAAGATAGCCTGCAAGGCCTGTAATAGCTGTGGTCCCATATTTGGTGGGGCTGGTGGTGCTTGTGATGCCTGAGGAACTGATTGTGCCTGTAGAACCAGCTAAACTTGTGGAATTGGCTGTTCCAGTGGAACTAGTTGATCTGGTCCCACAGCTAAAGAATCAGTGCGCACCTCGGTGGGTGGAGTATGGCGGGGCAGTACTCACCGAACTCGTCTGGGAGGCATCCTACAAAATGAGGTAATCTCTAGTCAGTTTGGTCGCGGAAGTGATAATGTGCCTAAGCAAGCCTAGTGTTTTAAACAACCTGGGTTCTGATACCAAATGTCATTCCCACATTTGACATGCGGTCACAACACGCATACACGCGTGTCATGTCCACATGCGACATGTGGTCATGATACGAACTGTCAAAAATTTTCTCCTATCTATCTTAAATTCCCCCTCGCACGCATAAGCGTGCTCGGTTGCGTATGTTTAAAGTTGACAATGATAAAAATGTTTTTGGAATTTTCCTCACATGTGAACATACACTTTGCGGAACCCACGATTTTGCTCGAAAGTTGTTCACTATGTTTGTTAATTAGTTGGCCTCTATTGGCTTCCTCAATCCACTAAATACTACCTTGCATTAATTGTTTACTCCTCTATCAATTTGATTTAAATAATTTCCTGGTTCACTTGTTTACGCTTTTCTCTATTTACTTTGTATATATATTTTTTATTTAAATTTATTACGTTAATTTATTTTCATTACAATGGTAATCCATTCGGAAAATACTGATTCCAATGTCTCAATATCTTTACAACGAACTAATGAAAATAATTATTAATGAAAATTACAAATGCCCCATTAATATTATTCAATTATATATATATATCCTTGTAGAGCAACCTTATTTATTAACAATTTATATATATATGATTGTAAATCTTATCTTGTTAATGGGAACTCCACCCATAATTTTTAAATATCCTTTTGAGCAATCTTATTCATTATATATATATATATTATATATATTATATATATATACATATATATATTTTCATATATATATGATTGTGAATTTTATCTTGTTAATGGGAACTCCACCCATAATTTTTAATAGAGTATTTTATTTAACCCCATCTCATAGAAATTAGCCCTAAATTCCTTATTGCCTGTGGTGGTATGCAGGTTAATGGGGGCGGTGGCGGCGAAGAGGATCACAGGGAAGGCCGACGGAGTGGTTGCAGGCGGCAGAGGGACGGAATGGAGGTGGTGGAGGTAGGGTGCATGGTAGAGGGTGGAGTGTAGGCCACAGAGGGCGGCGTGGAGGGTGCAGTGGGTGGTCCACGTAGACTGCGGAGGGCAGGGTTTCATGGCCGCAAAGGCCTGTGTTGGCATCCCGGTCGGGGGGGTGAGGGTTAGCAGCCACGGCAGGGATGTGGGGAGGGGCGGAGTCCCGCCCACAACCCACTTCATGGGGTGTGGGTGGGGCTCCGCCCCCTCCCCACACCCTTTGTTCAAATAATTCGGTGGGGGGTTTAAACCCCACCTTACACTATGTAAAGTTCGACTGTGTATACATTTTGATAGTGAGCTCTCTTTGTTGATTATTTGCTAATTTAGTAATTCTTGATTATGACTTATTAATTATATATAAAAGAGTATAGCATATTTTCACAACTTCATTTAGAATTAAATCTGATTAAGTATATATATATATATATATATATATATATATATATTTATATTTATATACACAAGTGTAGCAATTTTCACAAGTTCGTTCATGGAAAGAAAATGTGTATATGTGTGTATATATATATATATAATTATATATATACCTACACACATATATGTGTGTAATACAATTTCAAGTTTTACAACAAGTAGCAATAACTAAATATTTAAAATTAGATACTAACGAAGTTTCATTTTTTTCCTTCAACAATTTAGCTTACGAATTAACGAGTTCTTTTTGCATTTTCTCCTACATTTTGATTTATCATTTCACGAATTCTTGTATGAATCAGAAAGTAAATAACCATTTAGATCTATATTTTTCATCTAATAATTTTAATCTTATCAAGTTTACATTATAACTCAAATAAATATTAACGATTAAGAGTAAATACAGGGAACTAGTAAAGCTTCCACTTCAATAACCAAATAAACACACAAGTACAAGAATTTGGATTATTTTCCATTGCATACTTAAATCAAATTCTAATTTGTTTTCAAAGGCAAAATTACATCTTATATAATCTAGTAAATATAAAATTTCCACTAAACAATATAGGAGATAAATTTTAACCACTTGACTAAATCAACAACTAACACCACAACTTTACAATCTTGATAAACACAACTTCACAAACATGGGAGGAATTACTTTCTTCTCCAATACAATTTTTCTGCAACTCTCATAGGGAGCAAACCCTCCTCTTCAAAAGAAACTTAACTAGGAAGAAATTTAAGGAGACCAAGCTCTTATTACAAATAGGAAGATAGAACATTTTCTTTAACAAGGCAAAATTTCTTCAATGCTCTTAACATGCTCCAGCAGTAACCTGCATGACAACAAGGGAGAAAACAACAACCAACTAGCTCTCCTCCTTACCATGGACCCCCAAGAGGGTCACCCCCGAGCTAGAGAAATCATCCACACACCCAGGGTAGAATAGATCAAACACTTCACAACATTGAAAAATCAACAATCAAGGCAACAACACACACACCCATGGTATTACTCACAATACAAAGACTCAACTGAGGTGAGTTCAAAGAGGATAGGGAAGTAGACTCTCTCAACTCAAGGTGTCATTCTTTTCAACATTTAAACACAATATATCTCATGGCCTCAAGCCATTCGATTAATCAAATTTCCAGGGATATCCCAAATAGGCTCTCAAGCCTTATAGCCCTCTTGGCTCAAAATTATGAAACATGCCCTCAAGGCTTCCATATAACAACAACAAGAATACACCCGAGGAGGTTCACACCTTCCTTTCCCTATACATGATGAGCATTGCCTTCCAACTGGAAGGAGCTCTTTCAACACCCAACACAAACCCCAAAATAACAGAAAAACACAGACAACATTTGCAATCCTCATCCATCAAACAAGAACAAAACATACATAACGAGTAACAGATCATACAAGGTGAGTAGTCTTGCTCACTAACCTTCACAAGCCCTATTATGGATGTAATTTGATGAAGAGCTCCACTCTTAGCCTCCTCCTCCAAGTTCTCCTTCTTTCCACAATAATCCAACCCCCCAAACTCTTCTCCTCCTCTCTCTTTTAAAACTAATTCCCTCTATTTTCCTTATTTCCCAAGTGGCATTAAAAAACCAAACCCACAACTCATCCATTATCGTAGTGGACTTAAAACAATTAACCACACTCAAGAGGTTCCCCACTATAGCCCTTTTACAACACACGGAGAAATAAAATACAATAAGTAAAATAAAAATGAAAAGGAAGTGGATGACACACCACCCTTATTAAGGGGAACCCCACCAAAAGAGAGGCACAAAGAGACAAGCACTCTATTATTAGGGGATCATGGAGTCATTTTATGACTTGGAAGTGGGCCTGAGTGTGGATTCCACTCATCCCATTATCCCCATGCTTCCAAATTCGTCACTTAACTTCACTGTGAAGTTAGAGTGACCATATGGAGGTTATCCCAAGGTTATCCTAGTCAAAAGGGTCCCTAGACCCATGGGGTATAACCCAGGGTTTATTTTTACCTAGTTAGAACTCCCAGAGTCAAGTAGAAACAAAAGAAAAGGGCCAAAAAGAAATAAAGTTTAAACAAGATTCAAAACAACATTTCTTACAACATATATCACAATAAAAGTAAATCAGAAGATAGACCTAATTCCCTTGACCTCATACAACATTACAACATTACAACATATCACCATACACGAGGTTGATCTTAGTTCCTCGTGGAACTAGATCGGCTCACAAGGGATACAACATAGGGTGTGGAAAGATCTCCTGTATTTGTGGTTTCGTTAGTAATACCTGCACACTCAAACTCGAAGTTAATAACACATAAATATATCATAGCTGAAGCAATCTAAATACATGCATACCTAAACATTCTACCATATTATCATACTGAAATCACATTAAAGTTCCATATCCATTTAAAAGCAACATCTAATTATCATTGCACAATTATTTCCTTAAAAATCAAATAGGTTTAATATCAAGATTCCAGGATCAACAGTATCTCAACATAAACATAATAGAAATAGCACTGCAAATAGTCTCATGAACAGAAGTGGAAAAGGTAGGCCTCACAAAAAGAGAGAAGGAAAGATAAAAGAAAAAAAAAACAAAGAGGGGAAAATGATAAAAATAGGGTTAGGGCATTTTGCCTATAAAGAAAATTATATTTTAATATTAGAAGAAATTAGGGCAAGGTGGGAATTTAAAATCCAATTTAAAATTTAAATTCCCCTCTTGTTTTATTTTTGTTCATTGTTTTAAGTTGGAAATTTATATAGGGAAATTGGAAGATAATTAATGAAATGGGTAAAACTTTATTTCTTTTCAATTAACATTATTTTTATTTCTTAGTGGATTTAAATAAATTGATTAAATCACGATTAGATGGCTTATTAATTCATTGAATTTTAAATTAAATTTTCAGGGGAAAAGGATTTATTTGTATCAACTAAATTTTATACAATTAAAATATTGAGAGGTAGTTATTTTTAAACAATCAAGTTAAGAAACCTAACTCCATGAGGATGATTTAAACCACATGTTATTAATCAAAAATTAATATTCCTTTAATCATGTTGAGGCAATTTTATTAACAAAATTAAATCTAACGTTGATTTTAAACCCAGATCGGAAACCTAGTAAACCTATTCAAACAAGGTTAGTAAATCCTATTTCTGAGATTTGATCTACCAAGAAATTAGGAATAATGTAAACAACACAGAGATAACTCTGATTGATAGAGAATGTGAAGGAGAAAAAATTGATCGAGCTTTGTTGAAAAATATTTAAAATTATTGAAAACGTGAAGGAGAACAAATTGTTTGAACTTTGTTGAAAAACATATAAAATTGTAGAAAATGTGAAGGAGAACAAATGATTGGACTTTGTTGAAAAATGTTTTTTTGAAGTGCCTCTCTAGTCCTAGCTCTTTCAAGGCGACATCAAGATTGAAGTCATCATTCTAGATTGGTATTATCATTTCAGAGTTATGGTATTGATACACATTGTCTTAGTATTGATATACTTTACACATTCATATTGGTATCATTGGCATGGAGGCACATTCATGTTTATTACTCATATCAGTTACAATTCAGGTTGATACATGACATACTCATTGATGGCATACACATTGCAGTCATATACATTGATTTGTTATTGGCATACATATTGAGCTACTTTGGTCATAAACACATTGACACACATTTCTCAGTGGAGAGGACACAAGATATATATCGACCTTGGCATATTCATGGACAGATATACAAGTTGTTACTTTAGTGGACAGGAATACAGAATGGTTTTCCATTTCACTCGTCATATAGTTGCATACATGCTTGGTATATTGTATATCAATGATCATCATTCATGAGGTATTGACACCTTATACATCTTTGCCACTAATAAAGAATTGATATCTTATAAATATTTCATTTGTAAACTATCAATGGATTATTTATGCAAGGTTGATAAGATATCAATAACTTAGGCTACATAAGGATGATTAACTGATCAATGACCCAACTGCAAAAGAATTGGCATAAGACTATGTGATCTTGGAAAAAGACATGGTATTTTGATCCGACTTAATATGTGAAAATAGTTTGGTTACATACTTGGAATATTAATTGTGACCATGGTATACACAAGTGGCATTATGGCATGAGAAGGTAATAATACTATCTTTTTAACCTTGAGCAAAAGATCAGAACACTCGTAATGAGTTTCACTAAAAAGGGGCATTAGTGTTATCGACATTTGACATTCGGTATCATTTTTGCACTATACTGATTGAAGGATTATTGATGAGACTGTATCATTAGGGCACAAAATATATCATTAGAAAGGCATTATGATTAGAGGGTTTTTTTTTAGAGCGAGGATGGAGTTTATTAGAGGAGAATAGTGTGATGGAGGTGGCGAAAAACCCTAGCCGAGATATACCAGGGTACACAAGTAGTTCATTTTGGGAGTAGCAATGTTGGAGCATTTGATTTGGGCTGCAGGGGTACCATGGCTTTGGGGAGACAGCAACAACATACGATGACCATGGTGGTTGCACTATCCAGGTGACCCTGATCTAATTCTGTCCTTATTGCAACATTGGAAATTCGTTGGAAATTTAGTTGTTTGAAAGGGGTGTGTTTTTTACTGTTAATCTATTGCATCTATGAGGCTCTCGAGGCATATTATACAAAACAAACTCTTGAATCTGGAAAATACTTGGTATAATCTTATCAAGGAGATACATTAGCCAGTGAGGCTTTGTAAACAACGAATCATTTGATCAAGCCAGTGAGGCATTTTATCGAGTGGTTTTTCAGCCCTGTGAGGGTTTTCCACTCATGAAAAACACTCTGTAATGATTCTTTGGTGGGCTTTGTGATTTTAATGTGGTTATACCTTTTCATTTATCATGCTTGATAATACTTGTTGTTAAAAGATTGTCATACCCTTTTTGTGTTGATTATGCATTCTTTTTTTTTTCATGAGAGGGCATTGTTTTGAGGGCTTTGGTCTAGGCCCTTACTCTGTTCGAAAGCTGCCATGCTCGGGTAGATGGAAGGGTGCTGTTAGGGTCGTGGGTTGGCCTTACAACTGCTAATCACATTATCTTGATAGTTTTTAATTTTTTTTAAACAAATCCATTTATGCATCTCCTGCAATCGTGGCATGTCACGAAACAACATTTATTTTAGGCTTTTTGCAGATTAGTTCATGTGCCTCTCCGTGTTTCTGCCTTGGTACAGCTAGTGAGGACGTGGCATGGGTTGTGGTGTCTAGATTTAGAGCCACCAGTTGCATTTGCTTAAAATTTCTAGGGCCTTTTCAACTGATTCATTGTGTATTCCTCACAATTATTGTTGTCCTAAGACCACTTTTCCTAGCATTTTGTTATACAGTTCCTGCCCTTTCTTTGCTTTCACATTTTGCATACATGTCTATCGGATCACTTGTAATGCCATCAACTTACAAAAATTCCCATCCCATTATGTTGTGATGGATGTCCATATCCTATCCTCTTTGTTGTTAACATTAGGGGTGAGGGGTCTCTTTGTTGTTAACAAAAGCTGGATTTAGCCAGAGAAACTGATTTCCTTAAGAAAATCGTAAGAGTTGCCAATATTTGTATTTTAACAATAGGGAGAAGGGTGCCTTTCTTATAATGATGACAACTTATGTATGAAAATGTATATTCTATTTCACTTATTTCAAGGAGAGGTGAAATTAAAGATAATATGTTTTGTTTCTTGGGAAGTTTTGTGTTATGTGTTACTTGGTCCTCATTATTTGTCGAGCTTTACTTACTGCCTTATTGGAGGATTTGAGTAGAGGAGTCCAATCAAATAATCTGACTGTATTTGTTGTTGTGATTATGAATAATTAAACTCTATTTAATGTGAGTTAAATATTGGATTCTTTATCAGTACTGCAATAGTTATTTAATGAATTTGTATGCTAGCATAGTCAAATTTCTTTATTTCTATTTACAGAACCTCATAGCACAAGCCTTTTACGGATTGCTTTATTTAGCATCACCAATAATCTCCACCAGAATATTTTATTGCTATTTAAAAAAATTGGAAATGATCCACATCTCTCTTAGCAATTTCTATTGGTGCCCGTAGGTCATATATGAATATAGGCATAGTTTTATTAATACTTTCTACTCTTATCTAATACTTACTACTCTTTCATTACCTTATATTTAGCTCTTCAATTTCATTTCCATTTAGTTAAAGTATTCTCTTAAGATTATAAAAAGAATCTTTCTTATTTTTAAATTTTTAAATTGATTCTAAAATTCCTTCAATTCTCTTAAAACTATGAACTTATTTAGTTTTATTAGAATATGAAATTTTTTATATAGAAATATAAATTTATCTTGTTTTTTTTATATGGATTTGTCTTGATTATATAGAAGAAATTATCTTGTTTATATACAAAGATTTTATCATGTTATATATACAAATATATATATATATATTAAGTTGAACTGTTGAAATGTTTTCATAATATTCCTCTAGTTTCTTAAAACTTGCTATGGTTATTTTTTTGGTATGGGTTTTTACGTAGACAGACCTACCTAAATTTAAAAGGGCATAGTTGTAGTTATCTTGAAGACAGTTCCTATATGGGTTCACTGTTTTGTAATCAACTGGAGAGGCAACTAAGTGAATTATTTCAACAAATGAGAACTACTTCATTTACCTAGATGTGCATAATTTATTGCCATTGGAAGTTGCAACTGTTGCAAATCAGCGTATTCCCTTATAAACCATACTAAATTATTCTAATTTAATGAACTCTCTCCTAGCGGTTTTCTATTGTCTCAAGTTATGTATGGTGGTTTTAGAATTGAGGCTTGGGCTGTCATTATCTACAACTTCTCAAAATATAATTTTATCTAATTCAACTAGGTGACAACAGATTGCCCTAGGAAAGTTATTGATCACATTGGAATGTTTATTTCTAAAGTCATATGGATGTTTAAAGTTAAAAGTTGGTTTAGACAGGCTATTTTAATACTCTGTATTTTGTTTCCTTGTTGGTATCAAAATAAACTTTTGTATGCTTCCACAAAATGGCAAGAATCTCTTGGAAAATGTAACAAGAAGGCAATCAAAATGAAATATTGCAAATGACAACTATTAAATATTGTTGTCAGCTAATTTTTGTTCTATTTAGGTCAAGCACAATTAATTCACATTCTTTTTTTTTCTTTCCTTATTTTTGTTCTACTGCCCTTCCATCCATTATTTTTGTAGATCCTAAATTATGTTCTTACATGACCTGGTAAAGAGGTTATCTTCACTACAAATCTATACATAATTAAGTCAGTTTATAAATATTAAGAATTAATGTTTTAACATTACAGAATTAAATATATAGCAATAAATCTTTGCATGTTTTGACTACAAAATTGTATTTTGTCATTTGTTAAGGAGTGGCATCTATTTTTTCAACCCTCCCAAGACTTGTGTGTCAGGGAAGGTGATCCATTTCCCCTCATCCTTGACAACCCCAAAATATTTTCAAAAGGTAAATTCCATTGTAGAGGCTTTTCATCCATGTTAACATGTGCTCAAGACATTTTTTGTAGATTTAATTTATAGAGTTGTAGAGTTACTGTCATTGCAAATACCTGAGCTTGAACTATAGCTATGGTCTTATGTTATGGAGATGTAACCAAAGAATTCCAAATGTACCATTTCACTTTGCTTCCCATTGAGACTACAATTTTGGACAGCTTAAGGGTCAACATCTAATTCAATCAAACATGGCTTAGAATTGTATCGGGGTATGCTTAATAATAAGCACAGGTTTAAGAGATAACTTTTACCATCCAACATTCTCTTGCCCTATCTTATAACAATGCCAACGACAGTGACCATGTCTAGATTGTTTATATGTTGAATGAAAGACTTGTGCTAGCTTAAACACTTATATTCATCCCAAAACTCTAAGAATTGGTTTGTGCCATAAACTAATTCAAGTTCTTCATTTTGGTCTAACTCACAATAGTAGAGTGGTACTAGCACTTGTTTTGTTGTGCTTAGGAGTACTGGATTTTTTTTTGATAATTCTATTATACTTTAGTTTCCACAAAGACGAGGTGGCTACTTTTGCTGCATATTTAGATTGCTAGGAAACTTGTTTTTGAGTAATCTAGATTAGAGGACTGATGGGAGTCCTTATTAATATACTCGAGTCTTTACATTAAGTCTAAACCTTGTTTTTTCTTAAGTTAGTTTTCCTTAAGCAATTATTCTGAGTAACCATAATTGTTAGATCTTCCATAATCTTAAATCCTTATTATCTACTAGAATCTTTTGGAGAATTATGGTTATCCCTTGAACAAGTTATTGTCTAATCATGTGCTTGCAGTTAAGGTTGGATAGATTTGATGAAGAGGTTAGATCTATGGGAATGTTTGTATTCTTTTCCTCTCAAGCTAACCTTAGAACAAGTTTATTTTTATTATTGTAGTTATGATATTTAGATCTTGAGATTCTATTTGGTGAAGAGACTTATGTCATATTCATTAATATCATAGTTTTCTCTTAAGCATCTTAATTTATATGAATCTTAATGTCTAGAAAGTTATGACGATGATTTCGAATCAAGGATTAGCTGATTATAGATTACTATATTTTCTAATTGAGACCTTTCATATGGATTGATGTGTTTATGGTGGTTTTTATTTATTTGGTATTATCGTGTCGTTGTAAGCTCTTTGTCAAACTACGCAGCCTCTGCACATTGCTTGGACATGGCCATCTTGGATGAGTCCCGAGGCCTAGGTTGGGCCCTTGGGAACTATGTCTCCACTCTTATATTTAACCATGTTTTCCTTCCCCGTCCTTGTGCGACGGGGTTTTAGGTTCAGGTAGAAAAGTTTTTGGTTGTTCATGTCATGACCACATGGCAAATGTGGACATGACATGATGGTTTTTGTGTCATGGCCACACGGCAAAAGTGGGCATGACACTTTTAACTTAATCAACTGTATTACCAATGCAACTAGTGAGATGTAAGAAATTTATTAATCCAAATCAGTAAACCTCTTGATCAAATTAGTTTTAGTACAATAAACCCTACTCACGCTTGTGAGGCGTTATGCTGCCAGATTTTCCTAGAATTTAGGGTTTAGATAGGTTAGTGAAGTTTTAACCTTGATTGGGATTATAATATTGTTTTTGCCGAGTATTGTCATTTAATTTTGGTATTTTATTATCCCCTCATGCATTTGATTTTTTGGCTATTGATTTTGAGTTATGTCAAAATCCCTTCATTTACATAGGTTGACTTAGGCTTACGATCGTTGATCGACATTAACCGCATCGCGTTGACCCCTAGTTGGCCTTCATTGCATTTGGTATGCACACGTGTACGTATTATCCTGCATTCAACTATTCTATTTACGCCTTAAGTGTAACTCCATCGAGCACACTTACTTGTGCGAGGGGGTTTTTAGGGAAGCATGGAGAAATTTTTTATATTTCGTGTCATGACCACATGGCAAATGTGGACATGAAACGTGTGATGCGTGTCATGACCGCATGGGAAATGTGGGCATGACAAGATGCCCATACCTTCTATATATTGTAATATTCATGTTCAAACAGGTCATATTCATACTAAATGCATTTTTGTTCAAATGATAAGTATATCAAGAGTAGAGAAGACAAGGATGCAGCATCTAAGAACTATATTAAGAATAGTGTAACTGCATTAGGAGAAGTGGAAAGTTTGTTTCCATTATGCCTTTTACATATTGCAAATACATTATCACAACTAGGATGGTAAAATAATGTATCATCATATTCCATCACTATATAAGGTGCAGTTGACTATATACAGAAGAGGAAAAAGGTCATTTCGTTTTGTATCTAATTGTCCCCACAGGCCAAGGAGCAAAACATTGTTTGAAAAGCATGGTGAATGAGTATGTAAACCCTAGTAGGGTTTTGAAACAAATAAAAGATGAAGCCTCTTTTTATCATCTCACTACAATGAAGGTTCAAAACAAAGATATTTATAGAGTGTGAATAAGAGAATAAAGAGCTATGGTGTCTTTTGTGTAAAAGGAAAGCAAGAATGGAGTAGCCAATTTACAAAAACCCTACTAAGGTTTGCATACAACAAGTGAAGTTTTTTACCCTTTTCTTTTTCAAAACAAATGCATGCTTGTTTCTATGCCATGTGTAAAAGAACCAAGGATATGAGCAGATGAGAGCTACAGTTTTTTTTTTTAAATCATCATAACCCTCATGCAATGGAGGTTGACAGAGAAAAAGAAAGAGTATACAGAGAAAATGAAGAGGGTATTGTAAGAACCAGGGTTTCTTTTTACCAGCTAGGAGGAAAAATACTTATAAAAGCCTCACAATGTCTTTTATACCATGTAGGCCGAAACACAGAGAAGAGAAAAATTTTTCTTCAAACCCTTATCATGAGATATGGACATAACCCAGATTAAGATAAGATGTATGGCCTCAACCTCTAGAAAGAGAGAGAGAATACATAGAAAATACAAACTAGAGTGCAAGAAAGTCTTCATTCTATAGGTGTTTCATTATTTCTATCATGGGTTGATCTTTCTTTCTCACTGAACTGGTATAAGATCCAGATAAAACCATATATATGGGTTGTAGTTGTTTAAGGGAAAATTGGATTTGTAAATGTTTTAGTGTTTTGATGTTTAAATCCTCCTCTCCACTATACATTTAAGGATCTTGGGTCAAGTGGTGAGCACTATTATACCGTAGATTACTTGTGAGATTTGGGGAAACTTGGATTAGGGAATTTAATTATCAATTTTCCTTCTATGCTCAATTGACCATTAAAACCCTAATTATGCAAATACGGCAACAAATTGATGAATAACGAAAAAAATATCTTGCAGATAGGAGTAAAATACCAAATCATAGAGTACCCATTTTTGGGGCTTCGAAGCAGAATAGTTGGGGACACTGGAGCAGGCGCCCTAGTCCAAGGTAGTAGTTTCTTCATGGGATCTAGACCTCCTTCCGACACTGATCAGCCCTGTAACTTTTGTTTCCTGAAACTCAGATGTAGAGGACACTAGAGTGAGCACCCAAGTCCTAGAAGTACTCCTGTGTCCTGCTTTTCTTCAGATCCTAAATCCTTGATGCCTGTCAATCCTTCTTGCAACTCCACTTTTCCCAAATATGACATTTGTAACCTACAATCACAAGACTTAGTTTGGGGGTTGTGGTGTTTAGAGGCTTGCCTCTGTCAAGCCCCGGAGGACACTTAAGTCTCTGAACACTATTGTCAGATAAAGAGTGCATACCCTTGTGAGGCAGAGGCAAAAACCAAAGGAATCAATGATGAAATCACAATATAATGTCACCTTGTAGTGAAGATATCATGGGAGGAAGATGCCCTTCATTCCATGATGAAATAGATTCTCAAATATGCAAATATCAACACACAAAACACACAAGCCTACTCTTGCAACATAGTGAAAGCCTTGAATCACCTTGAGAACACTTGAACATCATAATTGCCATCTAGTTTGCAAATGAATGCCTAAGCATGCTTATATATGCGACTACAAGCACTCCCACCAATATTTTAAAAATCAAAACTTATCGTGTCGGCAAAAGGACCAAATAATGGTCATAAATCGACACCTAGAAATTAGTGCTGCCCTAAAATAGGGCAGGACTAGGGCATGGGTTCCTAAGTCCTCCCCCCTATTTTGGGTAGGGTACAGCTCAAGGGGTCCTCCTAGGTCTACTTTGCCATGAAACCTAGGCCTCATTCCATTGGGATACTAAAATATGAACTAAGATGTCCTAAATGCATGCAAAAGACCCAAGAGCTAAACCTTATGAGGGAAAAGCCCCCAAGGGGACATTTTCCAATGTTACATTTAGCCCCCACTTTAATGTATGTATAAATGCAAGGCCAATGCATGCATTAAAATAAGGTCACAAACACACCAAGCACGGAGAAGGCACACCAATCATATAGAAGACAGTAATAGGCATGCAAAACACAGAGAAGACATTTACAGTCACATAGAACATAGAGAATACAATCAATGCATAGAAGACACATTAATGCATGGAAGATAGAAATGATATCTTTTCTTTTCTTTTTCTCATATATATGAAATGCAGATGCAGGTATTGGAAAGTAAACAAACCTCCCATAATACAGGATGCACTACCTTAGGGTGTAGGTCTCTATATATATGGGGCAACACACATGCAAGACATGCAAAACATCCCAAAATGCAAGAAGCACTACTCGAGGGCACTAGTCTCTACATATGGGGCAACAAACATGCCACACAAAACAAGCACGCCAAAACACACACACTTGAAGACACAGAGAAAACACGGTAGACAAGTGATGGAGTGTACCTATTTCTAGGTCCAACACCATCTTAGGCACATTATAAGCATACACCAACAATTGGGCTTCACCACAAAAATCACCGAAGACACACTTAAGGGTTGAGTTAGTCACAAAACTGCTCCCCGCCTCTGTAGAGGACTTTTGAAAATGACAAGATGATGTAATAGTCTCTGAGAAATACACCATCCCTGCCTCTGCAGAGGGCTTAAGAAAAAAGATATGTTTGATATCCCACCTTCGCAGAGGGCTTACATGATTGATTGATTAATTGCAAACAAACTCAGGATGCATGATGCACTACTCTGGGGCGTAAGTCTTTGCATTTGAGGTCAAACACATTGCTAACATCTACAACAGACAGCTTACCTTATAAATGCCCCCACCTTAAGGTGGTTGATATCAAGCATGTTAAGGTAGGAAGAAAACACACAAGGGAACACCAAATTTCGCAAAGCCCATGCCCCCCATAGGTGACATGTACTTTATGATTGCCAAATGTTCCCACAAACACATCCCTGCAAGAAACATGTTAGTGTCTACAACATCATAATAAACAACAACATCAATGCATATGATTAACCACACAAAGAGCCAAGGTTATACAATGAATTCGGAGTTCGAGGATAATCGTGGGGCTATATCACGAAGCTCTTGGAATTGAGTACCACCAAAGCCAGATTCAAAGGCAAACAAAGGTGCATAGATCAACAGTATTGTTAAGGTTTGTAAATGCAATAGAACATCATCAAATTCACTATGCAGAAAGCACGAGTGCTTTCACTAGCCAAGTGTCAAATAAATTATACAACCCCATCGTCATATTAGGAACTAAGTCCATTTTTTGATTGCTCTCGAAAGGGACACTAGGTCCACACTAGTACAAATGTTTGTCGTCATCCGCTTGCTAGGTGGAAACACTAGAGGAAGGGAAACAATAAATAAGAGAGGGGAAACAAGTGTCTTAGGGATAGTCACGTAGGAGGGTGCCCCCAGGTCACCAACCACGACACTATGTTCGTAAGACACAACACTCAACAATGAAATCAGAGAGAGCAATTTAGAAGAATGATGATACAAATAGAGGAAGGTCACAAGAGAGGCAGTCTCTTGGTATCTCGAACCTTATGGGAGAATCTGAGGTCATCCCAGGAGGCCTAAACAACACATAACACCTTATGGGGGAAGCACATCATGAGAGAAATATAGGGTTAGAAATACTTACCTGTAGGGCCCCTACCAGGCTAGAAGTTGTCTATAAGCAAATCATCATCGTCATCTTCCCCCTCCCTAATGTTGGAGGATAGTGGGACATATTGTACCATAGCCAAATTTGTATCTTGTTCATCATTAGTATCATTATTGTTTAGTTAAATGTTGGGATCAATGTTTTCTTATTGAGAGGCAAGGTTTATAGCATAAGCTTGTCTTCTTTTTCTTATTTCTCTTTCTTTTCTATTTTGTCTTCTTTTACCACTTATCTCTTGTAAGATAGGGCTATCCTCTTTCATAGGCTTGTGAAAACGAGAAGATGGAGCACCGGGATCAAACTTCATTTGTCATGGTGGAACACTTTGTTGTTGACAACAACCTCTCGATCCCTGTAAGGATTTTGGGGGAGGAACCTTAGCATAGGGACCTTGTCCTTTTGGTCTAAAGTTCTCTTCACATGCAGGTTGTTTACTTTTGTCATTTCATGTATAGAAGAACTAGGTACTGGATGTAACAATTTCACTTTGTAATTTCTATAGCTCAAAAATGTAAAGTCTGTTCGTAGCTCCAATTTGTCGTTATTTTTGTTGCAAAAGTAATCCAATATAAAATGTTGTGTACTTGAAGGCTTGTATGTATTTTGAGGTAGGACATGCACTTGTCTGTTCAAAGGAAATTTTACACATTTATAAATAGTTGAAGGGACCACTTTTATAACCTTTAACCAAGGGATTCCAAGTTTTATGTCAAAGGTGTCAGAATCGGGGGTAATATCAAACCATTGTTCAACATGTTTGTCAAATACAGTTACTAATAATGAAATCTTACCCAATGGTTTCTTTAAGGTTCCCGTATGTGTCTTAATCATCAAGTTCGAAGGGTTATAAGGACCCTGTATTAATTGATTTGAAAAGAGGAATTTTTTAGTGGCAACATTAGTCATGCAATTAGGATCAATAAGAGTTCCATCTACGATGTTTCCCATTATTTTCACAGTAATGTAAAGAGGTCCTTCAGAATCACCGATTGTTCTATCATGAGGTGTAAAGACAATTTCAGGTTCAGGTGCTTTTCTTTTCATGTAGGGTCTAGGAGGGAACCTATTTTTTCTATTGTCATTAGAGGCCATGTTTATGCTAAATCAGATTTTGAAAGCTTTTCAAAATTGGTGCCAAAAAAAAGCCCAAAATACTTGATTTTTCGATACGGTTTTAATGCCAATGAATGAAACAAAGGATGTTGTAAGGATTTAAGTCAAAGGAAACAAGTTATATGTCTGATATCAGCCCAAAACAGCAAAGTTATCCTTCTCAACACACTCTTGATATGATTTCCAGTTAATGCCAAGTTGAAATATAGTGAAAATGTCAAAATAGGCACTTTTTTTGCCAAAATTCAATGCAAGAGAGCATAACAAAGGGTGTTGTGACTAAAATTATTATGGATAGAAAATAATATCAGTAATAACAGCCACTTTATGAAAAAATACCCAACACAACATGCTTTTAGCACCACTTAAGGTCAAATCCTAGTGAAAATATAGCAAAAATAGGCCATTCTTCACAGTTTTTCAATTCTGAGACCTAGCAAAAGGGGTGTTGTAATGAATATCAGGAGGTACAAAAAATAATATCAATTATATCAATCACCTCAATCCATAAAATTGATCACAACACACTTGGAGTGCAAACTAGGTCAAATGCTAGGGCAAAAATAGCCAAAATGTGTAGTTTTTTTTTTTGCAAAATTTTCACTACAAGAGCTCGATAAAAAGGGTGTTGTGAAGATTTTTATGAGGGGAAAAAAATTATTACCCTGATAATAGCAAATTAGTGCAAAAATATCCTTCACAACACGCCTATGGTGCAAGTTTATAGAGTCGATAAGGCCAAATTTAGTGAAAATTGTTGTTTTTGAAGCCCTAGGTTTGAGATCTTGGGACAAAATGCTATGCGAATATTTTGAAGTCTGATTTATGATGAAATTGACTTACTCTCAGATCTGAAAATGATTTTCAAGCTTGAACATGCAAAATGCCCATGCAAATTTAATGAAAATGCATCAAAATTGCTAGTTTTTTGTTGAAATTTTCTATGCAAAAATACAAATATTTTAAATCTAAATGCAAGTTTACACTAAAAATGAAAGACTACAGCCAAATGTTAATTTGAATGAGCCTCTAAAATCAGTAGAAAAATCTGAAAAAAGATTTTGCCTACTAACCCTAGATTTTGGAATTACTAGGTTATATGAAAATTGTCAAAATTTCTACAAAAACCTAGCAAATTAATAATGAAAATGCAATGCAAATTTCTGAATATTTGGATTTTTCTATAGTTTATATCAGATCTGATGCAAAAATCATGAATTAGGAAAATTTAGAAAGAACTGATGCAATTTATTAAGCCAAATAATGCAATTTTTTTGTAAGTTCCAAATTTTTCAATTTTTTTGAATTTTTCTCAATGCAATAAAATGAATGAGTATATGAATGAATGAAATCAATCCAAATCTGAAGACACATACTGAGCAAGTTCCAATTTAAGTCTAAAACATGGGTTCAGCAAAATTTTTAAAAGAAAATTAGATTTGTAAATGTTTTAGTGTTTTGATGTTTAAATCCTCCTCTCCACTACACATTCAAGGATCTAGGGTCAAGTGGTGAGCACTATCATACCCTAGATCACTTGTGAGATGTAGGGAAACTTGCATTAGGGAATTTAATTATAAATTTTCCTTCTCCTATGCTTGATTGACCATTAAAACCCTAATTATGTAAATACAATAACAAATTGATGAATAATGGAAAAAGCTCTTACAGACAGGAGCAAAATACCAAATCACAGAGTACCTATTTTTGGGGCTCTGAAGCGGAATAATCAGGGACACTAGAGCGGGCACCCTAGTCCAAGGTACTAGTTTCTTTGTGAGATCTAGACCTCCTTTCAACACTGATCATCCCTGTAACTTTTGTTTCCTAAAAATTAGATGTGGAGGACAGGAGCTTTTCTTCAGATCCTAAATCCTTGATGCCTGCCAATCCTTCCTGCAACTCCACTTTTCCCAAATGCAACAATTGTAACTTGTCATCACAAGACTTGGTTTGGGGGTTGTGGTTTTTAGAGGCTTGCCTCAGTCAAGCCCTGGAGGACACTTAAGTCTTTGAACACTGTTGTCAGATAAAGAGTGCGTGCACTTGTGAGGCAGAGGCAAAAACTAAAGGAATCAATGACAAAATCATAATATAATGTCACCTTGTAGTGAAGATATCATGGGAGGAAGATGCCCTTCATTCCATGATGAAATGGATGCTCAAATCTATAAATATCAACACACAAAACACACAAGCTTGCTCTTGCAACACAATGAAAGCCTTGAATCACCTTGAGAACTCTTGAACATCACAATTGCCATCTAGTTTACAAATGAATGCCTAAGCTTCATTATATATGTGACTACAAGCAATCCCGCCAAGATTTTAAAAATCAAAACTTACTGTGTCGGCAAAAGGACCAAATAACGGTCATAAACTGACACCTAGAAATTAGGGCTGCCCCAAAATAGAGCAAGACTAGGGCGCGGGTGCCCAAGTCCTCCCCCTTATTTTGGGTAGGGTACAGCTTAAGGGGTCCTCCTAGGTCCACTTTGCCATGAAACCTAGGCCTCATTCCATCAGGATGCTAAAATATGAACTAAGATGTCCTAAATGCATGCAAAAGACCCGAGAGCTAAACCTTATGAGGGAAAAGCCCCCAAGGGGATATTTTTTGATGTTACAGTAGCCATGGCCTCAGCCTAAGAACAAGTACTCTTTTAAAAGTGTTAAAACCCACAGGAGTTGAGTAAGCATTTCTAGCTTATAAGAAGAATACACTCAAAAATGATGCAGAGATATGAAGGAATGTGTTGATGTATAAAATTGTGCAGGTTCTAACACCAACATGGGAAGTTTCAAGAATGTGGAACTTGCTACTTGAAACAACCTCTAGATTTTAAAGAAGCTGGCTCTTCTCTATTTTAAAATGGGTTTTGATCAAAGGGTAAGAAATTAACAGGATTATAGATACAATTAAGCAAATCTAACTATGGCGATGCACCTGAATGAAAATATCTCTTCAATCTAAGCACAGTGAAACTATTCTCAAGATATAGTTATATTAAAGAGAAGATACTGCATGATTAACATAAATAGATGGAATGAATATAATCAAAGGCTCACAATTAAACACTTTGTAATGACACAGATAATATCAACCAAGGCACAGAACAAAGTTCTTCTCATTAATCTTCCAGCAACATAAAAGGCATAGATACAAGCATAGGTACATTAACTTTCTTATCAAGAATAACAAAATAAAGGCAAAATGACATCAATTGGTCACAACAAAGTCTCTGACTTCTCTTTTAGATTCTGACAAAACTTGTCAAAAGTATATCTCCATCTCTGTCTGTGTACAATCTATTACAAATACTGCATATTTATATTCATATTCTGACCCTAGATTGTCTGTAACAACCAAATCCCCAATGACCCAATGGAACTAAAGATAACTGGAAGTTCCTAACAGTTGCAATCCTCCGAAATGGTCCTTCCTCCTTAATGCTCATTGGCTAGGGCAACATATATGTGGTACATCTCCTTCATTAAGACACAGACACATGGCGAGACCTGCGCACTTGAAACTTGAAACATTACTATGACAAATGGCAGTGTCCACATCAAAATGAGAAACTCCTTTGTCTTTCAGAAATGAATAGGAAAATGACACTTGTCATGTTCTGCAGCCTTCAAAACCATCTATGTGTCTTCTTCCATAAAGCCTTTAAAAATGTGTCTTTATGCTCGGGTGACCTCTTCTAATGACATCTGTCGCAAGCTGCTTCATTTATAATATGAGACACATTAAAAGACAGGACCCATAGCCTCGATGCTCACTAGCCTCAAACGGAGAAAACTAGGATAGATGGCAGCTTCCGCGCGCATGCTAACAAACACGTGGTGGTACCACATGTTACTTGAAATAAATAAAACTTTTGAAACTCCCCACAGAAGCTGACACTTGGCACAACTTGCACTAAACTGTAGAATCTTTAATTTTCTCACTAAAAGATAAATGAATAAAGCAACTCCTTCCGCAACCACCACATGACATCCTCTGTGCGCTTGAAACTGAAACATACTGTGGCCCACAATCTTCTTTACTAGCATCAATATGATACGAAAAGAAATACGTGGCATTGTCCGCAGCAAAATAAAAAGACACATGGTGCCCTCTGTACACAACATAGAAACTTTAGGGACTACCTCCGCAAGCTACACGTGGCGACCAACACTGTTGAAACTTGAAACATTGAAACTATCTGCTATGTGGCGCGCTCCGCACAAAACTTAATATTTAGAAACAATACTGCAACTTTAACTGTGGTTTGACACTTGGCAGATTCTACACAAAGCATAGAAACTTTCATAGCGATACCTTTGAAACTCGCACAGAAACAAAAAGAGACCCGTGCAGCAAGATTTGAAACCGATGGACTAAGCTACAACTGAAACAAAATGTAGATTATTTAACACTCTACAGTTCTTGGCGACCATCAAGACTTCTGAGCCTTCTCTGAAAGAACCCAAAACTGTCAAAAAAAATATGTATTGAAAATACAACTTAGAATCATAAATTTTGCAATGTTGTCTGTTAAATAGATCATTATGAATCAGAGAGTCCCTGACTACTCTGTAAATCTTGAAAAGAAAAATCAAGATTAATTATATCCTTATGATAAAAAGTTTGCAAAATTTGTACCACACCCTTTAATTGAAACTCTAGTTGGGCCATAGGTATCAACACTTCTACTTCCTTGACTGATGATTAATCACTTAAACCCTAGAAAATTGTCTAATCCTTTTGCTTAGTCAAGAGAAGGGTCTTGATGTCATCAATCATCAACACTGTGTTACTATCTGGGAATGGTGAAGGAAGTCCCAGTTGCACCAAATCTCAATATGTTTCTTCATATTTTTCACTCCTTCTTTCACTATATTTAGGAGCTCTTGATAATTCGTAGCTGCAGAGTTGCAATTCAAAACCTCATTGACCTTCTTAGTAGTGACCATTCTATCATTGATACATGTTGATGATAGATTCTCATCTATTGTGTCATACAATTTCTTCAATAAAAGTTGAGAGTTAGAAACCCTCAATGAAACAGTTGACAAGGTGTCTTGCACCAAAGTTTCTACTTTCTCACACAGCTGTTGAGCATTTAACAGAAATGTTAAAGATGGATTTAGCTAGATAATCTCCTCAGAGATTCTCTTCCATATTGAAACATACAGCTCTTTTACCAAATTTAAAACTCTAGCATTCTGTGGCCTATTAGCTAACTCAATTGTCACCTACTTTGTTCTTTGTTGCTCAGCTAGGTGTCGTGCCTAAATTGCACCATTAACATTTTGCTAATTCAATAACTTATGTTATAAGTGTGTGGCCTGTTGCAACTTCTCTTGATATTTCTTCTCCAAAGTGGCTTTCTCCTATCTCAAAATAGTCATTGCAGCCTTTTTTTGTGCTAGCTCAGACTTAAGAGAAGCATTCTAGGTCTGTGTAGCCTGATGTATCTGCAAGGAAATAGTATTTTGCAACTGTTTGTTCAAACTCTCAATCTCATTCTTCTTGGATTGAATCTCCCCAGCAAGGCTGCTACTATTCACTTTCTCTTGAGCTAAATCATTTTATGCTTTCTATAACTTCTTAGACACTTTCAGATAGTCAGTTGCTATAGCAGATGCAGTTTCATTTAGTAACTCAACCCTATCCTGTGGCCTGAAAAGAGACATATCCATAGCCCAACATTCATAGCATAATCCTGGGGCTGTATTTGTTCATTAGGTTTCACCACATTTGGAGACAAATGTGTAATTGTTAGTGATTGTTGAATGGGGTCAAAAAGTGACCTCATGTGTGCCACAGCAGGGCTCTTGTTTTCCTTCTTCCTATTTTTGTCTATCCTAGCCTCTCTAGCCCTTTTTTCTATGTCTACTTGGGCTTGGAATGTAGCAGGGGATGTAATGTAACCTCAAGCAAAGGGGTGACCTTGAGGCAGGCCATAGGGAATAGCCAATAATTGCTGGCTAGGGGAAACTTGAGGAGGGGTATGTTTAGGCACAGATGGATAAAATAATGGCAATGAAATGGCCTGTGAAGTGGCAATTGTGGCGAGGGTTGATGTAAGTACAATAGAAGTGGCAGGGGTTATGAATGCCTAGATAATTGGGATTGCTACTCCTATAGTAGAAGAAAGAGATACAGGAGAAAAGGGAGAAGAAACACTTGCTTGAGCGACATAAGAGGTGACTGGAAGTTGTTGCTGCTGTGGTTCTATTTCTTCCTCCTCTTCTTCTGGTAGGTATAATTTCCTATGTTTCCTAGGCCTCTCACTTGTTTCCTTTGTTTCTTTCTCTTCAACATTTACCACCACTAGTGGTTGTAAAGGAACAACTCTAGAAACCCCAGATGTTGAAGTTGTTTGAGTCCCTAGAGTTGGTGATGACACCACACCTTTTTTCTTCTCTAAGGTATTGAGGGATTGGGGCCATGAAGATGTAGAGGCAATAGATGAGGCCTGTCCTATTTCTTGCATAATTTGGACTGATTCTGTTTCCTCCTCTGTCTCCTCACCCTTCTTCTGAATTCTACTTGTGTCTGGACTTGAGACTGGGGAGGGATGCCACTCATCCCAGATTGATTCCCATTTCTCATCACTGTCAATATTCCCAAATGAATGTGTGAACTCTAAAATTTCTTGCCTATATTTCCAATAGGCTTCAATCTTTTCTACACTCCAGTCTTTGGACTTTAATGCTTTCCTTAGACCAACAGTCATTTTCACCTTAGGGTCATATTCCCTCTCTTTGACATAAAAGTTTTCCCATGGCCTAGGCCCCTCATAGGGCAAATCAGATAATTCTACATATAGGTTTGGGTTATCCTCTTTCAGATTCCTCCTGTCCTTCTAGAATGGATGACCCTCATGTACCATCTTGACACAAACCTTGTTATTCATAATCCAGGAGGCTAGAAAACTATTTGGGTCATATTTCCATTTATCCTCAATGATGAGGAAACCAAGGGCAGCTAACTTCCTTAACAAGAGGTTTTCTGCACTTCTAACTTTAAGTGTCATGTTTTTTCTGACCCATGGGACATCATACATCTTCTTTTTTCTTTTCTTGTGGCCAAAGTCATTATCAACCACAAATACCTATTGGGTCACCTCTAAGAATACGACCCTAGGGGTCAATACTTTAGGTAATAGCAGGAGTTCCCCATTGAAACCATGGACTCAGATTATTGTATTATGTGCCCCAAAGAAATAATCACAGGGAATTGGGCAATTGGTCATAAAACCTCTTATACTCTGTGTCAATCTATGTTCTACAGGCTCAGGGCTTGATTGGCAAAAAGCAGGGGTGACAAAATGTTTCCAAAACTCATAAGGATCGGAGACTTCAGATAACACGTGTCCACGCGGACATAGGGATGGTTTTATTTTCACCAAAATCTGGATCATACATATTTAAATGCATATGCTGTGCAAAAAGACTATAGTTCTGATACAACATAAGATGGAACAAGAAAGTAGAATACCTGAAAACTCGCCTTGATTTGAAATTTGTGAGCTGATCAATCATGGCATTAGCAATTTGTTCCAAAAAATCTAGTCGATACTCTTGTGAGTTGTCCACAGTTTTCAATCTAAAAATGATTGCCAACTACCAGTCATGGACTGTGCTATCCTCTCTCATTCCAAAAATGAAGGCTATCATTAAAAGTGCCTCTTGAACTTATTGACTGAATTGTGCTTGCCCAGTGGGTATTGTGGGCATCTGAGTGTTATCATCTCCCAACTGCATCTTTGAATTCAAGAACTTGACCTTGTTGATTATATTAGCCCATGTGTTTTGCATTTTGGCAATAGTTGGAAATGTGGTTGTTCTATCATATTGCAGGGCCAACGTGTCCCTTATGGCCTTGGGCATAATATGTACTATGAAAGGGCCCTGTTGAATAGTATTTTATGGTGCGTGAAATAGTTCTACACATAACTTGATTAACTTGGGACATAGGTGGACATTAGGAACTAGGAACTATGCTAATTGAGAGGTCCATATCCTCATACCAAAAGTCTCAGACTGCCCATTGTTTTTTCTCAGAGAATACACCTTTGATGTGCCCCCTCTCAGAGAGCCTTGGTGTTCTTTTGAAGGGGTGTGTCGTATATGCCATCTGCATAATCTTTCACCTATTTTGGGTCGATGGAATACCCTACCTCAGGGACCCTTGTTCTTGGATAGGTTTTCCTTGGTTACGTGGGTGCCGACACATATGATTTGTTGTTCAACAATTTATCTATTGACTCATAAATTCCAAGTCCCTCTTGAGGAGACTGTGTTTCAGACATATCTGTATCTTTGTGAGGAGAATGCAGGAAGTTTTGACACAAAAAAGAATGAAACTGTTTAACTAGAGTGATACTTTGCTGAAAGGCACTCGCGAGGGATGGAATTCAGATGCAATAGTGATTCAAAACAAAAGGATAGAAGCAAATGATGGCTATGCTTAGGATTTAACACTGAATCATTGGGGACTTATGAAGATAATAAATGACACATCTTATCTTATAAATGACATTATTGCTGATAAACAACTAGTGTATCTTTTTAAAATCCGCATGGAACGAAGTGTCAGATATGTTATGGGAGTGGCTATCTTTTCTAAAAAAGCATGTACTTCCAGGGAATTTTATGGATTGTTGAACAACCTTATTAAATTCTAGACGAAAAGAGAAGGGGCTTTGCGCTACTGACACGTGTTCACCGAACACTTATTGAAAGGGAAAGCGAGAAAAGGAAAGAAAACTAACTAACCATGATACATTAAGAGCCCCTCATTAATTGAAATGCTTCAGAAAGATCCTATTTACCAGAATCTCTTTAGGTTCTCCATCCATGGTCTCCAGTTCAAATGAGTTTTGTTGCTTGCAGGAACAGATTTTATAAGGACCTGTCCACAATGATTCGAATTTGCTATGTCGACCTGGCTTAGCAGCTCTTTCATCCCATTTGAATACTAGAGAGCCAACCTCAAAAATGGGATTTGAAGTCTTCTTATCAAAACAGTCCTTAACCATTTTCTGATGTTTCATCAGTGACTCATGTGCCTTTTCTCTTTTCTCCTAAACTTCCAATAGTTCAGCAAGTTTGACTTACATGGGGCCATTCTCTTCAATTTCTATCTATTTTAACAATTGCAAAGCAGGGATCTCTAAGCTCAGTGGCATTACTGCAGGTTTACCATAAACTAATTCATAGGGAGACATTTTAGTCACTTGCTTTGGTGTGATCCTGTCAGCCCACTGTGCTGTATTAAGTAACTTATGTCACTCTCTGTGATAATTGGTCCTTATCCTTTTTATGAGTTTGATAAGGTTCTTGTTAGTGGACTCGGCCAGACCATTACCTTATGGGTAATAATTTGAAGAAGTCTTCAAATAAATCCCATTCCTTAATGCAAACTTTGATAATTTCGCTCCCAAAAATGCTTTAGCATTATATGAAATGATGGTACGAGGAGGACCAAACTGAGTAGTTATGCCTTCTAGAAATTCTAATATGACTTTTTCTGTTGCCTCTTTGAGTGGTACTGCTTCACTCCATTTGGTAAAGTAATCTGTTGCTTTGAGAATCCATTTGTGTCCCATACTTGACACTGGATTAATCATGCCAATAAAATCTAGACCCCATTGAGCAAAGGGTTCATCGACAACTATGGGGCTTAGAGGCATTGTTGCATTTCTCCTTTTGCTAGTATAAAACTGACAAGCCTGGCATTCTTTAACTAGCTGATAGCAATCTGTAAATAGAGTTAGTAAGAAATATCCCACTTGAGTTACTTTGATTGCAGTGGTCCTTGCTGAAAAGTTTCCACCTGAGGCTCCATGGTGTAATTCATGTAGTATTCTTTGGGCTTCATCCTTCTCTATACGTCTTAAAAGTATACCATCAACATTCCTCTTAAATAAAATATGATCAATTAGTACAAAATGGGTCCCTTTCTACCTATAGTATCTTCTCTTATCATGGGAGAGCTCATTTGGGAAAACTCCATACTTCATAAACTGTATCCTATTTTTGACCCAAGAGTCTCGGTCAACCTCTTGGAGTTTCAATACATTTTCACTTTCTGTCTCTTCAGTCACTATTCTTTCCATGTCTTAAGTCATATAATGACATAATACTTTGCCTCTGACTAACTTGGTGGGTCTTACTTCTACATCATAGTCTAGAATCTTTGTGATCCAATTGGCTCTTTTCTCAGTGATCTCACCCTCCATAATGTATTCTCTTACACTAGGATGAGCCACTAATATCAGGATTTTATTTCCTGTTACCAAATGTCTAAATTTTTTAAGGGCTTTTATCATGGCATATGCTTGCTTCTCCATAAAATTATATCTAGCCTCATATTCCCTGAGAGTTTTGGAGAAAAAAGCTATTAAATGCTCTCCTTCCTGTTGATCATCTTTCTGAGTTAGAATAGCAGCAACACTGAATTCTCCCCCATACACATACATCATGAAAGATTTAGAAAAATCTAGATTTCTGAGTAATAGGGCTGTTGAAATGGCTTTCTTGTCTTCTTCAAAAGCCTATCTTCCTTCTGCAGTCCATTTGAAAACAAGATCCTTCTTAAGCAACAATGTCATTGGTCACCTGCAAAATCATATATGAATCAACTAACAAAGTTGATTTTCCCTAGAATGGATTGAACTGCTTTCTTGTTGACTGGTAGAGACAAGTTCATTATGGTTGTGACTCTTTCTGGATCAATAGAGACCCCTTCCTTTGACACTATATGCCCTAAAAGTTTACCCTAAGGTACAACAAAGATACATTTCTTGGGATTCAGAGATATTCCAAACTCTTGGCATTTCTTAAAAACAACCTCTAAATGGTCAAAGTGATCTTTGGCATTCTTAGAAAAAATAGTTAGGTCATCTAGATAGATTAGAATAATCTTGTTTATAAGTTCCCCAAATGCTACATCCATTGCACACTGAAAAGTAGCCCCAACATTTGAAAGAACAAAAGGTATTTTAGCATATGCAAATGTTCCCCATTTTGTAGTGAATGCAGTCTTATGCTGATCTTCATCTGCTAACCAAATCTAATTGTATCCTAAAAAACCATCCAGCAAGGAAAACCTTTCTGACCCAGCCATAGTCTATAAAATCTGTTCCATAGAAGGCAGGGGATAATGATCTTTCAAAGATGCTCTATTTAGATCCCTGAAATCTACACAAAGTCTTATATCGCAATTCTTCTTTCTTATAGGCATTAGGTTTGAAACCCAGGTTGAATGCTTAATTGGAAAAATAATCTTTGATTCTAGGAGCTTTTGCATCTCATCCACCATTAAAGGTTCAATTCTAAAATTCACTGGCCTTTGCTTCTGTCAGACTGGTTTAGACCCTTCAGTACGCTCTATGGTGTGTTGGATGATATCTCTATTATAGCCATGGAGGTCCTCATAGGTCCAAGCAATCACCCTATCAGATTTTTCACACAAATCAATCAACCTTTCCCTTTCTTCTTGGGTTGTAGAATTGCCAATTTTCAACCTTCTTCCTTCACTGACTTGAATCTCAGAATAATCTTCCTTATTTGCCTGAAACCTCCTCTTCTCTAGGCTTACATCTTTTGGGTCAAACAAGTTTTCTAAAGTTATCAGCCCTTTAGGAAGTTTATTTGATTTTAGCTAGATAATTTGATCACCATATGCTTCCTCAATTTTGGGATGTAATTGATCAGCAAATTCACCTGATTGTTGTAAGAATGAGAGTACTTGGAAATCATTATCAAAAACTTACCAATTTTGGTCATTATCTAGAATAGTTGGTCTTACTATAACTTTAACTGACTCATTGTTAACTAATAGATCACTTGCTAGGTCAAACTATGAACCAATCTGTGCCATTCTATCTGCTTCAAAGTTTTGGGCTCTGGGAACCACTTCAATATTAAAAGCCTCAAATCCATCTATCAGGTCCCCAAATTATATGCCTATAGAATCTTATTCTTACATTTTTGGCTATTGCTTTTTCTTTGATTTGTTTTACCACTAGTTCTGAATCTCCTCTTACTATTAGATTCTTTATTTCCTTTTTCTTTGCAAACATGATTCCATGCACCAAAGATTCATATTCAACATCATTATTGGTACAGGCAAACTGAAAGCGAATGGCTCTTATAATTTTCTCACCATTTGGGGCAGTGAGGCAAATTTCTGCTCCAGTGCCATTTTTACTCCTAGCCCCATCAAAATTTAGGGTCTAGATTTCTGAGTTTCTTTCAGATTCTTGACTTTGTGATGCTTCTTTCCTTAAACATTAGGGATTTCTTGGTCTTCTTCAAATATGACATAAGTGCCTAGACCTGTTGAGTCATAATTTCTATAGAGATCACTTTGCATCATGGTCAATAGTTGATTGTTTTCTTCTTCATGTTGGTCATGTTCAGTCTAGTCACCCAATTCCTCAACAAAGACTCTCTCCTCCTTATTTAGCATAGCATCAAATGCTTCTAATTTTGGGGTTGGTTCATTTGTGATATGGTCTTTGGATAATGGCTTAGACAATATTTTCATCTTTGTCCCATTTTTGGTTCTCAGGATGATGTGTGACCAATCTAGTGACATGTAACCTCCTATTTTGGCTGTGAAATATCTGGATATGCATAAACCAAAAATAGGGGGGATATCTATGACTACCATCCTGGTTGACAATTATATTGGGGCAAGTATATAGTTGTAATGGAAGTTGTTTGATTTTTTCTATTGTTTGAATAGATTTCCCATCCAACTGCATGACTCCTCTTGTAAGTGGTTCAAATTTCATCTTCAAAGCATCTGCTATCTGCTTTGGCATTACTGTAGTATTGGCCCTAGAGTCTATCATTACATTATGCAGCAGTTTTTCCCAACTATTAGAGTTAAATAAAAGGGATTTGGTTTAGATTTACCTACCTCAGGTGCATTATTCAACAGAGCTGTTGTCTGTAGCGGTACAATATCTTTGGGCTGAAGTTTCCCTTTATCCATAGCTCCTCCCTTAGTACCAGTGTGTTTAGGGGCTTCTTGCCCTTGTAGAGCTTCCTGTAACAGTGTCTTCTACTCAGGAATAGCTAACATATCCCAGATTGATACATGTGCTAGAGTTCTTTTCAGCTGGTCCACCACATTCACAGGTCCTAATGCTTGAGTCTTTGATTAATAAGGATACCGTGTCTTTTCTATAACCTATCCTGAGGCTACTTGATTCTACACATGCTGAGGCATGTCTTGCCTAGAGACTATGTTGTGATGATTTTAAAATGGAGAAGTTCCGATGATCTCATTATTAGTGACCTCAGGCTGCTCCATCATTTTCCTCTTTGACTTGGAATAATAGTCTAACTACACCAATGGTTTCTTTGAAGTAGATGCCTCATTCAAGATCACTGAATCTTCCTCTTCAATCCATGAAAATAAGGCATGTTCGGGGGCTATTTCCTCTTCTTGTTGTATGGACATCCCTTGCATCTAGCCCACCATTACTGCATTTTGAACACCAGGGGATTGATATGGTGGGGTGTTAGAAGTTGAGAATTGTCCTTCTAACCCTCTTTGTTCTACTATCTTTTGCTACAGATTACCTCTGGGACAGTCTCTGGGTATATGGGCATTGTTGCAGGGAAAGCACCAAGCATTTGTGTCATTTACTAAGTTATTTTTCCCTGGGACTATTTCCCTGTTGGGACTATGAGGGATAGTTTGTAGAGGTGTAGGGACTGAAACTAATTGGTTTGAAGGCTGAGGATTAGTTTGCCTTTGAGGGCCTTGATATTGATTTAGTTGAAAGGGAGGTCTATTTCCTTGATAACCTTGATAAGGGGGCTTTGGATAGGGATTTTGTTGTCTCTTTAGATTAATTATCTCATTTGAGAAGGTCCTTAGAATATTTTTGACATCATCCATTTTAGATGGTTGAATAGAGGTGGTTGCCTTAGCAGGTTGTTGAGGTACTGGAAATGAATACATGGACATAGGTGGTGTTGTAAGATTAGGAGCTTCTTGTGGCAAAGGTAGGGTAATTTATGGGAACATGGGCATAGGAGGTCTTGGGAGTAATTTTCGAGCATCTATCAAGTTATTTTTAGCCTTGACTACCAACTCATATGCTTCTGGTAGTGTCTGACTTCTGAGAGGCTAAATCATTACTGATATATCAGAGTTTAAAGATTTGAGGTAAAACACAATAGCCATACCTGATAATGGTCTTGTTGTAGCAGGAATTCTATCCCAAGTCCTGTGAAATCTTGAGTTGAAATCGGTCAAGGCTTCCTGTGGTGCCCTTTTGATAGTGATCAATTCTTGCAGCAAGGAAGATTTATCACCTTTCTCTTTAAACCTTGCAAAAAAAGCATCACCAAGCTGAATCCATGTAGATATTGTGTTTGGAGTGAGAGACCTATACCAGTCTAGAGCCTTTCCTTTGAAAGAAGCTGCTAGCAGTCTTATGACCACATTCTGTTGAGTAATAACATGTACTGTACACACATCAGATACATCTTGCAGATGCTCCCCAGGTGTCTTGAAATCTTCTCCACTAAACTTAGGTAGAGCCTTCATAGCATTAGCTGGAATAGCATCCCAAGTTACTGGTGGAATTGGGAGGATGAGAGGGCTACCAGTATTCCAATTGGCATAGTTCCTTGGAGGTATAGGTGCTCCCATATTTATTCTTTGTGCTACTACAACTTGGTTCACTCTTCTCCTTGGAGTAGATACTAATGGTGGTAAAAAAATGTCTAGATTAGCAGCAGACTGAGCTCTTGTTGTAGGTCCATAGCTCTAGCTCCTTGTTACTCTCTGGCTCATACGATCTGACAGAAACTTCAAGAATGGTCCCATCGGGCATGCCAAAAATTGTTGATGTATAAAATTGCGTAGGTTCTAACACCAACATGGGAAGTTTTAAGAATGTGGAACTTGCTACATGAAACAAACTCCAGATTTTAAAGAAGCTAACTCTTCTCTATTTTAAAATGGGTTTTGAGCAAAGGGTAAGAAATTAACAGGATTACAGATACAATTAAGCAAATATAACTATGGTGATGCGCCTGAATGAAAATATCTCTTCAATCTAAGCATAGTGAAACTATTCTCAAGATACAGTTATATGAAAGAGAAGATACTGCATGATTAACTTAAATAGATAGAATGAATATAATCAAAGGCTCACAATCAGACACTTTGCAATGACACAGATAATATCAACCAAGGCACAGAACAGAGTTCTTCTCATTAATCTTCCAGCAACATAAAAGGCACAGATACATGCACAGGTACATTAACTTTCTTCTCAAGAATAACAAAATAAAGGCAAAATGACATAAACTAGTCATAGCAAAGTCTCTGACTTCTCTTTTAGATTCTGACAAAACTTATCAAAAGTATATCTCTATCTCTGTCTGTGTATCGATCTATTACAAATACTGCATATTTATAATCATATATCCGACCCTAGATTGTCTGTAACAACCGAATCCCCAATGGTCCAATGGAACTGAAGATAACTGGAAGTTCCTGACGGTTGCGATCCTCTGAATCAACAACGGTCCTTCCTCCTTAACACTCATTGGCTGGGGCAACATATATGTGGTACATCTCCTTCATTAAGACACAGACACATGGCAAGACCCGCGCACTTGAAACATTACTATGACAGATGGTAGCGTCTGTATCAAAATGAGAAACTCCTTTGTCTTTCAGAAATGAAGAGGAAAATGACACTTGTTGCATTCCGCAGCCTTCAAAACCATCTATGTGTCTTCTTCTGCAAAGCCTTTAAAAATGTGTCTTTATGCTCAGGTGACCTCTTCTAATGACATCTGTTGCAAGCCGCTTCATTTATAATATGTGACACATTAAAAGACGAGACCCACAGCCTCGGCGCTCACTAGCCTCAAAGGGAGAAAACTAGGACAGATGGTAGCTTCTGCGCGCATGCTAACAAACATGTGGCAGCACCTACACGTTGCTTGAAACAAATAAAACTTTTCATACTCCCCACAGAAGCTGACACTTGGCACAACCCACACTAAACTGTAGAATCTTTAAGTTTCTTGCTGAAAGGTACATGAATAAAGAAACTCCTTCCGCAACCACCATGTGGCATCCTCTGCATGCTTGAAACTGAAACATACTGTGGCCCACCATCTTCTTTACTAGCATCAATATGATATGGAAAGAAACATGTGGCATCGTCCACAGTAAAATAAAAAGACACACGGTGCCCTCTGCACACAACATAGAAACTTTAGGGACTACCTCTGCAAGCTACACGTGGTGACACCCGCAACACTGTTGAAACTTGAAACATTGAAACTATCTGCTACGTGGCATGCTCTGCACAAAACTTACTATTTAGAAACAATACTATAGCTTTAACTATGGCTTGACACTTGGCGGATTCTGCACAAAGCATAGAAACTTTCGTAGCGATACCTTTGAAACTCACACAAAAACAAAAAGAGACCCGTGCAACAAGATTTGAAACTCGTAGACTAAGATGCAACTGAAACAAAATGTATAGTATTTGACACTCTACAGAAAGCTTATCTTGTTGTTCAGGGTGAAGAATACATGCTCATAGACTGTGGGTGTGCTCACAAGTGAGCTCTCAAATTTCAAGAACTAGTCAGCCATGACGACCTCAAACTAGAAGCAAACAAGACACAGTAAGAAGATGAAGTAAAGACAAAAGGTACATCAAAAAACCTATCATGGCTGCGGCCTGTAGGCCATTTTTTGCATCCAAAAATAAAGGAAAATGAGTCAAGCTGGTGCAAAATGAACTTACCTTACCTTTTCCTATCGAAGACAGAGAGGAATGTCAAAAGACCCTCAGAAACTATAGAAAATGGTGAAGATTTCTTGAAACCCTAGCAGGCATGGCGGCAAGTCATGAGGAGCATAGTGAAGCACAAGTGAAAAATGACAAAAAACTTAGTTTTTTTTTTCTTTTTGGCAGCTTGCCCTAGCTCAAGCACCTAGTGTTTTTTTTGCTCTTTTTTGACTTCTCTTTTACAAATAAATCATTATTATTCAAACCTAATGATGCCACATGGGCTGAAAATGTCATTCTTACCTTTCTTTTTATTCCTTCAAAGGTCAACATAAACAATGATGCAAGGTTAAGGCTTTATGCCTTACATTATTTTGTGCAAAGCATGGAGATGAATGCCAAAACACAAGCAATGATTCGAAGGGGAGATTTATACCTTGTAGTGCATAAGGAGTGATAAGGTGCTACATATATGAAAGATATGGTATGTGATAAATCATGCATGGTGTTGTATTTATTTTTGCATGGAGAAATAAGGTGCTTTATGTAGCAAGATATGTAATGCATGTATGTATGCATGGGAGTTATAAGGTATTTTAATATGCAATGCATGTATATATGCATGGGAGACATAAGGGGGTAAAAGAGGATTTTTTTTATCTTTTTATGCATGGGGGTTTATTTATTTTTGCATCATTATTGGATGCATTGATGTAATTATGCAAATTCAAAAGGAGATAGAAGAAGTCTATTTTTTGTATGAGTTAGAGATAAAATAAGCAAATGTAAAATAAGTAATAAAGTAATGAGTTATAAATTAATTTATTATTTATCATAGAGATGGAAAAATGATAAAATGGACAAGTCTATAATAAATAATGAAGTAAAGCATCTTGAAAAACTTTATTATTTATTTTTACTTTCTTTACACATCCCAAAATCATGCAAATTTGGAGGATAGAGTTAACTAAGGTTCTTTGGAGTTCTTTGCATGGTTTTTTGGTCAAATTTGGAGAGTTTGGTCCACCTTTTGGTCAAACTAATAGAGAGGAGCAGTTTGGAGCTATTTTAGCCCGATTTGGGATAGTTATAGCCCTTATTTTTAGGTATTTTCATGCTTGCTCATGAATTAGTTTTGAGAGATTATTTTTAGAGGTAGTTGACTGCAGTTGACCTTTCTAGGTCTTTTTGAGAGAGAATATTATATATTGTAAGAAAAACTTAGGTTTATCTAGTTCTTGCCTTTTTTTGCTCTTTAGACTTTGAGAGAGAAGAAGGTTTTGTAACTCATATTTTTTAGATTTATAGAGATTACAGCAGGTTATAGGTTCTATTCTTTGTCTTTAAATGCAATTGTTCCTTTATATTTCAGCTGAATCAAGTGTCTACCTTTTTATTAATGTTGCTTTTGTGAATGATTTGATGAGATTTTATTGTGTTTAATATCAGAACCTTTAAAATCATTGTCTCATTTGTACTTGCATGTATTTAATATCATGAAAATCATAGGTCTTAGTTTGTGCAATTGGAATAAATCTTTTTTCATGTTGTGAGAACCCTATTTCCCTTCAAAAAGAAAGTTATTTCCAGCCTCCTTAGAATTATTTTTGTGATCATATTTCAAAAAGTGGATTGTGTGGATAGATTTTCTGAGATTCATTTTGAATTAGAGTTGCAGTTTTCTCATCAAATTAGGTGCATCACCACACTTTAAATTTCATTTTTAGTGATTTCAATAGATCCTTTCACCCCTTTTTGTAGCAAAGTTATTAGTTTACAATGGAACTAGCCCATAATCTGGAGGTTCAATCTCGCCATAGGTCACCCACAGCTTGAGTTTGATCCCATGTTACACAGGATTGCTGAGCTTTACAGCTTTGCATAAATGGGTGCAATCCTGCTCGTTAACAGTTTTTGGCATGCCTGGTGGGACATTGAACTAATTTCTAGTTCAATAAAGAACTTATTCTTTTTGTTGTTTTGGTACGAGTAGTAGTTAATACAGCCTTTTTAGAGGTTTCAATTCATGTACATGGTGACTCTGAGTTTTTGGTTTGATCGATCAGATTTTGTAGCCTATGAGAAAGATTCAGACAAGATTAGGTGCTATTTTATTTCAAGTAATTCTAGTTTCAGTTTGTTTTCTAGCTTTTGAATGAGTAAACATGTCTATCTTTCATGGGAACATGTCATATCATCCATCATATCATGAATATCAAGCTGAGCATGCAGCTAGTTTTAGCCCAAATTCCATGGTTTTTCAAGGAAACTAGCATGTTTAGTACTCTTACCTCCCTCCCACCCCTGTTCAGTCTTGTTGGCAGCCTATACATAAACTAAATCAGCTTCAAGAAGCCTATCTTCTTCAAAACCGGTAGTATATCTTTCCCAACCAGCTCCAAGTGAGTGACAAGGAGGAGATTGCAAGCATAAAGAGTATGTCACTTGATCTCAATAACACATTGCTAGAAACCAAGAAGCATCAAGAGTATGAGCAGTAACAGGAGTTAGATTATTAGGCCTATCTCTATGAGCAAGAATTGTTGATGCAGAGAAGACAAGATGAAGAAGATCTTGCAACGGAGGTTGCAACCAAAGAAGCACAAATAAAACACTTGCTTACACAAGTACAAAGGCACGAGATCTAGACAACTACATTCATTCTAGATCAGCTCGTTCAAAATGAGGTTAGTAGGTCCAAATTCCAAGTTTCAAAAGTTCTAATTTTGCTCAGGAGCCTGTTTGCATTCAAAATTAGTCCATTAATCCTCAATGTCAACCATATCAAATACCTGAACCAAGTCATCAAGGTTTTGAACAAATATGGCAGCCTTCTTGGACCAAGTATCCTGATTATAAAATGCCAAATCTTGTTAAAGCTACCCATCCCATACCAATCCAAAATCAAGAAGGGGAAGAGGTAGTAAAATCTAAACCAATCAAGATTCCAAGTTTCAATCTAGTAGCTGAAGGTTCTTGCAGTCCTTCGTGTGCCACCAAATCAAAAAAATCAGATGTGGAGCAAGAGGTTGCTACTGTTTTTACTGTGTCCCCAGCTGAAAAGGAGCATAATGCATGTGTTGAAGAATTTGACTCACGTTTGATACCAAATCCTTTACATTTTGAATCATTTGAAAAGTTTTCTAATGTTGTTCACAAGATGAATGAAATCAAAATACAAAGATTGGAAGGGCAAAATCTTCAATTGCAAAGACAAGTTGCCCACGTTCTGATGGTGAATAAACCAAACAAAGAGGAAGATTTGGTTTCTTTGTTTGATCAACTGCCTTCTTTTGTTGACCAAGATGAAGAGAGCATGCATATGTCCACCTTACCAGATGATTTACAGCAGCAAGATCATGTTCTCCATGGATGTGAAACATCTGATCAATTTTTGGAACCCCCTTTATACTGCATTGAAAAACCTAGCATGGATGAATTGAAGGTAGCTTGCTTTGAAGAACAATCAAGTGAAATAATAAAAGATATTCAGTCTTTTCAAGATAACTCTATATCTGATTATTAATATTCTAACTGTTGAGCTTGTAGGGAGCTTGCCACTCTACTGAATTCTTGTAGTGATCAAAAGCCCAAACTAGTAAATGATGAGTACAACAAGGTAAAGCATGTTTCTAAACTTTTGCCTTTTGCATTTGAACAATATGAGGCTAATCAGTTTGAGGATAGCAAGGAAAGTATGCAGATGCAACTTTTGGAAGATGAGCAATGCTTGATTGAACTAGCATCAATTCCCAGTTTCAAGCACCAGGATGAAGGGAACCAGTTAGGCAAAATGCAGATTCATGTGGAATCAAGTGAGGATAGTCATGTTTTGGAAGGTCAAGAGGTTGATTCACAAGAAAAGGTTGTTCAAGTAAAGTGAGAAAAGTAGCGAATCATTGTTCATCAAGAGGATTTGTTCTCAATTATCATTGAAAATTTTTGCTCTAACATCATTGATAATTTAGTATCTTTGAAGACAAAGGTATGTGACAAGCCTATTCAGGTCAAAGAGGTAAGTATTCCTTCATTTCATTCATGTGAGCTAACTTTTCCAAATCAGATTGAAATTGCAAGTGAAAATAGGATAGCAAATCTAAATCAAGACATCAAGAGTATTAGCCAAAAGTTTATCATTGCAAGATGGTGTCCAATTAGGGATTTAGTTGGCAAAGAGCTAAATAAGGAGACACATGTGCTACTGTTGTATCCAAAGAGAAGATTGCATCCTTTGAACAATAGAATGAGACCATCTATTCACCCTATAGCAGCAGTTCCTATGATCAGGTTTAGATGGTGAGTGGGTTTGTTTTTATTCTTCAGAGGGTTTTGCAACATTTTGTAGGATATACCCTCATGATTCATATCTTGTCAACAACAAATCACCTTGCAGAACATCCTTTCTTAATCAGAAAGGGAAGTTATTTTACAAAGCCAGTCAATGGATTTGTTTGACCAGCTTCTATGGCTGGTTAGTGTAGGGTAGAGTAGAATTTTAGTTTAGTATTTCATTTTCCAAGAAGTGCACATGCACATTTTGCTGGCCATGTCTTAAACATGCTAGATTAGTTTGAATTTTAGTTTTGTTTTACTGCTGTAGTTTTCTATCAGTTTAAGTTGTAGAGGTTTTCAAAGTTTCAGGCAAGAGAGACTCATATGCCCAATGGATTTGCAAGGCTATTGGTTCTATTTTGTTTAGCAAGCAAACACCCCTGAGAGGTCACCAAAAATGTTACTAAATTATGTTCACACCTAATTTAGCAAGGCCTAGATTGCAGTTGTTGCAAAGAGGATAAAAGAAAACTTTTAAGTGCATGGTCACTTAGTCACTTAGCAAAGATATTTGACTTATGCATCTACATAAAAACCTCTTTTCTTGTTCATACATAGTAGAAAATATGCCACAAGTGATGGAACAACTACATCATAGAGAATATGTGGGACAGTCAAGTCCAAGTGACCAGGGCATGATCATATATAGTGAATGACCCTTGAAGAGTAGTTAAAGACCACAAGAGATAATGTAAATCACCAATGGAGAATACACATTTCTAGGTGACTATCAACATCATATGAGAACAAAGAATGCAAGTGGAGATAGTCATTATGATAACCAGAAGGCATCCTTATCTCATCTTTATGCCATAGCATATACAAGTTCAGTCAACATGAAGCATGTGAACAAACCAATGAAGATTAATAAGATGGAACAATAGAGGACATTTTTCTTGTTCATCCACACCAAATTGAAGATAAGTTGATATTGTGACAACATTTTTATTTGCATTCACATATAAATGAATCAGGTGCAAAAGATAGGTATGTATCTTAACTTGAAAATGATCACATATAGTATATACATATGGAGAGAAAAAGGAGAATCAGGAAGGATGCATTTTGATATAGGTATTAAGAAATAATCTGATTACATCATGAAGATGCCCATACCTTCTATATATTGCAATATTCATGTTCAAACAGGCCAAATTCATACTAAATGCATTTTCATTTGAATGATAAGTATATCAAGACCAGAGAAGACAAGGATGCAACATCTAAGAACTATATTAAGAACAGTGTAACTGCATCAGGAGAAGTGGAAAGTTTATTTCCATTATGCCTTTTACATATTACAAATACATTGTCACAGCTAGGAGGGTAAAAGAATGTATCATCATATTCCATCACTATATAAGGTGCAGTTGACTATATACAGAAGAGGAAAAAGGTCATTTCCTTTTGTATCTAACTATCCCCACAGGCCAAGGAGCAAAACATTGTTTGAAAAGAATGGTGAAGGAGTATGTAAACCCTAGTAAGGTTTTGAAAAAAATAAAAGATAAAGCCTCTTTTTATCATCTGACTACAATGAGGGTTAAAAACAAAGATATTTATAGAGTGTGAATAAGAGAATAAAGAGCTGTGGTGTCTTTTGTGTAAAAGGAAATCAAGAATGAAGTAGCCATTTTACCAAAACCCTACTAGGGTTTGCATACAACAAGTGAAGTTTTTTACCATTTTCTTTTTCAAATAGATGCATGCTTGTTCCTATGCCATGTGTAAAAGAACTAAGAGTATGAGTAGATGAGAGCTAGAGTTTTCTTTTTTAAAAAATCATCATAACCCTCATGCCATGGAGGCTGACAGAGAAAAAGAAAGAGGATATTGAGAAAATGAAGAGGGTATTGTAAGAACAAGGGTTTCTTTTTACCATCTAGGAGGAAAAATACTTATAAAAGCTTCACAATGTCTTTTATACCATGGAGGCCAAAACAAAGAGAAGAGAAATTTTTTTCTTCAAACCCTTATCATGAGATATGGAGAAAACCCAGATAAAGATAAGATGTATGGCTGCAGCCTCTAGAAAGAGAGAGAGAATACTCAGAAAATACAAACTAGAGTGCAAGAAAGTCTTCATTCTATAGGTGTTTCATTATTTCTGTCATGGGTCAAGCTTTCTTTTTCACTAAACTGGTATAAGATGCAGATAAAACCATATATATGGGTTGTAGCCATGGTTGCAGCCTAAGAACAAGTACTCTTTTAAAAGTGTTAAAACCCACAGGAGTTGAGTAAGCATTTCTGTCTTATAAGAAGAATACACTCAGAAATGATGCAGAGATATGAAGGAAAATTTACCTTGTTGTCCAGGGTGAAGAATACATGCTCATAGACCACGGGGTGAGCTCTCAAATTTCAAGAACTAGTTGGCCATGATGGCCTCAAACCAGAAGCAAACAAGACACAGTAAGAAGATGAAGTAAAGACAAAAGATACATCAAAAAACCTATCATGGACGCGGCCTGTAGGCCATTTTTTGCATCTAGAAATAAAGGAAAATGAATCGAACTAGTGCAAAACGAACTTACCTTACTTTTTCCTGTTGAAAACACAGAGGAATGTTAAAAGACCCTCAGAAACTATAGAAAATGGTGAAGATTTCTTGAAACCCTAGTAGGCATGGTAGTGGCTCATGAGGAGCACAGTGAAGCACAAATGAAAAATGACAAAAAACTTTTAGGTTTTTTTTTCTTTTTGGCAGTTTGCCCTAGGTTGAGCATCGAGTGTCTTTTTTGCTCTTTTTTGACTTCTCTTTTACAAATAAATCATTGTTATCCACATATCGTCGTGGTCAAGACTTCTAAAGTCTTTCAAACCTAATGATGTCATAGGGGTTGAAAATGTCTTTCTTACCTTTCTTTTTATTCCTTGAAAGGTCAACATAAACAATGATGCAAGGTTAAGGCTTTATGCCTTACATTATTTTGTGAAAAGCATGGAGATGAAAGTCAAAACACAAGCAATGATTCAAAGGGGAGATTTATACATTGTAGTGCATAAGGAGTGATAAGTTGCTGCATATATGAAAGCTATGGTATGTGATAAATCATGCATGGTGTTGTATTTATTTTTGCATGGAGCAATAATGTGCTTTATGTAGCAAGATATGTAATGCATGTATGTATGCATGGGAGTTATAAGGTGTTTTAATATGTAATGCATATATATATGCATGGGAGACATAAGGGGGTAAAAGAGGATTTTTTTATCTTTTTATGCATGGGGGTTTATTTATTTTTGCATCATTATTGGATGCATTGATGTAATTATGCAAATTCAAAAGGAGATAGAAGGAGTCTATTTTTTGCATGAGTTATAGATAAAATAAGCAAATGTAAAATAAATAATAAAGTAATGAGTTATAAATTAATTTATTATTTATCATAGAGATGCAAAAATGATAAAATGGACAAGTCTATAATAAATAATGAAGTAAATCATCTTGAAAAACTTTATTATTTATTTTTTACTTTCTTTACACATCCCAAAATCATGCAAATTTGGAGGATAGAATTAACTAAGGTTCTTTAGAGTTCTTTGCATGGTTTTTTGGTCAAATTTGGAGAGTTTGGTCCACCTTTTGGTCAAACTAATAGAGAGGAGCAATTTGTAGCTATTTTAGCTCAATTTGTAACTCATATTTTTTAGATTTATAGAGATCACAACAGGTTACAGGTTCTATGCTATCTTTTTATTCAAGTGTTCCTTTATATTTCAGATGAATCAAGTGTCTACCTTTTCATTAATATTGCTTTTGTGAATGATTTGATGAGATTTTATTGTGTTTAATATCATAACCTTTAAAATCATTGTCTCATTGTACTTACATATATTGAATAGCATGGAAATCACAGGTCTTAGGTTGTGCAATTGGAATAAATCTTCTTTCATGTTGTGAGAACCCTATTTTCCTTCAAAAAGAAAGTTATTTCCAGCCTCCCTTAGAATCATTTTTGTGATCATATTGTAAAAAGTGGATTGTGTGGATAGATTTTCTAAGATTTATTGTGAATTAGAGTTGCAGTTTTCCCATCAAATTAGGTGCATCACCACACTTTAAGCTTCAATTTTAGTGATGTCAATATATCCTTTCACCCCTTTTCTAGCAAAGTTATTAGTTTACAAGGGAACCAACCCATAATCTGGCAGTTCAAGATCACCATAGGTCACCCGCAGCCTGAGTTTGATCCCATGTTACACAAGATTGCTGAGCTTCACAACTTTGCATAAATGGGTGCAATCCTACACGTTAATAGGTTGTAACAAATGGTAGTGGTTTTGTTGTTTGAAGTTTTTCTAGTTACAGGTTGAAGAGGTTCATACCATTGATAGCTTGGTCCAGTATTGAGGTCACTTTCTTCTTTACCAACATCTATGTTCATTTCGTGGGCAAGGGTTACAATTTCAAGAGCTTCTTCACTCCCGCAAGTTGCCTATCCATTGGCAGTCTAAGTTTTTGGTCGAGATCATGGTTTGTAAGGAGGTCAATGGGTCAACTTTGTAGGTGACTCATCCATGACTTAGCATCAGTTCTTGCCTTGAATTTGGCTAGTAGGCATTGAATCCAGCCTACCAGGCATCTATTCCGATCCATGCCAGCCACGATTGGGCCACTCAGCATCTAATTCGGCCACTAGGCCCTTGACTTGGTTACCAGGCGCAATTCTTTCTGCTTATGGTTTTCTAGTTCACATCATAGTCATTTACTCCAGCCACAGTTGCAGTTACAATGTTAAGTTAGTTTGTTTGGTAGCATTCTCTTTATTTGTAATGATAGCATTTAATGTTAGTAAAACTGTTACACTAACTGTGACAATAACACCCTATGTAATATTAACAACTATTGTAAAGTTAACATTTCATGTTAACTATTAACAACTATTATAAAGGCAACATTAACTTTGTAATCGTTAGCAGTTTATGCTAACCCCTAGAGGTTAGTTAACTGCCCAAACATAACATTTTCTTGAACATTGGAGATAACATTCTATGCCAGTCCAATCACAAACTTGACATTGTATGTTAGCTGCTACACAAATTGCCAGAGAAGACTTTTTCTATGCCAATTTAGATCACTAGGAGCTCACAACTTGTCCAAGGAGGCTGATTTTTTAATTTTGTCATAACTTTTGCCCATGTAGGTAAAATTGGGCATATTTATAGTCGACAAGAGGCTAGTTTTGACACTGACAAAGCTACATTGGGATAGTTTGGGAATTGTCTCTTTTTCTCAAATTTTTTTCCCTTCTTTGTACAACAAGTTAAGCAACTCATAAAACAATTGTATCTTTTGATTAGCAACTTGAGATCGAGTGTCTTTTTTTTGAAAGTGAATAATTTTTTGAGACTAATCTATTGGAAATGGTTTCATACTGCTGTTATAAAGTCCCTTTTTTTATTCCAATTAGACTTTCTTAACACACTACTGTTACAAAGTGTCAAATTTTGGGGGGATAAAAATATTGAGTCATAGAGGGTTTTCTAAAACAAACAAATATTTGGGATAAAATTATTGAATTATGGGGGGGTTCATAGAGTTGTGTCGAGAGCATTTCCAAGTTGAGCCTAGAGCACTTCCACAAAGATATGTCAAGAGCACTTCTACTACTCCTTCAAGATCCTTCAACATTTTTTTCCGCATTGTATTGAGATGTGTTAAAACACTTCCACTACACCATCACCTAATGTTACATGTGAATTGAGAGTTGATTCTTAGAGAAATTCTAGAGATTCATCACATTAGGAGATTGATAATAGTTCCTTTGCTGCTACAGATTTCAAGAGTTACTTCACAGAAGGCTTCTAGAGAATCTTCAAAAGAAAGAAATCACATTGGATTTGAATTGTAGCCATATGACATGCAATTAACATTCCACACATGGATCTTGCAAGTATTACAAGACTATAACTTTTAGTTACATTATGTCAAGTGTACTTCTATTGAGTTGTGTCCATAACACTTTCCTTTTTCTCTCTTTTGGAGGAAAGTTTTTTCCCACAGGGTTTTCTTTCTTTCTCCACCTTATGAGTGTTGCAAGTATGTGCCTAATCGGTGTTGTCATTGATGTCAACATATTCTTGTTGTCATTGGTGTCAACCATATCCTATTCCATTACTTGTTTAGAAGACTTGTATGTTGTGGATATTGAGAAAATTAGCCTCTCCAGAAGAAACAAGTAAGCCACAAAGAAGTGCAGTACAGACAGTGAGTTGTATGTTGAAGAACAGTTTGATAAACTGCTCCGCATTTGTTCCTACTTGAAGATTGTAGTCTATGGATTGGAAGTAAGTTAGAGGTATGTCTGAGGATGCTAGATTTTAGGTCTGAGCCATCCACATGAAGAGCTGAGTGAGTTGTGTTTACCAGAGTGAAGCCTACTTTGTCTATAAGTTCAGTTGAGATAGGAAGGCAGTATTTGGCTCTACATTCCTCCACAAGAAAGTATTTTGTTATGTGGTTCTAGAGGGAAGTCTGGGATGATGATAAGTGCCTACAGTTGCAATGGTTCATGGTTTGGTGGTCCACAAGCTATCTTTATTTTATGACAGTTGAAGACAGTAAAGTTCATGTACTCCGGTGAGAAGATTCCTATGAATAAAGTGGTTAAGGTTCATGCGGTTGCTCCTGATGATTATAGAGTGCTTGTGGATGTCTCCTAATCATGTTCCTATTTGGACTTTGGTCCGCATTAAGAAATTGAGATGGTGTGTGAAGATTGTTCCCAGATAATGTAGCGTGTAACCAGTCTTGGCTGACCTGGTTGATCCCAGTGATTGTGGAGATATCTAGAAGATTATGGAAGCATGTTGTGGCATGAAGATCATGTTTGAGTCCTAGCTAAGGCATGACATGATCCACATTTCATTCCCTTTGCATGATGTTGCAATAGGTCAGGACCTATTTTGTAAATGTTTGTAATACCAACCTTGGAGATTGTTCCAATGGTTGATGTCGACCTTGATATCATTCCAAGGTTCATGTAGTGTATAAATGGTTGTAGTTGAGTCATGCAAAAGTTGTCCTTGAGTGAAGATAAGAATACATTAAGAAAGGTCCAAAGGAAGAGCAGAGCAGAGGTAGACGAAAGAAGAGGAAGAGCAGAGCAGAGGAAAAGCAGGGCAGAGGAAGACCAGAGCTAAGGAAATATTTATTCACAATAAAGAAGGGTGTTTGATCATGACAGTGAATCTAATAGTAAGCCACCAGTAGGGTTTAATATCCCTTAGGGTTTAACAGACATTATTGTATTCTTGCTAGGTTTAGGGTTGAGGTAGTGAGTCTGCTAGACCTAGTTGTTCTTCATGGTAGTAAGCCAGTATGTTTAGGCTCGTGGGGTGACCAAGCCTAAACATCACTATTTCAAGATTGTAATATATATTGAGAGTTAATCCTCTCCATGGTTTTTTCCCACCTTAGGGTTTTCCACGTCAATCTGGTGTCTCTTGTGTTTGATGTTGTTAAGTTTATGATTTCATGCACTCATTGTTAAATCATAATAATTGTGGATAAGCAATGAATGTTTAATTACAAAAAGTGTTTATGTTTTTGTGACAACTGATTCAGCCCCCCTCTCAGTTGTCTGGTGCATATCAACAATTAGAGATGCATTTGTACATGGGTACCTCATCAAGCCTAGTTGTCAAGACCCATCATTGTTTCACTACTCTCTAAGTTGCACTTAAGGGGGGTGTTAGTGTGAAAAGTGACATTATCTATCTAGTTAGCTTTTAGCATGTCTAGGAGGTTTCTATTCACACTAGCTTAAGTCCAACTTTGGGCTTCTTACCTTTTTGTCTCACCTCATGTGGTGAAGACATGTGTACTCACCTTTATGATACACCTACTTCATGTAAACTTGCCACTTTCTCAAACATTAATCACCTGAGCAAGACAAGTGTTGCACCTATGGAGGGTTTCTCAGTCATTGTGTACAACCTTCTCACCTCCTCTACCTTGACTATATATGCAAGGCTCTTATGTACATTTCATTAATCTTTTGGCAATATCAATAGGTTTATTGTGTGCAAATAGCTTGTGGTTGGATTATTGCTTTCTGATCCTCACTAATCCCAACAAAATCTACCTCAAAAGGCATCTATTTTAGATTAAAAATCCTTGGTCTTTTAGTTCAATTTTGGGTGAATCTATGTCAAAGTAAACTTGATTTATTTGTTCACTGGGTAGAGGATTGATCTAGTATAGGTACCTTAATCCTATTGCTTTCAGAAGAGTTGAATGGTGAGAAGGATAATTCTTGAGATATCTATAAAAAATATGCGAGCATATGGCTTCTTCAAATCCTCAATCAATTCATAAGGCCCGATCAAATCTAGGATCAGTTCTATAGTCGACATTACTCCTTCTTGGAGTTTTTTTTCTCATTGTTGAGTTCAATTTCCTCCTCATGCAACATTTCGACCAACCCTAACATTCTAGCTTCTCCTTTTAGTCCTAACTGAGTAGGAATATTTGTTTCAGTGGTCTTAGTCATTATGTCTTGATTACTTGTTTTAGCATTCTTGTGAGAAGGAAAAGGGTTTTCAAAAATCTTCATGTCGACATTTTGTGGAGCGATGGCTACATGTGTCTGTCTCAGATATTTTTATTGTTGGGTGTAACTTCTTGTGAGTTTAAGAACATTTCGATGAATAGCCTTTGTTGGTCTTCCGATAACCTAGCGATGAATCTATTATATTCTCAACATGGCTTAGTACTATGTCAGGCTAGTAGCATAAAAGGAACATAGTTGGTTGTACTCATAAGGAAGTCATTCATACCTATTGTCATTCCAATTTTGATTCCACATTGGATGATTGTCTCTTGGTTGATAGTTGTTGTTTCGAGGTCAGTCTATTGTGTTGATGTTTGGAGGGTAATAATCCCTCCCTTCGTAGTCATCCCTTTATTTTTGATTAGGGGTTGATCTGTTACCCCATATGTAGTCACGTTGTGATTGTTCTTTAGTATCCTTATGAAAGATGTATTGTTTCCACTGTTATCATTTACTATTTGCCCATCTGCACCATAAGTTCTTTGTTTGCTATCGATGGCAGCTTGATCTATTCATAGGGCACTTTCTAGGGCTTCTTCATACAATTTATAAGGTAACTTTTGAACTTCCTCTCGAGTGCTCATATTAAGGGCATATAAGAAGAGGTCACACAATTCATGATGATCTATGTTTGGGGCACTTGTGGATGAGTAGAGAACTTGTCTCCACCATGTAACGAAGTGTGCCACTGATTCATTTGGTTCTTGTTTCATGGTAAGGAATTCATGAATCCCTATTTTAACAAGTTTGTTCATGTCGAAATCCATCACAAACTCCCCTATAAGTTGTCAAAATGAGTGGATAGAGGCTTCAGGAAGGCAATAGTACCAATCTAAGGTGATTCCTTCTCTAGTGTCTTTGGAAAAATCTTGGCGATGACTCCATCCCAAAGGAGATGTTCCCTCACAGTAGTAGTGTATGCTTTAATGTGCGAGTTGGGATCTCCTTCTTTAAACTTAGGCAGATTTGGAAGAGGCCATGGTAGCATCACACTTATTATGGTATGGTCTAGTGGTTCTTTCAAGTACTCAAGATATGTTCCTAGGAATGTACTTTGAGATTGTGGGGTTGAAAGCATTAACCCCATAGGTAGTTTTTGATATCCTAGTGCAGTGACTTGGTTTGGTTAACTATTCTACATTGTCTGAAGATTTTGCATTATTTGATTCCCATTTGGGAAGACTCCGTTACTTCCATTTCGAGAGTAGAATTTGAGCTAGGGGGTTCTAAGATGCCCCTTAGTTTTGTTCTACCCTATTGTTGTTGTGAGACTTTACTCTTTTGTATTGAATAGATTGTTCTGCCTCAAGATTCCTAATCCTTTCAACTAGTGTTGCAATGAGATGAGTAGGCGTAGCACCTCTTTGTGTTTCATCATTTTATGGAATTTCACTTCACATGTTTTCTATTTGTTCTCATTGTTCTTCTCGGAGAGCGACACATAAGGCCTCTTGAGCATCTTTGGCTTCTTGAAAATGTCTCTCTAAGAATCTTACTTCATCATCTAGATGGGTGTTTTGGTTACTTGTTGAGGGTTGATCTAGTTGATGGATCTCTGATATCACTTATACTCTTTGTTCCCTATGCTAAATTCTTGGGTTTTGTTCCCACGCGAGGTTGTTGAACGTTAAAGAATGCCTAGGTTCTCTTCTATCATTTTCATAGTCTGAATCCTCAAATTTGTAACATACCATTGGGCTAGGAGGCACATACTTGTCGAAGGATGGTGTTTAGTTCTCTGGGAGGAAGGATCCCTAGGTTTAGTTTAGGTTCAGTCATATTCGAGGGTCTGTAGACAACTCAGAATAAATGGTACGAATGAAAGATAGCGAAAAAGAAGATGAGTGAAGTGAAAGTGGATATGAAAATGACAATGAATGTGAATGTGATGAAGTGTGAAAGTGATTGTGGGAGAACTTAAAAAGGAAATACAAACAACTCATCCTACAAGGATTTGTAACTCATATCGGGTTCACCAAAATTTGTACTCTTTGAAACGTGACTCAGCGCACAAGCACATGAACCCTCTCCTTGCCTTGGGTGACCTCCAAGTCACTCTTGTTCTCATGGAAGAAGCCATTTGAGTGGGGGCAAGACCTAGGGTTGGTTCTATTCTATTGGGAGAAAAACATTGCAAAGAGTAGTTAGTTGGTCTTGGGTCATGTCATGGTTTGCTATGTGTTGTTCTATGACTGTTGTCATGGAGATAATAATATGACCCAAAGGGCCACTAGCTATCAATCTCCTATTTTTGGATGTCTATTATAGTCATCAATAAGCCTAGTACGTTGTAACCTTTCTTCTATGGCTTGAACACATTGTATTTGTTCTCTATGTTGAATCAACCTAAGCATGTGTTCTTGTTCTTCTTATGTTTATTGTGCTAGTTGTGGCCTAGGTTGTAATTCTTCAATCTCCTAAAGGATAGCCCTCACCCACTCACCTCTAATTCCAAGGCACATTTGTATGCTTGGATAGAGAGAATATTCTTGAGTTGACCAAGAGTTGACTTTCAACTTAATGGTGTTATCTAAGGCTTTGTGTGAGTTCTCTTGACTTTGTTGACCTCGTGATGAAATTGATGAGTTTTTAAATTCTTGTTTTGTTGAATCCTACCTCATGATCGAATCGAGGGTTTGACTTTTCTATGTTCTAATATTTTTGTATTTTCTTGGGTTATTGGTATGTATGCAAATGATTTTTTTTGTTCTTTTCTGGAATTGAAATTTAAAATGAACTAATTAACTAGGAAATCAAAATATGAATGCAAATTAATATGAGATTACCTAATGCAATTATACTATGTTTTTTCTATTTTTGAAGAGATGTTTGTGCTAATCTAAGAACTGAAAGTGCAAAATATGAATTTTAATCTAGGATTGCAATTTAAACTACTCAAGCAAACTAATCTAATCAACTTTAAAATGAATCTATCAAGGAAATTACAACACAAAATAGAAAATTGTGATTTAATTATCTAATAAAGCACGAAAAACCTAGATTGTGGTTGATGGATGAGTCTTGGCACTACCCTCAGGAATCCTTGTTTCAGCAACCTCTTCATCCTCTTGTAGCAATGGGGTCCTCCTCTTAGTAGTAATTGGGAAGAGAGAAAATGAATGAGCTTGAGAAAGCTATGAATTGGGAGAGCTTTTGAAAGCTTGAAGCACTTGGCTTGGAAATTCACTAGCATAAAAATGTTGTATGAAGCCTTTGAAGGATTGGGAAACAAAATACTAAAGCAAAAAGTAGATATGTCTTGCAAAGAGCATAATAATGCAAAATGGAGAGAAAAAAACAAAGCTTGAAAATTGTCTGCAACCATGAATTTGCCTCCCTTATTGCTTAAGGGAGGGGATATTTATAGCTTGGAAGAGCACATGAAGAGTGGGGATAATTGGGGAGTTAACTCCCTTGATTGGAGAGTTAACTAATTAGATTGGAGAGAAGATTGGGCTGAAAGAGGAGTGATGAAGCTATGATAGCTTATCACATACTACAAAATGGAGTTAGCATGAGTTAGAGAGGTGACAAGTATAGATCATATGAGATAATTATGCATGATTAGAGGTGGTAGAGGAGCGAAGAATAGTTCACTCTTTGTTTAGGTCGAATCCTCATGCAAACTAGAGAAAAAATGAAGCTTTTTGGGGTCCAAACTGAAAGAGAATCCATGTTCAAAAACATGACAGGTTCACCACTAGGTTGGCAATTGCACCAGGTCAGGTCATCAAGTGGGGATCTAGGGTCACTAGGTGGGGATCCAAGGTCACCAGGTGATGACCCATGGGCAACCCATAGAGGAAGGGGTATGGGTGAAAATTAGGAGTTTGAGATTGATCTTAGAGGGAAAAGGAAGTCATCTGTCACTGGAGCTAAGCCAAACAGATGAGTTAAATAGGATCCCCACACCAGTAGGGTTGCCAGGTGGAGATCTAGAAATAATAGGTGGGGATCCATAATTGACAAAAGTTAACTCTGTTATCAAGAAAATGGGATCCATAATTGATTAAAATGAATTTATAAACCTAATAACTTCAATGGAATATGCAAATAACAAACAATAAAACAAGTAAACAACCTACAGTGCTTTGTTACCTGATGGCTTCCATTGTTCGCCTATTCTTGATTAATCTTTGGTGATGAATGTAGCCCTCAGGAAGCTTGCTTCCTTGATTTGATTCCTCAAGATGACAAAGGAGAAATAGCTCAAATACTTGTTGTATTGAAGATGAGCTTCAATACAATATAGGATGAATAGTGAATAATGCAAGAGTGGGGGTGCCAATGGCGTGCTATGGATTTGACAGAGTAATCTTACTTGAAAGATTTTGTGATATGAAATGGAAGAATAGAGGGGTATTTATAGACTTGTGTGAGAGAAGATCAACAGTGTAGAAGAAATAAGAATACCAATGGTTGAGAATGGTTGAGAGAACGTGCGTGAATAGAAAGAAGACATGTGTCAAAGAAAAGCTGTTTTGTTTGAGTTAATTGCTTTCATGACAAAGATAAGATTTGCTTTCACAAATTAGAATGATTTATTCTAATTTAAGAGTTGTTGATAAAAACAAGATTGTTTTAAATCAATTAACTCAACTTGTGATTTGCTTTTGCATGATTTGAGAGAAATTAAGTAATAAATTATTTAATTTTGTGTGCATGAAGAAGAAGATTTATTTTTAGAAGATTTTGGAAGATAACAAAGTAAATTAAATAAATAAATTTATTTAATTGAGGAATTAGAAGATAAAAAAGTAAATTAAATAAATAAATTTATTTAATTGATTGTGCATGATTTGGAAGAATAAATAAAATATTTTATTATATTTTATTTTTAAAGATTGAGAGGATTTAAATAAATTTAATTGATTTATTTAAATTTGGAGGAATAAATGACTTAATTAAATAATTTAGAATTATTTAATTGTTTGGAAGAATTAAATTAAATAAAGGATTTATTTAATTTTGAGTTTAGAAGAGATAATTAAATATTTTGATATTTAATTAACTTAGAGGAATATGAATCAAATAAATTTATTTATTTATTTATTTATTGATAGAGGAATTAGATGGAATAAATATTAAGAATGTTTATTTAGACAAAGTCGTGTCATTTGTAGGTGTATACAAACTCAATTTTGAAAGATGGGTTTGGTCTGGGAGGTCATTTTAAGGTCTCTAGGGGGTGGAGTGAGATGAGATGGACATGGGAAAGGTGAATTAGCTCACTAAGATGAAAATTGGCTATTTAGGAAAGGTTGAGAATGCAAAAATAAATTGTTGACAAGGGCGGAAGTGAAGAAATCTTAGGATTGAAAAAAATTTATGGAGCAAGAAATTGATGTCGACATGTCGCCAAGAGAAGCACTATGAGAGGGTGTTATATTCACACTTCCATGTACGTGATTAGAATTATACATCATCATAGGGTCCTCGTGAAAACTCATGCGCATTTTTAGTGCTTACATACACAGAGACTCATCACTATACATAGATAGATCTTGATTGTATTTACATACCCACACATGAGTAGAGTTCTATTGAACATTATTTCCATGGAGTAGACCACATGAATACCATCGAGAAGACCACATCTACTGGAACCACACAAGGTAAAGTATTGATACATCACTTTTTATACATAAAGAATTCCTAACCTTTCTCTCTTTTGACTTTCTCATATTTGTAGAGAGTTAAAGTAAGCTTGTTATATGTGCCTATTTCACTTGTGTGGTTATTCATTGAATATCATTTTCTATTTTTCAATTTCCTATGGGGCTCTCATGCCAAGGAGAAGAACACAAAGAATTCAAGATTGATCTATTATTTTAAATTGGCCCTATATCCTTTTATGTCTAAATATTTACTCTTAATGTTATATAAGAATGTTCATATACTTTGAAATGCATGTTACACACTAGATTTAAATGCACCTCAAAGTAGGGCAAAATGTAATGGTGAAATTTGCATACCCATGCCAATTTAGATTTAATTTTAGGCCTATTTTGATGGAATGAATTAATACAATTACATATCAAGTGGTGCACTCTTGTGCTAAGTTTGGTTCATTCACCACTCCTTATCTATCCCCATTTACTCCTCCTCAAAAATATTTCCATACTTTCCACCTTATCCTAGTCCTATTTGTACCTATTTCCACACATTCACTTTATTATCAACCTACATTTTCATGCACCTACTCTTGATAGAAAGATTTACATTTCCCTATCCTAGGTCAATCCCATGATGCTAGGGTTTGATATCAAGGGGCTCAAGATTGACCCCAAATTAAAATTTTTACAATTGAAATTCCCAAGTTCCTACCATTTTCACTAAGCATTGGGAGATAGCTTGGTACACATTTGTGCAACTTATTGTTATGTCTTGGTATTGAAAGACATTCATTTGTGTAATTAGTTCATATTGCACAATAATCTAGAAATTAAGAGAATTACAAAGAGCAATCATTCGGAACATTTCTATTTGTATTATTAAAAGGAATTAGAATCTACATATCTAGCCCATTTGCATGCTTGTGTATGTTGTCTTTGAAAATTAACCCAAGTTCATAAAGTTATCCCATTAAAGAGATTGACCTAGGAGAACTTGACCCTAGCAATCTAACAACTTCTGTGAATGTATTTTTAAATACCATCATCCTTACACATAACCACACATTAGAGTTTTCAACTAATTCGGTTGCAGAAGTCTATTGTCTACTAGATTAGACTCATGTGTTAGAGGATAGATCCACAATATTTAGGATTGACCTAATGCCTTTCAAAATTGATCTGCAAGGAATCGTAAGTTTGTTATGATTCTAAGACAATGAGAACAATAAGGGCATAATTTTTTAGACATTAACAAATTAATTCTACATGTCTTCAACTTCTATATTCTAGATCAAATAAAAAACTAAATACAGGTCTATCCTTCTCATTTAATTTTAGAATATTTGTTGTGATTATCTATCTCTTTCCTAACTCCCTTTAATTTAAATGTAGGGTAATTTATACTTGATTAAGGGAATTTATTCCTCTACAACTACATGCAAAGGCATTAGTTTACCTAGTGTATTGAATCAAATCGATTCCACTAGTGATAAAATTGGTATCATGTACATCATTTAGATCACATGTGATAAACTGGGTGTCATGTCCATCATTTAGATCACACCTTTCTTAAGAGCAATGCAATGCCCAACTACTCATTATTATGTTTTTTTTCCTTTTTTAAGTAGCAATAGTCTATGCAATTGGTCATTGATCTAGATAAACCAATGCCACCAAATAGAAGACAAAGGAAAACTTCTAGTCCATGTTGTATTGATTGATCAAACCACACCAATTGTTGGGGGATCATTTGCCACACTTTCTAGATGCTTTTAAATTAAGTAGAAGCATGAGGTTTAAAGTAGGGAGCAAGAACTTTGTTCCAACCAACTAAGCTTAGAATTAGGATCCATGGTAGTGGCTATGTGGTGTGAAACTAAAAATTTATAGGGAGCATCTCCCTGAAGGTCTTAGAGAATGCATTTTGCTATATAGTATGTGCCTTGAGTATTAGGGTCTATGATACCAAGGCTACAATCCTTAGGTTGAGTACAATGTGTCCATGAGGAAACCTGCATGTCTCTTTTATTCCCCCACTTAGAATAGAGGAATTTTTTTGATATAAGTTGGGTTAGTTGATTAAAGTAGGCCTTGGAAGGAAACCAACAAGATGAGACATAGGCATAACTAGTAATGAGAATATTGTTGGCCACTTGAATTATGAAACCAACCATTGAGAAGAATTTGTTGCTCTAAGATAGAAATTTGCCTTTGAGTCTATTGAGGAACCATTTCCACATTTTAGAAAGAGATACCAACGCCAAAGTGGATGCCCATGTACTATGCGATCTTGTCATGATTGGGCAAGTGTCACTCCTTAGGAATCTATCATGGAGGGGAGTAGTTCTAATGATGAAATAGTTTGTCTTTTGCATTGAAAGTTGTGCGTATGAAACCACTTAGAAGAGATCAAGCACATCTAGTGTGGTGGAAAATTCTTTCACATTGTTTTGGATGAAGAGCATATTTTCATATGTAAAGTGGAAGTTCACATGAGAATTATATAGGAGAGAGATATAACATATCAGTTTGTGAAGTAAGCATGTTACATAAAGTATACAAGAGTATTGTATCATAAAAGTTTGAGTAACATACATATATAATTTTATATCTTTGCTTGTTGCATAATACTATCTACAACATCAGTGTTTTATAAAATTTTACCATAAAAATGTAAATAATATTTTTAATTAAATAAATAAATGAATCCAATTAATACAAATCCATAAACATTAAAACAATATATTAAATACTGTAAAAAAAAAAGACTTCTATTTATAAAAATAGAACTTGAAATAAAAACTATGAAAATTTACAGCCTCCAACAATTTTTAATTGATACATGATAGTTTGAATTTCCAAACGTGACCTCTACCTATAACTTATAATGATAGTTTGAAATTCCTCATCTGACTTCTACCTGAATTTATTAAGGGCCCATATAATAATGTCTGAAAGAATTTCTACCAATGGCAATTAAAATGAAAGTGTTTCAGATAAATGCTTCTTTAATGAGCTTGATGGAAAAACATCGAACCATTCCATCTCATTTATAGCAGACTTTGGCTATTCAATACCTAACCCAACGATCTCATTTATAGCAGACTTTGGCTATTCAATACCTAACCCACCATCACTTTTGAATAAGGTGGGTATAGCTTAATTGCAACGTTTAAAGTGTCAGTCACTCAACAAGCAATGACTGAATTGTGACTGAATTGTTTTGTATTTCGCGTGACAAGTTTATTTTGTTTTCCCAGAAGGAAAAGGGAAAAAACGTTCACATGTTTCTCTAATTTCCTTTCTTTTATATAGGACCATAAAGGACCATTTATTTCCTTGTAATTAAACGGTTTCAAGTTCTTGGATCTTACAACTAACTGAAAACAGTACATTTAGAACGGGTTAGCAGGAGAATTAGTTCGTCAAAATTATTTAAGAATTAAATAATATATTTATATCTGGAAGAAGTAATAAGATTAAAATTTCTCTAAAAAATAAATGCACATAGAAAATAGAAGTAATTCCTAACTTTCTCAAAAATATTTTTAAATACCATCATCCTTGCACATAATCAGATATTAGAGTTTCCAACAAATCAGATTATAGAAGTCTATTGTCTGCTAGATCAGATCTGTGTTAGAGTATAGATCCACACTGCTTAGGATGACCCCATACCACTTGAAATTAACGCACATGGAATCCTGAATCTGTCTTAATCTTAAGAAAGTAAACATACCTAACATCAATAAATTGATTCTATATTCTAACATCAATTTAAAGGCCAATTTTAGAATCCACCTATCCGTTTCATTTAATTTTAGAATACTTATTGTATTCATCAATCTCTTTCCAAACTACCTAATTAAACCTGGGTTAATGTATACTTGTTGAAGAGATTGTATTCAATCGAGTCAATTCCACTAGTGATAAATTTGGTATCATTTAGATCACACGTTATGGTAAATTGGGTGTAATGTCCATCATTTAAGAGCAATGTAAGAAATTTGGTGTCATGTCCTATCATTTACCTAGATGACACCTTTCTTAAAAGCTATGGAATGCCCAACTACTCTTTTTCACGTGTTATTTTTTTCTTTTACAAGTTGCACTTATCCTTCCAAGTAATTTTCATTTGTTTGTGTAATGAACAGCTTTTTTTCATTTAAGGTAAGTAAAGGATGAGATCAAAGCAAGATTGATTGAAATTTGAAACAAAATGACAATATCATGTTTTACACAACTTAATATTTCTTGTGGAATAAGGTTACATTCTAGTCAATATCGGATTAAAAGTATCTTTCAATAAAGCATTGTCTAAAATTGTCGTCATAATTTTTTCGAGGCTCTCAGGCTATAAATGGACTGTTATGCATTTATCATGGCACAAGCAAAACTGAGATCTTAATTTCAGAATGCTATAATTAAGATCTTTGTTAAGGTAAACAGCTGATAAGTTTTGCTTGGCTGTTCAAGCCCATAAGTTCCATTACAGATCCAGTAACAAAACAAGAAGGAACATCATATATAGAAGGAGCAACAAGGCCAAGATTTCTCTCTGAAAGTTGATCCACATAGAACATGGATAAGAAGAGCAGAGTTCTAATAGTGGGGGGCACTGGTTATATAGGTAAAAGAATTGTCAAGGCCAGCATAGCACTTGGCCATCCTACTTATATTTTGTTCAGGCCAGAAGTTGTGTCTGACATTGACAAAGTGCAGATGTTGTTATCCTTCAAACAGCTTGGGGCCAAACTTGTTGAGGTAAAGAGAAGTTAGAACAAAATTAAGTGTAGTGTAGAAGGTAAAGAGAAAAAAATCTGTATTACATCCATCTACAATCTAATTTCACGATATTGTGCAGGCTTCATTGGACGACCATGAAAGGCTCGTGGATGCTCTGAAACAAGTGGATGTTGTCATCAGTGCTGTTTCAGGAGGTGTCGCGCGCCACCATATACTTGAACAACTCAAACTAGTGGAGGCCATCAAAGAAGCTGGCAATATTAAGGTAAGAGGATTTTATTCATATCCACACAAAATTAGATAGACAATAGAGCATGGCATTATGCATAAAGATAATTTATTAGGTTGTAACAAAACATAAAGAAATAATTTATCAGGGTGTATGTTTGATTGGGTTATTCTTAAACATCATCCACTTCAACAGTCAAATGTCAATTTTGCTCAATAAATGAGGACAAATATTTACCACTTTTTGGTATGGATGAGGTGTAAAATTACTATTGATTGTTTGACTATTGAAATGGATGATGTTTAAGTAGAGTGATTTGACTGTGGATAGGAAATCTCATTACTATCGCACAAATTTGCTATTTTTTAAATTGGAAAAAGAAAGCAAGCTGCCCTATGAGTAATAAAAATAAGTGGTGTATTAGAGAAGATATTAGGATGAAATGGGCACTAAAGATGAGAAGAGCTTAAAGTGCTGCATTTTACCAGTACGCTATGAGCTTATGGTTAATAAAGAGCAATAGATAAAATATCTTATAATATAAAACTTATTTTATAATAAATAATAACATTTAAGTTGGGTATAATATTAAAAGATTTATATTTATTTATAAAGTGTTTTTTTATTTGATGGATTTGTTTTATGGTTTTTATATACATAGTGAGTGTATGGTACTTTTAAACTACATTTTATAATGAGTTGTATGATGTTATGCTTGTTTTGAAAAATAGAGATTTCTTCCTTCAGAGTTTGGGATGGATCCAGATGTTATGGAGCATGCATTGCACCCTGGTAATATTACATTCATCGATAAGAGAAAGGTTCGACGTGCCATTGAAGCAGCAACCATTCCTTACACATATGTATCTTCAAATATGTTTGCTGGGTTCTTTGCTGGAAGCTTAGCACAATTGCAGGATAATGTCCGCATGATCCCTGCTCGAGATAAAGTCCTCATCTATGGAGATGGAAATGTTAAAGGCAATGTCTCTCTACATGAATGATTTATGTAAACAATGATAGTGAGGAATACTCATGTTTATTATTTTTATACATATTGTATTTGCAGGTGTTTATGTGGATGAAGATGATGTTGGAATATACATAATCAAATCAATTGATGATCCTCGCACCCTCAACAAGACTATGTATATTAGGCCACCAGAGAATATACTTTCACAAAAAGAAGTTGTAGAAATATGGGAGAGACTCTCAGGACTGAGCCTAGATAAAATCTACATTTCTGAGGACCAACTTATGGACATGGAAGGTAAGCTTCAATTTTTGAATAAGGTATATAGTCTAATTTTCATCAAATGAAAAAGGAGAAAAAATATGAAGTCTTAGAATTGTATTAAGAGACATGCAACCTATTTAAATGTCTATAATTAAGTAAAAATCTTTCTCTTAACTAAAATCATTAAAAAGTAATCCAAATTAAAAGGCGTATATGTAAGCTCTATTTTTTATTTGTTTGCAATGCATATTATAGATACCATTGTTTTTAAAATCTTTTTAAAAATATATGTAGACCTTTTTGTATATGCCAACAATTCCTTGCGTGTGTATTTGTAAACTAAAACTTTTCTTAATATCTTTAGTATATGGGTACTTTAGACAATACATTAGTATTTGGGAGCTAGTACATCTAAAACTTGGGTGAACATAATTGGTCAAGTCCAAGAGATTTACTCAAACCTAAGCCTCATGTCCAACATTCCATAAAAGTTCAATTTATTCTCTAAATGTTCTAGGTAGGCTTGTTGTTTTCTCTTTTCAAATACTTATTTCACCAAATATTGTGATTTATTTTGTATATCACCTAATTTTTTTTTTTCATTTTAACATAAATGTTATCTCTCCTTTTTTTCCTTCCTTGTTTTCTAAAGGTTTATTTTCACTACTAAATTACATTATTTTGTTATCTTCTTCTTCCTTTTTCACTCAAGGATTGGATTCATTTTATTTTTTCTACTGTTTACACTTGATCAACCTTCTAATTAACATAATCTTCTTCTTTCTCTTTGTATTCCATTTACTTGGATAGGTACCCTTCATGCCATTGCATCTAATAAATTTTCTATATCATCCCAAAGCCATTCTCAACCATCACTACTTCAATCTCCTTAAACATTCCTTCATTCTATTGAGTTCCTAGGACATTTATCCTAGTATCTCTTTTTCTTACTTGATTTTCCTCCATTCATTAGCAGGTTAGCTTTTTTGATATTTTATTTCTTTTGTTCTTGATTGAAAATATTCCATTCTACGTTAAAAAATTCTCATTTAGAGACCTATCTTGATCTTATGAGGTTTGAGAGTTGTGCATGTAGGCATTCCTATATGGGATAAGCATAATCACAAAAATGTCAACATATAAATGTTATAGTGTAGTCATATGTCCACCATTTTACTTAAGCTTATTTAGGTGGCTGATTTAAATGCTAAGCTAGAAATAGTAGCTATTTCCCCATTTTAAGTAATTAAGAAATTAAATAATGTAAGTTGTTGTGCAAGGAAACCAATAAGTGTTGACCATGTAATCATGCCAATCAAAACCAAAGATGATTTAATATGTTCAATATGATCACTTTTAGGGTTATCTTAAAATTTTATAAACTAGGTATTCTTCCATCTAGAAATATACATATATGAGAATATGAGATCACATGAAAGTGTGAAAAGACATTTATGAGATATTCCCCATGAGAGGAGCTTATGATAGGAGATTACTAATGTAATGTTATTATGTTGTTTTCTTACCTTTTGAATACATATTTATAATTATTGGTTTGTGTTTAAAGTGATTTCTTTCATAGGACATAACCATGGACACCTTTCTAAGTATATTATGAATTCCTATACTTCTCACATGACATGAGAGTCCAAGTTCCATTTCTTAAAAGTTTTAAAAACTTTTCAAACATGCTATCAATGCCTAAACTATTTTTTCAAACAATAAAGGATATATACTCATAATCTAATCAATTTATCCAAATTAATTCTTCTTCCTTTAAAGTGGTACTTCTATGAAGTTTTTAGGTCCTATTCAACATAGATCCTTGCATAATTTCCTAATATATTAACAAAATGTGGCCTAGATGCCTCAATAGTCTTACCAATTGAATTTGCAATGGCTTCAAAAATATAACATAACTAAAAATCCTAAGACAATTTTTTTTTTGATATAGACACAAGGCTATTGATAGAAAATCCTCTATAAAACTAAAACTTAGGTGCTGACATAACATTAAAAAATAACATTTCTAAGGAATATGACCATCATCCAAAACTTCTGGTCAAATCATATTTACTAGAAAAGATCTCAATGAAATGTCCTCTTACACAAGTGCACATTGCACTTTTGTGGATGCATCTTCTAGTTCTTCTAATCCCATAAATTTAATTCCTCTACAAATAGTTGCACTTGAAGAAAAGAAACTAATGTTTTCACATAGAGGGAGAAGGCATTCATTTTAATCTTTTTTTTTTTAAGATAATGCGCCTGGTAAACTTTTTAACGTGACCGGCGACGCTGGTGCGACACGCCCTCCAGCTCCATGCAAATGCTTTTGCCCGGAGCAATGAACCGGTGAGGCCACAACTGGGGGACCTCATCCCCTAGGAAGAACACTTCAAACCCGCAAGCCCATTGGCCCAGCGAAGGTGTAAAGCCTTGCGAGCTCGTTGGCCTAGCGGGGGTTTGAACTCTGGTGGCCGCCACTACATCTTGAGTGACTTAACCACTAAACCATGCCATCATCAGCGGCATTCATTTTAATCTTATTTTCATCTAGAAAAATCATTTTATTCTCCTTTATTTCTTTTGTGCATGTATTCCTTTTCCTCAATCTTCAAATTTATTTTTGCCTAATAGTTATTGCTATGACAACCTCTAATTTCTTCACAGAAGTACTCACATTGGTTCCAAACAGTATTTGTCTAAAAGAAGATTCATTTCACTTCCTATGTTCATCATAGAGGTCAAGAAAATCATTTTTGGTATTAATATGCATATAAAACATTGAGAATATGGCATAATAACACTAATCAAAATCCTAAGAAGGCTCCATTTCACCTCTAGGATATTGATTTAGTTTTCCTAGAAAAGGAAAAGTTTTATGAGGCTATATATGTTATCCAATTTTTATGTTTATAGTCAAATGTTAATTAACTCATTTTTTGTTTTAATGCCAGATAAATCTTATGTGGAGAAGATGAAACGCTGCCATCTCTATCAAATTTTTATTAGAGGGGATCTTTACAATTTTGAAATTGGGTCGAATGCTACTGAAGCTACCAAACTTTATCCTGAAGTCAAATACACAACCATGGATTCATATATGGAGCGTTATGTTTGAATATTTTTCTAGTTGTGTGATAAATTTTTCACAAGTAATAGCTTGAGACATTTGAAACTAAATAATGATGTACAAATACATCATACCCAAAATATACTTGTTTATAAAGTACTTTCCCTAATAAGTTATTTTTATAGAGTTTTTAAAAATATTTTTTAAAATAGTAATAATAACTTTTAAAATATTTTGGCACCTAGATTTAAGTATGCCCAATTGTTTAAATGATTTTTTCTAAGGGGTGTATCTTTCACATAAATGTCATAAGATTTTGCTTGATTATTTTAATTTATAATGTAATATGTAAGTTCAAAGGAAATATGATGAAGGGGTAAATCACAAAACACACAATAACACCAATTGCACACAGAAAATAGGAATGTTCTTTTATTTATTTGGACAACACATTACATCACATAAGCTCAAATACAATTAGATGATGAATCCTCCACAGGCTGCAACACATTACAACTTCCTATCTCCAGACTCTGAAACATTTTGCCTTATGTAGCCCCAAATCTACTAGGGTTTATGTTTTCCCAGCTTTTATTGACTCTACACTTTCCCCCTTATCTCTACTATTGCCAAGGGTTCCCAAAAATGGTCATAAATAGCCCTTTTTGGCAGCCTTCAGCCAAATTTCAAAATTTGCATCTCCCTCCAAAAATAGGTCAACTTCCGGGAGCCATAACTTTTGATCTGTGTGTCTGATTGACAAACTGTTTGAAGCATTGGAAAGATCATGAAGTGTTTTATGCATTAAGAATATGCTTTGCCAATTTTGCCCATTTTCAGGGCCATACAGGGCCTCTAAGTGCCTCAAACCTGACTTTGAAACTTTTTCAGCAGTTTTTCAAGAAAAGGAACTTTAATATCTTTCAACCCACAAATGATCTTTGCCTGATTCCTTTGCCACAGGTATTATTTTTCATTTATGAAGCTTCCTAAAAAATTTCACTTCCATACGTGCCCAAATGCAAACTTTCCAAAAACAACAGTTTGCTATTTTTAGCAGTTTGGAAAAAACTGAAGGTTCTACATCATTATTCAAGCGATTATGGAACTAGAAATACAAATTTTGAAAATAAATTTAAAAAACATCAACAATTTTGAATCATCATCTTTTTTGGGTGATGAAAGATTGCCCTTACACCACTAGATGCTCCTACATCAGACACCTAGGGTAATTTAAGAAGTGACCTTGTCACATATCAGGTGTTTGTTTGAGGAAAACCCAAATAGTTAACCTCTACCTTAGACAACCAGGAAGAATCTTCAACATGCCTTCCTTTCCACTTCATCAAATATTTGTCATATTGCCCATTACAAGTACTTCTTCCCACATGACCATCTAAGATCTCTATCTCCTCCCTTTAAGTAGATGCCAGAATACTCCACTATTCTTCTGTTGGTCCATCCTTTGTTCCACCTTCATGATATTCTATTAAATCAACAATGTTGAACACAAGGGAAATGTTGATCCCACTCAGCAACTCTACCTCATATGCATTTCCTAAATCATGCTTCTTCAGGATTCTGCATGGTCCTCATTTTCAACTTATTATATGTTCCAACTAGAAACCTCTCTTTTCTCAATTAAACCATGATTTCATCCCCTACCTAAAATTCCTTATATCTCCTCTTCTGATATGCCTTAGACTTGTATTGAGTATTCATCTTATTAATGTGCTTTCTCACCTCTTCATGTAAATTCTTTAGGTGTTCTACAAAGTCTTCTACTTTGGCACTTGTCTTTTCTCCCTTGTCTAGCTTCCTTAACTCTGAAGCATTTCTTAGACTACTCCCATAAACAATGTGGAATGGTGATTTACCTGTACTCCTATTGACATAATTATTGTAATTAAATTCCACCTATGGTAAAATCAAATCCCATCCATTGGGCTTATCTCTGACTAAGCATCGTAGCAAGTTACCTAAACTCCTATTCACCACTTCCATCTATCCATCAATTTGTGGATGGTGTGCAGAACTGAACTTCAAATCTATCTTCAACTTCTTCTACAATGTCCTCTAAAAATAACCAACAAACTTGGTATCTTGATCTGAAACTATGCTCTTAGGTAGATCATGTAGTCTCACCACCTCTGTAAAAAATAACTCTTTAATATGAACATCATCATTGGTTTTCTTACAAGGAATAAAATGTGCCATCTTTGAGAATATGTCCACCACCACAAAAATGGAATCATGTCCTCTTTGTGTCCTTGGTAAACCAAGAACAAAATCCATACTAATATCATCCTATGGCCTCGCTGATACAAGTAATGGTTGATATAGCCCTGTATTCTAACTTGTTCCCTTTGCCATTTGACACACTCTGCAACTCTACACAAATTTCCTCACATCCTGCTACAACTGTGGCTAATAATAATGCTCACCAACAATTGGAATGGTCTTATCTCGACCAAAGTGTCTAGCTAATCCCCCACTATGCTTCTCCTTAATTAGGTTCTCTCACATGGAGCTCCTTAGAATGCACAACTGGCTTCCTATAAACAAAATGCCATATTGGATTATGAAATCTAACCATTTTGTCCTGTCCAAAGTAATAGGTTCCAAACAAGCTTTCCAAGCCTTTACAAAATCTAGATCTTCAAGATACAAACTTTTGAGCTCATCAAACCCAACAACCTCTATCTTCATTTCTATCAACAAATTTTTCCTTGTGCTTAAGGCATCTACATCCTTGTTTGATCTTCCACTTATGTGTTTCAGAACAAAAGTATAACTTTGCAAAAACTCAACCTATTTTAAGTGCCTCTGGTTCAACTTTCCTTGACTATTAAAATATTATATTTAGCCTAATGATCAGTATATAAATAAACTCTTTTGGCAACAAATAATGTCTCCATTTCTTCAAAGCTTGAACTATTGCATAAAACTCCTAATCATAAACATAATACTTTTTCTAGGCATCATTAAGTTTCTCACTAAAATAGGCAATGGGCTTACCTTCTTGACTCAAAACAGCTCCTACATTGCCACTAGCATCGCAATTTATTTGAAATACCTTATTGAAAATTAGAAGTGCAAAAATAGGTTGCTCTGTGACTTTCTACTTCAATGTATTAGAACTCTTGGCTACTCCTCTAGTCCATTTAAACCCTTTTATATCCCCTCTCATTGTCTCAATTAAGGGTGTACAAATTCTACTAAAATTCCTGATAAATTTTCTATAAAAACTTGCCAAACCATGAAAAGATCGTACCTCTGTAGCACTCCTTGGTGTAGGCCATTCAATGATAACCCTCACCTTCTCTGGGTCCCTCTTAAGACCTTCCTCTAAGATAGTAAATCCCAAGTATACCAACTCCTTTGAAAAACTACATTTGTTCAGATTAATTAACAATTTCTTCTCCCTCAACTTTTCAAAAACTCTTCTGATATGCATCAGATGTTCATCCCAAGTCTTACTAAAAATCAAAATGTCATCTAAATAAACAATAACAAAATTTTGTAAAAACTCTTTCAATACCTCGTTCATGAGCCGCATGAATGTGCTTAGTGCATTGGTTAGCCCAAATGGTATGACTAACCATTCATACAAACCTTCCTTTTTCTTGAAGGTTATCTTCTGTTATGTTAGAAAATGTCCCCTTGGGGGATTTTCCCTCTTAAGGTTTAGCTCCTGAGTCCTTGGAATGCATTTAGAGCATCTTGCATGATAATTGTGAATCTCGATAAGAAAACCTTGAAGTCTTCTAGCAAATAGGACCTAGGGGGTCCTATTTTAATGATCCCTGAACAAAAATGGGAGGGTGGACTTGGGCACTAGTGCTCTAGTCCTACCCTATTTTGGGTCAGCCCTAAATTTAAATGTTGTTTTTATGACTATTACTTAGGTCATATGCTGACATCTCAAGTTTGAATTACAAAATTCTAAGTGGGAATGTTTGTAGTTGCATATATAAGAATATTTAGTGTTTCATTTGTAAACTAGAAGATGATTGTGAACTTTAGGCATACTTGTGATTTTAGAGCATCCATGATATTCATTATTGTAGAGCAGAGCAGAGCATTGTTATTGTGTTTGTGATTACAAATTTAACTTCATCTTCTCATGTGATTGAAGAGCCTTCATTTATGTGAGATCTACACTTCTAAGGTTACAGGTATTGAGTTTCATGGAGTGGAGTTGCAGAAGGAGGTTCCAAATGACAAGGATTCAAGATCTAAAAGAAAGAAGACATAGTTGAACATTTCAGGACACGAGTGCTAGTGGTAGTATCCTCTAGAATTACAAACATAGAAATGGTTTGGATAGTGGTAATTAGCATCCAAAGAGCTTCTGACACCCTAAAGAACATTTGACATTGGACTAGGGCGCTAGTGGAGGTGTCCTCCGCATTTTTTAGGGCAGAAATAGAAGATACAATAATATCAGTGTTGGGAGAAGATCAGGATTCTGTATAGAAAATAGTACATTGGATAGGGGCTCTAGTGGAGGTGTCCTCGATTGTTCTGTATCCCAAACTTTGGAAAATGGTTAGTTATTATTCTCTGTCCTTCATCTTAATCTGAAAGGATTTGTCATAATTCATCAATTTGCTTACTGTTTCACATACTAAGGGTTTTTAAGAGCATTTAAACATTAAATTGAGATATCAATTGATAACATCTAACTTTCTACATCATCCCAAGTGGTAGCCCAACTTTTTAGGTGAATGAGCTCTCACTTAGTAGAGATTCAGCTCGGTTGATATGCCCTTGAATGTTTGTAGTGAAAGGAGGATCTAACCCTTTTATCAAACACATCCCCCTTCGTTTTCACCAAGACATTTTGGTGAACCTATGTTTACTTGAATTTTGCACCTTGCTGAGTGTTGTGTGGTAGATTTGCATTCATTCATCTTATTGCATTTGAAAAATTACAAAAAAAATTGAAAATTTTGAAAAAATTAGCATCTTAGGCTTGCATTTTGGCATAATTTGAATTAAACATTTAATTTCATTTGATTTCTATTATTTTCATTAGATATGATTTAAATTATAGAAATCCATCATTTAGTATTCACTTACATTGCATTTTCATGCTTAATTTGACAAAGATCGCTTGAAATTGTGCATTTTTCATAAAAACCTAGTTTTGCATTAGCTAGGGTTTTAGTTAAAATCTTGTTTTAGATTTTACTACCCTTTCAAAACACTCATTTAGGTCTGATTTCTAATTGTAGTGTTTCATCATAGTGTCATTATTACAAAATTTCATGTCTAGGGTTTGAAAACCTTGCATTTTCACTAGATTTGGCCTTATCATCTCTCTAGAATTGCATTATAGGCATGTTGTAAAGGATCTTGCTGCATTATTTGACTGATATAAGGGTCTTGATCTTCTTCCCCTTCTCAAATTCCTTGCAACACCCTTTCTATTAGGCATTTACATTGAAAATTGGTGAAAATTTGCATATTTGGTTAAGTGCAAAAAGTTGGGGGGCCAAAAAGTGGCCAAAAATTTTTCAAAAAAATTTAATACATAATGCGAGCTCATTATAACGTGTTCATGTTATGGTTTGGTAATGACGAGTGTAGGGCTTAGCAAAACCAAACCATAACATGCTCGCGTTATGACTAATAATACATACATACATACATACATACATACATATATATATATATGAGCATTTCTACTCATTTCATTTCTTTATTTTCCCCTACACCCGCGGCCTGCAAACCCTAAGGAGTGCGCTCGCATTTTTGAAGACTCAATTCAACACCAAAAATTTACCAATTCATCACCAAAATGCCGCCACGATGTCAAGCAGGCCAAAGGAGTGAGTTTTTTTTGTTTGAATTATTTCTAAATAGGTAGGTTTGAGTTGATTTTTGATGTAAATTTCCTTAATTGTCAGGAAATGTTAAGACTCCTCCTCCTCCTCCTCAAAATCCATAAAATCCTAAAGAGGAAATACTCGTCGAAGAACAACCTGAACAACAAACTCCTCCATCCATTCCTCGACATGCCCCTGAAACACAAGAAAATCTAATGGGGCAAATTGAAAACAATAAAAAAGAAATTGAAGACATAATTGCAAGGTTGAAAGATCCTTCAACTTCAACCTTGCATAGGTCCACACTTGCTCAATCTCTTGAATCTATGTTATCAAATGTAGATTCAATTAGCAAGCAAATATCTAGTTGGTCGGATAAGAGGAGAGAGTTTAGAGAGTATTATGTAGACAAGCTATCATATGAAGATGTGAAAAAGTTACAAATTACAAAATTGGACTTGTGTTCCATTTTCGTAAACCCACAAACAAATCAACCTCCACCCATTACTGCAAGAGGTTCCCTATCCATTGGTACAACAACCAAGTGATAAGGGACAATTTTGGGTAGAGGTGGTGGATGCTTTTTGACCATCCTCCATCCAATAATAATGAGGTCCTGTAATACTTTTTGAGGAAACTCTACTGCGAGTTTGTCCTCAATAAAGTACCAAACTATTTTGATATGTGGGACTTCTAGAGTAGAGGTGGGGAGTTAGCACATGATAGAATAGGGGCACGTGTTGAACCACAGTGGCCAGTGACATGAGTAATCAGCAGACCATCCCATGAGCATGTTTCTATCCCTTCCATTGTGAAGGAGAGTGTTGAGGTCGATACACTTTAGTCCATTAGTGCCTTGACCCAGAGCATCATAGGGCATGCTAGTCCTATAGCATAGCATGGGTTGGGAGATAGTACGAGGAGTAGGGTCCCACCCCATGCTTGTCAGACTTGCAGGTCAGCATGTGGTTATGACCCCATGGATAGTCAGGATGCAGGTGCACAGGCTACATCTACAGCTGAGTAGATGGTGATGATAGATACCCTCCTGAGTGAGAATTTCAACCTTGATACTTAGGTAAATATTAGCAAGTTCATTGAATTTAATTTATTAAATTTTATTTTTGAAATGCAAGATTAACTAATTTAGTTTGATGATTTTAATAAAATTTTGGGGTCATAGCGTTGATGCAATTTTTAGTAGTTCTCCACTTGCATATTACACTACATCATCTACTATCAGGGTATGTAACTAGTAAACAATTATAAATATTACATGTGAATAGCATCGTTATATGAATGGTATTCTAATATTTGATTTTGGATGTTGAATAGGTTAATATTGGAGATTTCACGACAACACATGCTAGCGGTGGTGGACTTCAAAGCTTCGCGGAGGTAATAAAATAAATAGTTTAATGAATGAATTGTACTTACTAGATTTTTGTATGTGACTTGTGTGCTTTATTGTGTGTACTTCCATGTTTAGGTGAACATGTGTGTATATTAGGAACCATGATTTGCATCATTGTTATAGTTTTCGTAATTGAATAATGTTGTTTTATTTCCAGATGATGCAGGTTGCGGAGACACCTCTCAATGTTCATAGGGCAATGGAGCATGGTGTGACCTCTATGATTCATAGCTCCATGCCATTGACATGGGTATAAGGCAGATTAGTAAATTTTAATTTACATTTATTGTTATAGTTGTTTATTTTTAAAAAATCAAAATATTATTGATTTGAAGTTTAATTTCTATCTACATGGTTTCTATAGGACATGACATCACCACAACCTATTCCTACTACTAAGGCGAGTGAGGAGATAGATTATATGGTAGTGGTAAGTAATTATTTTGTTAAATGTTTCATTATTTATAACATGTAATTTATATATATTGATGTCTATACTTTTTATTGTAACAACTAAAGATGTAGCAAGAACTAAATAAGAGGAGCAACCCTCAGGTTCGTAGTAGACCACCCGCATGTACGTGTCTCCATCCCCTAGAAGATCCAAGGCTACCTGTGATCTATTCTCTTCACTAGCTAGAGGGGAATGACTTTTTATTGTGTTCCTTTGTTGTATGCCTATATGGCATTTGTGGACATATATTTTGTATTGCATATAGTTGACATTGTATGCCTATATGGCATTCTTGTAAGCCTATATGGCTATTTTGTATATATGTTATACTTATATCGATAGATATTGATGTATGCCTATATGGATATTTGGTTAATACAAATCTTTTTTATTGATGGTGTCCATACTTGCATTATAAATCTACGTTTGAATGGATATTTGTAGATGGCTACTTCAAATATTTAAAGTCCAATTATATTACATAGGCTATTTGTTGATCCAATAAGCCAGCCATTGTTATTCAAGTATCACCTAAACCTCATTTTGGAACTAAAAGATAAAAGTTGTATTTAAAATAAAAATGAATCATCATGTTGAACATAAAATATTCATATTCTTTATTAGTTGCTCAATTGAAAATATTCAAATGAGTATGCTGATCCATATTCTTTATGAGTTCGTCAATTGAAAATATTTCTTAATTTCTTTTTATTATAACATATTGGGATGCAAAGAGTATGTTTGTTGCTTTGAATAAGATAGTCAAAATCATATGCTTATGAGCACCTAATGACCATTGTGGTTATTAAATGTAATTCCTCTTGCATATAAGGTGGGGTTATGAGATTACATCGAGTCTTACCTAATTTTAGTATGCAACATAACATTGGGGCTATAGGCTTCCATAAGTCATCAACAATCAAGGTTCAAGGTTGTCATTGAAGTCAAAAGGTCAAGGTTGTTTGTCATTGATGTCAAGGTTGATGCCATGATGTTGATAAGGTGATATAGTGATTCAAGGTAGGTGATGGTCATGAGGTGCATGATGTTGTGAATATGGTTTTCATGATAAGGTCTCTCAATTCATGTTGATGCTGCATAAGACAAACATGGTTCATATGATGCAAGGTTCATGTTCATGGTGGATGTGGTTTTGTTCATGCAAGGTTTTGTTGTGAATATGGTTTTCATGATAAGGTCTATCTTGAAAGGTTAATATGATGCAAGGTTCATATTCATAGTGGATGTGGTTTTGTTCTTGCAATAAGAAGTTAGAGAAGACACAAGCTTTCATAATCATAATCTTATTGATAGTTAGGATTTGCATATTGGGCATTAAACCCTAAAAAGAATCTACTTTTCTTAAGACTATAAAACCCTCAATTGCTTGTCGTGTGTAAAGTGCACTTTTGTTTTAATTTAATATTGACTTATAATAAGAAGTTACTATCACTTAAATCAACCTACTAAAGGGTCTTTAAGTCATTCATTCACCGACCCTTCAACCTAACTTAACTAGCATATCTGGTGAACTCTCATAAGCTCGAGCACCATATCATAATTGAAGGTCATATTTAATTGATATGAGGGCGGGAAAAAGGATTGGAAGGTTGGCACTTAAAAGGAATTTGGAATACAAACAATCATCTCTATGTGGTTTAATTTTATTGGCATGCCTTTATAAAAGGCTAAAAGACAACTTTATCTATGATATCATGGTATTTGTAGTGTTTGAAGATTGAAGACTAGTTACTGTTTGTAGCTCAGACTATTTCGACATGTTTGGGTATGAAACATGACCATGCCTAGCCTAAACATACCCATGTAGAGGTGTTAGAATTGTCAGTTTGGCCACATGAGGAGAAGAACAAAAGTTACACCCCTTTACAACTTTACACTGCCGCCTTTTGATGATTTTTGGAGTAGCAGAAAAACTTTCACCACGGGAAAACACATCAAAGATATAAAAATTTGAGAGAGGTTATTATAGAGGGACCCTATGTGATTGTGTTGCCTTAGACAGGATGTATCTAGGTGACACAATTTTTGAGTGACAAATCATCAAAGATTGCTACTTTTTTGCACTTTAGACTCTTCAGGGATATCGTTGGTACAATGTAGCTCAGACTGCTTTAGCATGTTTGGGTGCAAAAAAGGACCATGCCTAGCCTAAACATACCCATCTAGATGCATTGGAACTGTCATTTTAGCCACACAAGGAGAAGAACAAAAGTTACGCCCCTTTGCAACTTTACACTGCCTCCTTCTGACAATTTTTGGGGCAGCAGAAAACCTTTCACCATGAGAAAATACCTTAGAGATATAAAAAATTGAGAGAGGTTATTGTAGAGGGACCTTACATGATCACATTGCCCTAGACATAATGTATCTAAGTGACACGATTTTTGAGTAACAACTCGTCAAAGCTTTCTGCCTTTTTGTACTTTGGACTCTTCAGGAATATTGCCGGTACAATGTAGCTCAGACTGTTTCAGCATGTTTGGGTGCAAAACTAGACCATGCCTAGCTTAAACATACCCATCTAGACACTTTGGAACTATCATTTTGGCCACACGAGGAGAAGAACAAAAGTTACACCCCTTTGCAACTTTACACTACCTCTTGATGATTTTTGGGATAGTAGAAAACCTTTCACCACGGGAAAACGCCATAGAGATATAAAAAATTGAGAGAGGTTATTGTAGAGGGACCCTACGTGATATTTTTGCCTCAGATGGAATGTATCTAAGTGACATGGTTTCTGAATAATAGCTTGTTAAAGATTGTTGCCTTTTTGCACTTTGGACTCTTCAGGGATATCACCGGTACAATGTAGCTTGAACTGTTTCGGCATGTTTGGGTGCAAAATAGGACCATTCCTAGCCTAAAAGTACCCATTTAGACACGTTGGAACTATTAGTTTGGCCACACGAGGAAAAGAACAAAAGTTACACCCCCTTTGTAACTTTACACTGCCTCCTTCTGACGATTTTTGGGGCAACAGAAAACCTTTCACCATAGTAAAATGCCTTAGTGATATAAAAAATTGAGAGAGGTTATTGTAGAGGGACCCTACATGATTATGTTGCCTTAGACATAATGTATCTAAGTGACATGGTTTCCAAGTAACAACTCATCAAAGATTGTTGCCTTTTCGCACTTTGGACTCTTTAAGGATATCACTGGTACAATGTAGCTCAGACTATTTTGGCATGTTTGGGTGTAAAAAAAGACAATGCCTAACCTAGACGTACCCATATTAATGCATTGGAACTATCAGTTTGGTCGCAACAAGAGAAGGACGAAAGTTACAGCCCTTCGCAACTTTACACTGCCTCTTGACGATTTTTGTGGCAGCAAAAAACCTTTCACCATGGGCAAACACCTCAGAGATATAAAAAACTAAGAGAGGTTATTATAGAGAGACTCTACATGATCACGTTGCCTTAGACATAATGTTTCTAAGTGACATAGGTTTTGAGTAACATCTTGTCAAAGATTGCTGCCTTTTTCCACTTTGGACTCTTCAGGGATATCGTCGGTACAATGTAGCTCGGAATGTTTTGGCATGTTTGCATGAAAAAAAGACCATGCCTAGCGTAAATGTACCCATCCAGACACGTTGGAATAGTCAGTTTGGTCGCATCAGGAACAGGATGAAAGTTACACCCCTTTGCAACTTTACACTACCTCCTTCTGATGATTTTTGGGGGCAGCAAAAAACCTTTCACCATGGGCAAACACCTCAGAGATATAAAAAACTGAAAGAGGTTATTGTAGAGGAACCCTACATGATACGTTGCCTCAGAAGAAATTTTTCTAAGTGACATGGTTTTTGAGTAACATCCCATCAAAGATTGCTGCCTTTTTACACTTTGGACTCTTCAGGGATATCATCGGTACAATGTAGCTCAGACTGTTTCGACATGTTTGGGTCAAAAATAGGACCATGCCTAGCGTAAATGTACCCATCATAGTAAATGCACATACAATCATCATGTAAAAGAGTAAATGTCACTCAACCAAAATAGGTACAAAGCATACAAAGCAAATTATTGCAGCCATACAAAGCAACATTATTGTACAATGTTATTGCAGCCATACATAGCATTATGATAAAAAGTTCACTTTAGTCCTAGATGAGGATAAGGTCAAAGGAGAGTCCCTTATTGAGGCTACAAGTGAAGAGTACATGGGACTTCATGCTTGAAAAGGTTGAGGTAGACCCAATTTGATATGTTTGTTGTTACTGGGGCTACTAAGATTTGGAATTGAGAAGGTGTTTTGTTGGTACTAGGGATACTAGGATTTGGGTGGCTTGTGAAGGAATAGACAACAATTGAAGAGTGTAGACTTTAGTAAGGGTTTAGAATGGTTGTGTCTAAGTTCCTGAGGGGTAAGAAGACCTCTAGTATCCTTGTTAGGTTTTGAAGTATTGAAGACCCTCTTTGTGCCTTTGTATAGGGAGATTGCTTGAGAGGAAAGCTTATCAAATTTGAAGAAATGATTGGTATGATCCCTTTGGATTGAGTTGAACCCTACCTCTGCATCACATACCTAGGATTTTCATTAAAATCATTAGACTAATCTCTGTAATTTAGGGTATTGAATGGTATATAGTCAATCAAGGTAACCACCATCATGTGCTAACAAAGGACAATTATGAAATTTTGAAATATTGTTGTGTCATGTGCATGTACAAATCATCATGAATAGGTTCATAAGGAATGTCCTAGCCCAAGATATGTGCATACAAATCATCATGTCATGTGCATATTTGTATGATCTTGGCACCTAATCATTTGTATTTTAACTTGTTAATATGACAAGATAATAGTGGGATTGTATTTTTATTATGTTGTATGGATTTATTCTTGTATAGTTTGACATCATTGTATGTTAAAGTCTATTTATTACACATAATTATTAAATAGCCCAAGTGTAGAAAATATACATGGCATCATGTGAGATTGTATGCTACTTTCTTGATTGGGAATGTGTCTATTTTAAACATGTATGATAAAGCATGATAAAGTAATTCAAATAGAATTAAGAAAAATGTAAAGAACATGCATGTAAAGACTTGACATACCTAAAAAATAGAGATTCGAATGGAGAGAGTCCCAATTATGTAGTGTTTTTTTCTTCTTGCATCAAACTCCTCAACAATTTGAGTTTTTCACCATTTTCTTCCTTTTCAATGTTAAATTGAATAACACTCAAATATAATTACTAACAACAATACTATTAACCAATCTGTAATGTTCAATTCCTAAAATTGAATCACTATTAACATTGCAACACTACAAAAATTGAAACTTGAATAGATATATATCAAAGTTGGTGTGAAAACTATGTTATTTCCTCCTCAAGTTGGCAAAGTAGAAAAGGTGGCAGAAAGATCATGCAAAGCTGGTAGAATGTGTAAAATGTGCATGTGAACTTCCCAACAGCATGAAAGCACTTCTTTTTTGTCGGAACACACGCATAATCAACATGAAAATAGAGCATGTGGGCTTGGATCACAGGGGTCAACACTTTTTTACCATTTCTATAGCAGGACAAAACACGAGTGCGTTATAACGTGCTCACATTTTGTCCTGCTATAGATTGATCCATAAATATTTGTGCTTATCTCACCTTCGATAGCACCTTTACAATATCTCACCTCTAATTCCATTAGCTCATGTTCTATATCTCACTTATCTCTCCCCCTCACCTCTCTACCTCTCCCCTCTCTATGTCTCTCAGTCACTCCTTGTCTACCTCAACCCTAAACCCTAAACCTTATCCCTAAACCCTAATCCCTCAACCCTCAACCCTAATGCCTCAACCCTCAACTCTAATCCCTCATCACTAAACCCTAAACACTATCCCTATTCCTAAACCCTCAATGGGCTCAATACTATACATTAAACCCTAATCCCTTATTCCTAAACCCTCCAACCCTATCCCTAATCCTTATACCCTTGACACTCTACTTTAACCCTAATCCCTCGACCCTCAACCCTATCCGTAAACCCTCAACCCTCAAACCTCAACCCTTAACCCTCAACATTAAATCCTAATCCCTCAACCCTTAACTCTAATCCCTCAACCCTTAACCCTATCCCTAAACCCTAAACCCTAAAACCTCAACCCTCAACCCTCAATGTCAATTCCTAATCCCTCAACCCTTTACTCTAATCCCTCAACCCTAAACCCTATCCCTAAACCCTCAACACTATACTTTAAACCCTAATCCCTCAACCCTAAACCTTATCCCTAAACCCTAATCCCTCAACCCTCAACCCTAATCCCTCAACCCTCAACTCTAATCCCTCATCCCTAAACCCTAAACATTATCCCTATTCCTAAACCCTTAATGGGCTTGATACTATACCTTAAACCCTAATCCCTTATCCCTAAACCCTCCAACCCTATCCCTAATCCTTATACCCTTGAAACTTGACTTTAACCCTAATCCCTCGACCCTCAACCCTATCCCTAACCCTCAACCCTCAAACCTCAACACTCAACCCTCAACATCAAACCCTAATCCCTCAACCCTTAACTCTGATCCCTTGACCCTCAACCCTATCCCTAAACCCTCAACCCTAAAGCCTCAACCCTCAACCCTCAAGGTTAAATCCTAATCCATCAACCCTTCACTCTAATCCGTCAACCCTAAACCCTCAACCCTAAAATGTAAACCTTATCCCTAAACCCTAATCCCTCAACCCTCAACCCTCAACTCTAATCCCTCATCCCTAAATCCTAAATGCTATCCCTATTCCTAAACCCTCAACGGTCTCGATACTATACCTTAAACCATAATCCCTTATACCTAAACCCTCCAACCCTATCCCTAATCCTTATACCCTCGACACTCTACTTTAACCCAAATCCCTTAACCCTCAACCCTATCCCTAAACCCTTGACCCTTGAACCTCAACCCTCAACCCTCAACCCTCAACGTCAAACCCTAATCCCTCAACCCTTAACTCTAATCCCTCGACCCTCAACCCTATCCCTAAACCCTAAACCCTAAAGCCTCAACCCTCAATGTCAAATCCTAATCCCTCAACCCTTCACTCTAATCCCTCAACCCTAAACCCTATCCCTAAACCCTAAACACTATACCTTAAACCCTAATCCCTCAACCCTCAACCCTAAACCTTATCCCTAAACCCTAATCCCTCAACCCTCAACCCTCAACCCTAATCCCTCAACCCTCAACTCTAATCCCTCAACCCTCAACTCTAATCCCTCATCCCTAAACCCTAAATGCTATCCCTATTCCTAAACCCTCAATGGGATTGATACTATACCTTAAACCATAATCCCTTATCCCTAAACCCTCCAACCCTATCCCTAATTCTTATACCCTTGACACTCTACTTTAACCCTAATCACTCAACCCTCAACCCTATCCCTAAACCCTCAACCCTCAAACCTTAGCCCTCAACCCTTAATCCTCAACATCAAACCCCAATCCCTCAACCCTTAACTCTAATCCCTCGACCCTCAACCCTATCCCTAAACTCTAAACCCTAAAGCCTCAACCCTCAACCCTCAACATCAAATCTTAATCCCTCAATCCTTCACTCTAATCCCTCAACCCTAAACCCTATCCCTAAACCCTCAACACTATACCTTAAACCCTAATCCCTTATCCCTCAACCCTAAACCTTATCCCTAAACCCTAATCCCTCAACCCTCAACTCTAATCCCTCATCCCTAAACCCTAAATGCTATCCCTATTCCTAAACCCTCAACAATCTCAATACTATACCTTAAACCCTAATCCCTTATCCCTAAACCCTCCAACCCTATCCCTAATCCTTATACCCTCAACACTCTACTTTAACCCTAATCCCTCGACCTCAATGCTATCCCGAAACCCTCAACCCTTGAACCTCAATGTACTCAACCCTCGACGTCAAAACCCAATCCCTCAACCCTTAAATCTGATCCCTCGACCCTCAACCCTATCCCTAAACCCTCAACACTCAATGTCAAACCCTAATCCCTCAATCCTACACCCACAACACTATAACTTAAACCCTAATCCCTCAACCCTAAACCCTATCTCTAAGCCCAAATCTGTCAACCCTCAACCCTAATCCATCAACCCTCAACCATAATCCCTCATCCCTAAACCCTAAACACTATCCCTATTCCTAAACCCTCAACGAGCTCGATACTATCCCTCAACCCTTAACCCTTAAAACTTGAACCCTAAAACCTATCCCTACACCCTTGACACTCGACACTATATCTTAAACCCTAATCCCTTAACCCTCATCCCTAAAGCCTCAACCCTAAATCCTTAAACCTTCAACCCTAAACCCTTCGACACTCTACTTTAACCCTAATCCCTTGACCATCGACCCTATCCCTAAACCCTCAACCCTCAACTCTCAACATTAAACCCTAATTCATCAACCCTAAACCCTAATCCCTCAAACCTAAACCCTATCCCTAAACCATCAACCCTCAACACTATACCTTAAACCCTAATCCCTATCCCTCAACCCTTAACCCTTAAAACTTAAACCCTATCCCTACACCCTCAACACTCGACACTATATCTTAAGCCTTAAACCCTCATCCCTAAACCCTCATCCCTTAATCCTTAAACCTTCAACCCTAAACCCTATCCCTAATCCCTCTACCCTCGACACTCTAACCCTGACCTCGACATTAAACGCTAATCCATCATCCCTAAACCCTAATCTGTCAACCCTAAACCCTATCCCTAAACCCTCAACCCTTAACACTATACCTTAAACCCTAGTCCATCAACCCTAAAACCTAATCCCTTAACCCTCAACCCTCGACACTATACCTTAAACCCTAATCCCTCAACCCTCAAGCCTAATCCCTCATCCCTAAACCCTAAACACTATCCCTATTCCTAAACCCTCAACCCTCGACACTATATCTTAAACCCTAATCCCTTATCCCTAAACCCTAAACCCTATCCCTCAACCCTCAACCCTTAAAACTTAAACCCTAAAACCTATCCATAAACCCTCAACGCTCAACACTATATCTTAAATCCCAATCCCTTAACCCTCAACCCTAAAGCCTCAACCCTCAATCGTTAAACCTTCAACCCTAAACCCTATCCCTAATCCCTCTACCTTCAACACTCTACTTTAACCCTAATCCCTTGACCATCAACCCTATCCCTAAACCCTCAACCCTCAACCCTCAATTCTCAACATTAAACCCTAATCTGTTAACCCTAAACCCTAATCTGTCAACCCTAAACCCTAATCCCTAAACCCTAAACCCTATTGCTAAACCCTCAACCCTTAACAATATTCCTTAAACCCTAATCCATCAACCCTAAACCATAATCCCTCAACCCTAAACCCTATCCCTAAACCCTCAACCCTCAACACTATTCCTTAAACTCTAATCCCTTAACTCTAAACCCTAATCCCTCAACCCTAAACCTTAAACCCTATCCTTAAACACTTAACCCTCCGCAAGTTATACCTTAAACCTTAATCCCTCAACCCTCAACCCTAATCCCTCATCCCTAAACCCTCGACCCTCAACACTATACCTTAAACCCCAGTCCATCAACCCTAAAACCTAATCCCTTAACCCTCAACCCTAAACACTATCAATAAACCCTCAACCCTTGACACTATACCTTAGACCCTAATCCCTCAACCCTCAAGTATAATCCCTCAACCCTAATCCCTCATCCCTAAACCCTAAACACTATCCCTATTCTTAAACCCTCAACCCTTGACACTATACCTTAAACCCTAATCCCTTATCCCTAAACTCTAAACCCTATCCCTCAACCCTCAACCCTTAAAACTTAAACCCTAAAACCTATCCATAAACCCTCAATGGTCAACACTATATCTTAAACCCCAATCCCTTAACCCTCAGCGCTAAAGCCTCAACCCTTAATCATTAAACCTTCAACCCTAAACCCTATCCCTAATCCCTCTACCCTCAACACTCTAACCCTAATCCCTTGATCATCAACCCTATCCCTAAACCCTCAACCCTCAACCCTCAACTCTCAACATTAAACCCTAATCCGTCAACCCTAAACCCTAATCTATCAGCCCTAAACCCTAATCCCTCAACCCTAAACCCAATTCCTAAACCCTCAACCCTCAACAATATTCCTTAAAACCTAATCCATCAACCCTAAAACATAATCCCTCAACTCTAAACCCTATCCCTAAACCCTCAACACAATTCCTTAAACCCTAATCCCTCAACTCTAAACTCTAATCCCTCAACCCTAAACCCTAAACCCTATCCTTAAACACTCAACCCTCTGCAAGTTATACCTTAAACCTTAATCCCTCAAACCTCAACCCTAATCGCTCATCCCTAAACCCTCAACCCTCAACACTATACCTTAAACCCTAGTCCATCAACCCTAAAACCTAATCCCTTAACCCTCAACCCTCGACACTATACCTTAAACCCTAATCCCTCAACCCTCAACCCTAATCCCTCATCCCTAAATGCTAAACACTATCCCTATTCCTAAACCCTCAACCCTTGACACTATACCTTAAACCCTATCCCTCAACCCTTAAAACTTAAACCCTAAAACCTATCCATAAACCCTTGATGCTTAACACTATATCTTAAACCCCAATCCCTTAACCCTCAGCCCTAAAGCCTCAACCCTCAATCGTTAAACCTTCAACCCTCAACCCTATCCCTAATCCCTCTACCCTCAACACTCTACTTTAACCCTAATCCCTTGACCATCAACCCTATCCCTAGACCCTCAACCCTCAACCCTCAACTCTCAACATTAAACCCTAATCTGTCAACCCTAAACCCTAATCTGTCAACCCTAAACCCTAATCCCTCAACCCTAAACCCTATTCCTAAACCCTCAACCCTGAACAATATTCCTTTAACCCTAATCCATCAACCCTAAACCATAATCGCTCAACTGTAAACCCTATCCCTAAACCCTCAACCCTTAACACTATTCCTTAAACCCTAATCCCTCAACTCTAAACCCTAATCCCTCAACCCTAAACCCTAAACTCTATCCTTAAACACTCAACCCTCCACAAGTTATACTTTAAACCTTAATCCCTCAACCCTCAACCCTCAACCATAATCCCTCATCCCTAAACCCTAAATGCTATCCATATTCCTAAACCCTCAACCCAAGACACTATACCTTAAACCCTAATCCCTTACCCCTAAACCTTAAACCATATCCCTCAACCCTTAACCCTTAAATCTTAAACCCTAAAACCTATCACTAAACCCTCAACCCTATACCCTCAACAATATACTTAAGCCCTAATACCTCAATCATCAACCCTATACCTTAAAATTGAAGCCTACACCCTCAAATCCTCATCCCTAAATCATATAACCTCACCCTTATATCCTAAACCTCAAATATTGTGCCTCAACCCTATACTTAAATTAATCCTAAACCATACGTGCTCTCAACCCAAGTCACCCTATGGATTATATACCCTCAATCCACATCGTCAACCCTAAACCCTAATCCCCACGCCTTACACACTTAATCTTATACACTCAACAACTTGAATATTAACCCTCAACTGTGACCCTCAACCCTCAACCCTCTACCTATTACTTAAGCCCTAATCCCTCAACCCTCAACCCTTAAAACTATACAGGCTTAGGTCCTTATATACACTAAACCCAAATCACTTACATACACACATGCATACATACATACATACAAAGATGCATACATACAAGCATGCATACATACCTACAAGAATAGATATAAACATCCATGAAACATACTTATGAAATTTGAATATATATCATTCAAAGGAAGACATAACACGAGTGCATTATAACGTGCTCACGTTATGTCGAATTGGGAAAACACTAGCAAACATGCAAAAAAGCAAAAAAGCAAAACATAACGCGCTCGGATTATAACACTCTCATGTTATGTTGTGCTTTGGGAATCCCAAGTCTTGGACTTGGGATTTGCTTTAGATTTCCAACCCAAAGGCTTGGAGTGCCTTTCAACATCCACAGACATGTTTTTGTAGATTCTTCAAGATTTCACATAATTTTGTTCGTGCTAACTCTTAGATTTGCACGTGCTTCAAGGTCAAACAAATTGAACACCTAGGTAATGTTAGGCTTTCTCTTAGCTATTTAACGATGTCATTTTTTTCACATTTTGACAATGTTAAGCCTTTCATTTTTAGATTGTTTTGTTTGTGTCCGGTTTTGGGCAAAAACCACTATTTGTTTTTTTTTTCATTGCAAATTAACCATTCATTGAAATTTAAAAAAATTATATATTTAGAAACTAGACTCTATTCTACACATATTAAAAAAAAGAAAAAATGATTTTCAATTAGTTTTCAAAATTTATAGAGGATGCACGACCAAAATTCTATTTTTTAGGATGTGTCCACTTTGAAAATTAGTAAAAAATCAAATATTCATCAAAAAATTATCAAACAAATCAGGCATAAACTACATACTATTAGCTAATTTCTCATTGAAGCAATTTTAAAAATACCCAAAAAAATCAACCTTTTGAGGGAGCCACAAAACATGCTATGTTATGTTTTTTCGATAGAAACAACACCAATTTTTGTGGCTTCCTCTTTTGAACCCCTTAATCTATACCATTTTTTTTTTAAATTAGTAGTTTAGAAAGTAAACTTAGAGTACTACGAACATTGTTTTCATTGCATCTCGAAATTTTGAGTGTAACTATGCTCAATTTCTCATCCAAGGCTAGCATTTCCTAATTCTAGAAAAAAAAGTGGCCACTTAAGACCCCTTTTTGGCCCCCCATCTTCTTGCACTTACCCATTTTAGATGTATTTTCACTAGTTTTTGACTTGTCATCACTCTAGATCTGCACTATAGGCATGTTGTGAAAGATATTATTGCATCATTGGGCAAATATTAACCTTGTTATTCTCTGACCCTCTTGAAAGTTTTCACAACACCTCTTTCGTTAGTGATTTGCATTGAAAAATTGAGAAAAAGTGAAAAATCAAGCATTTTGGATCCTACACATATCCTACTCCTTGGATTTGTTCTATTAGTTTGTGCATTGAGAGTTGCATGATTTTGCATGAGTATTATAACCTGCTATCCGAATAGAAATATCCCTTAAGAAGAAGAAGAAGACTCATGGGATCTAGTGCTCCTGAAGAAAATGGTATTCCTACCTTTGAAAGTCCATTGAACTCCTTTACAAAAGGAGAGACACAAATTTTGCAAGACACTATACCTCATACAACCACTATGGAAGATCAAATATTTCATGATGTTGATGATACTATTGAGGTGGTAACACATGTACCTAATGAGCAAATAAATAAACTTGATATAGAGTTAGCTGATTTTCAAGCATTTGTTAAAAATGAAAGGATAGTGGAAGAATCTCTACCTGTGATTCACAACATAAGAGAGTTGATAAAAGAAGGACAAGATGGTATTAATGTTATTCGAGGTTTAATGCATATAGTACACAATTATGTTATGTCGGTGACTGTATGTGTGAATTGTATTAATTACATGTCATCACTGACTCATACACAAGTATTGGCACCTATACCAACTACGAGAATATCGACATTTACATCAACAATTTTAACCACTAATGCAAATGCTTGTAGTAATGCTATCACTGGTATTACAGTATCTAATGGCACTAATTCAGAAAATTACAAAGCTATGGGATTTAACTATCAAAACATAACACCTAAGGTGACTTCATTCATGAATAATTACTCTCAACCACCTCTCCATCCCACTTATTCTCAACCACCTCTTACATACAACAATTCACAACCACCACTCACCTATTAATAGCCTTCGCATGTCACTACTCATGATCAATCACCTCCACACTATGGTTCCAATTTCTCACAACAAACTGGATCTCCTAATGATGCCCTCCTAAGCCAACTCTTGCAAGGCATGACTTCTTTACAACAAAAGGTGACAAGCTTGGCAAATTCTTCACAACCTAATATACCAACTTATCATGCCCGTAATCCCCTATCTTATGCAATCTTGAGAACTCCTATGTCTGAGAGGTTTGAAACTCCTCACTTTGAAAAATATGGTGGAAAAGGTGATCCTAATACTCATGTGGTAGTATTCAGGACTATGTGTAGTGATTTTTACTTTGAAGAGGACTTGTTAGCAAAACTTTTCTCATGATCTCTCAAGGATACTACTTTAGAATGGTTTTGCTCTTTACCTCTGAATTCAATACACTCTTTTTCACAGCTAGTTGATCATTTTTTACAACATTTTCAAGCAAATATTGGACCTCAAGTCTCTTTGATTGATTTAGTTCATTGCAAGCAAGGTCCAAAAGAGAAGTTAATTGAGTTTATTAGTCAGTATCAAGAACTTTATGCACAAATTCAATATCAGATGAAGGATGACGATGTTTAGAAAGTGTTTATTACAAATCTACAACCTAACATCAGTGATAAGATTCTCTTAATGAAGTACAACTCCTTTCAACATTTATGTACCACCTTTCGTGATTATCAACTTTCGTCTAGTAAGTATGAATACCAAAACTCATCAACTCAATTTGGTCAATCCACATGTCGACCTTCACAAAACAAATTTTAGAGGAATAATAAGGCTTTCATCAAGGTTAATGGACAAAATTCAAACAATTTCTTACAAGTGTCCGCTATCACTAATCTGAAGAGGACACCATTTCAATAAAGAAAGTTTACTCCGATATCTGAATCATTTAATTCTATCATGAATCAAGCTATGAGTAATAACCTCATGTTCAAAGATTCCTCTGATTAAACCATTTGATGCTAATAGAATGCAAGGACCTTATTTCGGCACTAATGATTTTTTTCACTATTATCAACAAGGACATGATACTGAACAATGTATGCATCTTAAACATGAAATACAAGACCTCATCGACTCGAATGTTGTATAGGTATCTGGTGTGAATGATAATGGAAATAAGTCGGTTGCTCCTCTGAATCAGAATTTATAGATCTTCACTAATCCGTTCCCTAAGCATACCGATAATAACATGATGGAACAAAATACACTAGAAGTAGAAGATGACTATCTGAATTACAATGAGATAATTGCTAAAATAGAAGTGGACAAGGAAAATACTAAAGTATTACCTTGCCCACAAAGGAATGGTATTTATGTTGAGGTTCCTCCTCTGTTATCCCTCCAAGGATTGAGAAATAATCAAAATAAATTGGAAAGACAACTAGAACAACCAAAACAAGAGATTTTGAAAAAAGAAAAGATTGATATGGTATAAGATAGTCCTTCTAACTATGATAGATAGAATCAACAAAATAAGAGAGCTAAAAATTGGAAAAGAGCAAGACGGTTATCATCAGTTGGAAATTATAGTGGTTCTCCTCCTCATAAGAAACAAAAGATTTCACATAAACAAAGAGATGACAAACAAGCACTGCATGGACTTCTTGACAACAAAGAACACTTTCTTAAGAACCCCTCAAACTTCACACAAAACTTGATAAGCATCTCTCCAAGATGCTCGCAAGTTCCAAATTTTAGTTTGGTTGTCACTACAGGTAAGTATTTCTAACCCTCTACTTCCATGTTGTGTTTCCCCCATGATGTGTTATGTGTTGTTTAGACCTCCTAGGATGACCCTTGATACTCTTGTAAGGTCAAGGATACTGGGAAACCACCTCTGTTGTGACCCTTCTTCTATTTGTATCATCATTCTTCTATATTACTTCTCCTCTATTTTCACTGTTGTGTGTTATGTCTGACGGACATAGAATTGCGGTTGTTGACTAGGGGGCACCCTCCTATATGATTGTCCCAAGACACTTGTTTCTCCTCTCTTGATTTATTGTTTACCTTCCTCTAGTGGTTCTATCTAGCTGGCGAATGATGAAAAACATATAATATTGATATGGACCTAGTGTTCCTTCAGCAAGAAATAAAAAAATGGACCTAGTCCATACATGATGAGGGGGTTCATATATATTATCTGACGTTTGGCTGAAGAATCACTCTGTGTGATACTTTGATGTTGTCTTATCGCACTTACAAAACATAACAATACTGTTGTTCTGTGCACTTTGTTTAACTTGGATCTCGCCTAGCTCGACTCTTTATGTGAATGGTTACATGCATTGTTGTTTATCATGATTATATGGCTGCTAACACCTTTTCTTATAGGAAATTGTGTGTTTGTGGGAACATTTGGCGATCATAAAGCACGTCACCTCTAGGGGGCATGGGCTTTGCGAGAGCTTGTGTTCCCTTGTGTGTTTTCTTCCTACCTTAACGTGCTTGATATCGATACACAATATCAACCACCTTAAGGTGGGGGCATATATAAGGTAAGTTGTCTGATGATTTTGGTACTAACGAAGCATGTTTGAAGCCTTTTGCAGAGGTGGGATGTTGTATCTCTAAGCGAGTGCACATCTTTATTTTATATTGCAATCATTAACCCCTTTATGGAGGTAGGATATCGTGCATATCCTTTTTATTTTAAGTCCTCTGCAGAGGCAGGGATGGTGTATTTCTAAAGGAGATTGCACATCCTATCATTTTTTAAAAAGTCCTCTGAGTAGGTGGGGCAGATCTAAGACTATCCTAACCCTTAAGTGTGTCTTCGGTGATTTTTGTGGTGAAACCCAATCATTGGTGTGTGCCTGCAATGTGCCTGAGATGGCTACAAACCTAGCAATAGGTTTCTTCCATTGCTTGTTCGTCATGTTTTCTCCATGTCTTCCATGTGTGTGTGTATGGCATGTTTGTTCCCAAGCATAGTTTCAAGACCAATGGTGATGAGCTCCTCCTATGCTTTGGGATTTGTATGGCATGTTTGTTCTCAAGTGTAGTTTCAAGAATAGTGGTGATGAGCTCCTTCTATACTTTGAGATTTGTATTACGTGTCTATTGCCACTTATGCAGTTTCAAGACTGGTGGCGATGAGCTCCTCCTACATTTGGGTTATGTGTTTACTTTCCTTGTACTTGCATTTGCATTTCATATATATGAGAAAATGAAAAAGAAATAATCACTATATTTATTGTGTTTTGCATGTCTTCAATGTTATCTTCTCCATATTTTGCATGATTGTAACTGTCTTCTCCATGTTTTGTGTGCATGTTACTATCTTCAATGTGTTTGTCATGTCTTCACCATGCTTGGTGTGTTTGATGTGTGTTGACCATACTTTAATGCATGTATGGGCCTTGGGTTTATACATACATTAAAGTGGGGGCTAAATGTTATGTCAAAAAAGTCCCCTTGAGGGCTTTTCCCTCTTAAGGTTTAGCTCCTGGGTCCTTAGATTGCATTTAGAGCATCTTGCATGATAATTATGAATCTCGATAAGAAAACCCTAAAGTCTTATGGAAAATAGGACCTAGGGGGTGCTATTTTGACAATCCATGAACAAAAATGGGAGGGTGGAATTGGGCACTAGCGCCCTAGTCCGGCCCTATTTTGGGTCAACCCTAAATTTAAATGTCGATTTTATGATTGTTACTTATTCCCTATGCAAACATCTCAAGTTTGAATTACAAACTTCTTAGTAGGAATGTTTGTAGTTGCATATATAAGCATGTTTAGTATTTCATTTGTAAACTAGAAGATGATTGTGAACTTTAGGCATACTTGTGATTTTAAAGCATCCATGATATTCATTGTTGTAGAGTAGAACATTTTTATTGTGTTGGTGATTATAGATTTGACTTCATCTTCTCATGTGATTGAAGAGACTTCATTTATGTGATATATAAACTTCTAAGGTTACAGGTACTAAGTTTCATGGAGTGGAGTTGCAAATGACAAGGATTTAGGATCTGAAAGAAAGAAGACAGAGTTGAACATTTTAGGACACGAGCACTAGTGGCAGTGTCCTCTAGAGCTACAAACATAGAAATAGTTTGGATAGTGCTAATTAGCATCCAAAGAGCTTTCGACACCTTGAAGAACATCCGACATTGGACTAGGGTGCTAGTGGAGGTGTCCTCCACATCTTTCGGGGTAGAAACATAAGATACAGTGAATATTAGTATCGGGAGAAGATTAGGATTCTATGCAAAAAATAGTACCTTGGATAGGGGTGGTAGTGGAGTCATCCCCGACTGATCTGCATCTTGAACTTCAAAAAATGGTCAGTTATTATTCTCTATCCTTCATCTTAATTTGAAAGGATTTGTTGTAATTCATCAATTTGCTTACTGTTTCGCATACTTAGGGTTTTTAAGAGAATTTGAACATTAAATTGAGATATTAATTGATAACATCTGAGTTTCCACATTATCCCAAGTGGTAGCCCAACCTTTTAGGTGAATGCTCTCACTTAGTAGAGATTCAACTCAGTTGATATGCCCTTGAATGTTTGTAGTGAAAGGTGGATCTAACCCTTTTATCAAACCCATCCCCCTCCTTTTTCACCCAAAACATCTTCCATTCATCTTCTTCTCTGATTCAGATCTAGTGATACCCACTCTTCATGTCAATCTTCAGAAGTACTTAGCTCCACTCAAACAATCCATTATGTCATCCATTCTAGGCAATGGAAATTTGTACTTGATCATGACCTTATTGATGGCTCAATAATCTATACACATTCTCCACTCTCCATCTTTCTTTAGTGCTAGTACTGTAGGTACTGCACATGGACTTAGGCTCTCCCTTATTAGCCCCTTCCTTAACAGCTCGTGAACTTGTCTATTTATCTCTTCATTCTCTGTAAGAGTTTTTCTACGAGCTGCCTTATTTAGAAAATTAGCTCCTAGTATCAAATCCATTTGGTGACTTACCTTCCCCACTAGTGGTAAACCTTCTAGTACATTATCAGAGATAATGTCCTAAAATTCTTCCAATAGATCTGAGACTTCTTCTAGTACATCTTCACATTTCTCCTGGCCAAACTTAGGAATCAATGCAAAGAAATGATGCTCATGCCTCATACCCTCCAAAAATTTCCTACCATCTACCAAGAAAATTATGGTAGTACTACATACCTTTTCTTCTACCTATTTCAAGGGCTTCAACTTATGACAAACTCCATCCTTTGTTAGGGAATATGTGTTTGCATGGCCATCATGGACATCGCACCTATCATACTACCACGACCTTCCCAATAGCATATGACATGCATCCATCTATGATGTCACACAACACCTCATCATGGTAGTCTCCAATCTTGAACTTGACCAAACATTGCTCATTGATCAAAGTTCTATGGTCCTTCTGCAACCATGTAATCCGATATGGATGTGGATGCCTTCTTATTGTCAACTTCAACTTGTTAATCATCTCCTCTAAAACAAGATTGTCAGTGCTTCCACTTTCAATAATAATATCACAACACTTACCTTCACACTTGCACCTTGTGTGGAATAAACTCTTCCTCTGATCTAGTTCTTTCTCCTTATTCAACAAGGTTCTTCTGACAATTAGGGTTTCTCCCCTTTCAACATCTTTAGAATTCTCAGACTGTGTGTATTCATCTACATGTGTAACTTGTGCATTACCTTCAAGTCTCTTGTTCATCCTTCCTTGATGTTGTGGACACTCGTATGCTTGATGTCCTTCTCCACATTGGAAACAAGTTCCTCTAAAACCTCCTCTTCCAGGTCCTTGCCTAGGTCTACCTCTACCTCTTCCTCTTTGCTCATCATTTTTTTGGTCACGATGGTGGTAGGAATTACCTCCTCTCTGATTTTGACTGGTGCCAGCTTCTTCACTTTTATTTTGATCCTCATTATGGCCTCCATGGGATCTTCCACCAATCCTTCTGCCTTGACCTCTTCACCTTTTCTTTCTTTCAAATCTTTTATTCAACTTCTCTTCCACCTTCAGGGAAAATTGGTATGCATCTTCTATGGTGGTCATTCTAACCAAGCTCAACTCCTCTTGAATACTTGACCTCAACCCATTAATGTAATAGGATACCTTCTCCTTGGTGGCCTCTGCATGGCCTATCCTGATAGTAATCTTATAAAACTCTTCTATATACTCCTTAACATACTTGTTACCTTGTTTCAATACTTCCAACTTCTTCAACAACTCCAACTCATAGTCCAAAAGAATGAAATACTTCTTTAGTTTGTCCACCATTTGATCCCATCTGGTAATTTTCCTTTTCCTCTTCTATTTCTTTCTAACTGGACCTCCTTCCACCAAATACTAGTGATGCAAGAGCATCCCTGGTTCAAGAGCTATCTTGCATCAACCAAAAACATTTGCATTTCAGTTTGTTTCTTTTCATTTTCTAGTTTAGTACAGTTAGTTCAATCAGTAGCAATTTCTATAATTTGGTGCGCATTCTGCCATAGTTTCATTTCAAACCTTGTAGAGCTGCACTTACCATCTAGACACATTTAAGAACATCATATCCAAAACTTAGAGCATTTGGGTCAGGTATAGATAAGATATCGCTATCAGAAGATCGACAGTCTTTCTTAGTAGAGAGCATCCTGACAATCTCAGACAATCAGCTAAAGGAGAAGACTTGCGAAGCATTTCACAACTTGTGGAGCTAAATGACACATCATTCAATGTTGTTTGGATCATGGCCAACCTTTCCTAAGATCTGCATGCTATTCCATTCATTTGCAGAGGAGTTCTATATGATTAGGTCTGACCTATCCGTGTACACATTACAACCCTTCATTAGAGTTTGTGATCTTCCTTGGCCGACATAGAGGAATCTTATGTTTCAAAGATGATATATATTGATGTAATAGATGTCTAGGAAAGTAGTGAATGACATAGAGATAGTTTGATAGTTTGAATTTCTTGCGAAGGAGCTTCAAAGATAAATCTTGTGCATATTCTACAATTTTGTAATCATACCTATGAGCCCTAATTGTGAGCCTACATGATGCCGGCCAATTATTATTGGGATTCCATGATCTACTAAATGACTGAATCTGTATTTGCATTCTATCTTTGAGTTGTTTTCATTGTGTTTACTCTTGCTACACGGTCTGAACTGTTCACTCTGTGGACCCTCCTAATTGTGATTGCACCAAGTGGTATCAGAGTGAAGTTTAAATTTTTGGGAACGAATTGAGCAAAGTTGTCAAGGAATTCCATAAGGTCTTGTTGTGAATAGATTGCCAAATCTGAGGCAGATTACCTATGTTGTCAACCGATCGCTGATTGTGAGGCAGTTGTCACCTTGTAGTTTAATCACCAAATTTGAGGCAGTTACACTTGATCTGAGGAAGAGATGCCGGCGAGGAGAATACCTACTATTGGTACAATGGCTATAAGAATGGATGAGATGATGGAAATGATGAAAAAAATGTGAGTTCACTTGTATGTTGTTGAAGAAAATCGAAGAAGAGGACTTACACCTCGACCTAATGTTGAAAGTGACGATGATGAAGAATTTCAATCCGTTGATCAAAATGAAGTAACCCTAGGAGATGAAGAAGAATTAGATCAAGTGAAAATGTTGCAAGCTATTTCAAAGATTGGGAAAAGACCTAGAGTTGATATACCAAACTATACTAGCAATTTGAATCCTAAGGAGCTGATTGATTAGATAAATGACCTAGAAGAATACTTTAAGTATGAAGAAATCAAAGATCTCGAGAAGGTGAAATTTGCAAAGCCAAAGTTGAAAGGACATGCTTCTATATGGTGGAAAGAAGTTTAGGTGGTTAGAAAGAAAAGAGGAAAAGAGAATATTACAAAGTGGGATAGAATGGTGACAAACTTGAAGAATCAATTTATACCTACTGACTATGAGTTGGAACTATTGATGAGATTGCAAAACCTAAGACAAAAGGAGAAATATGTGGAGTACACTAAAGAATTTCATAAGATGATCATAAGGATAGGACATAGTTGAGAAAGAAAGGAGAAAGTAGTTAGATATACCAATGGATTGAGATTGAATATTCAAGAAGAGCTGAGTTTGGTGAAGATGACAACATTGGAAGATGCATATCCGTTTACCCTAAAATTTGAAGAAAAGTTAAATAAGAAGCATGATCAGAGACAAAGAGGAAGAGGAGGTAAATTTTAGAGAGGTAAAATATTTTCCAAAGGAGAGAGATCATATGTAGGGAAGAAAAGACAAGAGAACACATTCAAGAACGAGGACAGAGACAACAATGCATACCAGAGAGATGACAAAACTTTCTATCGTAGAGGAAACCATAGTCCATACTGGAGTGAAGGATATAGAAGAGAAGGAAGAGGACCTGATAGGAGAACATTCAGAGGAACTTTTTTTAAATGTGGAGGTGAAGGACATAGAGCAATTGAATGTAATCAAGGGAGTACAAGCAAGAGGACAAAGAACAGTGGAAGAGCAGCCTATGTTGAAGAAGACCATGTTGAATCACCCAGTTCAGTTGGTAGACTTGAGAAAGGAGAATAACTTGTCATGAGGAGAGCACTATTTCAAGTAGAAACAAATGAGGAACCACTGCAGAGGAAAAGTTTGTTCAAAACCAGATGCAAATTAGGAGGTATGTTTTAAAGTTGTAATTGATAGTGGTAGTTTAGATAATTTGGTTTCAGAGGAGATGGTGACTAAGATGAAGTTGGAAAGATTGAAACACCCTAAGACATATCAGATAGCATGGATTCAGGATGATCATAAGGTACTGGTGAGTGAACAATGTTTCTAGGTGAAATTTCATATTGGATCTTATCATGATGAAGTATTGTGTGATGTTATGCCTATGGATGTTTGTTATATATTGTTGGGTAGACCATGGTAGTATGATAGGAAATCCATACATGATGGAAGGAAGAATACATATACTATAACATCAAATGGAAAGAGAATTACCTTGATTCCTTTGGAAGATGATCCTAAGAGTGAAGTATGTGGGAATGCTAGAATCCGTTTGGCAGATGGAAGAAAATTTCTGGATGGTTCGAGACATGAGAATATGTGTTATGCTTTGATTCCTAAGAAGCCTAAAAATCTAAAGACTAAAGAATCACAACCAGAATAGAACTAAGTTGCTGACAGAGTATGAAGACATCATATCAGAAAATGTACCTAAAAGATTGCCACCAATCAGGAGTATCAGTCATCACATGGATCTTATAAAAGGAGCTAGTTTGCCTAACAAAGTAGCACACGAAATGACACCAGCAGAGAATGAAGAATTGAATAGATAGATACATGATTTGTTGAGGAAAGGTTTTATTAGAGAAAGTTTGAACCCTTGTACAGTACTTGCAATGTTATCACTGAAGAGGGATGGAGAATGTGTATGGACTCTAGAGCAATCAACAAGATCACAGTTAAGTATAGATTTCCTTTACCTATAATGGATCATATTGTGGATTGTTTGAGTGGAGCAAAATATTTTACAAAGATAGACTTGAAGAGTGGACACCATTAGATCAGAATTAGAGAAGGAGATGAATGGAAGACTACTTTTAAGAAAAATGAAGGATTGTGTGAGTGGTTAGTGATGCCTTTTGGATTCACAAATGCACTTAGTACTTTCATGAGGTTGATGAATGAAGTCTTGAAGAAATTCTTGGGTAAGTTTGTAATTGTATATTTGGATGATATTCTGATTTTCAGTAAGACAAAAGAAGAACATTTATGGCATCTGAGACAAGTATTGCAGAGACTGAGAGAAGAGAAATTGCTGATAAACATCAAGAAGTGTAGTTTCATGAAGGAAGAATTGGTATACTTGGGATTTATGATTTCTGTGGATGGATTGAAGATGGACCTTGAGAAAGTAAGAGCAATTGTTGAGTGGCCTACACTGGAGAACATTGGAGAAGTTAGATCATTTCATGGATTACCTAGTTTCTATCGGAAGTTCATCAAAAATTCTAGTTTAGTATGTAACCCTATGATAGAGACAATGAGAAGTGATAGAAAAGATTTTAAGTGGACATTAGGAGTAGATAAAAGTTATGAATTGTTGAAGAAGAAAGTGATAGAGCAACATGTGTTGGCATTACTAGATTTCAGTAAGTTATTTCAAGTAGATTGTGATGTAAGTGGAAATACAATAGGAGCAGTGTTAAGTCAAGAAGGTAGACCTGTAGCATATTTCAATGAGAAGTTGAATGATGCAAGGAGAAGATATTCAGTTCATGATCAATAGTTCTATGCCATAATTCAATCCCTGAAGAAGTGGAGACACTACTTGTTGGCTAAGGAGTTTGTGTTGTATACAGATCATCAAGTGCAACTTTGTAGTATCTAAACAATCAAGGAAAGTTGAATCAGAGACATATGAGATGGGTAGAGTTCATGCAAAGTTACACTTTTGTGTTGAAGCATAGGAGTAGAAAGTCAAACAAAGTTGTAGATGCATTGAGTAGAAGGAACTTGCTGACAGAAATGAGAGTTGAAGTGTTGGGATTTGAGGAATTGAAGAACATGTATGAGAAAGATCTTGATTTTGCAGAACCTTGGAAAGAATGTAAGGAGCCTGTTGTGATAGATAGAAGTAAGTGGCTGGATTATTTCTTTTAGGAGGATATGTTGTTCAAAGGAAACTAGTTGTGCATACCTAGGAGTTCAATAAGGAACAATTTGATCAAAGAGAAGTGCAATGGTGGATTGTTAAGACATTTTGGTATTGATAAGATAGTGGCTTTGGTCAGCGAAAATTACTTTTGGCCTCAGATACATAAGGATGTTAGGAAATTTGTGCAAAGTTGTAGAGTTTGTCAAGTATCAAAAGGGAGTAGTCAGAATACTGGATTGTACAAATCTTTGACAGTACTAGAGAGACCTTGGGAGTACATAAGTATGGATTTCATAATGGGATTTTCAAAGACTCGAAGAGGATGTGATTCTATATTTGTAGTGGTGGATAGATTTTCAAAGATGGCACATTTCATACCTTGTAAGAAAACAACTGATGTAGTGCATGTGATTGACCTATTTTTCAAGGAGATTGTGAGATTGCATGGATTACCTAAGAGCATAATTTCCAACAGAGATACAAGATTTCTTGGATACTTTTGGAAGAAGATGAAGATAGACTTGAAGTTCAATTCAACATTTCATCCATAGAGTGATTGACAAACAGAGGTAGTGAATAGGAGTTTGGGAAACTTGTTGAGATGTTTGGTTGGAGAGAAGGCAGGAAATTGGGATTTGATTCTTTCACAAGAAGAGTTTGTATATAATTGTTTAGTGAATAGGAGTACCAAAAAAAGACCATTTGAGATTGTGACAAGAACTAACCCTAGAGGAGTCGTAGAATTGAGAGACATTAGTATGGAAGATAAGAGAAGTGCAAAAGTAGAAGAATTTGTAGGACACATGGAGATAGTGCATAATTAGGTTAAGAAGCATTTGGAAGTGATGAATAGTAAGTATAAAGAGCAAGCAGATGAGAAGATAAGACAAAAAGAATTTTCAATGGGAGATGAAGTGATGGTGTACTTGAGAAAAGAAAGATTTCTAGTTGGGACATATAACAAGTTGAAAGATGAAGAAGTTTGGACCATGTAGGATACTCAGAAAGTTTGATTCAGGAAATGCATATGAAGTGGAGCTATCAGAGACATTGGGCATATCACCTATTTTCAACATTGAAGACCTATATTAGTATCATGAAGTAGAATTCAGTGACAACATTAAAACAGACCTGAAGAAGTAGTTACCACAACAAGCACCGAAGTAGATTGAGGATATCTTGGACAACAGAATTAGACACAGCACTAGAGGCAAGCAATACAAAGAATATCTTGTGAAGTGGAAAGGTAAACCAAAACAAGACTCATCTTGGATTTCTCAAGCTGAGGTGGACCACCTTGGTTTTCCTCTAGCCCTAGCAAAGTGAGGGACTCACTTCTTTAAGAACCCCAGATGTCTAATACAAGAGCATCCTTGGTTCAAGAGTAATCTTGCATCAACCAAAAACATTTGCATTTTAGTTTTTTTCTTTTCATTTTCCAGTTTAGTACAATCAATTTAGTTAGTAGCAATTTTTGTATTTTGGTTTGCATTCTACCACAGTTTCATTTCAGACCTTTCGGAGCTAGACTTAACATCTAGACACATTCAAGAGCATCACATCCAAAATTTAGAGCATTTGGGTTAGGTACCGATAAGATATCACTATCAGAAGATCGATTGTTTTTCTCAGTATAGAGCATCCTAACAGTCTCAGACAATTAGCTAAAGGAGAAGACTTACAGAGCATTTCAAAACTTGTAGAGCTAAATGAAACATCATTCAATGTTGTTTGGATCATGGCCAACCTTCCCTGAGATTTGCATGCTATTCCATTCATTTGCGGAGGAGTTGTATATGATTAGGTCCAACCTATCTGTGCACACACATTACAACCCTTCATTGGAGTTTTTGATCTTCCTTGGCTGACACGGAGGAATCTTATGTTCCGAAGATGATATATATTGATGTAATATATGTCTAGGAAAGTAGTGAATGACATAGAGATAGTTTGATAGTTTGAATTTCTTGTGAAGGAGCTTCAAAGATAAATCTTGTGCATATTCTGTAATTCTGTAATCAAACCTGTGAGCCCTAATTGTGAGCCCGCATGATGTCGACCAATTTGTATTGGGATTTCATGATATATTGAATGAATGAATCTACATTTGCATTCTATCTTTGAGTTGTTTCCATTGTGTTTACTCTTGTTGCATGGTCTTGACTATTCACTCTGTGGACCCTCCTAAATGTGACTGCACCAATTAGCATGGCCCTTCAACTTTTTTTTGCATACTTGACCTGTTCTAGATCTTCCACATCTTCATACTTGAAATATTCTTCCATTTCATTGATCCAATCAATAAGCTTTTCTGGGTTTAGATTCCTAGAATAGGCAGAGATTTCAATCCTTTTTCTCTTTCTGATCTTTGAAATGGTCCTCAACAACCTAACTCTTGTAGGATCTCCTACAACATCTTGTTCTTCCTCAGATAGCTCTTCTTCAGCTTCATCTTCACTTTCTTCTGTTGTTCTCGACTCAAACCCTCTTCGCATCTCCTCTTGCAATGCATCAATTTGCCTTTACAGGGCTCTAAAACCCTCTTCCATCAAAGTATTTCTCCCACCATGGTTTCTTCATGGAGGCATTTTGATCTCTGCAACAAACCCACAACCTCAGGTCCTAATACAAACTACTTCACAGTTGACGATTTGTCTACACACTCAGGAACCCTTGCTCTGATACCACTTGATGAAGGAGGTAAATCACAAAACACACAATAACACCAATTGCAAATAGAAAATAGGAATGTTATTTTATTTATTTGGATAACACATTACATTACAAATGCTCAAATATAATCAGAGGATGAATCCTCCACAAGCTGCAACACATGACTACCTTCTCTAGCCCCAAATCTGCTAAGGTTTCTATTTTCCCACTCTTTCTTGACTCTACACTTTCCCCCTTATGTCTACTACTTCCAAGGGTTCCCAAAAATGGTCATAAATAGCCCTTTTTGGTGGCCTCTAGCCAAATTTTGAAATTTGCATCTCCCTCCAAAAATAAGTCAACTTTCGAGAGCCATAACTTTTGATCTGGGTGTCCGATTGATGAACTATTTAAACTGTTGGAAAGATTGTGGAGTACTCTACGTGCTAATAATTTTCTATATCTGTTTCACCCATTTTAGGTGCTGTATAGGGCCCCTAAGCGCCTCAAACTTGACTTTGAAACTTTTTCAAGGGTTTTTTGGGGAAACAAAAACTTTTATATCTTTCACCCCACATATGATCTTTTCTTGATTCCTTCACCAAAGGTCTTATTTTTCATTTATGAAGCTTCCTATAAATTTTCACTTCCATACGTGCCCAAATGCAAACTTTCTAAAAATAGCAGTTTGGAAAAAACTTAAGGTTCTACATCATTATTCAAGCGATTATGGAACCAGAAATACAAATTTTGAAAAGAAATGAAAACAACATCAACAATTTTGAATCATCTTTTTTGGGTGATGCAAGATTGCCCTTACACCACTGGATGCTCTTGCATCAAAATATGTTTTATTTATTTATTTCATTCACATGTTATATGTATTTTATTTTTGAGATGTTAGTTCCATCAATTGACAATTTTATATTATATGCACAAAATAAATGCATGATATTCTAGGTTGGGATATATCAATAATGGAATACATTTTTTTTGGTCTTTAATCCTTTTGTTGATGTAAAGGTTATTAGTGACCACTTGGTGACTTTAGATTGATATTTTAGATTTTTGTTTACCTACACTAATGTCATATCTTTGGGGCCATCTTGATACATCCAATATTTATTTTTTATTTTCTTTTTTTAGTTGTGAATTGGTCAAAAATATATGTTGGTAATGATGGTATATCTTATTAGTATTAATTATTTTATATTTGTAAATATATTTCTTTAAGGGTGCACCTTGAGTGTGGGAAATCCTTGCTACTATGAATTAAATATGGTAAGTGTATTTATTTATTTTTTGGTTTTTATTAATAAATTATTAGTGAATTTATTAAATTTTGTTCCAATTTTTCTATAGGATGTCTTTCCCTATAAATTATAATCACAAAGGGTAAATTGTAGAATATTAAGTTTTTGTTTTGTTAGGATAATAGGTGTCATTCACCTTACAATCCTAAAGTCTTGATTAATTATTATTATGTAGATGATAAATAATGTGTGTTCTCCAAGGATCATGGAGACAATGAAAGTAAATGCTCCTATGTGTGTGGAGATAATTATTTATTAGTATTTTTATTCTCCAAGATGTAATTGTAATGGAATTGAGTACATGAGGTTATAAAAGAGGTTGAATGAGAGTTATGGAGAATCTTTCTTAAGATAGGCTATCATAAAGCATTAATTTACCCTCATGAAGTGCCTAGAATTGGGAAAGTGGGCTTAATGAAGGAATCTAAACTTTATGAAAACATATATGATGTAAAGTGGTGTAAGAGGAGTTACATTCTATTCTAGGAGGTTGACCAAGTGGATATGGCCATTATATTTTTTCGAGTAGGTCCATGGATGCCTAGTTTTATCCCATGGTATTTGCCCATTATTTTGAAAACTAATTATAGTTTATAGTTTCTATTTGCTCTACATATTGGAGCCTTTTTTTATTCAACATGGCTAAACACTTTTGACTGGAGCTATGAACTGGGTACAACAATAGAATACATGCAATTCATAGCTAGCGTGTCTTCGGGGAGGTTTGAATCTCAATCTCCATCATGATAACCAAGTAGTGTTTGCCACTTGACCACACCCCATACACTACATATTGGAGCCTTGAGATAGAGGTTTGATATATGATTTTTTATAGGTACATAAGTGCTAAAAAAATGCTATCAGATTAAAGGGAGAAGTGTGTTGTATTGATGTAATAGTGTATTAAAGATTAATACAAACTTGTGCTCTATTTGATGGTGGAGTTTTTTTAAAAAGATTTTTCTACATACATCCAGTGTTATGTGTTTGATTATCATGGTTTGGTAATTTTTATATTCTTTCTCCATTTCCATTATATGATATAAATATACATGAACATGATTAAATTTGTATGCTTTGTTTAATGTTTTTGATTAGATAGGTAAAACATGTTTTGAAGGGGCCCCAAGACCCTATACAACCAACTAAAGATTAGAATAGTAATAGAAAATCAATAGAAAAACATTTTATAAACTATGAACCCAAACACCATAGAACAGACAAGGACAATAGAAAAAACATGAATGAACCGACTAGATGAAACATAAACAATAGACTAACAAAAAGGGACAGACCACCCACAAACTACAACTTTTTTAGAATTTTTGTTGCCTCCAACTCTTGCTGGTAGAATCTCTCATGAAGATTTGTAAATTCTTTCAATTCCTTTTCCTCATCATACAACTTTTTCTTACTGCTCCTGGTCCTTGTACTAGAGCTAGCCTTGGAATTCTTTTCAGCATTGGCATTTTGATCCTTTGCATATTGGATCTTAGGTCCTTCTGCAATCTCTTTAAGTTTTATGGCGAGAATCTTGATTCCCAATGCACTATTTTGGATTGTAAACTTACTGACCTAGATGACCCTATTGAGATTTTCCTTTATACCTATTAGCTCCTTTTCTAGAGTTACTAGTCTATTGTTATGGTCCTCTTTCTATTTCTCCAACTCAACTAACATGGTAAGATTGCTCCATTTTATTTCACACAGATTCTAATCCAATTTATTAACTTTGGACATAAAATCCCAGCTCTAGAAGATCCTACTATCATCCTCCCTTTGTAATTGAGTCTAGCCTCCAATCTTTTTCTCAATAAGGGATAGTTTTAGATTCAATCTATTGATATCTACAAATAACTATTTCATAAGGGTATGCTGTGATTTTGTAGCCTCTTGAATAGTCCCTAGGACATCAAATAACTCCTACATAGAAGAATAAGTAGCCATAATAATAAAGAAATCTTTAAGAATGCTTGGGGTAAGATCTAGGATTCCAAGGAAAGGGAGTCCCACCAAAGGTTTAGGGATACATTTTTCTTTCCTATCTAATTATCCTTTTTCTCCTCCAAATGAACATTCCCTTACATATCTTCTTTCAATCCCCTCTCTTTTGTAGCTTCATCTACTAGGGTATCTATTTTATTCAACGTATTCTCCTTATTCATTTTCCTCATAATCTAGGATTCAGTCGTAGGGTTCTAAACCACCCTCTTTCTTTTACACCCTCTGGGCTTCTCAACCTCCTCTAAATCCTAACTCTCATTGTCCTCTTAATACTTAGTGCTTCTCTCCCTAGGGACAAAATACTCAATATCAAAACTAGTGAATCCTTCTTCTCACATCCTTAGAGGAATTCCTCAAAGATTGCTCTATATTATTAGAGGATGTTTATGAATAATCCACAACTTTGTTCACTTTTTCCTTTCTAGCCTTGAAAATTAGGGCAAGGCTTCTAGGGATAGGGTTATGTACTTTCATGTGATTAACTAAGAGAAGAATGAGTCCCTAGTGAAGGGGGGTCACTCCTAGTACTCATTTGTAGTCTTTGATTAATGCTTCAAGGGATGAAAGAAGGTATAAAGGGAAAGAAACTTTAATCTTGTGCCTAAAGTGCTTAAAAAGACAAAATGATATCCATAAATGGATTTAAACCTTCCTTCAAGAGGTACATACCTAATTATGTAATGCACCAGTTCACCCCATAATGGTTTGAGAGAATTCCTCACATGTTCAAAGTGTTGTTTGTTTAATGTTATTACTGCAATAGTTCACTCTATTTAAACAACTTTTCTATGTTAGGACCGTTTTCTATTATGAGCATTGTAATAATCATATTTTAGTGATTTAGTTAGTATTATACTATGTAGCATTATCCCACATTGGTTGTACCTCATAAGTCACTCTTTGTGGGACTGTTACAATATAAATTAATGTTGTAATAAATAGGAGATCATTTGAAATCATTTTTTTTAATGGAGCCTTATTGTTAAGATACTTGTTCTCCATTATCAATATAAGAATAAATTTGTAGCTATTTTCTAAGAATTGTATTATTTTTATATATTATTGTTCTACTACTAATTTGTTTTAGGTAAGATCCCAAAAAGTAGTTATAAGTTTTGTCATTACAATCCTCTTGTCAAGCTAATAATTTTAATCTATAACTTTGATACACCTTATAGTAACCTTGGGTATCCGCTATGGTTTGTCACTGCATCTATCCCAAGACCAACTATAGTCTTCTTTGAAAATTTTAGAAAATGAATTCAAACATTTGTAGTCTACTTTGCAAGAGTAATTTTTTGAAATGAAAATGCAAAATGATCTTGACTCTAAAGTGGATGCCCTTAGTGCCCAAAATGACTCCATGAATGAATAAATCTAACAAAGTATACATTTAGATATGTGACAGAACTCTCACACTAAACACACTGATTTTCTCCACTAGCAAAATATTTGTAGGACTCAATGTACCCCTAAATTGAACTTCCCAAAATGTGTTTCTATTAAGCCTACAAGTTGGTTATACAAAGTAAAGCAGTATTTTGTAATGGTATCAATGGTTGGAAAAACACATTCCTTTCTCACATGGAGAATTTTGTAAGGGGTCCTCAATCATTTTGGTCCAAGTGAGTACAGTGACTTCATAGGGGCCTTAACTAAATTCAACACATGTATTCAATCTATGACTACCAAACATGGTTTAAAAATTATCCAATCAAACAAGTGAGCTTGATGGAACTCTTTTTTAAAATTATTTTATTAGTGGTCTAGAAGATGACATCTATGCCAAAGTCAAAATTTTAAGCCTACCACATTCTAGGAGGATCTTAGATCAACTAGTTTAGCTAAAGATAAATTTGTAACCCAACACTAGCCATATAAAGCCTCATAGACTTGAACTCAACCAATATTTCATCCCATACAACATCATGTCACATCTATGGAACACCTAATCCAAGTCCCCACCACTAAGAATAAAGAGCCTCATCCATGAAGAAATGGTTGATCACCAAGTGAAATGATTATGCTATAATTGTGATGACAAGTGCTCCCTCAATCACAAATGTAAGGAATACAAATTATATCTACTAGATGTGGAGTCACCCCAAATCTTTAAATAATTATTATTGAAGGTCTCCTCCATTGAGGAAGAATACAAAGCACTAGACTCAAATGATGATTCTAGTCCAAATATTTTGATGCTTTCCTTAGCTAGAATAACCACAACCTAGATAATGATGGTTAAAGGTTATTTCAAAAAGAAACCTTTAACTATCCTCATTGATTTAGGAAACACCCATTATTACTTAGACCCTTTATTACCTAAACACATTGATTATCACATTTACCCATGCTCTAATTTTGAGGTCATGATAGCTAATAGGGGAACACTAGTATACAATGATAAATATAGGAATGTCTAAATTTTTGTGGGTGACTATAATTTGCAACCTAGTATGTTTGTTCTCCTACTAGGAGGGTATGATGTGGTGTTGGAGGCATAATGGTTATGCACACTTAGACCCATCCTCTAAGACTTATTTAAAATATGGATGCAATTTACTACAAATATCCATAAATACACTCTCATAGGGCTCAAAGGAGGTTCCACAAAAATCATTAGCTCCCATCATAGGGAGAATTTATTAAAATAGGCCTTATGGGGCAATAGCCTAGCTTTATTCTATGACATCTCGACTCAATCATTAGAATTACATGAACTTATTGTTATCACTTTGAGTTGCACCCTTGAAGAAGATTTTAAGCTTCTTCACCCACTTGATACAATGGGATCAATTAAAGGTTGTGGGTGACCTATGACTAAAATGAACCCTTAGAGAGGGATGGTTCCCTTGATGGATCACCTAAAATTGACTCCAAACTACTATTGTTTGTTGGGAAAAGGGATATAAATGATATAAAAAATAAACCTATAACCCACAGATGTGGTGATACACCAAATATTAGAGGCTTGTACTGTTATTTTGACACATAATATGTTCAATATTTTGACTTATAACATACACAACTCATGATTTTGACATATTTTCAGGCATAAGTGTTTCATAGCAAGGAATTTTAAGTTTATTATTGCATTTAGAAGGAAAGTTCAGTGGTTTTTCACAACAAAATCATGCATACATTGAGTTCACAAACTATGACCTGCACATTAACATGTATTTCTACATAGAATTGATGAAAATAGGACTAGAATTCAAGGACAAATAATGATATCACAAGAAAAAATCAACTATTTTGCAATCTTACACAATATACAGCTCTTGTGGAGGTAAAATTTGTCTTTATTTCTGATCAAAAGGTACAATCTTTGAGTACAAAAATGGAATCTTCTATTTCTTCATAAAAAGACACTACAATGCTATTTCTCCATAGAAATGACAGTACAATGCTATTTTTTCTCCCAAACTAAGTTACAATACTAAGCTTTTCAACTTGAAAGAACTAAAAAAAACACTACCATAGGTGCCCCCCTTCTCAATCCCCACATGGGAGAGAATATAGGACACTATATATGAAAAGTAAATGCCATTTTTTGTTGAGTCAAATCTCCTTGGGTGCCTAGGAGATTCCTTGTCTGATTTGGCTCCTTGGAAAGCTCCTTGAGGGTGTTGAGGAATGGGATATTTAAATTTTTCCACCTTTATCCACTCTTGCATGTTCAACTATCCCAACTAGCTTCATTTTCCTCAAAATCCAATTTACAAGCTTATTAACATATGTGCTTAAAGTTTTAAATGGCATCTTATCTCCTAGAGGGCATAGGAAGAAGACTTAGTCCTAGGACTCTCAAAATTGCCTTTAACTAATGGTTTAGTGTCTTCAATCAATCTCCTTTTGCACTAAATATTCATGAAGGGTCTTTGTCATGGTCTTATAGGTTTGAAAATTCTCTTGTTTTGATCCAATCTCCTTTAAACAAGCAAAATAGGCCTCTCTTTCCTTGTTGTTGCCCTTGGTTGAAATACACAGTGTGTATTTCAAACTTCTTACATTTTGTCATACCCACATTCACCATGTGGTTATGACACGATAACCACATATCATGTCCACATTTATATATGTGGACATGACATGATAACCACATGTCATGTCCACATTTGCCATGTGGTCATGACATGAATTACCAAAAATTTTCCAACTTGACTTTATAAACCCCCTCGTATGGAACATGCACGCTTGGTGACACACGCACACAATGTAGTTGTCTCAACAACTAACATCACGTGCATCACCTGAAGGTGGGGAAGGTCAATCACAATGGGATGATGCAACACACACTTTTCCATCCCTACGAAATGTAAGCCACTAAGGGGGTGTATGTCGCAAGGGGTGACATTAAGAGGGTTAGGCTCCATTTTGGATCCCAACCCTAGAGTCACTAAAATGAAGTGAGTCAATTTTGAGATAAATCAAAATCTAACCTTAGGTCCACTAAAGACCTAAGGATATAAATATTTAAATAATAAAATAACAATTTCTAACTTATACGATAATCTAAAATTTATTACAGAAGGAATAATTTAATTGATCTAATAGCAACAATTAACTCAAATAAATCTAGATAAATTTTGACAGCATAATGGGTCAAAATGGAATAAATCTGTTAGACTTAGGGCACACAACTGAGAGGGGGGGTGAATCAGTTGTGCAAAACTTTCTCCAATTTACACACTTAAATCCTCTTAGTGATTAGCAGTATATTAAACATGAAACATAATGCATTCAAATCAAAAGTAGAAACTCATCAACACATAAGACACCAAGATTTTGACGTGGAAAACCTGGGTAAGGGAAAAACCACAGGGTGATTAACCCAAGATTGTATTCTCTATTAGAAGAATAGAAAGAAAAATGGCACACGCCAATTAGGGCACAATGCCCGAGCACACTGCTCACAAGAGGCTCACTGCCTACAAGAGACACACTGCCTACAAAGAAATAAGTATCACATACATGAACTAGAGAATAGCATCTTCACCATGCTTAAATCAGTTCCATTAAGCTCAATACTTCTGCTCTACCTTTCGCTCTCCTCTTCCCTACCACACCCTCATCTCCACACAAAAAAGGCAAGATCAAACCAACTTCGCAATCCCTTATTTATACAAGGCATCAACTTAGGAATGATCATCTAAGTCGGCAAACATTCATAAGATCATCCGACAAATGCATAACTCATCCGGTCAGCCTGTCTCAAGAAGAACACCATCATATAGAAGTTACTCTTCAATTGTGAACTCCAACTTCAATGCGGATCACCAACACAAACTGGACACGATATAAAGACTTCCACAAGCTTGCCTGAAACATCAAGAACATCCACACTTCTTCTGCTTACTGAAATCCTTCTCTCCCTCATCTAAACCCTCAAGAACACAGTCTGTCATAACTGTCACAAAGGAATAGATGCTTGCAGACCTTCAAACCATGAACCAATAGAGTTGATACACCACAAAGATTTCCTCAACACTCCCTTAAATCCATAGAATAGGAAACTTCATTTCCGGATCTCACCAGACCTTTCTTGTTACACTCTGTCACCTCTGAACACCTACCGGAACCAGTTTTACTTGAGCGGCCACAAATTCTTCATATCTTCATATGAACCTTTGAAATCTCTACTAGATCACCTATAGACACATATATACAAACCCTTTAATCCGCATCCTCTGATCATCATCCTATCTTGGACTTTTACCCTATAGTCATCACTGTTCTTCACTGTTCCTGATTGAGACTAATTTTCTCAATATCCTTAGCTCACGGCTCATCCAAACCTTATCATTAATGCAATAAGAGTATGTTGACATCAATGACAATACCGGTTAGGCCCATACCTGCAACAATCTCCCCCTTTGTCATTGATGGCAACATATGATGTGAAAAACCATCAAGACAAGAACTTCTCCTTACTGTCACAACTCCCCCTATCAACATCAACCATTCACTTGTCTTCTCTCCCTTTACTGCTCCCCCTTTGATCAGAAGCCACTTGTTTTTCACATGTCTTCTCTCCCCCTTTGACATCAATGGCAAAGGGCACATACTTGCAATTTCACCACTTTAGAATCATACCTGTTGCTCCCCCTGAGAAGCATCTCCCATCAATCCGGATCACAAGATATGACTATGATATCCACCAAACTGATGCACCTTAGTTTACCTTAGTTCATCACCAGAGGAGCAATAACCCCTAACTTCTCCCTAAGATACTCAAAAGAGTCCTTAGGTAGAGGTTTAGTAAAGATGTCTGCAATCTGATCCTTGGAGGGTACAAACTCCAATTTAGCTTCATTCTTGTTCACTTGCTCTCTCAAAAAGTAAAACTTTATGGATATGTGTTTAGTCTTTGAATGCAACACTGGATTCTTAGATATACTTATAGCACTTGAATTATCATAGAAGATTGTGATAGGTTCCTCATACTCTACTTTGATATCTCTTAGCATCTGCTTCATCCACAAAACTTGAGTGCAACTACCTACTGCTGTAATATATTATGCTTTAGTTGTAGACAGAAATATTGCCTCTTATTTCTTGCTTAGCCAAGAAACCAATCTTTTCCCCAAAAAGAATTCTCCACCACTGGTACTCTTCCGGTCATCCACATCTCCTGCCCAATCAGCATCTGTATATGCATGAAGAGAGAAATCATGATCTCTAAGATACCACAGACCATACTCAACCATCCCTTTTAGATATCTAAAAATCCTCTTGATTGCCATGACATGGAATTCTCTAGGATCATCTTGGAATCTAGCAACAAGACCAACAACTTGCATAATATCTGGTCTAGTTTGAGTAAGATACAACAATCCTCCAATCATTGATCTGTACTTTGTTTGGTCTACCTTAGGAGAGTCATCATCTTTGCTCAACTTACATCCAGTTGCCATGGGAGTATTCATTGGCTTTGAATCTTCCATCCCAATTTTTTTCAACAATTCTTTCACATATTTGGTCTGAGAAATGAAGATTCCTTTCTTTGTTTGAGTAATTTGCAGACCCAAGAAGAAATTCATTTCACCAAGCATAGACATCTCAAACTCACTTTTCATTTGATTTGCAAAAGCTTTACACATACTATCTTTTCCTCCAAAGATGATATCATCAAAAAATACTTCAACAATCAAGATGTTTTCATGATCATTGAAATATAAGTTACTGTCAGCAGTACCTTTGTTGAAACCAATCTTCAAAAGATGCTTATCCAATCTTTCATACCAGGCTCTTGGGACTTTCTTTAATCCATACAGTTTCTTCTTCAACTTGCAGACCATATCACCATGATCAGACAACTGAAATCCATCCGGTTGCTCTATATATACTTGTTCTTCCAAGTCACCGTTTAGAAAGGCAGACTTGACATCCATCTGATATACCTTGAAATCTTTGAAGGCAGTAAATGCAAGAAATAATCTGACTGCTTCAATTCTTGCTACCAGAGCAAAAGTTTCTTCAAAATCAACTCCTTCTATTTGAGAATAGCCCTTGCAGACCAGTCTGGCTTTATTTCTGATTACTTCACAACTTCATTTAGTTTGTTCTGGAAGACCCATTTGGTTCCAATCACATTCTTGTTTCTAGTCCTGGGAACAAGATCCCAAGTATGATTTTTCTCAATTTACATCAACTCTTCCTCCATTGCTTTGGTCTAGTTTTCATCATTGCAGGCTTCATTTATTGTCTTAGGTTCAATCTTTGAAATCAGACAATATTCATCTGAATTTTGAGCAATTTTCCTTCTAGTTTGCACACCTTTGCTTTTGTCACCTATGATCTGATCTTCAGAGTGGTTCAGTCTTACATACCTTGGAACTTTGGGAGTTTCTTGCACTTCTGCTTCTTGATCAGGCTCATTCAGACCTATCTCTTCTTCCTGATTTACCAGATTAGTTTGAATCTGACTTTCAAAAGAGGATTAAACTCCTTGAACCAGAACACCATTCTGATCATCTTCATCATATTCATAAAACCTTGAGGGTTTCTCTATTCCCTCATCAACCTTCACATTTGTACTTTCTATCATCTTTCTTAGTCTCTTGTTATAACACCAGTATGCTTTGCTTTGAGTAGAGTAATCCAAGAATATTCCTTCATCACTTCTAGCATCAAACTTGCCTAGATCTTCATCTCTTTTGATGTAACATTTGCTACCAAAGACTCTGAAATATCTTACAGTAGGAGTAATGCTAAACCAAAGTTCATAAGGGGTCTTACCGGTATTGCTTCTGATTTGAACTCGATTGAGAGTATAGACTGCAGTGCTGACAACTTCTCTCCAATAGATCTGAGGAACATTTGCTTCCATCATCATGGTCCTAGATGCTTCCTGGATGGTCCCATTCTTTCTCTCCACTACTCCATTCTGCTGTGGAGTCCTAGGAGCAGACAATTGTCTCTTAATTCCATGTTTCTCATAGAACTCTATGAACTCACCGGATGTGAATTCTCCACCTCTATCAGACCTCAGACATTTCAACCTTAATCCTATTTCATTCTCTACCATAGCCTTGAATATTTTGAATTTCTCAAGAGCTTCTGATTTCTCCTTTAGAAAGGTTACCCACATCATCTAGGAATAGTCATCAATTGCAACATGAAGTATCTATCACCTTGAATACTCCTGGTTCTTGCCGGACCACAAAGATCAGTGTGAACTAAGTCCAATAATCCAGTAGAAGACAATTCCTTGCTTTTGACTGTGGCTCTGCTCAACTTACCCAACTGACATTCCTTGCACAAGCTGTTAGTAGGTTTCACCAATTCTGGAAGATCTCTTATAGCCTGAGTATTGCTTATCTTGATGATATTATCAAAATTCACATGACACATCCTTCTATGCCATAACCGACTCTAATCAACTTGAACAAATAAGTAGCTTTTACTAGTACCAATCAAGTGGAAGATATTACCTTTAGTTTGAGTACTGGATGCAATCTCTGTTCTGAAACTTTCAAAGATTTTGCATTTTCCATACTTGAATCAGAGATCATAGCCTTTGTCCACCAACTGTCCAACGCTGAGAAGATTGTGCTTCAAACCTTCAACATACAGAACATTACCAGTTTTGTTTCTTCCATCAAAAGATATAGTTCCTCTTCCTCTGATTCTACTAGTAGAATTGTCACCAAATTTTACCACTCGTCCTTCATACCTTTCCAAATCTACAAACTTATTTTTGTCACCTGTCATATGGTGAGAGCATCCATTGTCAATGACCCAATCATCCTTCTCTTCAATTTGGGCAGCCATAGCTCTTTCCACGGTCTTAAGATTGACAAATACAGAGGACATTGGATCTTCTTCCTTGATGGAAATGAACACCCATTCATTTCTAGATTTGTTTCCTATCTCTGATTCATCATCTATTACTCCTTCATTATCATCATCTTCATGTACATAGTAACAGTTCTTTTGGAACCTTGGCTTGTTAGGATTTTGCCTTGAAAATCTTTCCGGACACCTTGAGGCAAAATGACCAATCTTATTGCAGTTAAAACACTTAAAAGGTAATTTTCCTTCATACTTACCAAATCCTCTTGGCAACCTCTTTGCAATAAGGGCTTCAATTTAAGTAGTTTCTATTTCTTCTTCCAGATCTTTTCTTGCTTTTTCATACCATGACAATTTCCTTGAAGAATTCTCTCCCGGATCAAACCTTTGTTTACCTTTAACAGAGGCACTGGCTTTGGATGCAGATTCAATCTTGGGGGGATCGTCTCCAAACTCTATCATTTCAAATGCAGCCAATTTCCCAGCCAATTGATCTCTTGTGACAGCTGTATGGGCTCTGAATTCTTCAATGGCAGTAGCCTTGATTTTGGAAGAAGCAAGAAGGGATCTGAGAATTTTACCAACAATCTCATTTTCATCCAAGATTCCACTAACATTTCTAATTCCACAAACTAGCTCATTCACTCTTGGCATAAAAGTAGTAATATTTTCATCATCTCTTATCTTCAGTTTTTCAAATTTCCCTTTTAGACTCTGTAACCTTGCACATTTAACATACTGGTCTTCTTCATGCAAAAGTTCTAGTTTATTCCAAATCTCAAAGGCAGTTGGTAGGTCAATAACATTTGAGAGCTCTGAGTTAGATAATGCGCTTAGAAGAGCCTCTTTGGTCCGCAGATTGTTTTCAGCATCTGTGATTTAATTTAGGGTTGTCGGACCACCCTGTGGAGGTACATATGGTTTTGTAACCATGAACCAATACACCATTCCCATACACTGCAAGTGACATTTCATGCGACCTTTCCAAAGAGCAAAGTTGGTTCCATCAAACTTCGGACTATCCTTCTTGTAAGATGACATCCTAGATCTCCTCAAGCGGTTAAGCTCCTTTTAGAGGAACTTAGCTCTGATACCAATTGTTAGACTTAGGGCACACAACTGAGAGGGGGGGTGAATCAGTTGTGCAAAACTTTCTCCAATTTACACACTTAAATCCTCTTAGTGATTAGCAGTATATTAAACATGAAACATAATGCATTCAGATCAAAAGCAGAAACTCATCAACACATAAGACACCAAGATTTTGACGTGGAAAACCTAGTTAAGGGAAAAACCACAAGGTGATTAACCCAAGATTGTATTCTCTGTTAGAAGAATAGAAAGAAAAATGGCACACACCAATTAGGGCTCACTGCCCAAGCACACTGCTCATAAGAGGCTCACTGCCTACAAGAGACACACTATCTACAAAGAAATAAGTATCACATACATGAATTGGAGAATAGCATCTTCACCATGCTTGAATTAGTTCCATTAAGCTCAATACTTCCGCTCTACCTTTCACTCTCCTCTTCGCTACCACACCCTCATCTCCACACAAAAAAGGTGAGATCAAACTAACTTCACAATCCCTTATTTATACAAGGCATCAACTTAGGAATGATCATCTAAGTCGGTAAACATTCATAAGATCATCCCACAGATGCATAACTCATCCGGTTGGCCTGTCTCAAGAAGAACACCATCATATAGAAGTTACTCTTCAATTGCGAACTCCAACTTCAATGCGGACCACCAACACAAACTAGACACAATCCAAAGACTTCCACAAGCTTGCCTGAAACATCAAGAACATCCACACTTCTTCTGCTTACTAAAATCCTTCTCTCCTTCATCCAGAACCTCAAGAACACAGTCTGTCATAACTGTCACAAAGGAATAGATGCTTGCGGACCTTCAAACCATGAACCAATAGAGTTGATACACTACAAAGACTTCCTCAACACTCCCTTAAATCCGCAGAATAGGAAACTTTATTTCTGGATCTCACCGGACCTTTCTTGTTACACTCTGTCACCTCTGAACACCTACTGGAACCGGTTTTACTTGAGCGGCCACAACTTCTTTATATCTTCATGTGGACCTCTGAAATCTCTACTGGATCACCTACAGACACATATAGACAAACCCTTTAATCCGCATCCTTTGATCATCATCCTATCTTGGACTTTTGCCTTACAATCATCACTATTCTTCATTGTTCCTGATTGAGACTAATTTTCTCAATATCCTCAGCTCACGACTCATCCAAACCTTATCATTAATGCAACAGGAGTATGTTGACATCAATGACAACACCGGTTAGGGCCATACTTGCAACAAAATCCTATAGTGATTTCGACTGCATAACGCCATCTCATCAACTATAGGAGGTTTTCAAAATTAAATTTAAAATAAAATCTACATTCTAACCCCTTTCAAAATTAAATAATCACAATGTATAAATAAAGTCTAATTACCCTCTCCCAATATTTAAAACAATAAAATAATCAACACCACTAATACTATGGTTTTAATGCAAATATTTTAGAAGCCCACAACTATACTTTTAATTTTCAACATGTAAATAAAATTGCAAAGGGTCTATTTAATACATTCATCACAAGGGTAAATTAATCATGTTCACAATCAATGAATTACTCACTAGGAAAATGAATTCATTAAATAAATAAAAGGAATTAAAATGCTCACACACTCACATAAGACAAAAGTCTCTCAAACCCAAGTGGGGTTGCACAACCAAAACCAGATTAATTAAGTTAATCAATATTAAGACTTAGGGCACCAAACCCTAGACATGCATTATAAAAACATCAATATGTCCCATTTGTTCTCATTTCTCAAAACAAGGCACTCATGCCATAATATCATACTTCTCAAACTTCAAATAAAGGCCCTTGGCCATGAAAATATACCAAAACAAAGAGGGGAAACTGAGGAGGTTCACATCCTCTCTCACCCAAGACAAAAGTGAGCCCTCTCACAAGGAGAGCTCATCCAAACAACCCTTTAAAACCCACAAACACAAAACTAAAAATAACATAAGCACAATATTCATAAACCTACATAATGCATAAGCAAAAGCAAGTAAAATAAAGGATTGAAGCCTTGAGAAATACCTCTCAAGCTTCAAGGATGGAGGATGTTGGTGAAGATCTTTCCACAAGTCCTCCCAAATTACTTCCAAGATCTACAAGTCCTCCTCTCCTCCCAACAAAAGAATAAAATTTCCCCAAAATAAAATAACAAAATAACCCTCATCTCATCAAATGAGAGAGATAAATAGACAAGGCTCTCAAAACCTAATAGATGAGAATGTGACACTTGTCACCCTCTCCTCCATCCACATAACTCTCCTCACAACCCCAAAAGAATGAGGAGGTGACATGTAATGTCCCAAACAAAATGTTTTCATCCAAAAATTAAATTTGAAAATGAATTTTTTATTAACTTCAAAATACCCAATTTTCCCCTACACGGATTGATCTCGAAATTGACAATTTTAACACAAATGCAAATGGGAAACTCCTTAAACATAAAATACTGATAATTAGCTTAAAATATCAGAAATGGTACAGCCTCATGCTGTTACATATCAGAAAATTACCATATTTTGTGAGAAACATAAATCTGCATATTAATCTAACAATTTCACTTCACCCAATTTCACTAGAAAATACAGAAATGACAACAAATAACCTCCAAATTATACTAATGATATATATGATATAATTACAGAATAAAGGTATTGTTTTAAAGTCATAAAAACAGCAATAAACAACTGAAACAAATATGGAAACACCACTCTAAAATCTGCTTAAACTGCAAACACCAAAACACTGCAACAACACACCAACTGAAACTACGCTGAACAAAGCTCTGAAGCATCCTCTATAGCTGAACCAAGAGGATCTAATAAGAATATAACATCTGAAACATAGCTTATATAGCTTATATACCAAACATGAGAAACACACAAATCACAAATCTAATCTCCACAATGCTATTATACAAACCTGCAAAACACATAAACTGAACTTGTTGAAATCCTGCAATTGTGTGAAGCTCCAATGCAACCTCTGTATGAGATTACCCTCATGTACCAAAGGGGTTTCATCCTTTGATACCTGTAACCAATGGGTTTCTATCCACGGATCACCAATCTCCAATGGGTTTTCATCCACAGAAGATTATTTGTTGAACACAATTGTCCAAACAAATTTTGGCAGAGTTTTTGTATGATAAAATGAGATGCCTGGAATGTGAAATTGCTTGAAAATATATAGAGGGACAAATCCAAATGACCCATTCTTGGAAAAATAAATAAAATAAAATCAGTCCCATCAATATCCCTCCAAAATAGGTCCCATAAAGACTTTTCATAACCTCCACTTGATTTCCGGCTAAAAATAGGCAATAACTCCCTCTTGCAAGTTGTCATAAAATCTGTCATGGCATATTCTAAAATTAGGTACAATATGATCTTTGAAATTATTAATTGCACCAAAAGATACTCTACACCCCACTTTAGATTTTCAACAAAAAATAAAATTATAAAATATTTAATATTTAATTGGCCCTGATTAAGTAGCTTGAAAATATAAATTAATCGTCGGTCCAAAATATTAAATATTAAATAAATTATTTTCCAATCTCCTTCCTCAACCCATAATATGAAATGTTGGAATGAGCATTTTTCCCATAAAATTGAATTAATAAAATTTTGGGACATGACAAGTCCTCCCTTGTCAATATTGCTTGTCCTCAAGCAATGCAAACCAAGATGCTTCAAAATCTCCATGCCAAAATAAATCATGTTATACTACACAAAAAGCCTTGATCCTGTACCTGAGAGATGTTGCAATTTTTTCCATAAGACATTGTACAAACCTGAAAACATAAATTTCTCAATGCCATGTACCAAACCAAAATATCCATATGATATGAAATCTATTATATGCAAATCTTGGATGCATTATTTCCAATACTCCAATTTATTCATCCTTCAACAGAGATTTGGTAACAAATCCTTGAAAAGTATACCTGGGATGATTGACATTGTGTTTTTTCTATTGTGGGATATTGCTGAAACAATATTCAATATACAAAAAAATATCCCATGTTACCTATGGCAATATAGAATGCCTTGTATCTGTCCCATTCAACAACCTCTTCCTTTTAGCTTGCCCCTCCCAAAATGTGTGTACTGTCACAAAGTAAGTTAAACAAAAAAATCCTACAACTTCTCCCAATGATACAATTCTTATTTTTAATTCTATTAGGACTATTGGAACATTCATTGCATCCTCTACAACAATGAATACACATTTGGGAAACAACAACCACTTCTACCTTCAATACAATGAAATCAATATGGCTGCAATGCACTCTAATTCCCCCAGTTTTTACCTCAACATAAGAGATGATACCTTCAGTTGCAAGGACTGATTTATAATAGTAATAGTTCAATAGATGAGTGAAAAATAACATCATACAACAACAACATATGCTCCATAATTCTCCAAAAACTAAACCAAAACTCCAAATCAGACAATATTGCCAACATTGTTCCACTCCCAACTAAAAGACTAAAAGCACAACTTCTGAAGCTGATATAAATGGATAAAATAACAATATAAAATGGTATACATCAGCATCAAATTTTTCCACAATAGTATCATACTCCATCATACACAACACCCACAACTTCAGTGGAAATCTGCAAATAATACACATGATGTAATAATTGCAAAAATGGAAAACCTGTGTAACACTCATCCATGTGATCAATGAGAATTTGATGATTAGCCATGTAAGGACTAAAAACTCCCTATTAGAAGTCACAAACTGAAAATTACTCTTCTCCATGACTAGGATTCCCACTATACCATAGGCTGCATTATGCATGAATGTGCACCAATCATCTCATATGCAAGTGTGCATGGTTGCAATCAGCCATTCAAGGTTATGAAACATTAAAATCATAAATTTCAAAAGGGTGGAACAATAGTATATCAAAAATGTCTGCAATATGGAGGTAATTAACCACACAATGATATAAAATCCCTTCACAAATATTTTCACACTTCTGAAACCCTTCAAAAACAATAGTCTAATCTTTCTCATTATAACTTGATCCAAGTAGGTGATGTTTATCTCCCCTATAGATACTTTGGACAAAAGATCATGTTGCTGAAATAGAATCCTAATTGCATCCAAATACTCCCAAATAATTTTCCAAGTCTTGTTGGAGATCAAAATATGATCATCATAAACACAATCAAAATTTCTTACCTCCTCTTCCTTGATCTGAGACCAAGGCATGCTCAAAATTTGGCTCCTCTCTTCAAGATTGTAGTCATGATAATTACCATGTATTCCAAGGACACTTACCATGTTTTCCAAAGCTCTACCAAATGAAAGATGGTTCAGATCTGATTGTATGTGGGCTGGAAGGTGGCTATAACAGTCATAGTTAGCTTGAAATTTGTTTCAAACAACAATATATCAGCTAGAATATTGGCATTTGGTATCTTTAGTATCCCCAAAGGATGAAACTTCTTACAAACAACATGAGGCAAAAAGAACTTCACAAAACCATGGCTGTAACATTGCATTCTTTACTAAAAATCAGAAATGCAATATTTAGAAACCATCTTGTATTAGTTGCAAATACCTCAACAATGACCATGGGCTAGAAACTCCTCCACTTCATGACTAATAACTTTTATTGGGCTTGCAAAAAGGTCATGAATGTATCCCATTGACATTTCATCCACATTACTATGGCAACTTTTGGAACTTCATCTTCAATGCCTTGAAGCTCTACCTCCCTCCTCTTGGATTCCAACTCCATAGTGAACTTCCCCATAGAGTGCACCCATTGCAAGCTCCATGTTTTGTTAATACCTCCAAGATCCATGATATAGAAGTCTTTGCATATCTTTTGTTCACCCAATACGATGACCAATTTCCTTGCCTTCATGATGCTAGGAATTTGTAGTGTCTCCTCCTTCGTGAGTCCTTCAATTTTCTTGTAGCTTGATACCCAAAGCACCATAACAAACTTAGTCACAAAATCTTGAACTTCAAAAAGACACTTATTTTTCTTACCCACATCTAACATCAAGCTTCCCAAAAGGTCTAATCTCCATTTGGCTATCAATCATGAGCTTGTCTTCAATTTTGGTGCGTGGCTCCCACAATTTCTCTATAAACTATGAACATTAGTTCTTCATGATGGAGTTAGAAAATAAAACAAACCCTATGTGATTTATCATAAACCTCCTTTTATTCCATATGCAAGAGATGAAGAACTCAATAGTAACATCGAATCTACTACATGTTTTAACCCTCAAGAGATTACTTGGATCCTTTATGCAACAATAATTTTGAACTTGAAATAAATAGTCCACATGCCCTATACTGCAAGTTGTATCCCTTACCCTATCACCCATTTTTTCATCCTTTCCATGATGACAAAAATTTTGTAGTGACATAGGAAGCATAAAATCTAAAATATTTTCATACCCTGGGCTGCAAATAAAATGCTCATCCACCATTGTCAAAAGAGACATTGTTGAGATATCCTCAACACTTCCATCCAAGTGGCTCAACTTTTTTGTGCTAGGGCAGACCACAATACTCTTCCCATGTGTATAACCATCTATAATGATAGTCTAAGCATCAATCCATGACTCATTCCCAACATCACTATGCTCAGCATGCTCTTCAACTGAAGCTTCTAACAAGATAGTTTGAAAATCTTCTTGATCCACCTTGTTTTCATTTGCTACTCTTGTAACTTTTGAATCTTTCTCTTTGACTTCATTAACTTTTTCCTAACTCATACAATCATTAGAAGTCAATAAAGAATTTTCAATGAACAAAGATTTTTTACCTTCAACCTCTATGGCTTGGAGTGCCTCTAGTTCATCTCTTTCTTCCTTCTACAAGAAAATTTCCTGTGGTTCATGTTTGATGATTTTTTTCGTAATAACTTGGTGTGACTCAGGTGTATCCACCATTGACTCTAGTTCCATTATCATCTTTTCTCGCAATCTTGATCCTTCTTCTAGCATCCTCTCTTCATTATTCCCACATCTATGACTTGACTCCCAAGGTTCTTTGCATGTAAAACAGAGCCCCTTTCTTCTGAGTTCATTTTTGGTGCCTTCTTGCATCTTATTTGTAACAACTGGACTTGACTTAATTTGTGGCTTCTTTTGGAATCCTTCCTCAAACTTATTCTTCAGCTCTCCATTACCTTGAATATGGTAATGCTCTTGACCTCTTTTCTGAGGTTCATTCTTCCTTGCAACATCCTCATATTTTTTATGAGACAATTTCAATTTTACTTCTTCCACCTTCCGATCTTGATATTTTTTCCTTTGCCCCTTACCAAAAATTTCTAGAAGTATTTCAAATGAAATAGTTGATTTGTAGGCTTCAGATTGCTTGAAATATTCTTCAAACCACTTTGATATCTTAGCAGCTTCAGCCATGATTTGCTCTTCTCCAAATTTGTAATCAACTGCTAATTTCCTTTGCTCTCTTCTCAAAGCTCTGAGGTCTCATTCAGAAAGAAGAATGAATCAAACAACCCTATAGGCTATCAAGATCATGATCTGATACCACTATAATGTCCCAAACAAAATGTTTGCATCCAAAAATCAAATTTGAAAATGAATTTTTTATTAACTTCAAAATACCCAGTTTTCCCCTACACGGATTGATCCCGAAATTGACAATTTTAACACAAATGCAAAGGGGAAACTTCTTAACATAAAATACTGATAATTATATTAAAATATCAGTAATGGTACGGCCTCATGCTGTTACATATCATAAAATTACCATATTTTGTGAGAAACATAAATCTACATATTAATCTAACAATTTCACTTCACCCGATTTCACTAGAAAGCATAGAAATGACAACAAATAACCTCCAGCTTATACTAATGATATATATGATATAATTATAGAATAAAGGTACTATTTTAAAGTCACAAAATAACAATAAACAACTGAAACAAATCTGGAAACACCACTCTGAAATCTGCTTAAACTGCAAACACCAAAACACTACAACAACACAACAACTGAAACTACATTGAACAAAGCTCTGAAGCAACCTCTGTAGCTGAACCAAGAGGATCTAATAAGAATATAACATCTGAAATATATCTTCTACAGAAACCATGACAAACACACAAATCACAAATCTAATCTCCACAATGTTGTTATCAAAACTTGCAAAACACAAACTAAACTTGCTGAAATCCTGCAACTATGTGAAGCTCCAATGCAACCTCTGTATGAGATTACCCTCATGTACCAAAGGGGTTTCATCCTCTAATACCTGAAACCAATGGGTTTCCATCCACTTATCACCAATCTCCAATCGGTTTTCATCCACAGAAGATTATTTGTTGAACACAATTGTCTAGACAATTTTTGGCAGAGTTTTTGTATGATAAAATGAGATGCTTGGAATGTGAAATTGCTTGAAAATATATAGAGGGACAAATCCAAATGACCCATTCTTGGAAAAATAAATAAAATAAAATTATTCCCATTAATATCCCTCCAAAATAGGTCCCATAAAGACTTTTCATAACCTCCACTTGATTTCTGGCTAAAAATAGGCAATAACTCCCTCTTGCAAGTTGTCATAAAATCTGTCATAGAATATTCTATAATTAGGTGCAATATGATCTTTGAAATTATTAATTGTACCACAAGATACTCTACACCGTACTTTAGATTTCCAACACAAAATAAAATTATAAAATATTTAATATTTAATTGGCCCCGATTAAGTAGCTTGAAAATATAAATTAATCGTCAGTCCAAAATATTAAATATTAAATAAATTATTTTCCAATCTCCTTCCTCAACCCATATAATGAAATGTTGGAATGAGCATTTTTCCCATAAAATTGAATTAATAAAAATTTGGGACATGACATGACACTTGTCATCACCCCATTCCACAAAGCTACACACTCTCGCACAAATGCTCTCACACATGTGTGAGAGCATAGGGAGATGTGAGTACACAAGGGAACCTTCTTATGAATGAGGAGGTGACACTTGTCACCTTCTTATGAATGAGTAGGTGACACTTGTCACCTTCTCATTCAACTGAGCTACACTCTTCCCTACAAGTAGGAAAGAGGTCACACACATATGCGAAGCTTCAAGAAGATTCTAAAGCATGTGAAGCAAGGGTAATCTTACCCAAGTGGGTGAAGTTAGGTTAAGTGAGATTGTGACCTTCCAACCACCTCTCACACTTCCTAGACTCGTCACTTGACTCAAGGGTCAAGTTTGGGTGACCATACAAGGTTCAAATCAAGTTTAAACATGTTAGGAATGGTCTTAGACCCTAAGGGCATGACCTAGGGTCAATATTTGACCATTAACAACACTAGGAAACACATAAAATCACTTAAAAAGGGCTTCAAACATTTAGCACTAAAAATTGTGCAAACTCAACATTACAATTTTTACAACACATCCAAAGATAATTAAAAGAAGGGTAAACCTTACAAAATGTTATAAATCAAATACAACATAATCAACATTCTCAAACAAAAATGACCTTAGTCCTACTTAGGACTAGGTTGGCCTAATAGGGATATACCATGTGGTTATTGTTTGACCTTCAAATTTCCATGGGCATGGAAAGTTACCTACACACTTTCATAGACCCATTAATAGCACATGGTAAAATAGCTGAAGCAAAGTGAACTACATACATCACACACATGATCACATATAACATCAATAATCACCACATGCTAACATATATATATATATCAAGTCATTCCTATTCACAAGTATAATCAGGATCTCATAATATAAGATAATTCATCAAATTCACCATCAATGTACACATACCAATAATCATCAAATGAAATCTAACAAGAGATCTAATCATCCACAAATCATAAACCATCTATCTAAACAACATAAGATAAAGTAATAAGGTCCAAGTGTGGGATCAATAGTCCCCAATATCCACATGTCCATAATAAAGTCCATCACACATGTATCGTAAGCAAAAATATATGGTAAGGTAAAGGTAGGCCTCACACATTTTGCAAAGTTTCTTAGGTCCTCAAATCTCTTGACTTCCTTAAGTACATGGTGATGCCTTACACTACCCTATCAATGCCTTCTAGTACCCTGCCAATGTTTCATCAATATCCTATTACTGACAGTGTTTTTTCAATGTATTCTTCTTCATCTGGTTTGCAAGGTTTTATGATGCTTACTGAGTTCCATCTCTTTTAGCTCATGATAGTAGCTTCATTACCTCACTCTTCAAGTGTCTTGAACCCATGTGTCCTTCTTTCTCATTGTATCCTTTTAGAATTGTAGATCTTTGCTTCTTGCATGACATAATCTCTCCTTTCACCTACTCTCTACTAATAGTATCTCTAGACCTATTCTATGTTTTATCTCCATAGACTACATACCCATGGATCTTAAATCTTCTCTAGTTATGCCTCTTTGTAGGTTTATATGTATTCCTTGTACTATGCCTTACATTGTTTCACTAGATCATGATATAGTACCCACCTTTGATTGTCCTTCTTGACTTGCTTTGTATGAGGAAGGAAATACCAACAAATATTATTCATCCTTAGCCTACCTCTGCCTAAAATCAATCTTGTCTTAGATCTTTGTCTAGTTCCATTACTAGAGACAAAGATTAAAACACTATGTAGACCCCTCTTTTGGGAATGGCAAACTACTAAAACATGAAAATACCATTGTGAGGAGATGTATTCAGATATCACTATGAATTTCTCCTTACAATCACCACTGTTTGTTTGCCCTTCATATTGTTTAGATGGTCATGGTCTCATTGTTGAGACAAGTTTTTTCTCACTGTCACACTTTCTTGCCACTCACGAATATCCTTGAACATCTGATAGGCATCTTTAGATCCTTATAAAAACTTGATCTCATATAGGAAATAGTGAGATACAAGGCCTTATGGCATTTCACTATCATTGTATCATTGCATTTGTCTTCATACTTTCTTCTACACATTGTCTCTTATCTGTGTCCCAGGGAACACATCTTCTCTTGCAAACTTCTTAAAGTCTTGACACTGCATGATTAATGAAACATTCCTCTTCATTGTCTTTGACCCTTGATAGAGATTATTATCCTAAATGTATCTTGAGGATAATGTTTAACATGGTTTGTCAATGATTTTTAGGGTTCAAAACCTATTTAATAGTTCTTATATAGATCTCTTAGACTTCTTAAAGTCTTGATACTGTTCATGCATACCTTAAGAAGCCTGACAGAGTTCCTTAGCTTGGTGTAGACAATTTTTTTGGGTGTAGATACACACCTTTTATTATTTGGTATTTGTCAAGTACTATCATGTATTGTTCAACATCTCTTTCTCATACCTACAGGTTCTTTAAACATCTTCAACATTCCATAAAGCATTCAATACCCCCATATACTTTACAAGGCTTGTTCAGTCATGTTCACGACACATTTAAGATTTAATAAGCTCATGAAAACATAAGGTTTCTTGATACTTCTTATACCTCAAAGTCGTGAGTAGACCTAGGAAAACTTGACAAGGTTTTGGAACTCTTCATAAACCTCTAGTAAAAACTTTTGACAAACCTAAAACTATTTAACAAAACTAAAACAAAACCCCTTAAACAAGCTTGAATATTGTTGATGTTTTCATTGTTGACAGTTTTAGAGTATGCATGCAGGACGACATGGCATTTTCAGGGTTTAACATGACTATTTACCTTGTCATAGGCTTTTCCATAGTTTCTGCACCATGTAAATCCTTCCAAGGGTTTGTCTTAAGTAAGGGTTTCTAACAAGGTTCTTTGAGATTATAAAAGGGTTTTCAATGAAAACTTAAAACCTTGTGACAAACCTCTACACATACCTACAAATTGTCTTGGCATTGTAGATCTCTTTGAACCTTTGTAGAATGTAATGAATATCTTCAAATGTCAATGGTTATCTTGATTCTTTCTTCTCTATTACTCTATACACTTTGTCATGTCAAAGACTCCCTTCCATAAATCATGCAACCCTCAAAATGTTAACATAGACACTCAAGATCTTTGATAAGGGTAGAATAAGATTGTGTAGATCTCAAGAAACCATAACCATCAAACATTTGTTTTGGATTTGGAATGGAGGACACACACATACAAGGTTGTTCATGCCTTTATATTTGCTTCATAGGCTCTTTATCCCCTTATAGAATGTGGTTAAAGACTTGCGTAAGCTCATGAAACCATATTATGCTTTTGATTTCATTATCTTAGCTTCAAAAAACTCCATACATGCCCCTACCATAGTAGATTTCAATATGCATTGTCTTACTGCCTTGAATGGATATGTCACATGGTCCATTAGAGCATTATCTCAATCCATTATGGATAACTGATCTAAACCTCCATTGACACATTCATACCATGTTTTCAATCTTTCTACACTGTCAACATAGTTTGAAACCTTGCATGGAAGACTTTCATTATTTTAAAACTATGCTCAAGGAGATATCCTTCTAGATATTGTCTTGTGTTGGTGATTTTCACACATGCACTACTATCTTCTCGTTCACTGATCTCTGAAGCAAAAGTCTTCATACCTAATTGATTTATTAATGAGTGAATAAGCCTCCATTTGACTAATACCTGCAAGAAAATGTGAAAACCCTAAAAAAATGTGAAACATAGAGAAGATACCTAACACAAAGAGAGATAACCCTAAGAAAGACTTAACCTAAACCTAACCTCATCTCAACGCTTCTTACAACTGACTCAAAATCATGAAAAACTTGTTTTGAGATGGAAAATCCCTCCAACACCAACATGCACAAGATCTTTTGATAAAATTAAGGTTTTTTGGACATACAAAACTTCTCTTTGACCCTTTGACTCCAAAATACATGCATGTTTACGTGGAAAATGGTCTTTTTGGAAGAAGTAAAGGTGATTTTTGGAAAGATTAATGCATTTAAAGGAAATTTACATATATTTTTAACCTCTTTGGTTTATAAAAGATATTATTTCTCAAGGCTAAGGAGTATGTAATCACAAACAAGCATTACCAAACCTTGATTTAACTTTGAAAAAAAATCAAAACTCTTATGCATCGAGGACTCAAACCTTTAAACATTCCCTAGGTACCTATGTTAACCATCTGAGCCATGAAGGCATAAGTAGGTAACACTTATAGCCAAACATGCTTTAATATTTATAGAGACTCATAGATTACCCCCACAACCCACGATCATGAAATTTAGTTGATTCTAGGAAGTACACCACATAATATTCAATCTTACTAGTATCCTTTTGTGAAAAATATTGAGACTAGGTAAATAGTTCATGACTTGCTACAAGTAGGGGTCATTCAACCAAATTTAATTCCATACTCTTCTCTTATTCTCCTTGTTTAGAAACAGGATGCTTCTTTGTGTTTATGTGTAGATTTTTTAGGAATTGAACAAACTCATAATCAAGGATAACTTCCCCAATCCTCTAATTGATGAGCTACTCAATCAATTGCATGGATCCTACTTCTTTTCAAAAATAAACTTATGTTCTAACTATCACCATATCTTTCTACACAAAGAGGATATTCCTAAGACTAAATTTTAAACTCATGAGGGCCACTACAATTTTGTAGTGATGTTGTTTAGCCTTACTAATTCCCTAACATATACATTTAAAATATTAATAAATCAAAATATTTATCCCTTCCTCTAGAAATTTATTTTGGTATCGTTTGATTATATATATACATATATATATGTATATATATGTATATATATATATATGTAGATATATATATATACATGTATATGTACATATGTATATATACATGTATATGTACATATGTATATATACATGTATATGTACATATGTATATATACATATATATGTACATATGTATATATACATATATATGTACATATGTATATATACATATATATGTACATATGTATATATACATATATATGTACATATGTATATATACATATATATGTACATATGTATATATACATATATATGTACATATGTATATATACATATATATGTACATATGTATATATACATATATATGTACATATGTATATATACATATATATGTACATATGTATATATATATATATATATATATATATATATATATATATATATATATATATATATATATATATATATATATATCTTTCTACACAAAGAGGATATTCCTAAGACTAAATTTTAAACTCATGAGGGCCACTACAATTTTGTAGTAATGTTGTTTAGCCTTACTAATTCCCTAACATATATATTTAAAATATTGATAAATCAAAATATTTATCCCTTCCTCTAGAAATTCATTTTGGTATCGTTTGATCTCACACACACACACACACACACACACACACACACAAGGAGATGAAACCCTCCAACTTCTTTCACCAAACTAATTATGTGCAAATCCTTCCAACTATTCTTTTGGCCAAAAGGAGATTGAATATCTTGGTCATATTATATTAGCAGAGAGATACTCGACTTCATTAGGAAGAGTACCTCCTTCACCTTGATCAAACCCTCCAACTTCTTTCACCAAACTAGTTTGTACAAAGCCTTCCAAGTGTTCTTTTGAAAAGAAGATTGAATAACTTAGGTGCAATGTATCAACAAAGAAAAACAAGGTTGACCCTAAAAAATTGAAGATATAAATAATTGGACAAACCTAAAACTCTCAAAAGTCTTTGGATATTCTTAGGTCTTACTAATTACTACAATAATTACAATAAAATTATCATCTCATTCACCCCCATGTTAAAATAAAATGCATTTATGTGGTCAAAAGTGGTAAAGAAGGCTATTTAAATCCTTAAGCATGCTATGTGCACTATGCCCATACAAGTGCTCTACCAATATTTTCAATACCATTTACCATTTAAGGTTATTCTTTGGGAAGTATCATTTAGGTTGTATTAATGCAAGAAGGGCAATTACTGTCTTTTTACTAGTTGGACACTTGCATGATGGAATCTTACCAAATAGACTTGTGAGAAGGAGATGTTCATCATTCCTCATGTTATTAGTAAATGGAGGTCAGATCTTATGGAAAGGGTAGTTTCATAATAAAACAAATAATTATAGCCTCAAATACTTCTAAAAATAATACATTTCCTCTCTAGAACAACAAAAGTGGGTTTCCAAATTATTAGGCTATGGCTATGAAATTAGTTAAAAAAAAGGGAAGGAGAATGTAGTGGCAGATGCCCTTTCCCTAAAATTTTAGAACCAAGGAACATTATATAATTCATCCTTACCATTTCAACATTGGTTGTTGTTGGCAAGAGAAATAATAGGACACAGTTCGGAGATATGAGCCTAGCTTACTCTTATGTAGTATTTATACCCCAATTGTGACAGTGATAGAATAACATATCCTTGTGGTAGGCAATAGCATAATGTGGCAAGATTACATCATATTCAATATTTAATAAATATCATAAATGTTCAAACATTATACCATAGTTCTCATATATATATATATATATTCCCTCTTCTCATCATAGCTATATCTCTTCCATATCTTCCATCTTCCTCTCTTATTATGCTTCTTCACATCATCATGCTTCATGCTTCATCATGCTCTTCTCTCTCACATTCTTCTTCCTTACATAGCCTCTTAATACCCTTTCATGGTGTCTTTCCCTTATGTCCTTTCCTAAATACTCTTAATTAACTCCCTTTTCCATGAATTCACCCTTTCCTTTATGATATTTATCCATATTAAGGCTTGTTAGGGCGTGTTAGGGTGTGTTCAAGGCTATTTAAGCCCTATATGACCCATAAATGGGTCTAGGGATGACCCAAATGGTATCACAAACCCTTTGCGACATATGATAATGCCATATAAGGTATAGTGGTGTAGTTTGTGGTACTTCTGATTACCTGCTAAGATTCTCCCTAGGCCTAAAACATTGTCTTGTCCTTAAGACAACCAAAAATATTTCTTTGATTTGTTTCAATCAGTAATAGTCTTAGTATAACCCACCACATTTTGTCACATGATCATATACACATGTTCCCCAAATCCAATGCAAGATGTAGGAATGGAATAACACCATGTGCTACATACCATAATCTCTACTCAACCCAAAATAACTCTACACGCTCTCAGTTCTTGGCGCACAATCCCAAATCACTGACGCAATATCCCACACTTTTATATAATCATTCCTCATGCAACCCAATAACATAGTATTCACCCTATTGTCTCTAGATATCTTTTTGGTAACTCAAATATTTGTAGACATGATATTTCCACAATCCATAATGATAGACCTTAGTGCTTCTGGAATAAACTTTGTGTGCTTTTTTAGCTCAACATTTCAAATCACACTCCATGATCCATCATTAGGAGGAAAGGAAGAGAACTCAAATCTCCTAAAACTTGGATCAAACCTACTTCTAGAATAGATCTATCTATCCCCCATATTGTGAGACTAGAAAAATAACTGTGGTAAAATGTGGTGGTCTCCAATGACACCTCTTGGTACCCTGCAACTCAACACCTACTAACCCACATCAACTAAAATGACTTTTGGATGCCCCTGCATCAAACTCTTGGTGTTAATTAAAAAGAAAACCTCTTCACTTTGACCTTCTATCCTCCCCAAACCATGAGATCATACAATCAATTACAGTGAAATGCGGTGGTCTACTTGCACATGAAATTGATAAGTTCGGTGACCTTCTCACAAATTATTGTAACTACCTCAATGGTTGGTGGTCTAAACAAGCCCTCTTTGTAAGTTGCCTCCAAGTTCTTCCTTCATGATGGTTCCTTTTTATTTGTGGTGCTTTATCTTCATTTGTGGTGGTTCTTCTCCATCTGCAATAGTTTCTCTCCTTCTGTAGTGGTTCTTACTGCGCTTTTAGGGTACTGTACATTCTTTCAACACTTTCTACATTCTCAATAGATTCACAAATAACCTCAAGATCCTGAAATATTGCCTTAATTCAATACTTAATTAGTTAAGATATTCTTGATGTTTCTCCATGGTACTTTCTACCCTCTTGTATTTGGTTGTAACCCCTTCCACATACATAGAACTTATTTGATTCCCTCTTCACACACATTGCCCCTATATTCCTCTCTAATTTTTCATCAGTACTTCCTTTATTGTGATGTGATTTCCTCTTCTTTTGTGGTAGAATCCCTGGTTATCCCTTCTTTTACTGTAGTATGGACTTCTTTACGCTTTGCATAGGTTCCTTCCTTGCCACATTTCGATCAATGATCATGTTCCATATTCCTTACTATCTCTTCTGAAACCAAATTGTCTACACTGCTACTATCAGTGATCAATTTGCAACACTTACTTCCTAATTTACACAAACCTTTCCCTTGCACCATTTCCTCAGTTGTTTTAGTTTGCAACAAAATTCTCCTCATGATCAATGATTCACCTTCTTTGGGTTTTCCTACTGAGCTTGGTGAGCCAATAGGTTCTTCTTCTTCTACATAAGCTATCCTTGTACTATTTTCTACCCTCTTGTTAACAGTCCCTCAGTGTCATTCAATTCTTGATGTTATTTTCTTCCACCCTTGAAAATAGGTTCCTCTAAATGGTCTCCTATTAAATCCATTTTCATTTCTTTGGTATCCATCATTGCGGTAAGAATTATGACTTCCTCTATTATTGCGGTAAGAGCTTCTCTTCTCATTATTCTCTACATGTAGTCTTCCTTCTCCACATCTTGATCCATGTCCTCTCTCTCCTGCTAGCTAAATTGGTTTCTCTCCCACACATGGATAATGATGTCTTTACAATCCTTTGATCATTCTTGTAACATGTTTCCAATTTGAACCATCATACCTTCCATAATTCACTTGTATATGACCTGTCATAGGTTCTTCCTTTCACATTTTATTCCAACACAACTTTTCAGAGTCATTCTTCAGCCCACAAATACTACAAGGATGTAAATCCCAACACATTCCTCTGCTATGTCCTTGTCTATTACAATAAGTACATTGTGTACATTGCCTTCTTTTAACTAATTTGTCTGAATTACCCTTGACATATCCAAGGCCTACATTCCTGGTCCTCACTATTGGATTTATAGGGTCTCTAATTCCTTGCTGATACTTTCTCAATCCTCTTCCTCCATATCCCATTCTTTTCATCATCTTAAAACCCAACATTCTTTAGAGAACTTTTTGTGTCAATATCACAACTAACAAATTTTTCTGATTCAATCTCCTTATTATCTTCAATTTTACACTCTTTAGCTTCAATTATGTCACACAAATTATTTGTGTCACATGAGACATCACAAAGTATAGACTTCAACCTTAAACATTAATTTTCCTTTAGACATGATGCAAGTGTTTTATCTAGTTGACTATTTTCATCTTCCAACCTTGATATTTCATGTTTTTGTAAATTGTTTTCCTCTTCCAATTTCTTTATCTTTTCTTTTAAATCTTCATTCTCACATAAATTTTCATAAACATTCATTGTTGACCTTTTTGTGGTTTGTATCATTTCTTTATTATCCTTTTTAACTTTCACCAATTCTCCTTTAAGTCTCATTAATTCTCCTTCCAATAAATCATTTTCAATTACCAAACTATCATTTTCTTACTCTTTTTTCAACTTTTCTCATTTGTAATAAATGTTTTTCTTACTAGGTATTTTGTTGTTGCACTTGTCTTGGATTGTTTGTTTACTTCTTATATGGAAATCCTTCTACTTTTAAAAGGCATAAAGGGTGACTCCTAGTCCTAGGTTTGTAACTATTGAAAGTGCCTCTTTGTTCTAGGAGATAACTTTTTGTTTGTAAATTACATGTCATTCGTTAACATTATTAATTTACTTCCTTCTCTTATACTCCTAGGATCCAAATTGCTACGTATCGTGCTTCCTTTTGTATCTCTTATCCGTAATATACTTCACTTTGCCACATCATCCAGGTACTCTTCATCTAAATTTAAGGATTTTTTTATGGATTTATTATTTTGGAGGTTGATTCCCTTCTTTACTCATCATTTCATTTGCACCCCTAGTGGCATGCTCAGCAACACCCTCATTGGCACGCTCATCCATTCTCTCTTTTCCTCCTATGTTCTTCTCTCTAGAAGCACCCACTTAGGCATGCTCAATAGCAGCCTCATTGGCACGCTCATCCTCATTCTAATTTTTTTCTTCCGCAAGCCTTCTGGTGTGTCCTTCCTCTATTTCCTTTTCCTTTTCAATTCTTTTGTGATACCACTCATGTCTTTCATGGGTTTGTTTATGTCTTTCTTCTCTACTTATCTCTATTTCAGTAAGTGTAATTTCTCCATTTTCCCTTAATATTTTGTTATCCCCTTTTGCCATGGGTGTTTTTTATTTGGAATAATATTAATCCTTATGTATCCCATGGTTGGCTTATTTTGAAGAGTTTCATCTTTTCAAGGATCTATTTAGATCCCCCCCTGTTCCATTTGCCATCCCCTTAAGTGTCTGCCCCCCCATAAGGGTAGGAACTTAAGAAAATTCTACCGCAACTCTTGAATTTTTTTTTTGTCTCTTCCTTCCTTATTCTCCACTATCCTTACTAGGGTCCTAGCAATGGAGCCAAATGTTGGCAAGAGAAATAATAAGACACAGTCCAAATATTTGAGCCTAGCTTACTCTTATGTAGTCTTTATACCCCAGTAGTGACAGTGATAGAATAACATATATTTGTGGTAGGCAATAGCATAATGTGGTAAGATTACATCATATTTAATATATATATATATATATCATGTAGAAAAAGAGCGTAAAGAGTTGATTTGATGTATAGTTTAGATCCTCCTTTCACTACACACATTCAAGGACATTTAACCGAGTTGAATCATGAATTCTACAAGAGGATTCACCTAAAGGTTGGTTGTCACTTGTAATGATAGGGAAATTTGGAAATTGATAATTAATATGTTAATTTAAGCCCAATTATGCTCAAAACCCTAGTTATGTAAAATCGTGAATAAACAGATGAATTTCGATAAATGCTTGCACACAGAGATACTAAATGAAGATTAGATACATACCAGATTTCAAAGTTTAGAATCCTGAATAGTTAGGGGCAAAGGGACTCGTGCCCAAGCCCAAAGTAGTCTTTTTGTTGAGGATTTTTGAACCTTTTCTACTACTAATTATCATTGTTCTAGAAATTTTAGGCTCTGCAAACCCAGAGGACAAAGGGACTAGCGCCCAAGCCCTAATAGTGCTCTTCTCTACTTTTTTCCGTCAGATCCAAGATCCTTGTGTTATGCAACACTCCTCTGCAACTCCACTTCACAAAATTCTACACCTGTCATGTGCAATCACAAGAGAGGGGTTGGGGGGATATGGTGTTTAGAAGCTTGCCTCAGTCAAGCCCCAAAATAGCATTCAAGCCTTCCAACACCATTGTTAGATAGAGAGTACATGTCCTTGCAAGACAGAGGCCAAAAAGAAATTGATAAATGATTGATTAAAAACACAAATAGACATCACCTCAGAGGTGTAGTTCTCACAAAGATGAAACTCTTTCACGCCATGAGAAGATGAAACCAAATCTGCAATAACAAACACAACAACAATATTCTACTCTACAACACAATGAATTCCTTGAATGCTCTATGATCATAAGTTTTCCAAAATCTCAAAATCATCTTCCAATTTACAATTGAAACCCTAAAACATGCTTATATATACATTCTCGCTTTAATTTTGTAATTCAAACTTAAGATGTCGGCAATGGACACCTTTTAATGGTCTCCAACCGACATTCAAATTTGGGACCCCGCCAAAATAGGGTAGGGCAAGGGCACAAGTGCGCAAGCCCTGGGACCTATTTTGGGTTAGGGTTCAAGCTTTGAAATGTCCCTTAAGTCTATTTTGACATGGGTTTCAGGGCATTGTGCCTCGAGAGTCATTTCTAACATACATGATTAAAAACAAGGGACCCAAGAGCTAAACTTAGGAGGTAAAAGTCCTAGGGGACATTTTACGACATAACATTTAGCCCTCACTTTAATGTATGTATGATCTTATGACCCATACATGCATTAAAGTATGGTCAAAAACACATCAAACACACCAAGCACATAGAGGAGATGCATACATCAAGATTGAGGGACTACTTCTAGCCCCTAGTCTCATATAAGCATCAGAAGACACATCACAGACACACAAAACACAATGAAGACGGTGACATGCATGCAAAACACAGAGAAGACAGTATTGAGGACATGCAAAACATGATGAATACAATGATATTTCTTTTTAATTTTCACATATATAAATGCAGATACATGAAAAATAAAAATGGAACACATAACCCCCAAAATATAGGAGGGGCATTTCGCCACATGCTTGAGACTACATATGGGGGAAAAGACACACCAAACAAATCACAAAGTGTAGGAGGGCCATTTCACCACACCCTTGAGACTACACTTGGGAGAAAACATGCCATACAAAACCCGAGGCATAGGAGGGGCATTTTGCCACACCCTTGAGACTATGCTTGGGAGAAAACACACCATACAAAGCCTAAGTGTAGGAGGGGCATTTCACCACACCCTTGAAACTACACATAGGGGAAAACACATGGAAGACACATGAAAAATATGAGTGTCGTATAGTATGCCATAGACATACTATACATCTTAAACATGCCAAACAAGGTGATGGAAGGAGCTTATTACTAAGTTCACACCATCTGAAACATGCTATAGGCCCACCTGATGGTTAGCCTTATGCCACAACAACCACCAAAGACATGCTTAAGGGGGGATAGTCTCAGATCCAACCCGACCTACTCGAAGGACTTTTGAAATAAAAGGATGTGCACTAGCTCAAGAGATACACCATCCCGCCTCACATGGAGGACTTTTGGAATAAAAGGATATGCACGATATCTCAACTCTGTAGAGGGATTTTTGAATAAAAGGATATGCATAATATCCCACCTTTGTAGAGGGATTTTTTATTACAATGTAGATAAAGATGTGCACTCATGCTAGAGATACAACATCCTGTCTCTACAGAGGGCTTACAAACATTCTTCATTAGTACCAAAATCATTAGACAACTTACCTTATATATACCCCCACCTTAAGGTGGTTGATATCATGTATCGATATCAAGCACGTTAAGATAGATAGAAAACACACAAGGGAACAAGAGCTTTCGCAAAGCCCATGCCCCAAAGGTGACATGTGCTTCACGATCATTGAATGTTCCCACAAACACACAATTTGCTATGATAAACAATAAGAGAGGTTAGAGATATTTTCCTAAGATAATAACCACATCACATGATAGAATCAATGCATACAAATAAGAGCCAAGGCTATACTACGGATTCAGAAACTGAGTATAACTATGAGGTGACACTACAGAAGTCTTAGAATTGAGTGTAACCAAGGTGAGACTCTAGATAAATAAAGTGCATGAAGTAGATGTATTGTAATGGTTTGTTAGAAAAGATAAGACAACATCAAAATATCACACAGAGTGATTCTTCTAGCCAAGCATCGGATAGTATATATATCAACCCCATCATCATGTATGGACTAGGTCCATTATTACTTGCTTGTTGAAGGGACATGTGGTCTGTATTAGTATATGTTTGTTTTCATCATCTGCCGACTAGGTAGAATCACTAGAAGAAGGTAAACAATAAAATGAGAGGGGAGAAGAAGTGTCTTAGGGTTGTCAAGTAGGAGAATGCCCCCCAGGTCATCAACCGCAATGCTATGCCCCTAAGGCATGACTCACAACAATAAAATAGAGAGAAACAAATAGAAGAATGGTCACAACAGAGGCAATCTCCTGATATCCTTGACCTTACAAGAGTATCAAGGGCCATCCTAGGAGGCCTAAAGAACACATAACACATCACGGGGGAACACAAAACAAGAGAGGAGGTCACATAAATGGGAAAAAAATGCTACAACATAAGTGACCACCAAGGTTAGAAATACTTACTTGATTTGATGGAATATTTCTTGGCAGACAATTCTTGTATGTCATCTCAAGATATCTCTCATGTTGTTTCGGTCTTGTTGATATTGTATTAACATTAAGTTCAGGAAAATGAGAGGCTTTTGTGGGATTTAAAGAATGGTATCCAATTCCAACCATGTAGTTAATTCCAGCAACTTGTAGAGGTACTATGATTCCTTGTTGATTTACACCATAACCATTACCTACATAGTTGCAATTATTATAAAGGATTTTAAATCGTCGACCATAAAGGGATGTCATTTCTTTAGAAAATGGTGAAGCATCGTAGGTGTCATAATCTATATTATAATTAAGTTTATTGTCTTTGTTTTCTACCAGGGAGACTTTAGGTTTCTTAGGTGTTTTAAAAGATTGCTTTGATGAGATCGATGTGATTTTTGATGTGTTAGTGTTATTAATTTTATATTCCCCTATATAGGAAGGAGTAAAATCTAACGAACCCCAATATCACTACAAAGTGCATTTGATGTTTTAGAGTCTTGTACAATATTATCTGTGGAAAGAGGCATTGATGAATCCACTCGTAAGTTGTTTAGGCTTTGTTGATTGTTAACTTGTTTTTGCATTTCAATATGTAAACAACTATCTGGTTTAGGATCAGCTTCCACGGTGTAGAGCTTGTTTTGATAAATGAACTTTGGTGATCGATGAAGAGTAGACGGAACTGCCCCCATGGCATGGATCCATGGTCTACCGAGAATCATATTATATGATAGCAAACTAGGCATAACATGAAAAAGGGTAGATACTATCATAGGTCCAACCTTTACAGGTAAAGTTATGGTGCCTACATATTGTCTTCCAACATTATCAAAGCCACAAATGCTTATTCTATTTGGCTTAATCAAATAGGTATCAACCTTAATCCTATGTAACAAAATAATACCACAAACATTTAGAGCCGATCCATTATCAATCATAACTCACTTGATCAATTTCTTGTTTATTGTAATGAAGATAATCTAAGGATCATATTGATTTTGAACTTCAGTAGAAGGCAACTCATGTTGTTGAAACAAAATATCTATTTTTGTCGCATGCATACAATCTAATAAAGCTGCTACATCATTCAGCTTAACAATAGGTGGTACAATTAACTTTTGTAAAGCTTCTTGGAGAATTCCATGGTATGTAGGCGATGTTTCTATTAAATCCCAAATAGATATCTTAGCCTAAGTAGCATGAAGTTGCTTGACAAGATTATATTCTTGACCACTTTTAGGAGTAAGACGAGGTGGTGGAGGGAGAATAGGTTGAGAACATGGAAGAGAGATAGGCACATGTGATGCTTTCTTATTTTTCTTGTTATTATGGGTGTTTTATGTGTGAGCAATCACATTGTGATGTGGCTATTGTGACACATTTTGAACACCTTGATTTCTTTGAGTGATTTGTCTTGTATAGTTTAAAATGTAGTCTAGGGGTTGAGGTGGTTTTCGATCACCTTGAACTGTAATCACTAGTTTTAAGTAAGAAGGTGTATTAGTTGCCCCTTGCACAATCATCTTAGGAACATTGCTACATTTATCAAGTAACCCCTTAGTGGGTGGAGTAAGTCTATTAGTGAAGATTGAATTAACATTGTTTTCCTCTCGGTTATATTCAACATCTATCTCTAAAGGATTTAATGTGAGAGACCTTTTCTCATCCACTAATGCTTCATCTTGGTTAGGGAGAGCATTGGAATGAAAGGAAGGTAAGGTGTTGTTAAGAACGGTGGTAGTGATCGTATCATTAGTGATGTTTAAGGGAATTAAATTTACAACCAAAGTAGAGCTATCCATGATCTTCTCATCCAAGGTTTTTGAACATTCAACTATAGGAGGAATAGGATGACTTATGGAATCATCATCATTATCATCATCATATATTTTAGCTATTAGTTCCAAAGCATTAAGAGAAATTTCACACTCATCATTCTCAATGTGTTTTGTTAGATCTTCTACTATCGAAGGGTATATATTTATGAGAGCTATGAAGTTGTCAAAATTAGATACATAATCAAGGATTTCAAATGAAGAGCATTTAAATATATCCTTATGATATGTATAGCTTGTATATAAGTGAGAACATGAGGATTCATATTAAGAAATTTGTAGAAATTTTCAAAGTTTTTGATATATGCTTGTAAAGATAGAAAATAGCAATGAGATGAAGATGCCATAATGAAATGTATTGAAACATCAATGTCTATTAGGATCTAGTAAGATAAGACATGCAAAGTTTTATGATACTTAAGACACCTTAGATGTGAGACTATTTCATACCCAAGCACTTGTTTGAGGGAAACGACTACTAAAGGACATATAGAGTCCATAACAAACAGAGTGGATAGGGGGGAAGAGTGCTAAACAAAAAGGAAAATTTGATAATTTTAAAGGTTTTGATCAAAAAGTGTGAACAAAGTGTATAAACACCTAGTGTTGAAATACACAATGTGTATTTAAGAATATGTCAATTTTAACAAAAATGCTATGAATTAATACAAAATTTTCAAATGACCAATGGATGTATTTTTTAATATGAGTGCAAGATCTAAAATGCAATATTTCTAAGATCAATGTAATGAAAAAACACCAATCTATGCTTGTTTATGCTTCTAAAATGCTTACTTTTTTCAATGCAAATGCACAAAATATGTAATAAAATTAGGAGACTGATAAGGGGAAGAAAATTAATACCTTTTAATTAGTCCAATAATGCAGCAAATTTTTTCACAACCACAAATTCTTGCAATGTTAGGTGAAAGATTAGTCAAAATGTAGTGAAAATGCAAGGATTTTTGAAACCCTAATGGTGAAATTAATGTATGAAAATATGAAAAATGATGAATGAATGAAATCTAATCAGATTTAATATGCAAAATAATTCAAAGAAGATTTGAAAATGATGTAAAGTTTCTACAATGCAAAGTGCAAATGAATTTTTAAGGAAAAATGAATGAATGTGTTAATTTTTGTTGAAATACACAATGTGTGAATGCAAATTTTGAAATGTAAATGCACAAATGTGCTATGATGAAACACTACAGTCAAAAATCAGATTTGAAAGAGTATCTAAATTAGTAGTAAAATATGAAAGAAGATTTTAGCTACAAACCCTAGCTTTTGGAATAACTAGGTTATATGAAAAATGTAAAATTTTAAGCAAACCCTAGCAAATAAAGTATGTAAATTCAAGGTAAATGATGATGAAATGATGTACTGCTGTAATTTATCTCAGATATGATACAGATATCAGAAATTCAAATGATTCCAATGAAAATAGTGCAAACTATGTCTTAATGCAAGCCTAGAATGCTTTAATTTTTTCAAAAATTTCAATTTTTTGTAAGATTTTCAAATGTATAATGATGAAAATGAAATGTATGAATGCAAATCTGATATACAACACTTAGCAAGATGCAATGTTCAGAAAAACACAGGTTCACCAAAATGTTATGTAGAAAAAGAGGGTAAAGGGTTGATTTGTTGTATAGTTTAGATCCTCCTTTCGCTACACACATTCAAGGACATTTAACCGAGTCAAATCACAACTTCTGCAAGAAGATTCACCTATGGTTGGTTGTCACTTGTAATGATAGGGAAATTTGGAAATTTATGATTAATATGTTAATTTAAGCCTAATTATGCTCAAAACCCTAATCATGTAAAATCATGAATAAATAGACAGATTATAATAAATGCTCGCACACAGAGATACTAAATGAAGATTAGATACATACCAAATTTTGAAGTTCAAAATCCTAAATACTCAGGGGCAAAGGGACTCATGCCCAAGCTCAAGGTAGTCTCTTTGTTGAGGGTTTCCAAACCTTTTCTGCTACTAATTATCACTATTCTAGGGATTTTAGGCTCTGCAATCCCAAAGGGCAAAGAGACTAGCACCCAAGCCTTGATAGTGTTCTTCGCTACTTTTTTCCATCAGATCCAGGATCCTTATGTTATACAACACTCCTCTACAACTCCACTCTGTAGAATTTGACACTTGCCACCTGTAATCACAAGAGAGGGGTTGGGGGTCGTGGTGTTTAGGAGCTTGCCTTGGTCAAGCCTCAGAATGGCATTCAATCCTTCCAACACCATTGTTAACTAAAGAGTGTGTGTCCTTACAAGACAAAGGCCAAAAAAATTGATAAATGATTGATTGAAAACACAAATAGACATCATCTCAGAGGTGTAGTTCTCACGAAGATGAAACTCTTTCACACCATGAGAAGATGAAGCCAAATTTGCAACAACAATATTCTTCTCTGCAACATAATGAATGCCTTAAATGCACTCTATGATCATAAGTTTGTCAAAGTATCAAAATCATCTTCCAGTTTACAAATTAAACCCTGAACATGCTTATATATGCATTCCCACTTTAATTTCTTAATTCAAACTTAAGATGTCATCAACAAACACCTTTTAATGGTCTCCAACTAACATTCAAATTTGAGACCCTGCCAAAATAGGGCAGGGCAAGGGCACAAGTGCCTAAGCCCTGAGACCTATTTTGGGTCAGGGTTTAAGCTTTGTAATGTCCCTTAAGTCCATTTTGACATGGGTTTCAAGGCATTGTGCCTCAAGAGTCATTTCTAACATACATGATTAAAAACAAGGGACCCGAGAGCTAAACTTAAGAGGTAAAAGTCCTAGGGGGACATTTTATGACATATATATATATATATATATATATATATATATATAAACTTAAGAGGTAAAAGTCCTAGGGGGACATTTTATGACATATATATATATATATATATATATATATCCCCTCTTCTCATCATATCTATATCTCTTCTATATCTTCCATCTTCCTCTCTTATTATGCTTCTTCACATTATCATGCTTCATGCTCTTCTCTCTCGCATTCCTCTTCCTTATATAGCCTCTTAATACCAAGGTTTCATGGTGTATTTCTATTATGTCCTTTCCTAAATACTCTTAGTAAACTCCCTTCCATAAATTCACCCTTTCCTTTATGATATTTATCCATATTAAGGCTTGTTAGAGTGTGTTTAAGGCTATTTAAGGCCTATATGACCCAAAAATGGGTCTAGGGATGACCCAAATGGTACCACAAACCCTTTGCAGCATATGATAATGTCATATAAGGTATAGTGGTGTAGTTTTTGGTGCTCTTGATCACCTGCTAACAATTGCAAATGGTCCAATAGGAATGGTAATACAATGCACAAATTCAACAAATTATTCACCAACTAGCTAATGATACCACACTAAATCCTAAATATACTTGGGATGGAAAATACTTGTGTTACAAGGGGTAAATTATTATTTGTATAATTTTTCCTTGCAATCTCAACTACTCCAACAATTACATGCATCCCCTTCCATGGGGCATTCAATTTTTTTAGTGGCATATAAAAGAATCAAACATGATCTTTTTGGTTGGAATGAAAAATGAAATCAAAAAATTATGTTTGAATGTGATAAGTGCTAAAAAAAGGTGAAACTATTCAAACTTTGAGAACTCTCTATCCATAAACATTTTTGAAAGTCACATGGACTAGAATTTCTATGGATTTTATTGAAGCACTACCTAAGTTGGTTAGAAAGTTAGTCATTCTCATGGTGGTTGATGGTATCTCCAAGTATGGCCATTTTTGTTCATTAGCCCATCTATATCATACCTCTATGATTTCCCAACTTGTTCTCAAGATCAAATCTTTCACCTCCATGGTATTCCCACTTCCATTATCTATGACCATGACCCCACCTTGACTAGTCACTTTTAACATGAATTGTTCATGCTATAAGGAACACAACTAAAAATGAAATCAACATACTGTAATCTATAAATAGATGGTCAAACAAAGAGTCAATAGATTATTTGAGACTTATTTATGTTCTTTTTTTTTAGATTAATAAAATCAATGGGATAAATTATTATCCCTTGTAGAATGGTGGTACAACACCTCCTATCATTTCTCCACCAACATGATGCCATATGAAGCTATGTATGTCCAACTTGCACCATCCCTTGCTACTTACTTGTCAATTAAGGTACAACATATCAATTCCACTCTTAACAACCATGAGCTTATCCTCCAAACCCTTAAGGATAACTTGGCCTTATCTTAAAAAAATATAACAAGGTGATCAACATTATTTTAAGGAAGATGGAATCATCCCTTTTTTGGAACGCCTTAATGGGTTTGATGAAAATTTGTCTGTGCAATTTGCCCGGTCCTGAAAAAATTGTAGAGTTACTGTGGGAAGAATTAGTTTTGAGGTCTCTAAGCAAGTCATTGCCATGGCAACTAGTCTGTCTATTAAGGGGACTAAATTGCAAAGGAAGGTGAAAGTGGTTGATCATTCGAACCAGAAGCTATTTTTGGGGGAAGGAGAGGAACTAGTTCCCTACCAGGGAGGGTTTGAACAAGTCAAGCTGCCAGAGCCGTGGGATGAAATGTGCTTCCTTCTCATGAAATACTTCACATTGGAGGGTCAGTTTACCAGGTTTTATAATTACCACCTCCCTTTGCTTAATCATTTCAGGTGTAATGCTCTTATCAATTTCCCTTTCTATTTATTGTTGTCCATTAAACAATCTATTTTTAGGGATAAAGTTAAAACGGATAAGAAACCCTCTAAAAAGCCTATCCCTTTGCACCAAGGTCTTATCCTTTGTCTTTATAATTTTCATCTTGCTTTGGAGCCGCCTAAGCCAATTCAGACTTCTAGTGGTGAGGTTTCTGCCAACCTTGACCCCCTTGATCTTGCCACCTCTGAGGAACCTTTCCCTTCCCCTATTTCCCACAAAATGAAAGGGGTTTCTTTCTCTATGACCACTACGGAGACCACCATGGTGAAGGTTACTCATACTCTAGCTTCTAAAGGGAGTGTGAAAAGCAAGAAGAGGAAAATTAGGGAGTTGGATGAGGATATTGTGGGGGACTCTATGGGGACCCATAAAAATATGAGTAGTCACCCTGTGGGACCTGGCAATAAACATAAAACTAATTTGTCTGCTAAAGATAAGAAGGAGGGATTTTCTTCTGGGGTAAGGAGGTTAGGTAGGATTGCTGGTAAGCCTGTGCCATAAGATAAACTGATTGACTACTCTGAAAGTGCTTCTGATGCCTCCATGCAGGGGGATGATCAACTAAATTCTAAAGATTTTGATATTCAAGAGATCTCTGAAGATGATGTAGGTAAGAATGAAAGGAAACATGTTGATGATGCAGGAGGTGCTGACGGGGATCCTATGGACAATGTTGGTGAAGGGGAGAGGATGATCGTGGAGGAGGTTGGTGACAAGACTAAGGATCATAAGCAGCATGCAACTCATAAGCATCATGCTCAGTCGTACGACGATGCTTAACCTCTCTCTATTATAGGATCTTGGGACTTGTGCTAATGAAGAGAAGGATGAGAAATTCAAAAAGCTTGATGAATTTGTTGAATTTCTGGCTAAAGACTAGGAGAATGTATATCCTTAGTTCTATTTCTTTCTATGTTGTCTATCATTTGATACTTACTATCTATTGTCTATAAGCTATTTATGTTGTTTATGTGGTTTATGTTGTAGTGATCTTGTGGCTCTTTTTGTGCTTGAGCCTCTTTGGTCTTTTTTGGTCTTAATGTAAGGGTTCAGCCCCTGGTGTTTGCCAACTTATATAATCAAAAACATTATTTTAAGTACACATTCACTAAAGGTGACTTGGTCCTTATGCACCTCCAGTCATATAAGAAAATGTCCCTAAATATTTTTGGTAGAAATAAGTTAGCACCAAAATTCTAAGGACCCTTCTGAATATTACAAAGGTTGAACAAATTGGCCTACAAGTTTGATCTCTCTCCATCTTCTAAAATACATTTTATTTTCCATGTCTCCTATCTCAAGAAGTTCCTTGGCCAACATGTTAACATTCCATTAGCACTTCCTTTGACAATGGAGGACCTATAATCCTTGAGTCAAAGGCTATTGTGGGCTACCAATTGCATTCACTTCATAATCACACCACTAGAGATGTTTTGTTCTAGTGGTACTAAGTATTGTAGTTGGAAGATGCCACATGGGTACCTCTCCACAACTTTCAACATCAATTTCCATATTTCAATCCCAAGGATAGGGCTTTTCAATAAGGGAGGGCATGTTAGGACCCTTGTATGTCCTAAATCTTTTATATTTTGAGCATTGTAATAATCATAGTTTAGTTGTTTAGTTAGTATTACTCTATGTGCTTTTATCCCACATTGGCAAGTAACTCATAAGTCACTCTTTGTGAAGACTTTACATATTGATGTTGTAATAAAGATAAGATAATCTTCAAATCATATTTTTTATTGAAGCTTTGAGGCTTGTAATACTTGTTCTCCATTATTGATATAGTATATATGAAGCTATTTTATTAGAATTATGTTAATTTTTATACTATAGTTGTATTTCTAATTATTTTTAGGTGAGATATTGACATCCGAGATTAATAGGTTATTTGTTCAGAAGAATGAACAAATTTTGGATACTTTTGTGCAAGGTGGTATTTCACCTTATTTCTAGGCAATGAAAGGGTTTAATGAGGTCCTAAATAATTTTTTAAATCATAGGTGAAGAGAAAAGTTGCTATTGGGGGAATTAGATTCATGGTCTCTAAAGTAATGATAAGCCATACAACAGGGGTCAGTTGTCAAGGAAGAAAGGTGCCAAGATTGGGTAGAAAAAAAGAGGAGTTTGTTGATTCCTTTCTAGAGGAGGGTGAGTCTTTGGTCAGGCATCAGACAAGTAGGAGAGGGTTATGCTACCATCGCCTCAGGCTAATGTAAGATGGCATTTAATAAAATATTTTACCTTGGAAGGAAGGTTATTACTATGCAACTATCGCTTGTTAGATCATTTAAGGCACAAGAATTTGATTATATTTCCTTTTTTCTTCTTTTTTATTGGATAGTCTTGGAAAGGGCCCAATCCCTTACATAATAAAGTTCAATACAACAATACTAGACATAACATATATAATACCAAAAAACCATGGCTGGCATAAACGAAACCAAGATAGGAGACTAGAATGAACATAAACAAAACAAGATTAGTAGACAAACAATAGATAGACAATAGTAACAAATAAATTCTTCATGCTCTTAACCACAGAGTTCCAATCCTTGGTTGAAGTATCCAGCATATTATCCTAGATAGCAGTAGTAAGATCCATCTGGTCCTCTTTATACTTAATTTTTTTCCTATAAACATCAATGTCCTCCTTCTACTATTGTTTATGCTTCGAGAGCTCGATCTATAGAGTGAAAATGCTTGAAACAACCCTCCTCATCATGTCATTTGTGACACTAACCAAATTATTCATGGCCTTTTCAACTTTCAAAATTCTATTCTAATATAACTTAAGGGTATCATACATATTATTCCATCTATCAATGCAATTACCACATATATTCTCTCTCCCATGAAACTCTTCAAGGTGGTTGACTCTGTCAATCAAATATTCTAGGGTACCAATTATCTTGGTAAGGTCAGCTTGATTAACCTTATCATCTTGATCACCTTCATCATTATCTTCATCAAAAACATCAAAGCAATTCTTCATATTAATACCATCATTGTCATCATTGGGATTAGGAACATAAACATCAATAGACACCTTCAAGGTGTGCTCTTCTTCCTAGACATCCTTTTCCTCACTAGAGTCAATTTCCTGAACCACCATCTTCTTGCCCTTATCCCTCTCCTCTTCCCTTATCAAACTGACCAAACAAGAAGACCTCTAATTCCCACTATTAATGCATGCATACACTTTGTCCATAGTGATAGATTTTTCAGGATCATAAGGCTCATATTTTTTATCAAGGGTGAAATTAACCTTGATAGACTTAATGCTAACTTTCTTCTTTAGAGTATTACTAGGTGGTCCCTTACTGTCCTTATGATGTGTAAGGGATAGTTGAATCTAATGAGGGGATGAGGGGTTCCCCTATTTACCTTTAATAGTTGGAGTAGGACTGACATCCACTTTTCCATCATCAGTTGCACCAACTTTATCATCATGATTTCCTTTAGTCTTCTTATCGGTGGTAGTAGAAATTTTATCATCCTCCAGGTTTAGGATTTTTCTACTCTTCCCTTTAGCAGTGTTGGGTTTAGTTGGGTTGGCTGAGGTTTTCATATGCTTTCGAGTGGAGATATTAGGCTTCCTAGGAGGCTCAATATAAGTTTGCTTATTGGCATTATCATCATTCTCATTAGGAGGGTTAGGGGTAGTGATTTTATCACCAATAGTCTTACAATTCTTTCCCTTAGTAGTGGGGTATGGGGATTAGCCTGAGAGGTAATCTGAGACCTACTGGTGGGGTTCTACATCTCTTTTGGGGAATCTTCCATCACAAGGTTAGCTCGATTCTTATTTCTTTTGCCAGTTAATTAGGGATCAAATTTTTGACAAGGTTTCTCACCTTATGAGGAAGAGGGCCAACAGGAGGAATAATGGAGGAGGTAGACACAGGGTTAAACTTGTACAAATCATACATCAAACCGCAATGGAGCTGCAAGAAAGTCCCATCCTAAATAATATTTTCCATAGAGGATAACAAGAAGAAAGGAAAGTTGATAATATTCTTATGCCTCAAATGATCCAGCAACGGGAAGTGATACCCATGAACAATGGTATAGTGACCCTCAAGAGTAAAATACTTCATCATATGAAAACTCACTAGTGCCTAGGGAGGAGGGAGAACAATCCTACCATAGCCATTTTGGTGGTGAACCAGAGATTCTCCATTTTCAAGAAAAGAATCCATAAATTGGCTCTCCTTATTCTTGCTATGCCTTGACAGCTTCATGCCATCACAACTTAACCTCATGGTATGCCCTATCATTTCTTCAGTCACCGTGAATCTAACCCCACCAATAGCAATGTTATAGTTCCTCCAAGTGTTCACAAGTTGGTTCGACAAATTACTATGAAATCCCTTCATCACAAGGAAGTAGGAGGAAATTCCCCCTTGCTTGAAAATAGTCCAAAGTTCCACATTTTTCTTGGGATTATAGAAAGTAGGATCATCTCTAAGCTTTTGAACCCCCATTTTACTTTTCTCACATCAATTCTTACAAGGATTCACAAGAAGACATAATTTTTTACTAAATTGTAAAGAGTGATAGTTGGAATGAGGTTTGTTACTGCTAAAAATGTGAAAATGGCTATCAATTATGATCTCATACTCCATTTTGTTCCTCAAATAAAAATCTTTAAAATTTCTACAGGCTTCCAAGAAGGTGGCATGAGCGATATCATCATAAATCCAAACTTCATTATAAGAAATCTCCATGTGATAAATTCCCTTAGCATAGTTATTACAAATATAGATTTGGTAACTCGTACTAGAATGATTACCATAGTCCTCCAAGGTCATCATGATGCAACAATCCATCTTAAGACATGTGGTAATTGTAAGCAAGGAGGGGGTCCAAATTATGACATTCCTCATTAATGATCTTTTGAATATTCAAATAAAAATTATTAGTTTGAGTCCAATACATCCATCTATTAAATTGGAGGCTAACATTAGCCATGCCATTCGAAAATGTATTACCTTCCCGATACACATGCTGAATTTTGAGGTGTTTAAAGATTTTTAAAGTACTCTTGATATCCTTTATGTAGTTTTTTACCTTCCAAGGGGGTCCTTATCATTTTGAATTAGTTCTATAATCACTTTTGAGTCCCCTTCAATCTTAATGTTTTGAATCTTGTGTTAAAACCTCTTAATACACCACCACATGGTGATGACCTCCACCTCATTATTGGTTTTGCAACCAATATTCTTAGTAAATCCTTCTATAACATTACCTTTACCATCATAGATAATTCACCTAGAAGCTTCTCTACTTGGATTTATTTTAGAACAACCATCAAAGTTAAGTTTAACCCATCCCTATTGGGGACTCTTCAATTTAGTGTGTTTCTTGACCAAAGCTTTCTAGATCTTAACATTAGTGATATCCTTCCTTATTCCCCAATTTTTACAAATTTTGACCTCCAAGGTAGTAGGCATTTTTTTAGGTTTATCCAAATTAGCAACATTAACACTCTCTTGAATATCATAAGATATTTTCTTGAACACCTTAGTGGCCTCCTAATTATTATCCTTGAAAATCTTTTCATTTCTCTCTTTCCAGATCCCCTAAGCAGTGTGGAGGGGGATTTGGTTCCACACCTTTTTGGTGACTAGATGATAAAGATGGGAGTTTCTTGTCTAGCCAATAATAAATTTCAAGAGGTCCTCTAACATGACCCACTAAAGTTCCAGATTGGGAAAAACCATTCCCTAATTTTTTGTTGAGAAGATAGAGTGAAAGAATAAGTGATTTATATATTCTTCTTTGCAACTACATAAAGGGCATCTATTGGGCTGGTGAAAACCCCTAAGCAGGTTATCTTATGTGAGGAATTTATTATGGTTAGCAATCCACTAGAACATATTAACCTTGGGGACAATTCTACGATTCCAAACAATATCCCATTCAAAGAGTGGATAAGGGGAATCAACATCATGATATAGGTTGAAGCTACTGTGTAGTTTCCAGAGGGATGGGGAAACCAAATAATATCATCCTCTTTGTTGGGTTTAAAAAGGTAGAAACCATCAAGGAAAGTTTGGAAGTTAGTAGTTAACCCTTCCATACCTCATAGTTGTTCCCTGAGGTTCTAGAAAGAATTCCAAGACAAGGCATTATTAGTAGAGGCTAAATATTCATAGAGAGCTTAACCAAATAGCCTTAGGCAGGGTTGTATAAATCTACTAAATTACAGGTGAGAGGAGAGGGGTGGAACATCCCACTAAGTGTCCTCCAAGAAATCAATTCTTTTACCATTTCCCACTCTCCACTTGATGCCTTGCTTGGTGTTACATTTTATTTTCTGCATCCCATTCTAGATGATCAAGCCTTTGAGCAAGTGAGAATCCTTAAGGAAGCAGATTTGGTTCCTAGTTTGGAGGTATTTATCCCTATTCATAATAGCCTAGTCTTTGTCATTTGTGATAAGGTTCCACCCAATTTTGGCTAATAGGGATTTATTGAAAATTTGAGGACCTCTAATGCCTAGTCCCCCATTCCTCTTGCTTTTATAAATAGTCTCCTAGTTAACTAAAGCAATTCTTAACTTTTCCTCTATACCAATCTAGATGAATTTATTTTGGATATATTTGTAGTGTAGAAAAGAGAGACTAGTTCAATAGATCAAACTAGGTCAAACCTTTTTTTGCAAAACATTAGGACACAATCTGAGCTTAGCTTCTACCCAAGAAGGAGAGACAAACTATATGAGCTTTTCCCTTTTGTTGTATTAGAGGACAATCAACCAAATCCAACCAATCAAACTAGGGTAAAACAAGAAAACCCTAATTGACAAAGATCGGACCATAATAAACAATCTAGAAACAAATATGGACAAACTAAAAGCACCATAGAGATTAGTGAATAGAGGAGAACCTAGATCTAGAGTTGGGAGGTCAAAGGAAAAGGGTACTTGGGCACCCTAGACCCTAATTAGGGTTTAAAAAAATGGATACCTTCATCGGGTCTGTACTTGCAAGCTCTGTCTTATTCTCAGAGATCACCTTCATAAACTTGTTTCTTTGACCTACACATAAGGAAAGAGGAAAGGGTTGGATGCTATTTTGGAGCTTGCCTAAGTCAATCTCTATGAATGGTGTTTCCACGTCCACAATAGCAATGATGATAGATAAAGAGTGTGTGCCCTAGGAGGGCAGAGGTAAATCTGAAGTAGAATGGAATGCTAGAACAAAGCATGAAGGAAAGAAATCACCATGAGTATGGAAACCCTAAAATGTTTGATGCATTCTCACAACTTGACTCAAGAAGTTGGTGTAACCAAAAATAAGTAGAAAGATCTTCAAAAGACCTGCAATAAGTTAGTACCACAACAATAATCCACAATAGAGAGCTTAAGAGAAGAATAGAGAGCATGAGAGAGAAGAAGAGAGAGTGCAAGGGTTCCTAGATTGCTTAGATGTTCAAATGAATGACTTAACTTGCTTTTATATGCATTCCTGCTAATTTATGGAAAATTAAACCAAATCAGGCTGACATTGGGAATCACTTAAGAGGTCCCAAGTTGACAAGCCATTAATTAGGGTAGGGCTAAAGAGAGGACAAGGGTTCTTGGGTGACCTGGTCCTTTGTCCTCAAACTCCTGAGATAAGACACTTTAAGTGTGCTTAGCCATGCCTTATAATTACTTTTCTGGGTTTTGTGCATCGAGATCAAGAATTACACACTTAATGCTCAAAAAGGTATTAGAATAGGTCATAATTAACAACTGTAAACATTTTAGGTCCACTTGGGTGCTAAACTAAGTGTAAAATGGTAGTGTACACATTTTACTCTATAACATTTAGCCCCTACTTTAGTGTGGGTACTAACTTATGTTTGAACTCATACTAAAGGATGGAGAAGACCAATTTCAAACAGAACAAACATAAAAGCTAAAGAATTCTGCCAAGATTGAGGGGTGATTAAGCCCCCAAGATTAGGATTTTAAGGTTGCAAATACATAGGATCATAGAAGCCATAGAATGTCACAAAAAATTGAGGGGTAATCAAGCCCCCAAGTTTAGGATTCTCAGAGTCTATGATGAATTTTATACACACAAGACACATGACATTATTCACTCATACATGAAGCATTTAGAAGACATGAGATAAGACAAAACATACACAAGGCATACACTTGAGAAATCATAATATAAACACGTGATACACAAAGCATGGATGTCATACACAAAGTATACACACCATACACCAAGTAAACAAGCTTGACACAAAGTATACACACAAGGCAAAGAGTATGCATGGAAAACACATGGAAAACACTTGGAATACATGATGAAAAACAGTCAAGAGACATACATAGAGAACACATAGATAATACACGTGAGGCACACACAATGTGTGAAGAACATCTAGAGAATAAGAATATATGAGGAGGATACATACATCAACCACAAGAAACATAACATGAAAGACCTTGAGTCAACATGACAAAGGTGACCTTGATCTAAGTGGTGTCTCAATCATCATGCATCATTCCCCAAGATGCAATAAAGAAGAATGCTAAGGGGTTAGCTAGAAACAAGAAGCACAAGAGGAGTACAAGCACATCATACACATAATCCACATCAAGAAAAGTGTTTTTATAGAAAGATGAGAGTAAGGCTCATAGCATGATATATGCCCCCACCTTAAAGTGATTGCTAACTCCACCTGGGAGTAATTGCCTTTAAGTTAGAGTGATGAAGAAACATAAAACAGGTACAAGAGCTTTCTAAAAGCACATGCCCAAATGATATGTGTTTTCAAAAGCTACATCGCGACAAGGGGTTTCCCCCAAGACAAGCAAACCAAGGTGATGCTTACAAGCATGATACACAATGGCTTGTGTAGTCATGGTATGATGCCAAGCATTTCTAGAAGGTGCCACATACATATGAAGATGACATAAGAAATATCACACGAGAGTACACATCAGTTGAATCAACATGAAAGGATGCTAAATCATCCAAGAAAAATAACCAAATTACACATCATGACATATAGAAGAATGAAGATACATATAGAGGAATGACACAACGCATTCTTACTCCTTGTACCTTTGTACTAACAAGGGTTCCAAAGGAGAACTAACAATCAACAAAACTTCACAATGCAAGGATAAAAATACATACAAGCATAAAAAAATGAGAAGGGACCACTCCTGTGAGTCGGCCTATAACAAATTATCCTCCCCCAACTTGATTATAAAATGGATGGAGGACAAGGTGCTCTAAGGACTACAATAATTTTGGTGAGAAGTGCTAGAGCCAAACCTTGTTCAAATTTGTTGAATTTTATCACCCAAGACTCAACATCCCTTAGTGGAATGGCCAAGTGCTCAATGCTATGCATAATAATGAGTTGATGAATAATTTTTTTTTTAATCTTTTGTGTTTTGGAGTAGGAAGAGTGATTAAGTTGTATTTTAGTAGACTCCACAAAATACACTCTTGTTGAGATAGAAGAGGAAATATAGGTGGAGCAGGAAGCAATACTTTTTGTTGTGAACATGGTGGAGAGAACATAGGAGAAGGCTAGAAACCTAAACCTACTTTAGACAAGTGTGGTGTTGGTTCCATAGGTTCCTTAATTCCTTGTTGTATACATCCGAACCCACTTCCATTGTATCCTTGTTTTGAAATAATTTTGAATCCAAACCGATAACACTTCTCCAAATCTGAAGGAAGAGGAGAGGTCATATGAGTCTCGTTGAAATCTGTTGAAGAAGAAGGATCATTTATTTCATCATGGTGAGGAGGGTCAAACTTTATTTCAACCATCCCATGGGGGTTGAAATCTAAAGAGACCCCATCACTACCGTGACATGTATTAGAAGAAGAAGATTCATTAGAGTGAGATGATACTTTATCACAAATGGCCACCATTTCTATAGAACGAGGCAGATATCATCAATATCAAAAGTTCCATCATCATTAAATTTGAGTTTAAGCTTTGTAGGAGTAGAAAATTGTGTTGAAGAAATTTGATTTACCTTTGAGATTTTTGAGTGTAAGGGTGAGATTTTATATTCACCCATAAAGGAGGGTGTAAAATCTAATGAACCCCAATAATCACTGAAAAATGCATTCGAAGGCCCAACATTATCCTTACCAACACTATTTTTTGTAGTGGGGGATAGTGGTTTGGTTTTTGTTAAAGAAGGGATCAAATTGCTTAAAGGAATTTGATGTCTCACTTCTATTTGTAAGCAACTTTCTAGAACCAAATCAACTTTAATTGTATAAGGTTTTCCTTAAAAAATGAACTTTACTGAATGATCAAGGGTAGATGGGACTACCCCAAAGGCATGAATCCATGGTCTACCAAGAAGATTGTATGAAAGAGCATTATGCATGACATGGATAAGGGTAGGCAATGTCATAGGTCCAGTCTTAATATCTAAGGTGATTGTACCTAGTGATTTCTTACTTACATTATCAAACATACGAATGTTGAGTTTATTCAATTGATTAAAGATGTATCAATATTGAGTTTATCTAACAAATCTATGCCACAAACATTAAGGCTTGATACACCATTAATCATAGTGATGTTGGCAAGAGACACTGTGTGGCTTCATGAGTGTTGTCATTGATGGCAACAAAGTCCATTCCACACATCCGCAGCACATGGTATGTCTATACCAGAAGTCAGATTGAAGAGTATTTTGGTCCAGTGAGCAAGAACAGAGCATGCAGCAAGGTCTGACAATCAAGTTCAGATATCTCAGAGGAAGTATCTTAACAAAGTGTGGACTTGGGGAAGTCAAGAGGAGTACTATGACTGATACATTCTAGAAATTGAGTCTCTAGTGATGAAAGAGTGAAAAGATATGAGTACCTAAGTGTTGGGTTCTTGTTTGGTAGAGTAGACTGAGGAAGAACTAACTGGAAAAGCATTAGACCTTAATTTGAATGAGGAATTGATGGTGATCAAGCTTCTTGAGGGATCATTCATGGTTGGCCAACATGATTGATGACTTCTATAACTATCTCTTTGATACGCATCACTTAATAAGCAAGGATTTAGCCGACAGACCAGAGTTTGGGAAAATCTTGAGTATTCCGGATGCCGACTAGAAAGATGTTGAAATCCTTGGTACGGATATATATACCAGATGGATTTCAATGTGAAGGTGTGTATGGTGTATTGTGAAGTGCAAAGAAAAGTAGAAAGAAGTGTAGAAGTAGCAATACAAATCCAGTATGTGACAGAACAGCAGCACCAAGCAAAGGAAGAATGAAGTGCAGTAGATCAGTGTATTGAACCTAACCAGAACTGAACCTCAACATATGTGGATGCCTTTGATTAGTTCAAATACTTAGTTACTTTCTATAGACCATGTAGACAGTGAGTCTCTTGTAGGCAGTGAGCCTCTTGTGAGAAGTGTGCTCGGGTAGTGAGCCCTAATTGGCAAGTGCCATTTTGTACTTCTTATTCTTTTAACAGAGAATACAATCTTGGGTTAGCCACCCCGTGGTTTTTCCCTTAATAAGGTTTTCAACGTAAAAATACTTGTGTTATGTGTGTTGATTTCATTTATGCTTATATGTTTTAATAATGCACTATTGTTAAAGAAGAAAAGAAAGTTAAGAAGTTTAAGATAATTGATTCACCCCCCTCTCATTTATCTGCCTTGTTTCCAACAATTGGTATCAGAGCCAAGTACCTCTAGACAGAGCCTAACAACTTGAGGAAGGTCTAGGAATCTCAATGGATATGTATGGTATGAGGGAACAACTTCAGTCTGCCCTAGATGATCTTGAGCAATCTCACTTTGAAGTCAATAACCTGAGAGAAAGGCTCAAATAAGCTGATGATTTCATAAATGAACTCAAAGAAAAACTAAGTATCTTAGTGAAGAAAAGAAAGGAACTACTTCAACAATTAGCAAGTCAAAGTGAAGCCAATGATACTAATGAAGATCTGAATGAGAAAAACAAGTTATGTGAGAAGCTATCAAAAGAGGTCATTATGGTAAGACATGAAATGGAATCAGGGTTTATGAAATTCACTCAAGAAATTGAAGAGAAAAGAAAAATTGAAGATAATCTAAAACAATCTCTCAAGGAGAAATCAGAACACTGCCACAAAATGGATAGAATAATCAGGCATCTAGAATCTGATCTTGAAGAAGCTAGAGATAATAAAGAACAACTTGAGAATTAGATAGACACTCTTAAAAGGGATCTTCAAACAACAAATGAATACAAAGAGAAATTCAAGATAAGCTCTACTCGACTTGAAGTTCTTCTTGAAAGCCAAAAGAGGGTAGATGAGAAGTATGGATTGGGATATGACAAAGGTGAAAGCTCTAGATCTGGTCAGAGGAACTCTGGATTTTGAAATCCAAGGAACAGACCTAGAAGACCTCCAGTAAGGCAACCAAATGCTCAAAGATATCCATCCTTCAATGGATACTGCTATAATTGCAATAACTTTGGTCATAAAGCAAATCACTATAGAAGAAGAATGAATCAGGCTAATTCATCCTTCTCCAAACAATGTTTTAACTGCAAAAGGTATGGTCACAAGTCTCATAAATGTAGAAATATGTAAATAAACAATTCATTCAATGGTAGATGCTTTGCATGCAATAGAATGGGACATATGGCTAATCAATGTAGATCAAGAGGATACTAGTCAATATGCAAAGAAATATTGTTTGCTACAATTGCAATAGATCTAGTCATATTGCCAAATTCTATAGAAGTAAGAATCAAGACAAAAAGGGTCTGGTGCATCATAACCAAAATCAAGACAAAGGAAAAGGAAAAGTGAATATGGATGAAATTCAAAGGGAAATGAACAAGATTTGGGTGAAGAGAAGTACAGAATATGTTAAGGATGGATCCGCACCAGAATCTGGTGCTGATATTCCTTCCAAAAACTAAATAGATGAGCTCTAGCTCAGGGGGAGTCACAAAACAAAATAATTTCCCCCAGCTAGTCAATTGGTGCCTAAAATTGGCACATGAAGTGTTGTGGGTTAAAAGGACTCTCAGAGAAACATCTAAATATCCCTTGGTCAAAATATGAAAGATCCGCAAGGAGTTTGAAAAGGTTAGTCATCTCAGATTAGATCCAGTATGATTCAAAAATTGAAAATATCTTGATCTGTGAATAAATGGAATGATTGAAGAAAAGAAGAAAGATTGTCAATAATCACCGAGTGCATCTCAGTGATCTAGAAAGATCTCTCTCAAAACAAGAAGAACAAGGCAACCGAAATGACTTAAGTTGTGCATTTATTACAAAATGGAATTAGGGCAGAAATAAAAGGGTTCTTTTGTTCATCATTTGCACATTTGCATTCGAGAAGAAGAAAGAAGGAGCTCTGCAACAAGATTGCTTCAACCCTCTCAAGGATCACCCGCAGAATTTGATTCAACCAACAATCTCTTCAGCTCTTATCGTGAACCCTAGAAGTGTAAAAAGGTATTTTTGTTCTTGGATATCTCTCATTGAATCTTTTGCAAGATGGCTACTCCAAATGTTGTTAATATTACTAATAGGCCGCGTCCTAAGTTCAAGAAACATCCTTACAAATCCCTAGAAGTTGATCCATTAGGTACCTTCTCTAGCATTCCACATGGAGTTCTGCATGTAGAAGATGTTAGGGTTTACATACATGCAAATATTGAGGAATTTGGAGAATCCAATCTGATGGATATCTATCACAAGGAACTAATAGATGAATCATTTCAACTTAAACCCCAATACAAGGCCATCCGGGATAAGCATTTTGGACATTGCATCCATTTCCCCTATTTTCCAGAAGATGAATGGGTCTGGTATGTTTTGAGCAGAATGCATGACAACTTCATGTGGTTGATGAAGCCATTTAAGATCACAAAAGATGCCATTAGGGAGGTAACTGGATTGCACTCATCCAGTGGGTTGCCTGCTCTCAAATCAGTCAAAAACCAAACTGTAAGTGAGGTTACCAGATCAAAATTTGATAAGAGAGCAATGAGAATAGAGGATATCACAGATCCAGATATCAAATTTGCTTCTATGATAATTGGTTATAAGATATATCACTCCAGCAGGGAGAATTCTGTATCTGGAACAACAATAAACACTGCTTATCAGATGCTAAGGGAAAATGTTGATTATGATCTTTGTGAGCTTCTCCTAAACCAACTGTTAGAGAATTTGTAGAAAATAAAGAAGGATAAGAATAATTCATTTAAGTACGGTGGCTTGATACTATGTCTATTCTTCTACTATATGAATGAGCTACTTGGAACTAGTGGCTGGATATGGCAAAATGATAGACCTATTGCCATATAGATCAGAGATTATATGCATGGGCTTGGTGATGCCAAGGCTCAAAGCACAACTCTCTAGGGATATTTCAAGAATTTCCAAGGTATGATGTAGGCCAGAGAAAGAATTCCCCAATCCATGGTTGAAAAATACAAGGATATAGTGTGCTTTATGGTAGACACTGATCAATGCCTAATGGAGGTAGTGGAGCCAAGGATAGTCTAGATTATGCCAATGGGGTATGAAGTAGATGAGAAAATCCTAGAGTTGCATATCCAACACTTGCTCAGTCAGCCCAAGGACCCCCTGAGGTAGAAAGGTTTGGAACCTTTGAAGAATTGAGTGTGAAAATTCATGTTGAACAAACACAACCAGAAATGAAGAGAAAAGTGAGAAGGGAAGCAGAGGAAGTTGCCAAAAGATATGGCATCTCAAAAGAAGTAGTTGATGCAAATAGAGAAAAATTAGAAAGAGCTGAGAAGGAGAGACAAGAAGTAGAAAAAGAAAGTAATCCAGTGCAAGTCCCCTCCTAGACCAGATCCTCCAAAAGCTCTGCACCTGCCACCTCTAAGAGCCAAAAGGCCTCCAAACCGGAAGCCAAGACATCCAGTAAGGAAGAAAAGAGAACAAAAACTAAGGCCACAAGGACCTATATAGGTCAAAAGGATGATAAAGAGATAGAAATAGATGAGGAGGTTAAGAAAATGAAGAACAAGAAGAAAACATCAGGTGGATCTTTTGCCGGTGCACATAAAGAAGAGGTAGAAGAATTTGTTGAAAGGTCCACTCCTTCTGTTGATAATGTTATCAAGGCAGTCATAGTGGATGGAAATATGCAACCATTAACTAAATTTTATGACAAGTATAATGACACTGACAAAAGAATATTGGAGGAAGCCACAGTCAAGTACTTGAATATCTATAATAAAGCATTCATTGAAATCATCTCTCTAATCTTGAAGAGTTTAGAGAAAATACTTGAACTCAGAAAAGACGATGCTAAAGAAAAAGATATGGAGATCCGAGAATAGATAGCTATTCATCTCTAATCTTCCATCACTCCAAAACAAATGAACATGATCTTCAAGGATTGCAAGGATGAGTTCCGGAGCAAAGCTAGAATGAACAAGCTTATGCTTGGAGAGACTGATCAAATGGCAAAAGAGACTGAAGACATCCTTCAGAATGCATATAAAAGATTCAATCTTCCTATTATAGAGGACATAAGTGATGAACCTTCTACCATGAATGTCAAAGGACTAAGTGTATCAAAGGAAGATCCTACTGAGAAAATTGCAAAAGAATCAAAGGAGATAGGTGAGGAGAAGACTAAGGACCTGGATTCCTCTGCTCCAAAAGAGGAAGTCCATGAAGAAGTAAATATCTCTCATCCAGATCCCCCAGCAGATTCTAAAACTAAAGGAGAAGCAAGAAAAGAGGAGAAAGCAAGTCAAGAAGAGGAGAAAAAGGGAAGAGAAGAAGAACAAACAGAGAAGGTCTCTGTTGACACCTCTGAGGTTGCAAGAGGAAAGAAGTCTCTGGAAAGAGAAACTACAGAAGTAGTTAAAGACTTCTTGACCAAGGAAATGATGGAATTAGATGAACCAGAGCTGTTTCAAGGACCATTCAATTTTGACTCTCTCTCTCCGATCCAGACAATGAAGGTAGCATCTTTTGCTCAATCCAAAGCAAAAGAAAAGCTTTTGAAGTCTCACATGGAAGATTGTAAACTGATAGAGATTGCATCTGGTGTGTTGGAGAAGATCATAGCATCCTTTGAGAAGGATATTTCAGCCTCTTCATCTAGTAATTTGAAATCTCTTGTTAATTCTGTTAGCACACATTTTGATTCCTTGGAGAAATCAGTAGAAGAGAAAGTCTGGAAAGAGTTTCTAGGTAAGAGATTCTCTAAAGTACAGGGGCTAATAGCAAATGATAGGAGAAATCTGAATATTGGAATAAAGAGCCTAGAAAATGCTCTTAAAGATGGTAGAGAATTATACAAATTTTGTTTATCTTGGTCCACAATAACAATAGACATTGCAAAGAAGGTGGAAGAACTAGAGGGAAAAGTATCAAGTTTATCCTAGAGTTTTGATCCTTTCACCTCATCCATAATGAATCAAGAGTGCCAGACTATTGCCACTATAAATGAGATAAAGAGGCTTGAGAAGGAGAAGAAAAAATAGAATAAGCATAATTAGTGAACTAAGAGGGATAATTATCCCTAAGTTAGAGGCAATGCATGAGGCCCTTGTTGGCAAGAGACACTATATGGACTTATGAATGTTGTCATTGATGGAAACAAAGGTTATCTCACACATCTGCAAGACATGATAGGTCCTCACCAGAAGTCAGATTGAAGAAGTGTTAAGGTCCGGTAAGCAGGAACAGAGCAGTCAGTAAGGTCCGACATATAGGTCCGGATCTCTCAGTAGAAGTATCTCAGTGAAGTGTGGATTTGGGGAAGTCAAGAGGAGTATCATGATTGATATATTCCAAGGTTTGAACCTCCGGTGTGGAAAGGAAAAGAGATATGAATGCTTGAGTGTCAGGTTCCCAGGTTCCCAAGTGACAGTATGAACAGAGGAAGAACTGACTGGCAGAATATCAGACATTATTCCGGATGTGTTACTAATGATGGAAAAGGTTCTTAAGGCATAATTTATGTTTGGCCGATGTATTTGATGACTTCTACAAGTATATGCTTGATCCACATTACTTGGTGTGTAAGGATTCACCCGACAGATCAGAGTTTGAGGAAATTATTAACTATTTTGGATGCCGACTAGAAAGGTGATGAAATCACTTGTGCGGATATATATACAGGATTGATTTAGATGTGAAGTGTGTCATGGTGTATTTGTATAGTGCGAAGAAAAGCAGTAAACCTGAGTAAAAGCAAAAAGGAAGGTTCGGTATGTGAAAGGAGAGCAGCACAAAAGAAGAGAAAAGATGAAGTGCAGCAGATTGGTATACCGAATCTAACTGGAACTGAACTTCAGCATATGTTGATGCTTCTCATCAGTTCAAGTATTGTATTACACTCTTTACAAATTGTAGACAGTGTGTCTCTTGTAGGCAGTGTCCCTTTTGTGAGCAGTGTGCTCGGGTAGTGAGCCCTAATTGGCAAGTGCCATTATGTATTTCCATTCTTCTAACAGAGAATACAATCTTGGGTTATTCACCCCATGGTTTTTTCCCTTAATAGGGTTTCCACGTCAAAAATATTGTGTCATGTGTATTTCCATTTCATGGTTATGTTTGCTTATTTGAATTAATGCTGCATTAATTATTAAGAAAGTTCAGAAAGCATAAATTATTAGGATAACTGATTCACCCCCCTCTCAGTTATCAACAGTTGGTATCAGAGCCAAGTTCCTCCTAACAGAGTCTAACAGCTTAAGGAAGATCTGAGAATTCAAATGGATGTATATGGGTTAAGGGAGCAACTCAAGACTGCCCTTGATGATCTTGAGCAGTCAAACTTTGAAGTCAATGAGTTAAAGGAAATACTCAAATAGGCTGATGATTTCATGAGAGAACTAAAAGACAAATTAAGTCTCTCTATGAAAAAGAGAAAGGAGTTACTTCAGCAATTGGCAAGTCAAGGTGAAGCCAAAGATACAAATGAAGATCTGAAGGAGAAAACCAAGTTATGTGAAAAGTTATCAAAAGAAATCATTATGGTAAGACATGAAATGGAATCAGGAGTTATGAAGTTTATGTTAGCAAGAGACACTATATGGATTCATGGTTGTTGTCATTGATGGCAACAAAGGTCATCCCACATATCCATAAGTCATGGTGTGTCTCTACCGGAAGTCAGAATGAAGATTATTGTGGTCCGGTGAACAAGAACAGAGCATGTGGCAAGGTCTAACAGACTGGTCCGGATCTCTCAGAGGAAGTATTTTGGTGCAGTGCGAATTTGGGGAAGTCAAGAGGACTACCTTGAGTGGTATATTCCAAGGATTTAGCCTCTGGTGATAGATGAGGAAAAAGATATGAATAGTTGAGTAGCGGATTCCTGAGTGACAGTGTGAATAGAGGAAGAACCGACTGACAGAACATCAGACTACCTTCCGGATGTGTTACTGATGGTGTTAAAGGCTACAAAGGCATGAAACATACTTGGTTGACATGATTAATGATTTCTACAAGTATATGCTTGATCCGCATTACTTGATGTGGTAGGATTCAACCGACAGATTAGAATTAGTGAAAAGATTGACTATTCCGGGTGCCGACTAGAAAGGTGATGAAATTACTTGTGCGAATATATATGCACGATGGATTTAGTTGTGAGAGGTGTGGTTGTGTGATGGGATATGCAAATAAGTATAGAGCAGAAGCAGTAAGAAAGATCCGGTATGTGAAAGGAAAGCAGAATAAAGAGAAGAGGAAAGATGAAGTGCAGCAAATCAGTGTACTGAGCCTAACTGGAACTGAACTCCAGCATATGGGGATGCTTCCAATCAGTTCAAGCATTGTATAACATTCTTTTGTAGACAGTGTGTCTCCTTGTAGGCAGTGTGCCTCCTTTGTGAGCAGTGTGCTCGGGCAGTGAGCCCTAATTGGCAAGTGCCATTTTGTAATTCCTTATTCTTCTAACAGAGAATAATCTTTGGGTTAATCACCCCATGGTTTTCTCCCTTAACAGGGTTTCCACATCAAAAATACTATGTCATGTCTTTTTCATTTCATGGTTATGTTTGCTTGTTTGAATTAATGCTGCATTGATTAATAAGAAAGTTCAAAAGAAGAAATAATTAGGATAACTGATTCACCCCCCCTCTCAGTTATCAACAATTGGTATCAGAGCCAAGTTCCTTCTAATAAGAGCCTAACAGCTTGAGGAAGATCTAGGAGCTAAAATGGATGCATATGGTTTAAGGGAGCAACTCAAGACTGCCCTTGAGGATCTTGAACAGTCAAACTTTGAAGTCAATGAATTAAAGGAAAGACTCAAACAGGCTGATGAATTCATGAGAGAACTAAAAGACAAATTAAGTCTCTCTATGAAAAAGAGAAAGGAGCTACTCTAGCAATTGGCAAGACAAAGTGAAGAAAGTAATACAAATGAAGAGTTAACTGAGAAAACTAAGTTATGTGAAAAGTTATCAAAAGAAGTCATTATGGTAAGACATGAAATGGAATCAGGAGTTATAAAGTTTACTCAAGAGATTGAAGAGAAAAGAAAAATTGAAGACAATCTAAGACAATCTCTCAAAGAGAAATCAGAAGATTGCCACCAGATGGATAGGATGATCAGACATCTTGAATCTGATCTTGAAGATGCTAAAGATAATGAAGAAAAACTTCAGGATCAAATTGTCTCTCAAAAGGGATCTTCAAACAGCAAATGAATATAAAGAAAAATTCAAGATAAGTTCTGCTCAACTTGAAGTTCTTCTTGGAAGTCAAAAGAGGGCAGATGACAAGTGTGGTTTGGGATATGAGAAAGGAGAAAGCTCCGGATCCGGTCAAAAGAATTTTGGATCAGAAAATCCAAGGAACAGGCCTAGAAGACCTCCAGTAAGATAGCCCAATGCTCAAAGATATCCATCTTTCAATGGATACTGCCATAGCTGCAATCACTTTGGTCACAAAGCTAATCAGTGCAGAAAGAGAATGAATCAGACTAATTCAACCTTCTCCGGACAATGCTTCAACTGCAAAAGGTATGGACACAAGTCTCATGAATGCAAAAATATACAAATGGACAAATCATTCAATGGTAGATGCTTTGCATGCAATAGAGTAGGTCATATGGCTAATCAATGCAGATCAAGAGGTTATCAGTCAAATATGCAAAGAAATGTTGTTTGCCAAATCTATAATATGTAATGCCCCTCACGTTTTGGCTTGTGTTAGATGTTATTTCTATTATTGCTTTCTGTCAGTTCTGGAATAGTTGATAGTTTTATATTGCATAATTACAGTTTCGAGACATTTGGACTAGTATGTATTGGTTTATGTTCTCCTTAATCTTGATGGACTATGTTTGATGGATGTATTGAGACATGTGTTATGAGTTTTGATGACATTATGATTACTTCAGTTATGATGAGATGGATATGCTTAGTGATGGTTAGAAAATATCATGTTTATGCTTCTGATTATAGTCTTGTTTTGGAGCGGGGACAATGTAGTATTGCTCAGATTGAGCACCCTACTATGCCGCAATTCTCTGTCTCGGTGTATGTGATACTTACACTTTTACAGTTGATCATAGATAACCATTGATTTTCATGCAGTTTGTAGGTACCGGGCCTCGACTCCCCCTGATTTAACAGGTCTGAGCAGGCCCTACACCATGGATAAGGTGGTGGAGATAATATAAGGTTTTTACCGCTAGGTTAAGTTCAGTCCTTGTCGTAGTCTGATGTCCTTGTCGTCATCTTGGGTCCTTGCCATAGTCTTGTGTTGTGATGCGATGTTGTCCCTTGGTTCTTGTGGTTGGTCGTCGCGAGTTGTGGAGTGTTGTTAAGTTGTTATACTTGTTTATGTATATCTTGTATTTTTTTTTATGACCTTACAGTATTGATAGGAATATTGTTTATGTAAAGTCTATTACTGACAAAATCAGTTATTGTAATGTTTTAAATGTTTATGAAGGTATTTAGTGCATAACTGATTTATAATACATTTTGGGTGAATAATTTAATGTCGTTAGTTGTCGGATATATTTGGAGATTTGAGAATCTCTATGTTAAGTAAAATTTCAAATTTCCTTTATGGAGGGGGATCGTGTAACTGATCGGGGGTTATGGAATTAATGGCTGCTGCCTATTTTTGGTCTCACGAAGTTTTGGCATGAGGGGGTTTTTTTGGGGGAAGATTAGAAGAACTTGCAGAGGAGGAGAGGGAGAAGAGGAAATAGGAGGAAGATTGGAAAGCTTGAAAAATAATTTCCAGGTATGTTTATTTGTATGGATAAAATTTGTCTTTGTTAGTGCTTGAGTGTCTGGAAATTAAATGTGTTTGCATGATGATTGAATGAGGGTTCTTCAGATTTCTTCTTTTATGAATGAACTTCACCACTCAGTTTTCTTCTATTCACAACATATTCTCCCCAAACCTAGTTATGTGATATTTTCTCCTTCTTTATCCATCCGTAACAATCCAAATTGTTTATGCTTTTCTAGTATTGGCTAGTGAAAATAAAATAAAAATAAAAATAAAAAAATTCAACTTCCATTTCTTTTCATTTCATCTCTGAGAATGTTTACTTGTGCAACAGAATTCATCAACTTCTAGCAACCATTTTGCTCCAAAATCTTATCCACTCTTACCTTTCAAATTATGCTCCCTGAGTCATGTGCTTCATTTCCTCCTCGCCAGGGATGGCCTTTTTTTTAACCCTTGTTAGATATTTTTTTGAGGTAATGCTAGTAATATGTTCACAACTTCATTTTGAGTCCTCAACTGGTGGGCTCAACCTTAAATCACATTGATTTCGGTAGGAAGAAAATTTCTGAACAAACCCCATTGTCTCTTTCGTGGGGTAGCAAATCAATTTTGTCCTTTTATTTTATTGCTGACGAAAGTCAATATTGAATTGATTCTGTTGTGAGCAATCAATTTCCTCTTAGGAATGAATACTCATCTTCTGACATCCCAGACTTGATTAGTCTCTAATTCTGCTGCCAACGCAGAAGCCATAGCCTGTACAAAATTCATGTTCATCCATTGTTAGACCGATTACAAGAAGCTAGACCGGAATCTTGTCTAAATTAAAAAAACTTAATGTCTTTAAGCATAACCCTAAGCTTCCTCTTACTTGAAGATTATCTATGAAGACATGAAATTGTAGAAAATTAGTTTGCTCGTTTCTTTGGTCAGCCAGAGCCATCATTCTACGCCTTACCTTGCTCAAACCTTTATTGCAATTCTAAAATAATTCAATTTAGTTTGATAATCTATTACTTGTTATCTTAATGACATTGAAATTGAATCTATCAAATTTTCTAAATCATGCAAAATCCTTTAAGTTTGTGTCACTGGTTGCTAGGGGCGTTCTTTCTAATTCTCTATAGTTTCCAAATCAGAAACTCTTCAGTGATAAGCGTTGAATGGGGAAATACTCAGTTGGTGGGTATAGCAGGTTTATTTAAGTAATAGAGGAATCATTTAATCTTAGAAAGAAATTGCATAGAAGGTTGAGAGGATTCAAATAGGATTTATCTAGGATAGTTAACATTATTATTTTTGTAGTAATAAGATCGTGAGAAAGGTAGGCGTGCCTGTAGAAAATAACAGTTGCATTTTCTTTAGCTTATCTATTTAAACTCTTAGATTCTTTTAAATTTTCTTGAAGGTAGACTTTTCTTTATTAGAATGAATGCCTTCTTATCTTATTTGGTTTAAGATTAAAATCTTAAATTTAAGATCTATAATAATATTTACTTTACTTGAAACTTATTTCTAATTTATAATTTTTTTTTTTTATATATAACTCCTAAGAAGGATTTGGGAGCAGCTTTTAAAAAAAGAATTTAGTATGTATAAAGTAATTTGGGTATTATTTATAAATACTCATAGTTTTTAACTAATGTTGCTTAGAAGAGTTAAGTAGTAGTTTGTTAGGAAAATCTTATAGGGTATAGTAGTTGTTTGAAATGATAAATATTAGCTTGTGTCTTAGGTTTATAGGAAAGGATTATTAATGTTTTTTTTGAACTTGCTCTTAGCACAATTGTTTTGATGTAGAAATGTCCTTATTTATTTGGTTAAAAAGGAGAATTAGAATTGTATAACTTAATATTATTGTTATTAATATTTCTTTTGACCTTTTTAAAGTAATTAAAGGAGTGATAAGGAATATCTAAATTACCTTCCTGATTAATCCTCTGTTATTTATTTATTTTTTATATTTTTATATTTTTTTATCTTATTTTATTTTTACTAGTCATTAGAGTGCAATAGAGTAACTAATAACATAGTATTAATGCTTTGATATGTTTATTGTTCATCTCAATAATTGGAAAATAGCTAATTTAGGTACTTTATTTATCTGGAGACTTAGCATTCTTCCAACTACTTCATGTAGGAATTTAGACTTATCTTATGATCCACCTAAATAATATATTATGTTAGTTTATCTATCGGATCATGCTAATTAAGTTTGGCTTTCATTATATCTAATTAGACTAGAAGTTTGTTGATCAAGAAAGTAGTTTAAATTAAGTTGTGTAATCCATTCATAGGAAAACATTCTTGTCTAATGATCTTCATTGGGTTCTTGAAGTCTTGTGATTTGTGAGGTAAGAGTTTAGGGCATAAGTATTGTATTAGAAGCAATCTGTAGCCTTATTCCTTTAGATTGATGTTGGTAGTTGGCCTTTTTAGTTAAAGTAATTAATATATATATATATATATATATATATATATATATATATATATATATATATATATATATATATATATATATATATTTTCTCTTTGTTAGTCTTTTAAACAACCATGATGGTATACTGTATCACCTTTTTGGCACCCGCTTGTACATGTTAGGATCTATTACTTTTGTACTTTAAATGTTATCCACGATGTTCAGTTTTCACCGTAGTTTAGGAAATTTGGCTCATTGCTATTATTTCAATGTTGAGTCTTGTAATTGTACCTTGTCTTTTAGTGCAATGGTGCACATGTGAGTTCCGTGAGATGTTAAGTTGGTAAGAGTCATGATTGGTTAGTTGTTTTTGCTTGTCATAATGGATCTGTGTAATTCTAGAGACTTGTCACCTTGGAATCTAGTGTAGTTTTGTGGCAAGGTCATTTTGGTTGTGCTTTCTCATTCTTTTGATCCCTGGTCGTTTTGTAATCATGGTCATGGAACCTAGTTTCCCTAATGGGAAAGATGATGTAGTAACCTGGTAAAGAACTTGTTCATCAACTCCAGAGGTCTTATTGTTCAGCCCTTTGCATTGGTACTTGTGTCTTACTGTTTTATGATGTATGGTTGAGCTTGAGTAGGGAAATGGGAATTGTTTGTTGTGGCCCAGTGATTGGCTTTTGTGATGGATCAGAATTGTTATGTAACCATTATCCTTGCATGCTGTGGTTGGTATGGTTGATCAGAGAACGCTAAGGGAGTGGCTTCCATGGTGGGGCTGGCGCCTAGTGAGAGGTCGCCTGGGTAACCCCATGGAAGTTGTAAGCAAGTGGAAACCTAATAATGTATCTAGGAGGGATGGGTAGTAATACACTAACAAGATAAGTAATGTGACCTCACCCATACCTTGAGTGCTTTCATAGGCTAAGGGAGGGATGAGAAGGTCTGGTTGGCAAGGTCGACCTCCTCGTCTTCATGAGAGGACATGTTGGCTCCGCATGTGTCACCCTATGGTGCCGGCACCTAGAGAGAGGCTGCCAAGGTAACCATAGATGGGGGCCAGCTTCTGGTAAGAGATAGCCTGGGTAACCCATGCTAGGGCCATGCGATGACACTCTCCTTACGCGGTTCAGTTGCTTTCTCTTCATTCTTGTTGGTACCTCTGGAGTGCGATCTTGTCTTCATGATTGTTCTAGTCTAATGTTTGATCTGTCTGGCTGAGTACTGTCGGTTCTATGCAGTCCTTTCATCATGTTGTTTTCTTGGAGTCTGGTCTTGGTATTTGTGTTCTTGACTACAACCTTGACCTAGTGGTAATCCTCTTGTTATCTCCTAGCTCGGTGGGGTGGACCTCAGGGTTCCACATGGTTGGGAGGTAGAGCTATCCATTGGTTTCTTGGAGATTCAGTTTGAGCCTTGTGTGGAGATGTTCCAGTTTCTGGTGGCTTTCGTTCTACAGCAGTGTTGTACACCACCCTGTGTACTATTTTGTATATCGTCGAGATCAATCTTGAAATCTTGTATTCGCGCAATCTTGCACTCTTGCAATCTTGTATTCTTGTAACCTTGTATTCTTGTAATCATGTAATTTGGAATTGAAACTATGTAATCAAATTATATTGTTGTTGTAAAAATTATTGGATTAGTTATCTCTGCAGATTGATGGTTATCACTCTTATGGTTTTACTTAATTTCCTAATGTAGTTATGTTGCCCTAGAGTGGTTAGAAATGTACTTTCCTGTTTTACATGTTTCTTAACATCTTTGGATTATGTTTGTACTTTATTATTTCTTTATAAAAAAAAAAAAATAGTTCTGTTTTTCGCTCTGGTTAGTCTAACACTCTAGGGTTGCATGATGGGGCATTACATAATAGGTCCGGTCATAATGCAAAAGTCTGCAGAAGCAAGAATCAGGACAAAAGAGGTCCGGTATATAATCAAAATCAAGACAAGGGCAAACAAAAGATGAATGCGGATGAAGTTAGGAATGAAATGAACAAGATTTGGGTGAAGAAAAGTTCAGAGAATGTAGAGGTTGGATCCATACCAGACTCTGGTGCTGATATTCCTTCCAGAAATTAAAAGATGAGCTCTGGCTCAGGGGGAGACACAAATAAAACCTTGTTCCCCCAGCCAATCAAGTGGTGCCAAATTTGGCACAAGATGCGGAGTAAAGGGTTTGTAAATATGAGTCTTAAAATGATCCAGCTAAGATTTCAGAGGTCCACATAAAGATGTGAAGAAGTTGTGATCGATCAAGTAGAACCTGTTTTGGGAGATGCTCCGGAATAACAGAGGATTACAAAAGGGTTCGGAGAGATCCGGAAGTGAATTGTCTTATTCTGCGGATTGGACAAAGTGTTTGGGATGTCCTTGTGATGTGTCATCTTGATTTATTCATAATTGAAAGATCCGCATGATGTTCATAGATCAGGACTAATCCGGTTCTTCAAGTCATTCGAATAAGGCAAACTAAAATAATGTAGGTCGAGCATTTATTGCAAACAGATATTAGGGTTTGCGAAGCAATATAAGGGATTTCTCATAAATCACTTGTTCATTCTACACTCAAGAAGAAGCGAAAAGTGGAGCTCTGCAACAAAATTCATCAAGTTCACCGAAGATCACTTGCAGAAGTTATTACACACAGAAATCAATCCAATCACTCTGTATAACCAAAGGCGCATAATGTATTTTCCATTTTCAATATCTCACTACAAATCCTTGAAAAATGGCTACTCTGAATATAGTTAAGATCTCTGATAGACCTGACCCCACATTCAAGAAACATCCATACAAATCTTTGGAGGTAGATCCCCTAGGAGCCTTCTCTAGTGTTCCGCATGGTGTATTGCATACAGAGGACATTAGGGTTTACATACATGCGAATCTTGAAGACTTTGGAGAATCAAAATTGATGGATATCTATCACAAACAGTTGATAGATGATTCCTTTGAGATTAAACCTCAGTACAAAGCCATCCGGGATAAGCACTTTGCACAATGCATTCATTTCCCCTGTTTTGAAGAAGATGAATGGGTCCAGTATGTACTAAGTAGAGTGCATGACAATTTCCTATGGTTGAACAAGCCTTTCAAGATCACCAAAGATGCAATTAGGGCTGTAACTGGTCTGCACTCATCCGGTGGAATACCTATTCTCAAGTTTGTCAAAAATCAGACAGTTAGTGATGCAACCAGATCAAAATTTGACAAGAGAGCTATGACAATTGAAGACATCACTGAATCAGATGTCAAATTTGTATCTATGATAATTGGTTACAAGATCTATCACTCCAGTAGGGAAAATTCAGTACCGGGAACTGTAATTTACACAGCTTATCAAATGCTAAAGGAGAATGCAGACTATGATTTGTGTGAGCTTCTTCTAAACCAACTTTTGGAAAATCTACAGAAGATCAAGAAGGACAAGAAGAACTCCTTCAAGTATGGTAGTTTGATCCTTTGTCTATTCTTTTATTACATGAATGAGCTTCTCGGATCCATTGGATGGATATGGTAAAATGACAGACCAGTTGCCATCCAAATCAGAGATTATTTGCATGGATTTGGGGATGCTAAAGCAAGAAAAACAGCCCTGTGGCGATATTTCAAGAACTTTTAGAGCATGATGCAAGAAAGAGAAAGAATTCCCTAGTCTCTTGTTGAGAAGTACAAAGACATAGTATGCTTTATGGTAGAAATAGATCAGTGCCTAATGGAGGTAGTAGAACCAAGAACTGTGTGGATCATGCCCATGGGGTATGAAGTGGATGAGCAGATTGTGGAGCTGCATGTTCAACACATGCTAAGTCAGCCTAAAGATCCAAAGGCAGAAAGGTTCAAAACCTTTGAGGAGCTGAGTATAAAAATCCATGTTGAACTCAGAGAACCAGAGATCAAGAGGAAGGTTAGAAAAGAAGTAGAACATATAGCACAAGGCCTTAGGATCTCAATGGAGGTACTTGATGCTCACAGGAAGAAGAAGGAAGGGGATGAGAAAGAGAAGAAGAGGGCAGAAAAGAAAAGTGAGGAAAGTGTTCTGGTAGAAACCTCTACCCAGACCAGATCATCAAAAAGATCTGCACCTGCCACAGCCAAAAGCTCAAAACTGGAAGTCCAGGCATCCGGCAAAAGATCCAAGACAAAAGCCACAAGGGCTTATGAAAGTCAAAGAGATGAAGACGAAACTGAATCAGATGAGGGAGTAAAAGAAATAAAGAAGCAGAAGAAGAAAGGATCCGGTAAACCCTCCACAGGCCAAGACAAGGAAGAAATGGCAGAGAAATTTGTTGAAAAGCCCACCCTGTCTCTAGACAGTGTAATCAAATCAGTCACTGTGGATGGAAACCTTCAACCAATGGCCGAATTCTATGATGACTACAATGAGGCTGACCAAAAGATCCTATAGGAAGCTACAATCAGGTATCTGAACATTTACAATAAAGCTTTTATTGAAATTATCTCCCTAATTCCTAAGAGTCTAGAGAAGGAGTTGGAAATGAGAAAAACCAATGCCATGGCAAAAGACCTTGAGATCAGGGAACAGATAGCTATTCAGCTATATCCTTCAATTGATCACAAAACAATGAACATGGTATTCAAAGACTGCAATGATGAATTCAGGAGCAAAGCAAGGATGAATCAGCTTATGCTTGGTGAGATTGACAAGGTAGCCAAGGACACTGAAGAGATCCTCCAGAATACATTCAAAAGGTTCAACATTCCTATTATAGAGGACTTGTGTGTAGAAACAGCTGTGGACTTGGAATCCTCTGCTCTGGAAGAAGTGGCCCTTGAATAGTCTAACATCTCTCCTCCGGTTTCCCCTACAGTCTCCGGATCCAAAGAAGAAGAGAAATTACAAGAGAAAGAAGCAGCGGTGAAGGATAAAGAAGGTGACAGAGCAAAGATTGCAGAAGGATAGAAGACTTCACCAGAGAAAACCACAACTGCCAGTAGTGGGAATGTAGAGGGAGAGAAAATTCCAAAGGACAGCTCCAAGACTGCAGAAGAGAAGAAACATTTGTCTCCGGCAAGAGACACTGCACAAACTGTCCAAAAATTTTTGAGCAAAGAAACAATAGAGATTGATGAACCAGAGCTTCTACAAGGTCCATTCAACTTTGATTCCCTCTCTCCGGTACAGACAATGAAGATAGCTTCATTTGCAAATGCTAAGGCAAATGAAAAACTCCTAAAGTCTCATATGGAAGACTGTGAGTTGATAGAAGCTGCTTCCGGAGTGCTTGAAAAGATTATGCCATCGGTCCAAAAAGATCCGACAGCCTCCTCTTCTGGTAATCTCAAAACCTTAGTCAGCAGTGTTGGTACACATTTTGATTCTCTAGAAAAATCAGCTGAAGAAAAAGTCTGGAAGGAGTTTTTGGATAAGAGATTCTCAGAGGTACTAGGATTAATCTCTCATGATAGGAGAAATATGAGTATTGGGATAAAGAGCCTAGAAAATGCTCTTAAGGATGGCGGTGACATTTACAAATATTGTATCTCCTGGTCAAAAGCAACAGTAGAAATTGAGAAGAAAATAAAAGAGGAACAGGACAAACTACTAAGTTTGTCTCAAAGTTTTGATCCTCTCTCTTCCTCCATAGTAAATCAAGAATGTCAAACTATTGCAATCACAAATGCAATAAAGAACCTTGAGAAGGAAAGGAATAATATAATTAAGCAGATGGGAGAACTTAGAAGGATTATTATCCCTAAGTTAGAAACCATGCATGAGGCCATAAGTGATGCTCAGACTACCGCCCAAACCAATGATCTGACAGATCTCAAAAGGGCAGAAGCTTTTGCATTTTTGTTGAGTGGTCACATTTCAATTTTGGACAGAATGAAGCAAAGTTGGGGTACAGATCTGGTCCAATTGAAGACATCCTTTGCAGACATTCTTCAGTTTATGTAAGTATGTAATATGCGGCTAAGTATAGTAAAAATTTTGAAAATTTTGGTGTGCTGACCCTACCCTTTGCCATTGATGTCAAAGGGGGAGTGAGGAGCAGTGAAAAATGAGGAATCCAACTAAGGGGGAGCTCCGAAAAATGTATATAAAGATAGAGCATCAACCAAGGGGGAGCATAGTGTAAACACTTAGTCATTTTTCACTAAGTGTTGCCATCAATGCCAAAGGGGGAGATTGTTGGCAAGAGACACTATATGGATTCATGGTTGTTGTCATTGATGGCAACAAAGGTCATCCCACACATCCACAAGTCATGGTGTGTCTCTATCAGAAGTCAGAATGAAGATTATTGTAGTCCGGTGAACAAGAACAGAGCATGTGGCAAGGTCCGACAGACTGGTCCGGATCTCTCAGAGGAAGTATCTTGGTGTAGTGCGGAATTGGGCAAGTCAAGAGGACTACCTTGAGTGGTATATTCCAAGGATTTAGCCTCCGGTGATAGATGAGGAAAAAGATATGAATAGTTGAGTACTGGATTCTTGAGTGACAGTGTGAACAAAGGAAGAACCGACTGACAAAACATCAGACTACCTTTCGGATGTGTTACTGATGGTGTTAAAGGCTATGAAGGCATGAAACATACTTGGCCAACATGATTAATGATTTCTACAAGTATATGCTTGATCCACATTACTTGATGTGGTAGGATTCAGCCAACAGATCAGAATTAGTGAAAAGATTGACTATTCCAGGTGCCGACTAGAAAGGTGATGAAATTACTTGTGCAGATATATATGCTCGATGGATTTAGTTGTGAGAGGTGTGGTTGTGTGATGGGATATGCAAATAAATATAGAGTAGAGCAGAAGTAGTAAGAAAGATCTGGCATGTGAAAGGAAAGTAGAATAAAGAGAAGAGGAAAGATGAAGTGCAGCAGATCAGTGTACTGAGCCTAACCAGAACTAAACTCCAGCATATGTGGATGCTTCCAATCAGTTCAAGCATTGTATAACATTCTTTTGTAGACAGTGTGTCTCCTTTATGAGTAGTGTGCTCGAGCAGTGAGCCCTAATTGGCAAGTGCCATTTTGTAATTCCTTATTCTTCTAACAGAGAATAATCTTTGGGTTAATCACCCCGTGGTTTTCTCCCTTAACAGGGTTTCCACGTCAAAAATACTGTGTCATGTGTTTTTCATTTCATGGTTATGTTTGCTTGTTTGAATTAATGTTGCATTGATTAATAAGAAAGTTCAAAAGAAGAAATAATTAGGATAACTGATTCACCCCCCCTCTCAATTATCAACAGTTTACCCAAGAGGTTGAAGAGAAAAGAAAAACTGAAGATGATCTAAGACAATCCCTCAAGGAGAAATCAGAAGATTGTCACAAGATGGATAGAATCATCAGACATCTTGAATCTGATCTTGAAGATGCTAAAGATAATGAAGAAAACTTGAGGATCAAATTGTCTCTCTTAAAAGGGATCTTCAAACAGCAAATGAATATAAAGAGAAATTCAAGATAAGTTCTGCTCAACTTGAAGTTCTCCTTGAAAGTCAAAAAGGGGTAGATGACAAGTGTGGTTTGGGATATGAGAAAGGAGAAAGCTCCGGATCTGGTCAGAAGAATTTTGGATCAGAAAATCCAAGGAACAGGTCTAGAAGACCTCTGGTAAGGCAACCTAATGCTCAAAGATATCCATCCTTCAATGGATACTGCCACAACTGCAATAACTTTGGTCAAAAAGCTAATCAGTGTAAAAAGAGAATGAATCAGACTACTACATCCTTCTCCAGACAATGTTTCAACTACAAAAGGTATGGACACAAATCTCATGAATGCAGAAATATGCAAATAAACAACTCATTTAATGGTAGATGCTTTGCATACAATAGAATGGGTCATATGGCTAATCAATGCAGATCAAGAAGATATCAATCAAATATGCAAAGAAATGTTGTTTGCCAAATTTGCAATAGATCCAGTCATATTGCAAAATTCTGTAGAAGCAAGAATCAGGACAAAAGAGGTTCGGTATATCATAATCAGAATCAAGATAAAGGAAAACAGAAAATGAATGCGGATGAAGTTCAAAGGGAGATGAACAATATTTGGGTGAAGAAAAGTACAGAGAATATAGGGGATGGATCCGCACCAGAATCTAGTGCTGATATTCCTTCCAGAAATTAAAAAGTGAGCTTTGGCTCAGGGGGAGACACAAAGAAAACCTTGTTCCCCTAGCCAGTCAATTGGTGCCGGAACTGGCACAAGGAGAGTTGCAGATTTAAAGGGCTCATAAGAGAAACATCTAAAGGGGGTATGGTAAAGATTTGAGAGATCCGAAAGAAGATTTGAAGAATCAAATCCTTCCAGAATTGATCCGAGAAAACAGTCTTCCGGTAAAACAGGTTTTTCACAAGCTGGATCCGGTATGAATTCAAAATAAAACATCTTGTTTTATGGACATATGGGATGATCAAAAGAAGAAGTGGACATTATGACTCATCACTAACAATAATCATACAAGTATCACAATGATCCAGATAAGCTTCTCTCTCTCTAAACAAGGAAAACAAAGCAACCAGAACAACTTAAGGTATGCATTTATTGCAACAAGGAATTAGGGTTTTTATATAGAAATATAAGGTCTCTCTTGGTCATCATTTGCACATTCACATTCAAAGAAAAAGAGAAAAGGAGCTCTGAAACAAAATTCCCCCAAAGATCAAGACGATTTTTTTAAATCAATTCAGACTTCATTGTTTGCCCTAAACAGCGTAAAAAGGTATTCTCTGTTCTTGATATTTCTCAGTAGAATTCTTGATGATGGATACTCCCAATATAGTAAAGATCTCTGATAGGCCCCGCCCTGAATTTAAGAAACATCCATACAAATCATTGGAGGTAGATCCCCTAGGAGCATTCTCTAGTGTTCTGCATGGTGTTTTGCACATAGAAGATATTAGGGTTTACATACATGCAAATATTGAAGAGTTTGGGGAATTCAAACTAAGAGATATCTATCACAAACAATTGATAGACGATGCTTTTGAGCTTAAACCAAAATATAAGGACATCCAGGAGAAACATTTTGATTAGTTCATTCATTTCCCCTACTTTGAAGAAGATGAATGGGTCTGGTATGTGTTGAGTAGGGTACATGACAACTTTCTATGGCTGAATAGACCTTGCAAAATTACCAAGGAGGCAATTAGGGTAGTAACTGGTTTACACTCCTTCGGAGGAATACCTGTCCTCAAATCTGTCAAAAACA